>OX326999.1:58742639-59942639 GCA_946800695.1 Geum urbanum | reverse complement strand
ATTGAGGATTAATCGATGCGCGATTTGCCAGAGAACAGTGGATTCGAATGAGTATTCAGAGTTCAGATATATGTGTGGCACGGTTTGCCTGGGGATGTGTATATGAGCGTCTATATGTGGCCTCAGAGCTGAGATTGTGACAGTAATGTTTGCCTGAGTCAGATTATTGTATTTTGTGGGCTGGTATTGTGTGAGTTCCGGTTGCGACTCCACGGCCTACATTCAGGGTGTTGTGTATACGGTAATGGTGTTATCAGGCTACCCAGCATTCGAATGTGGAGTGTTTACCCACCTGAGGCAGAGATGCATTGTTCACATGTTTGTTCCTGTTTGCACGAGTTGTGTGGCTTCAGAGGAAGCGGTGCACGAGATTCGGGATGAGTTGAACCTTAGCATCAGAGAGAGTCTGATTGATGTGCCTCGCGATATCCGTGAGGAGCTTAGTGTGTTGCACTCAGCGGCGAGGTTATTGTGAGGGAAAGATGTGTACGCGGTTTCCGATGTGATGGTTTGAGGAAAGTGGATTAGTCGAGACTTAGATGAGGTTGGGTTCCGACACTTCGGGATCAGTGACTTCATCAGGCTATGATCTTTTCGATTATGTTGAGGATCCTCTGCTGATTCGTTTGACGATGGCAGAGATCATAGAGTAGCGGACTTGCTCCTGTGGCATGAGTTCGAGTGATCGTTGGTGATCCTTTCACGCAGCAGGTGTTGCGGTGACGTGTGTTGTGGAGCACTTTCAGTTGCTATTTCGGTGGCCAGGAGGGTCACGTTACGAGGGAGCGCCCTTGGCCAGCTGTTGTAGTAGTTCGGCAGTTTAGAGTTCACGAGGAGATCCTTATGTTGTTCCAGGAGTTTGATCAATGTACCTTTCTGGATGAATTATTCAACAAGTCGCATTTGATGTGTGTGGCCAGTTGGGCATGTTGGAGTTCGTGCCATGACCTTGTTTGAGGACAGACTTTTCTCCGAGGTTACTATTGCTTGATGTCCATGGCGATTGTACCTGCATCTCCACTTCCGAGGTCTTGGAGAGTGTTGCATCCATCCGGAGGTCGCGAGATCCTTGTTGGAGGATATGGCTTAGCCGTGGATCTGTTATAGCTGGACATTGTGGTTTTGGTGTGCTTGTGAGTATGGACTTACTGACGACGCATTTGGCGATGTTCGGGTGCCTCGAGGAGGAGGTTGTGTTTCGACGACCAGATTTTCCCGAGATGCTGTTTTGTGGTGATGGTCGAGCGGATGGTGGAGACGAGTTGTGTTGTTTGTGTAGCTCATGTTGTGGATACTACGGTTGCTGTGCCCGACATTGGTGACATTGAGGTGGTTCCCGAGTTTTTCAGGTGTATTCCGGAGGAGTTACCAGGTATTCCTCCAGTTCGGGAGACCGATTACACCATTGAGCTTGTACCGGGCGCTGGACTCATTTTACCGATGTTTTGTCGTTCGAAGCCAGCGGAGCTGATGGAGCTACAGTTTCGACTCCAGGAGTTGCTGGAGGAGGTTTCAGGAGATTTCATATGACCTCGCGTATTTGCGTGGTGTGCTCATGCATTGTGTGTACGGATGATGGATGGTTCGACGTGGTGGTGTGTTGAATACCGAAGCCTGATTCTTTTCAGAGGAGAGTGTGTATCCTCCGTTTCGGATTGATGAGTGGTTTGATCAGCTCGTGAGAGCTTCAGTATTTTCGAAGATTGATTTTGGTTCCGGATATCATCAGTTGAGGTTCGATGAGTCAGTTGTGGCTTGGACGATTTTCGGATCTCGGTGCGGACATCAGGAGCTCTTGGTCACGCTATTTGGTTGACTAATGCCCCCATAGATCGTGCAGATTTGATGGACTGTGACGACCCGAACCAGAATCAGATGTGTGCTTGGCACGATTCTCGAGGTTTGGTTTTAGTCGCAGTTTTGCGATATTATGTGGTTTGCCGATTCGATTCGCGACTTTGTTTTCGGTCGAGAATTTGAGTTGAGTGTCTTCACGGAAAGTGTAGAGTACGTGATTTCGAGTTCGTGGGTGGTTTCGGAAGATTTTTTCGATAACCGAGGAATATTTTATGATTATTTGAAGTTTCGGTATTCGACGAGTTTATCCGATTGTTTCGAGCTTATCCGAATTATTTCGTATTTTCATTTTGGACCGTCGATCGACCCGAGGAACGATTATAAATATCAAAAAGTCGAAAAATAGTCGAGAATTAGTCGGAAACTTCATTTTGGGCGTTGACCAAACTGGAATTTTGTTGACTTTCCTATTTTGGAAAGTAAGCCATCAGACGAAAGGGGAAAGTTTCCCAAACGGGAAGTTGATTTCCGGCGACCGGATTCCGGCCACCTCTGGCCAAGTGAAAGGTAGGAATCCTATGCTTGCATGATTTCGAGCATGTTGGTATTTGATTTGGTAAGATTTGTGGCTGTTTAGGTGGAACCCGAATCGGGTTATTCCGTCGGATTTCGACGGTGATCGGAGGCGGTGCTCCGGCAAGATTTGAGAGTGGAATTGTTGGGGGTTTTACTCCCCTAGCTTTGGTGATGCCTCTGATATAGTTGATTTTGGGTTTTGTTGAGTTTTGAGGGTCACCGGTTTAGTCACCGGAGAGGTTATTTCACGTTCGGGTTTGTGTATTTTTGGAAGGTTTCCGATGAGTTTTGGGCTTCATGGTAGTGAAGGAAATGGTTCGTATGCATGAGATCTTTATTTCTGGAAACTTTGGCCTTGGAATTCCACCGTTGACGGCGCGCCGCCGCCGGCGACAGCGGTCAACGGTGGTCAACGGCGGTCAAAAAGTCAACTTTTCAGATTTCGATGTAATTAGTGTCATTTTTCTCGTAATCACGCCCTGGTTATCGTACGGAGGTTTTCGGGTTGATTGGGTTAGCCGATTGTCAGTCGAGATTTTGAGTGGGGATTTCGGGATTTCCGCAATTCATTTTGCACTGCATTTCGTATTTCCGGGAACGGTTGGTTTCCGTGCATCAGTACAGTGTTGTGGATTACGATATTGATCAGTTGTGTTTATATATATATATATTCAGGAGATCGAGATCGAGATCTGGATCGTGATCGTGCTTCAGGCGAGGGATCTTCCGCCGGACCACGAGTTTAGCGCGTGTGCGCGTTTCGAGAGTCTGTGAGTGGACATTTTATTTTCACGAATTGATTGCGAGTCGTTTATATACGTTTTATGAACTTGAGCATGCAGCATGATTATGATTTTACGAGCATGTGTTTTAAGATTATGCTTATACGAATATACGTATACGAATATATACATATACGTACATATTATGTTTTAAGCATGTGCATAGAAAAGATTTATGATTTGATTTACACAGAGTACAGTCTTGATTATGTTGTTGTATCGATACACATTGGCTTCTCGGATGATCCCCGAGTACGCTCCGGGGGGGACAGATATCCTGACCCGAGGCCTTTCTGGCTAGGAATCACGTGTGGGTCTGGGATCCCGTGATTCAGACTGTGCTATCGCGTGGTAGTCCATGAGTGATTCCGCGATTTTATATTGCATGCTCTGTACGCGTGAGGAGTTGGAGTCTCCCTCGTGTACCATTTCTTGTTTATGCATTTGACTCGCATATGATTTTATATGTATATATTACTGGTGAAAGACATTTATTTTCGTCCACTCACTCTAACGTGTTTATTGTCTTTCCCCTGGGCTTTTCGGTTTCCGTGCCCAGTTTGCAGTTCAGATTTGGTGTTTTCACGTCGCGGTTTGGAGGCTAGTGATCAGAGTCACCTGTGTTTTCCAGTAGGTTCTTGTTTCACCTACTGATGTACATATTGTATATGTTTTACTCTAGAGGTCGCTCTGATACATTCTGATACATGTTGTGCGGATTTTCACAGATATACATATATACATAGTACAGTTTATTTACTGTTGCTGATTATATTGATGTTGAGAAATCCGGATGGGATTGGGGCCCACGGTTTGCTTTTTGTGGCATAGGACGAAGTGTTAATTTCCGCGTGCAGGTTATGGTAATTCCACGCTAGTAACGAAACTCTGCCGAAATTTTGAAATTTTTTTGTTGGTTCGTATTTTCGAAGGGTTTGATTCCGGTTTAGGTAACTGAATCGGGATTGGGTCCTTTCAGCTTGGTATCAGAGCATTAGGTTGTCAGATTCTGTAGACTCTTGTAGTTGTGACGCTTAGGGTATTTGAGTTGATACAGCCTGACTGGAGTGATGACCCGACTGGCCAGCGGTACTCATCAATACTTCGGGTGTTGTATGTCCTCAAATATCTGCGGTTTCATGATTACGTTCTTTCTGCTTGTGCCTAATGCTTGTCTTATATCAGTAGGATGCCTCCTCGACGTGGTCCCCGTGTTGATCGGGATGATGATTCTGATGAGGATCGCCGAACGCGCGACTTGCTGATGCGAGTGCTGCGTTTGGAAGAGCGTTTTGACCCTGTGGTCAAGGCTCGCACTGCGGGTGCTACTGTGTTTTCGGGTTCAGTTGATCCAGAGATATGCGAGGCATGGCTGGTTCAGATTGAGCGTGTTTGTGAGCGTCTGCAGTTTACTCCTGAGCAGATGTCAGTAGCCGCAGTTGGTTTACTTGAGGGTTATGCATACTTTTGGTGGGTCAGCACTGACAGAGTTCCTGTGGATACTCCGTGGACATTGTTTCGTGATTTGTTTATGCGGAGTTATTTTAATCAGGCTACCCAGCAGCGCAAGTACGAGGAGTTCACGAACTTGAGGCAGGGCAGTTTGTCTGTACTTGAGTATCGGGATCGGTTTACCCGTTTGTCTCGTTTTGCACGGGATATGGTGGCTACAGAGGAAGCCAAGTGTCGCAGGTTTGAGCTGGGATTGAATCTGAACATCAAGGCGACGTTGACTACGATGCCGAGGAACAACTTTGATGAGTTTGTCAGTGTAGCTCTCCGAGGTGAGGATATTGAGCAGGAGAGACAGCGGCAGAGGTACCAGCCGAGACGATTTGAGGAAGGTGAACCGAGTCAGGGGCCTTCGAAGAGGCAGAGTTCCGATACTTCCATTTCAGCTTCATCTTCGGGCGGCGGGTCATATCGACCACCAGTTAGTGTACCTAGACGGAGACCGGGATGGAGGAGAGATCGACCACAGCGACCACAGGCTAGTGGAGGTTCCAGCGGTTCTAGTCATCCTCGACGACCTTTTGGCACTTTTGCTACACCGAGGGAGTACCCGTTGTGCAACTTGTGCAATAGGTATCATGTTGGTTTATGTCAGCGGAGTACTGTCACTTGTTACAGTTGTGGCCAGGTGGGTCACTATTCGAGGGAGTGTCCTCAGTCGTATGGTGCTGGTGGACAGGCGGCCCAAAGTTTCGGAGTTGAGCGAGGTGCCACTACGGGAGCTCGACCAGCACAGTTTGCAGGCCAGGGCCGACAGCAGGGACAGCCCCAGCGAGGACAACCAGCCGGACAGGCGAGAGTTCATGCTATGACTATGCGTGAGAGCAGAGCATCACCGGAGGTCGTTATCGGTACGTTACATGTTTTCGGTATTCCATTGTTAGATCCAGGTGCCACACATTCATTCATATCATTTAGACTGTCATCATTGGCTACGGTTCCTGCATCTCCACTTCCGGGGTTGTGGAGAGTGTTGTATCCGTCAGGTGAGGTTGTGAGCATCGGATGGGTTTACCGAGATTGTGAGGTGTTTGTTGATGGCCATGGTTTAGCCGCAGATCTGTTGTTGCTTGATATTGTAGATTTTGATCTGATATTGGGTATGGACTTTTTGGAGTCGCACTGGGCCATGTTTGATTGCCACAGGAAGGAGGTCGCATTTCGACGACCTGGGTTACCTGAGATACTATTTCGTGGCGAGAAGAACACTTCCCTACCATGTTTGATTTCCGCGATGAGGGCGGATCAGTAGATGAAGAAGGGTTGTGTTGCTTACTTAGCCAATGTTGTGGACACTACAGCTGCAGTGCCGGATCTTGGTAGTATTGAGGTTGTGTCTGAGTTTCTGGATGTGTTTCCAGCAGAGTTACCTGGTATACCCCCTGTGCGGGAGATTGATTTTACCATTGAGTTGTTGCCGGGTACTGGACCGATTTCCCAGACACCGTACCGGATGGAGCCTGCAGAGTTAAGGGAGTTGCAGATTCAGCTTCAAGAGTTGTTGGAGAAGGGATTCATTCGACCGAGTGTTTCTCCGTGGGGTGCTCCAGTGTTGTTTGTGCGGAAGAAGGACGGGTCCATGCGTTTGTGCATCGACTATCGGAAGCTGAATCAGATTACAGTAAGGAACAAGTATCCGTTGCCACGCATTGACGACTTGTTCGATCAGCTGAAGGGAGCAGCAGTCTTTTCGAAGATTGATCTTCGATCCGGATATCACCAGTTGAGGATCCGGGATTCAGATGTTGCCAGGACAGCTTTCAGGACGCGGTATGGGCACTATGAGTTTTTGGTTATGCCATTTGGGTTGACCAACGCCCCCGCAGCTTTCATGGACTTGATGAATCGGGTGTTTCGACGATTCCTGGACAAGTTTGTGATAGTATTCATTGATGATATTTTGATATACTCGAGGAGTGTGGGCCAGCACAAGAAGCACTTGCGAGCGGTGTTGCGGACTTTGCGGGATCATCAGTTATTCGCGAAGTTTAGCAAGTGTGAGTTCTGGTTGGATAGTGTGAAGTTTCTGGGCCACGTGATTTCGGCCGAGGGAGTTAGTGTTGATCTTGACAAAATCGAGACCGTGCTGAATTGGAGTCGACCCACTACTGTGCCAGAGATCCGGAGCTTCTTGGGGTTAGCAGGCTATTACCGACGGTTTGTACAGGATTTCTCCCGGATAGCTACACCACTGACCAAATTGACGAAGAAGGGCGTCAAGTTTGAGTGGTCTGATGCGTGCGAGGAGAGTTATTTGCTCCTGAAGGAGAGATTGACTACCGCACCGGTTCTGACGTTGCCAGACGACAGTGGTGAGTTTGTTGTATACAGCGACGCGTCGAAGTTGGGCCTTGGCTGTGTGTTGATGCAGCATGGTAGAGTTGTGGCGTACGGTTCCAGACAGCTGAAACCGCACGAGGTCAACTATCCGACGCATGACTTGGAGTTAGCCGCTATTGTGTTAGCGTTGAAGAGTTGGAGACATTATCTGTATGGTGCTCAGTGTAAGATTTTCACTGACCACAAGAGTCTCACTTACTTGCGGACGCAGCCAGATCTGAACATGAGGCAGCGCCGATGGATGGAGTTGATCAATGATTATGATTGCACGTTTGAGTACCATTCTGGGAAGGCCAACTTTGTGGCAGATGCACTTAGCCGGAAATCTGGAGCCTCATTGTTTCACATGTGTGTAGCCAGAGTGTCGATGTTAGCCGAGCTTCGAGCTACAGGTGCTGTATTTGGGTATGATGATGATGGAGCTTTGTTGGCCAGTTTTCAGGTTCGACCAGTACTGGTTGATCAGGTACGGGAGGCACAGGATTCAGATCCCTACTTGCTGGGCAAGAAGACCATGATTCGGAATAGTGTGCCTACAGAGTTCCGTTTGAGCGACGACGGTACGTTGTTGTTCAGGGGTAGATTATGTGTACCCAGGGACGAAGACTTGAAGAAGGAGATTCTGGACGAGGCCCACAGTTCAGCGTATGCGATGCATCCCGGAGGTACGAAGATGTTTCGTACACTTCGAGCGTACTATTGGTGGCGCAACATGAAGCGGGAGATTGCTGCGTACGTGAGTCGGTGTTTGATTTGTCAGCAGGTGAAGGCGGAGAGGCAGAAACCTGCAGGGAAACTACAGCCACTTGAGATTCCAGTTTGGAAGTGGGAGCATATCACGATGGATTTCGTCTATCAGTTGCCGCGTGCTTCGGCGGGCAACACTGGCATTTGGGTTATCGTTGATCGATTGACGAAATCCGCACATTTTCTTGCACTTCAGGGGAAGATTTCAGTAGGCAGATTGGCTAAGTTGTACTTGTCTGAGATTGTTCGCTTGCATGGTGTGCCTGTATCGATTGTTTCTGATCGAGATAGTCAGTTCACCTCTGAGTTTTGGCAGGCTTTACAGTGAGCGTTGGGTACGAGGTTGCGGTTTAGTACAGCTTTTCATCCTCAGACTGACGGGCAGTCCGAGCGGACCGTTCAGACTCTTGAGGATATGCTGAGATCGTGTGTGTTGCAGTTTCGTGGAAACTGGGATTAGCAATTGCACTTGATTGAGTTCGCCTACAACAACAGCTATCAGGCCAGTATTGAGATGGCACCGTACGAGGCTCTGTACGGGAAGCAGTGTCGCACTCCATTGTGTTGGAGTGAGGTGGGTGAGCGTTGGCTCATTGGTCCGGATTTGGTGAAAACCACGATGGAGGACATTCAGGTTATTCGGGATCGACTGAAGGTCGCCCAGGATCGGCAGAAGAGTTACGCGGATGTGAGGAGGAAGAGTTTAGAGTTCGAGGTTGGTGATTGGGTCTTCCTGAAACTATCTCCGTGGAGGGGAGTTGTGCATTTCGGGAAGCGTGGCAAGCTTCGACCGCGGTACATTGGTCCGTATGAGATTACAGAGAGGGTTGGAGCTGTTGCTTACAGACTTGAGTTACCGACAGAGATGGCTCGTGTACATGATGTCTTCCATGTTTCAATGTTGCGGAAGTACATCTCAGATCCTTCACATGTGATAGCCCCACAGCAGTTGCCGATCAGAGAGGATTTATCGTATGTTGAGGAGCCAGTGCAGATTCTCGATCGACGTGAGCAGGAGTTGAGACACCGTGTGATTCCGCTGGTGAAGGTCTTGTGGCAGAACCATTCAGTTGAGGAGTCCACTTGGGAGACCGAGCAGCGTATGCGGGAGCAGTATCCTCATCTGTTCACATAACAGGTACGTAAATTTCGAGGTCGAAATTTCTTTAAGGGGGGGTAGATTTGTGACGACCCGAACCAGAATCAGATGTGTGCTTGGCACGATTCTCGAGGTTTGGTTTTAGTCGCAGTTTTGCGATATTATGTGGTTTGCCGATTCGATTCGCGACTTTGTTTTCGGTCGAGAATTTGATTTGAGTGTCTTCACGGAAAGTGTAGAGTACGTGATTTCGAGTTCGTGGGTGGTTTCGGAAGATTTTTCCGATAACCGAGGAATATTTTATGATTATTTGAAGTTTCGGTATTCGACGAGTTTATCCGATTGTTTCGAGCTTATTCGAATCATTTCGTATTTTCATTTTGGACCGTTGATCGACCCGAGGGACGAGTATAAATATCGAAAAGTCGAAAAATAGTCGAGAATTAGTCGGAAACTTCATTTTGGGCGTTGACCAAACTGGAATTTTGTTAACTTTCCTATTTTGGAAAGTAAGCCATCAGACGAAAGGGGAAAGTTTCCCAAACGGGAAGTTGATTTCCGGCGACCGGATTCCGGCCACCTCTGGCCAAGTGAAAGGTAGGAATCCTATCCTTGCATGATTTCGAGCATGTTGGTATTTGATTTGGTAAGATTTGTGGCTGTTTAGGTGGAACCCGAATCGGGTTATTCCGTCGGATTTCGACGGTGATCGGAGGCGGTGCTCCGGCAAGATTTGAGAGTGGAATTGTTGGGGGTTTTACTCCCCTAGCTTTGGTGATGCCTCTGATATAGTTGATTTTGGGTTTTGTTGAGTTTTGAGGGTCACCGGTTTAGTCACCGGAGAGGTTATTTCACGTTCGGGTTTGTGTATTTTTGGAAGGTTTCCGATGAGTTTTGGGCTTCATGGTAGTGAAGGAAATGGTTCGTATGCATGAGATCTTTATTTCTGGAAACTTTGGCCTTGGAATTCCACCGTTGACGGCGCGCCGCCGCCGGCGACGGTGGTCAACGGCGGTCAAAAAGTCAACTTTTCAGATTTCGATGTAATTAGTGTCATTTTTCTCGTAATCACGCCCTGGTTATCGTACGGAGGTTTTCGGGTTGATTGGGTTAGCCGATTGTCAGTCGAGATTTTGAGTGGGGATTTCGGGATTTCCGCAATTCATTTTGCACTGCATTTCGTATTTCCGGGAACGGTTGGTTTCCATGCATCAGTACCGTGTTGTGGATTACGATATTGATCAGTTGTGTTTATATATATATATATATATTCAGGAGATCGAGATCGAGATCTGGATCGTGATCGTGCTTCAGGCGAGGGATCTTCCGCCGGACCACGAGTTTAGCGCGTGTGCGCGTTTCGAGAGTCTGTGAGTGGACATTTTATTTTCACGAATTGATTGCGAGTCGTTTATATACGTTTTATGAACTTGAGCATGCAGCATGATTATGATTTTACGAGCATGTGTTTTAAGATTATGCTTATACGAATATACGTATACGAATATACGTATACGAATATATACATATACGTACATATTATGTTTTAAGCATGTGCATAGAAAAGATTTATGATTTGATTTACACAGAGTACAGTCTTGATTATGTTGTTGTATCGATACACATTGGCTTCTCGGATGATCCCCGAGTACGCTCCGGGGGGGACAGATATCCTGACCCGAGGCCTTTCTGGCTAGGAATCACGTGTGGGTCTGGGATCCCGTGATTCAGACTGTGCTATCGCGTGGTAGTCCATGAGTGATTCCGCGATTTTATATTGCATGCTCTGTACGCGTGAGGAGTTGGAGTCTCCCTCGTGTACCCGGACGCGTGAGGAGTTGGAGTCTCCCTCGTGTACCATTTCTTGTTTATGCATTTGACTCGCATATGATTTTATATGTATATATTACTGGTGAAAGACATTTATTTTCGTCCACTCACTCTAACGTGTTTATTGTCTTTCCCCTGGGCTTTTCGGTTTCCGTGCCCAGTTTGCAGTTCAGATTTGGTGTTTTCACGTCGCGGTTTGGAGGCTAGTGATCAGAGTCACCTGTGTTTTCCAGTAGGTTCTTGTTTCACCTACTGATGTACATATTGTATATGTTTTACTCTAGAGGTCGCTCTGATACATTCTGATACATGTTGTGCGGATTTTCACAGATATACATATATACATAGTACAGTTTATTTACTGTTGCTGATTATATTGATGTTGAGAAATCCGGATGGGATTGGGGCCCACCGTTTGCTTTTTGTGGCATAGGACGAAGTGTTAATTTCCGCGTGCAGGTTATGGTAATTCCACGCTAGTAACGAAACTCTGCCGAAATTTTGAAATTTTTTTGTTGGTTCGTATTTTCGAAGGGTTTGATTCCGGTTTAGGTAACTGAATCGGGATTGGGTCCTTTCATGGACCAAGTGTTCAGACGGTTTCTGGACTAGTTGCGGTCATGTTCGTTGGCAATATCCTGAGTTACTCCAGGAGTGTGGACCGGCACCTGAAGTAAATGTGAGCGACTTTGTGGACTTTGTGAGACGACTAGGTATTTGCGAAGTTCAGCCAGTGTGAATTTTGGTCGATTAGCGTGAAGGTTTTGGGTCACGTGATGCTATCCGAGGGAGTTGGCGTGGATCCTGACTAGTTTGAAGCCGTGTTGATTTGCGATTGCCCTACTATTGTACCAGAGATCAAGAGTCTCTTGGGTTTGGCAGGTTTTTATCGACGGCTTGTGCAGGATTTTCCCGGATTGCCACTTCACTTTCCGGATTGACGAAGAAGGCGTCAAGTTCGAGTGGTTCGATGCACGCAAAGAGAGTTACTTACTCCTGCAGGATAGTTGACCGTTGCTTCGGTTTTGACCTTACCTGACGATTGTGATGAGTTCATGGGTTATGGCGATGCATCGAGGTTTGGATTTGGTTATGCGTGATACAGCTTTGCAGAGCGGTGGCTCATGATTTCAGACAGTGGGAAACCTTATGTAGCTACGTATCCTGTGTATGATTTGGGAGTAGCTGTGTTTATGTTAGCATCAGAGAGCTCGAGACCCTACAGCTACGGCGTGCAGCGCAGTGTAGGACGTACACTGATCACTTGAGTTTCATCCACTTGCATTCTCGGCCAGATTTGGGCTTGAGGCAGTATAGATGGATGGGGTCGATTAACGACTATGGCTGCACCTTTGAGTTTGTTCGGGAAAGGCTAGAGGTTGTACTTTGACCATCCGTCTGGGATGATGTTGCTGATGCATTCAGTCGAGAGTCAGGAGTTTCAGTGTTTCATGTGTGTGTGGCTCGAGTTTCCGTGTTAGCCGAGTTGTGCGCTACGGAAGCTGAGTTAGTGTGTGATGATGCTGAGGCTCATGATTTTGCGCGTGTTTGGCGCTAGTGGTACGGAGAAGTGTCAGATACTTTGAGTTTACTACTCGTGACGCAACATGAAGTGCAATGTAGCAGCTTGTGTGTGCAGATGTCACATTTGTCGACTGGCGATGGCTAGGAGGCAGAGACTTGCTGAGAAGTGTCAGCCATTTGAGATTTCCGATTAGACGTGGCGTTTGTCGCCGTGATTGTGTGTGTTGTGTGCACTTTGATTTGTGATACCAGTTGTTAGGCTTTTGTGGATCATTTGACAAACTCAGTACATTTCCTTATACTTTCGGGAAAGATTTTAGTGGTATACCTGTGTCCCAATTCGCTTACGAGATAAACAGCTACGACCGAGTGTTGGCGAGCTTTACAGCGAGCATTGGGGACTAGATTACGAGTTAGTACCGGTTCTTATCCTCAGATTGACGAGTGATCTTCAAGGACTATTCAGGCCTTGGAGGGCATGTTGTGGACCTCGGTATTGCAGTTCTGGAGGATTCAGGACCAGCAGTTTCAGCTGTTCGAGATTGCTTGCAGTACCAGTTTGTTTACCACTGTGATTTCGACGTTGTATTATGTCGTTTTGAGGGATGTTGTGGTACCCCACTGTGTTGGAGTGAGTTTGGCTGAGTTTGAGTTGATGTTTGATTCTGATTTTGTGGAGTGTGTTACCACAGATTGTCAGATTAGCGGAAATGGGTTGATTATTGCCTGAGTTCGATGTTGAGCTATGCTGATATGAGTATGTTGAATTGTGATTTGCCACGTTGTTTGATCCGTATGTGATTATTAGGCGAGTGTGTGTTATGCCGTATAGTTCGGCATCGCCTATAGCATTGGCTTTTGTGCGAGTTGTGTTCCGTGTGGCGGAACTGTGTTTCAGGTTGGTTTCGCATTGTGTATCCTGTTTGTTCCATACGTAGGAACACTTGGCTATTATGTGGAGCCAGTTCAGATTCAAGATTGAGGGTACAGAGATTACAGCACGGAAATATCTCCTATTATGGATTTTGTGATCAGAGTTGTTTATTTGAGATTGCCGTTGGTGAGTTAAGCAGTGTGCAGAGGCAGTGCTCCTACCTTGTAGTCGGCAGACTCAGAAATTTCGAGGTCGAAATTTTTCTAAGGGGGGTGGATTTGTGACGACCCGGACCAGAATCAGCAGTATGGTCAGCTTGATCGATGTGTTACTGCGTAGTCGCAGTTGTCCGACAGTTATTGGAATTGTCAGAGTTCTTAACGACTAAATTATTGGCCGAGAATTGGAGCTGGGTCTCTTCTCGAGAGTCGTTCTACATGTGATTACGAGTTCGTGAGCGGTTCCGGATCGTTATTTGGACAACCGAGGAATTAGTTATGAATATTTGAAGTTTCGACGGAAACGGATTTAAATGGCAGGTTTGTTTGCGACTAAATTAGCGGTCGAGAATTTGGTTTCGGCTTCTGCACGGAAGTTGTTCAGAATTTAATTTCGAGTTCGTGGGAACTTCCGGAGCATGATTATGAGTTACGAAGATTTAGTTGTGATTATTTCCGTTTGTTGATTAACTAGTCGATTTAAATGTGTGTTGGTTCGAGAGTTGACTTTTTATCCGTTTGGCCGATGTGTTTGACTTCGAGTGATTATTGAAGAGTACATCGAGACGAGTTGGTAGCCGTGAGAATTATTGGAATCAGAATTACGACGGAAAAGTTATGAGTATTCAAAGTTTGTCGAATTGGATAATTATGAGTTTCCAAATTGGGAAAGTTTTAAATGAGTATTTATTGTGACTTTCCCCTTTAGGAAAGTCAAACCTGGGTTGAATTGGGTTGACCGACCAGTTTAGGCAAGGGAGAGAAGCTCACGGTGGTAGCTCACGGCTTCCATGGTGGTGAAGGATTCCGGCCACCCCGTGGGACGGGGTTGGTCCCATTCGATGTGTCTTGGTCCCGTGATGGTGACTCCGGCCTCCTTTCACGGCAAGGCTCGCCGGAGAGTGAGAGAAATCCGGCCAAAAATGGAGGAAAAACTTTGTGATTCGGGTTCCATGTTTGGGACCAATTCGAGCTGAAATTCTTAGTGGGCTTTGAAGCTCTCCTCACCTACATGCTACCCTTTAAGTTTGGTGCTCTAATTTTGCTTGAGCTTGGAGAATTTTGGGATTGAAATTTGTGTGTTCATTCGGTTTTTCTTGAAATTGACCATGTTAGAGTGAGAATTGGCCTTTGTTGTAGTTGACAAAGTTGCTCAGTGGATGGTTTTGAGTGGAATAGGGGTTGCTCCGCCTTGAAATTCTTCGGTCGGCGGCGGTCAACGGTCAAGGTTGACTTTTTGACATTCGACAAGTCGCATGTCATTTGACTCGAAATCGCGCCCCGATCGCAGTGGGGAGGTTCGTTTTTCAAATTGAGCGTCCGAACGTAAAGCGAGGTATTGAGGTGTTATATAAGGATTTTCGACGATTCGTCGACATTGAATTTCGTGTTTCCGAGAATGGTGGTTTCTCGTGATTTGTATTGAATTGTCGAGTTATGATTATGAGATATGGATTTTGTGAATATTCAGGGGTTCGTGATCGTTCTTTTGGCGAGGGACTTTCCGCCGGATCACGTGTTAACGCGATACGCGTTACGCCAGTCTGTGAGTGGACATTTCTTTTCATGGAAAATCTTGCGAGTCTTTTATATGATTTTCGAACTTGAGCATGCGTATTGAGATTACGGATTACATGAGCATGTGTTTTACGAATATACGATTATACATATACGTATACGAGTATATATACATTTATATGCTGTTTCATGCATTTGCATCGAGCTGTTTATGATTTGGTTTACACAGAGTACAGTCGTGGTTACGTTGTTGTATCGATACACTTTGCCTCTCGGTTGATCCCCGATGGTAGGCCGCCTGGAGGGGCGTTTCCCCAACCAGACCGGTGAGGGGCGTATCCCCGGATCCGAGGCCATTTCTGGCTAGAATCACGTGTGGGTCTGGGATCCCGTGATTCTGAATGTACTAGCACGGTGTGTGTCCATGAGTGACCCCATGGGATTTTTACTTGCATGCTCAGTACACTGGAGGAGTATGAGTTTTACCTCGTGTACTTGTTATTTTATTTACCTAGACTCGCATATGTTATTTTTAACATATATATCAACTGGTGAAAGACATTTATTTTCATCCACTCACTCTAACGTGTTTATTGTCTTTTCCCTGGGCTTTTCAGTTTTCGTGCCCAGTTTGCAGTTCAGGCTCTGGTGTCGCACGTCGTGGTCGGAGGCATAGTGCTCGAGCTACTTTGTTTCATCCAGTAGGTTTATTGTTCTACCTACTGTGGTATGCGTATATGATTATGTATTAGAAGTCGCTATGAGCGTCCTATTGTATATGCTATATGATTTTACACCGGATTTCAGTAAAGTATAGATATATTTATTGATTTACTTTACTGTTGATATATTGAGAAATCCGGATGGGATTGGTGCCCACGGTTTGCTTTTTGTGGCATAGGATGAAGTGTATTTTCCGCGTGCAGGTAATGGTAATTCCACGTTAGTAACGAAACTCTGCCAAAATTTTGAAAAGTTTTTGTTGGTTCGTGTTTTCGAAGGGGTTTGACTCCGGTTTAGGGAGCTAAATCGGGGTTGGGTCCTTTCACATCAGTTGGAAAAACCCCTGATGTAAAAAAGTTTTTAGACATCAGATTTTTAAAAACCGATGTCATTTGTATAATTTACATCGTTTTTAAGTCAGACTGATGTTAGGTATCCCATTATTGGTTTTTGAAAACGCGAAAAAAAACCTAAGTGTCGGGCGGGTTATGTTGGAGGGAAAAAAAAATTTCATTCCCTCACTTGGTTTTTTTCGACCTCTCTCTCTCTCACAGACCAATTCAGTGAACTCACTTCCTCTCTCACTTCCTCTCACCTAAATCTCCTCCGACGCCGCTCTCCTCCTCCTCCGACGCCGCTCTTCTCCTCCTCCTCTCACTTCCTCTCACCTAAATCTCCTCCTCAATTCAGTGCCTTTGCCCGCTGGTATGTCGATCTGTTTTTGCTTTTCAATTCGATTGTTGAGATTTCAGATCCATAATCCATATTATTATCTTATACTAGTCTCAACGGAGACTCGGTAATACTTATTCTGCTCCATTACTTTTGCAATTATGTTCTTCCCCTGTAATTCTGCCCCTCCCTACTATATGATTTCGTTTGGTTTCTCAGATAATAGTGAAAGTTGAGAGCTTTTTGTTTCTGAACCCTTGTGTTTTGTTCTTGTTATCCAAATAGGTGGTTTTGGTACAAGAGGAATTATTTGCGAGGATAGTGACGTTAAACAGACCACGACAATTGAACGCCCTTAACTTTGAAATGGTATGATGCCTTTTTTACTTGCTTAATTTCTTGAATCATTCTTTGGGTTATTGAATTTACCTTACCTTATGGGTCATATGTAATTTGGATCCTTCAGAGAATTGTGTACTGATGTTAGTCAAAGATCTCAGAGATAAATCTTGCTGAAATGAAACTTAATGACGATTATCCTGAGTGTTGGGATGTTTGGTTCGGTAAGTGTTAAATCAGGTTATTGTTGTTTGGTTGCCTTGTAGATTTCTCGACTGTTGGAACTTTTTCTTGCATATGAGGATGACGCTAGTGTCAAGTTGGTGATTCTCAAGGTAATCTACTTGCTTTAGTTTTATTTGTGGGATATGGTTACTAGGGTTTATAGCTAGTATCTTATTTCATCTACTATGGCCTGCTAGCTGTTATGAAGGATGACTTCTACTCAGAGTAATGGGTTCTTATGTACTCGATGAGCTAGTCCTTTTGTAACTTATTCTTTGTTTTCTGTAATAGAATAAGTTACAGTTATTTCATACTTTGTGTGTTTTAATCGTCACGTGAATATTGTTGAATGTGAACGTTTGCAATACGAAACCAGTTTGGCGCTCTACCATTTCTCAATCACTTCCCCAGTAGTACTAAAAGAGGTGACCTAACAGTATTAGCATGCAGGCTAGTGTCAGTGTTGATCTTAAATGCCTGATCTTGATGGACTAGGTCAGAGTCCAAAGTTCAAGGTTGAATTTTTGTTAGAACTTCATTGTTTTATTCAACTTTGTCTCCTTTGTGAGGTTGGTGCCTTACATATGGTTCTCTTGGTCATCTTTGCGTCACATCTTGAGCTTCATGGAGCTCAGACATAGTATCCACTTATGAAAGTTAGGGTTGTTTGTGGGTCATTTCGGAGTTTTGACTATGCATTTGAGTGACTTTGTGGTATTATAAGTTACAACGTTTCAAGTCTGTGTACTATTGCCTATTTTCCAACAAGGGCCTAAATTATACTGAATCAAATTTTAGTTTGGCTTATGATACATTTCGGAAGATGGAGATATTTTGTCTTCATCAACTACGAGTTTCAAATTAAGAATAATTGAATGTGCCTAATCCTATATGCCATCTGTTTCTATATAGGGGAAAGGAAGAGCATTTTGTGCTGGTGGTGATGTAGCTGCTGTGGCTCGTGAAGTTAATGAAGGCAAATTATCTTCAACATCTGTGGTCTATTATTTTCTTATTATTTTGGTTCTTCGAGGAAACATAATTTCATTATTTACTTATGTTCATATGACTACATAAGATGACCTCTTTAAGGTGCAAATGCCATAGTCCCTTAAATGCTCCACACATTTAATTCCCTTTTTTGTTTCTTATGCTTACATTAGCCATCATTTCATTTGGAAGCTGCTGAGTCCTAGACAGTGTTGAGTGGTTATTAGCTGATAATAGTCTTTCCAATATCTGTTATATAGGAAACTGGAGACGAGGTGCATGCTTATTCCAAAAGGGGTTTACCTTAAACTACTTAATGGCAACATACAGTAAACCACATGTGACCTAGTTCACTTTTTAAGTCTTTCATACTTTACTATGACATTTGCTACCAGCGTTAATTTTTTATATGAAAAGTTATGTGGAAATATGTGGATCTTTTCCTTACCCTTGCAATGAATTATAATCTAAGGTCTCAATTCTGAATGGAATTGTCATGGGAGGTGGAGCTGGTGCTTCAATACATGGAACTTTCCGTGTTGCAACTGAGAATTCAGTATGTGTTTCACTCAACCTCAGTGTGAAGTAAGGCAGTATTGTTGCCTCATCTTCAGTTGTACTTTCCAATTCCGCACAATGTCCTAAAAATTTGTTTCCATTGTTTTCTTGACATGCTAAAGGCGATTAAAGAAAATTTTCATTATGTCTTGCAAGATTGTGGCCTAATCCTTTGTACTTCTGATTACCCCTAGTGCAGATTTTTGCAATGCCAGAAACAGCTTTGGGACTTTTTCCAGATGTAGGTGCTTCTTATTATTTGTCCAGGCTTCCTGGGTTCTTTGGTAATGCTAGCTACTATCGTTGGTTTACATACTTCTACTGTCATGTAAATCATTTTCTTTGTCTAATCGGAGACCTGCTGTTCTTTGCTTTCTTAGAACTTCCGTTGGTAAATGTTTGCCTTTTTCCCTTGATTTGCCTTGCTTATAGAATGCCAACTTTGGTGGATGTCTTGTCCACCATTTGTAAATTCTTCTTTTTAATTGACCCTATTTCTAGTTAGTTGCTTTAGTTATCAACTGCAGTTGAATGAAAGAATGTTGCTTCTAATTTCTGTGTAGTGTTTGATGTTCTCCAAATTTGGTGGCTTAATTACAAAGCATCTGTTCTATTTACTGTAGCTGATATTGAACTTTATAGAAGTTGTTTTACAGTGTTATATTCATTCTCCATTGCAATACGTTGCAGGAGAATACGTTGGCCTTACAGGTAGCAGATTAGATGGCGCCGAAATGCTTGCTTGTGGTCTTGCGACTCACTTTGTTCCTTCAACGGTTAGCCACCAACTATCGTATTAGTCTATAGCTTTTTATGTGTTAAATGGTTGCTGAATTACTTTACAAGACACTACTGTTATCACATTTAGTTGCTTGACTAATTAAACTGTTGGTGGATGAGTTATGTCATTTCATTTTAATCCAATCATTGCTATATATATACAGGGGGTTGCTGCACAAGTTGGTGGAGTTGAAACACTTTCATTTCCAACCAAGGTATCTAAATACTTGCTTTTGTATTTAAAATTCAATGAGTTACAAGTCATAGGTTCATTTTAATGCTACTTGTGGGAGATTAGTAGTAACAAAACAACTGAAAACATTAGTAGTAACAATACTTGTTGCTCACTGTTGTGCTGGCATGGTTTGCATAATTGTTATTTTCATTAGTAGTAACAAAACAACTGAACAGTGAATGCTATTTTCATTTGCTGGCATGGTTTGCATAATTGTTGTACTGCACTTGCTTACTTTATTTGTACTTGTTGTTGGACAGTGGGCAGGAAAAAAGAGGAAGCCATATGATCAGTCGAAAATTGACGAGGTGCGCCTTGAAGTGGCTGACTATATACAAGCTTTGCTCTAGCTAGATAGGTTGATAGATTGATGGCTGGATTAGATAGGTAGCTAGGGATCAAAGTCAGGATGGCTAGCGCAGCAACTTTTTGATGGTGGCGCGCCGGAGTAGATATATAGCTAGGGAACTTCTATCGGATTGCTAGCATGGTTATATGTCCCAATATTTTGATGATGGATAGGATAGTAATCCATCTTTTGAAACAACTTGAATTTGGCAGTACTGTAACTTGAATTTGGGGCTGTAAGAGAGAATCATTCTCATTAATTTAAGCCAATTAGAAATCGTTATAACTAATGCATAAGATGAGAACTGGACATCAAAAACAACCCAAAATCTGATGTCAAATAAAATTTACAACATCAGGTACAAAGCCAAAATCTGATGTATAAGATGAGAGCTGGAAACCAAAAACAACCCAAATTCTGATGTCAAATATAGTTTTTAACATCAGGTACAAACTCAACATCTGATGTCAAAAACGATATTTAACATCAGGTACAAAAAAAAATCTGATGTCAAAACATACATCTTACATCGGTTATAAATGGAATATCGATGTAAATGTAATAAATTGTAATGTAGACTTCGATTTCATTGAGTCTTTCACTCTAAATATGAATGTTTGAAAGCACCTACACACACTGGAATAGTGAGATATACATAAGCAACCGATGTCTATTGTAACCTTTGACATCGGTTCCTAACCGATGTCCCATTTTTGCCGATCTTTTATATCACCCACTAAGACATCGGTCTGGTATGATTTTTTACATCGGTTCTGAACCGATGTCTGAAATACCTTTTCTAGTAGTGAATAGTTTTATTAACACATGGAGAGGCGAAATACTTACCGCTTCTTCAGGGCACTGCGGATAGAACTTCTGATGAATATACACCAAGGGGTTCACTTCTTGTTGTTGCTGCGCCTTAGTCGACCAACCCATGTAGTTGAGTGAACCTGCATGATGGGCCCTGGTGTTTTTCAATCTATTCGCCCGGTTCGTCTTCGAAATCGCCTTGTTTGATAAACATATGGAAAAAAATTAGTAACTAACTATTTCAATCTGATACGATACATTATGCTTGTAAGATATATTAAGGATGCATACCTGAGCTTTGGGGTGCTCGAAGTGGGCTATCAGCCACAGCCACTCGTACTCCCTAAACCGGAATTCGCTAGGGGTAGAACCTCGGCCTAGCTCCTTGTATACAGTGTAATGGGAAGAAAGCTCATTCTTCCACTCTTTATACCTATATTAAAACAAGGAAAAAAAGTTAGAGATATTAAAACACTTGATAAACAAAAATCTAACTCGATATATATTCTTTTTTTACTGATGAGGCAAGAACGAAAGGGTCTTCTTCATACCAGCTAGTAGCAGTATTCACCGAAAATATTCCGTACTGATCGGTCCTTGTGTTCTCCGGGCTAGTATCAAACCATCTACACTTGAACAAGTGCACTTTCATGCGGTTCCCATAAATTAGTTCAACAACTGAATGAAGGACACCATAATAGTCAACGCCATCCTGCCCACCATGGACCATCACCCCACAATTCTGTGTTTTCAGTCGGTCGTCTCGATTTTCACATATAAATTTAACACCATTGACCTGACACATCGAGTAAACTTTTGAAGCTATCGGTTTCATCGCAAGGACCCTCAATTCGTTTGACCACTCTGGGTAACCATCATGTGCTACATGGTTCATCTGCAAACGATAAGAAACCACACAAGAAATTATGAACATAGAAACCACAAAACCACGTACGTCCACACATGCTATATAAGGAAAATGACAATAAAAATAAAGACATATACACATATACCCTTACCCATGGACCAAAGTAGTTTGCAAACGTCCTGTTGTGGTATTCAACATTTCCGGCAATAGCATGGCAGTGAAGATGATAGTTTTTCCAATATTGTACTTCTTCACAGTTAATCAGTACCGACCAGTGGGCAATGATTACCTCATTTTCATCCAACTTGTACGACTTTGGCAAGCTTCCCTGTACTACAACGTCATTGGAGATGATAGAAAGGTTGAACTGAGGTTCATCTATCAGCATCTATTGTTGGGGGTCCTCAAGCGCTCCCAAATACACTTTGGTGTACGTTACACACTCGTGCGCAACATATGCTTCAGCGATACACCCTTCAGGTGCATATTTATTCTTCACATAGTCCTTATAGGCTCCTAATTGTCTACAAGTTAACAAGTGCATGTTAAAAGGGGTAAAAATAAGACTTTACATATAAAAACAGAGGCAAACCAAATGTACCTTTCCATGGGATACATCCAAGTGTAGTGTACGGGACTGGTAAGCAACAATTGTTCGGGAAGATGGATCGTTAGGTGAGGCATGATGTCGAAAAAATTTGGCGGAAATATCCTCTCAAGCTTGCACATGATAAAAATTATGTCATCTTGCATCTCCCTGAGATCTGATTTTTTAACTTCCCTGGTGCATAACTTCTGAAAGAATCTTGACAAGGCCACCAACGGCTCCACCACCTCCTTGGGCAGGTACCCTTGAATGAAAATAGGGAAAAGGCGTTGAAGCAGTACATGGCAGTTATGACTCTTTAATCCGTACATCTTATTGTCCCTGTAGTTAACACACCTGCTTATATTTCCTGCATAGCCATAAGGATACCTACATGTGTATATATATATATATAGCCATAGGCAACAATTATATTTCTCGCATATCACCATAATCCGGTAAAAATTAAAGGCAAACCAATTTCCGTACTGCATAGTCATATATAAGAATATTTACCTGACATTACTCAGCCACCGAAAAATTTCATGCTTATGCTTCGGCTTGACGGTGTAAGGAGCTTGCAGCATTTTTCTCTTACCATCTCTTAACCACAAATGTTTCCGCAGTCCCATAGCTTTCAGATCAATACGTGCCTTAGGGATGTCTTTTGTTTTCCCCTCCAAGTTAAGAACTGTGCCCACCACACTTTCACACACATTCTTCTCTATGTGCATGACATCTAGGTAATGTCTGATAGGCAACCTGGGCCAGTAGGGGAGTTCCCAGAATATGCTCTTGTGTGTCCAAAACTTATACCTTTCGGGCTTGTCTGGAATTGACGCCACTATGTCAGGATGATTGCTCAGCTGGCCAAAATCATATTCATTCAACACTTCCAAAACACACTTTCACACACATTCTTCTCTATGTGCATGACATCTAGGTAATGTCTGATAGGCAACCTGGGCCAGTAGGGGAGTTCCCAGAATATGCTCTTGTGTGTCCAAAACTTATACCTTTCGGGCTTGTCTGGAATTGACGCCACTATGTCAGGATGATTGCTCAGCTGGCCAAAATCATATTCATTCAACACTTCCAAAATTTCTGCCCATGTCCATCGCCTGGGTGCCACACCTGTTTCCACATTCCCATCAAACGCGTCTGGATCCTGCCTAAATGGGTGATCATATGGAAGCCAACAACGGTGACGCATCTGAACAATTTTACTGCAATGAGGACTGCAACAATCAACCGTCATGCACCTGAACAAGCCCTGTAACCCCTGGTAACGTTGCCCGACAACATACCGCGGGCAGGAAAATCACTGATGGTGCCAACAAGCATGGCATGCATCTGGAACATCTCGTTTTTGAACCTATCGTAAGTGGGGTGGCCACACTCACTCAGGTACTTAAGCTCCTCAATCAAAGGCCTCAAATACACATCGAGATACTTTCCTGGATAACCCGGGCCCGGAATTAACAGAGTCAGCATATTGTATTCCTTCTTCATGCACATCCATGGTGGAAGGTTGTACGGGACCAAAATAACTGGCCATATACTGTATTGAAGACTCATGTTGCCAAAAGGGTTGAATCCGTCAGATGAGAGCCCTAGCCAAACATTTCGGACCTCTTCTGCAAAATGATCAAACTCCCTGACCATGTGCTTCCAAGCCTCTCCGTCGGAAGGGTGTATAAGGGTGTCATCGTCAGGCAAATTCCTCTCAGCCCACCATCTCATTGCCTCGGCCGTGAAAGCACACATGAACAACCGCTCCAGCCTATGAATAAGCGGGAAATATCGAAGTATCTTCACATCTTTCTTGTTGCCTGCAGGAGTCAACTTATACCTTTCTGTATAACATACCGGGCAGGCTTCAAGGTCTTCGAGATCTTTTCCCCAGAAGAGAATACAATCATATCTGCATGCATGGATTTTGATGTAGGAAAGCCCAAGATCTTTCAGGATATGTCGCACCTTATGATGAGTGATAGGAAGACGATGACCGGGTGGCAGTAGCGAAGCAGTTCACTTCAACCAAGAATCAACAGCTTTGACAGACATTTTGTTCTCCATTTTGAGCTGCATCACTCCCATCACACTTTCAAGAACAGTCTTACTACAACCGTCGTACAACGGAGTCTGTTGCAATGCAATCAGGTTGTTGTACTTGTCTATACCGCTTGAGTTAACATGAGCTCCAGGTAATGGCTCGACTGGCTCGATATGGGGGAAACCCTCAACGACGGGAGGGACATTTGGTGCTTCATCAGCAAATACACCGCTCTCATGAGGAAACATATCATTGATTAACATCGCTGTTGGATCATAGGATGAACTGCCCCTCTCAGCAAAATCTCCATGATCATAGCGTGGACTGGCCCTCTCACCAAATTGTCCATGATCATGCGGACCCGCTAACGATGTTTCACCGTGATAAATCCAACAAGTGTACTTATCCCAAAACCCGTATTTACTCAGGTGCCTTTGGACTTTATCAATAGGAAAATGAAATCGATCGCTGAAACACTTACATTCTTTACACGGGCAATAATGAAGTGTATTGTCTCCACAATTAGCCTTCACAAAATCCACAAAACTCCTAATTCCCTGGTGATATCTGACATCCCATCTTTCGAGGCTCATCCAACTCTTGTCCATCCTGAAAATTCTAAAAAATTTACGTATTAATTATATATATACACATTTACTACTAATAATCGACGCGATATCTCAATTCAATTCTAATTAAATCAACACATGCATGCATATATATATATATATCGATCTAATCTCTGAATTCGATTCAGTACTCGATGATGGTATTCTTCTTTTTTCAATTCAAAACGTATTTGACTAGGTAGGAGGCTCTGTTAAGCGTGGCTCCGATAGCACTACGATAATACCAGTCGTTGATTCAGACACAAGATAAGATTAACTACAAGCAGTTTTCTCGTTTCGGTGACATCAACAACATTTCATATATATCTCACGAATTGGATTTGATCAACACACACATATATATATACATACACATATACGTATATATATATACACATACATATATATAGCTTCCCGAGTGATCGAGTTTTCGACGCGCGCCTTAATTTTGACAATATACCGAATGATCGATTTCAGAGCGTACGTTTTCCTTCTTTCGATTTCTCTGGATTTTTTTCGATCAAAATGAATGAATGATCGAGCTGCGACTAATATAAGAGACATTGCCGGCGACGGAGTAAGTCGCCGGAAATGAAGACATTACCGGCGACTTTACGCCGAAAAATCGCCGGTAATGTTTCAACACATTACCGGCGACTCAAAACGTCGCCGGCAATGTCGAGCCACACATTTCCGGCGAAATTCCGGCCGGAAAATCGCCGGAAATGTTCGGCTTGACATTGCCGGCGACGGTTGGAGTCGCCGGTAATGTGTTGAAACATTACCGGCGATTTTCCGGCGACATTACCGGCGACGGAGTAAGTAGCCGGTAATGATGAACATTACCGGCGACTTTTCCGGTCGCCGGCCTTGTCTCCGGTGATCTCGCCGGTAATGTTCACAAATGTGGTAGTGATATATCAAAACTAATTACCATGTAGTAGACAAAAGTTTTATCCCCATTATCCCTCCTTCACCAAGTGGAGTATTGCTCTTCAGTTCAATTAAGAAGTTCTCCGATACTTCAATAATCAATACTCTAATCAGTGGTTCACAATTTTAGTCAACCAATAGGGAATATGGTAAACAACTAAGCAATCTCTGGTCTAATTAATCTGAGAATCTTTAGTTTCTAAAACATACTCAACCCAACCCATGAACCCATCGTTATTCGCAAATCATATAAGATGAGATTTTCTTTAGAGATTGATTGCCTTATTGAAAATCCGGAAACGCTAAAGGAGAAGCAGCAAAGAGGAGTCGATTTGGGAAGGAGAGGGAGGCAGATGAGTGGAATTGTGGAAGCAAGTCGGGCAGCGTAATAGTGCTTTAATGCCATTGTTGTGCTTCCAAAACAGAATCGTGCGCTTCCGCTATGCTCCCAATTAGAATTTTCTGGAAGTTTCTGAGCGCTTCCCCAACACTTCTGCTTCAGAAGCGCGAAATGTCTCTCCTCCCGCGCTTCCATGCTACCTATAACCTAACTACTAGGTTGACTGTGTAAGTACATTTAGGAGCCGCATCTTTTCGAAGGCCCAATTTATTCATTCAACTGGACCAATTCAATCTACCCCAAATTTTAATTTGAGCCTATCAGGCTCGGGACATGATAGAGATGAACTCGCTTTGATTCCAAGTTGAATAGCGACAAACGTGGCACGTAGGGTCTGTCATTGTACCGATATTGTCCCAACTTAACATCTTTTGAGGTGTTGAGTTTTATCCACAAAAATTTTTGGTACAATTAGGACTGATTCATTCACTTTTAAGTTATATTTCATCTCATCCTATTTAATATGGAATCTTCAATCAACCATAGAGCAAACCTAATAAAGGTCCAGCTTCATTTTCATATATCTCATATATATCCAAGATTGATTAAATTATATGCACAAGTCCTTTTCTGTAGGTGATAAATATCTCATAACTAAATGTACAAATAGTTTGATAGAGTACTCACATACTATATATGTATAGATTACAAAATTTTCTTCATGGTGATGGAAGGGTATCGATCGCGATCACAACATTAATCTAATGATTATTTGTTTGTAACTATCTACTTGCATTGCGGAAACATCTGGTAAACAGTTTTGATCCAAAAAAAAAAAACAAATAAGAAAGAGAGCAACTACGTAGAACTAATATAACTTATATAAATGAAAGATCTGGAAGTTAGTGGCCGGAAGGATAATCAAAAGTCATTACAAAGTACGTATGCTTCAAGCTAAGGTAGGTTTCTCTCGATCAAGCTTCACAATTCACAACTGGGTTCTATTTTTCTTTTCTGCTAATACGAGAACACCTGATCGAGAACAACTAATTGATGCTTACGTAAAGAACCTCCAGGCGTCCGAGCAAACAAAACAGCTCGATGACTACAGTCACTACTAATCCAAAAAGGGCCAATTGTATCACTAGCTAACAGAAGATCGAGTACGTGCATATGTATACTGCCATTACTGCATGCATCGTAACGCAAATGGTCCTCATGTTTTTGATAGTACGTACAGGCTGGTTAGTAATAATTAGGTAATGCATAATGCGCGCGCTACGTAGTATGTACCTAAGGAGTCGGGCCGTCACTGAGATTAGTATAGGCAGTAGACAGTAGTTATGTCATTAATGTTGGATTCTGCTTTCTAACCACGATGTCGGGGCTGGCCAACTTACGCGAATTGACTGCTTGCTGTACGGGCAGTACGGCGGAAACTCAAGGGGCACAGAAAGTGATAAAGATAGTATTGAAGATGGAGATCGAGTCCAAGCTGGAAAGAATCAGATTGTGACGAGAGAAGAATAACGCAGTAACTACTTCCCTATTTGGTTTGTGAAGTCTCGGCAGAATCCTAGTAATCAGGAATCAGTGTACATGACGTGTATTAGGAGAAACTCTAGCATTGTGTATGTATATATACTCTTGTAAACAGCGTTGTTGAATAAGATTCATTCTTCACAAATTATAAGCTTCTTTATGGTACCAGAGCGCCGATCCTTGGCCTCAACCTCGATCAAATCTCTCTCTCTCTCTCGATAAACTCGATATACTCGAAATACAGCCTCTAACAATCCTCAGCACCATTCCAAATATCAGCCTACCCTCACCACTAAAATCCTAATCGAACCATGGAAGGAGAGGAAGAGAAGAAGGCTCTTGCGTTGCTAAAAGAAAAGATCTTGAAAGAGCATGCAGTGTATGCCTCGGGACCTTCAGCACGCGCTCTTGAACTATGGGATTACTCGAATCACCCCCTCTACCTCCATCATTCAGACCAACCAGGTGCTGTTCTTGTACCACAAGCCTTGATGGAAGATAATTATGATGAATGGAGTGGATCTATGAGCGCGGCTTTGACGATCAAGAATAAGATCGGATTTGTCAATGGATCTAGCACTCGACCAACTGAACAAAACGATGAGCAACAACAATGGGACCGTTGTGATACTCTAGTCAAGACTTGGCTGACTGGTTCCATGTCGAAGGAGATTTCAAAAAGTGTCAAGCATTATAAGTCTGCAAGAGCTGTCTGGACTGAACTCAAGGAGAGATTTGGGCAGACAAACATGGTACAACTATTTAATCTCGAGAATGCAATCCTATTATGCTCACAAGGCAACGATTCAGTAACCACCTTCTACACAAAGCTTAAAAGCTTGTGGGATGAACGAGATGCAGTGTGTGGCCTTACAATATGTAATTGTGAGGATGGAGTGAAGTTGGGAGAATATGTCAAGAATCAACAAACCATGAAGTTTCTCATGGGTCTTAACGACACTTATGATGCTTTGAGAAGCAATATTGTTTCGATTGATCCTCTTCCAAATGTTAACAAGGCCTATGCAATGGCTTTGTGTCAAGAAAAACAAGTCCAAACCTCTAGCAACACCAAGATCACAGATGCTGCTGCCTTCTCGGTCCAAAAGAACCGTGAGTATGAGAAAGGGCCTGCAAATGCTGCAGACCGCGCACCTGGTCGCGGCAACACTAAGAGGCCTGCCAATGCAAAACGGTGGTGTGATATCTGCAGCAAAGATAACCACTCCACCAAGTTTTGTCGTGCTCATCTAACTTGTGAGTACTGTAGTTGGACGGGACATGACCAGGAGCATTGCCGCACAAGGAAGAGGGATGTAGAGGCAGCCAGTAAGATCAGTAGGAGCAATCATTTATCGAGCATGGAAGATCCTAATGACAAGCTGGATTTCCCTTTCTCCAAGGAAGACCGAAGGCAGATTTTGGAAATCTTGAACAACAGCAAGGCTTCTCCATCCAATCATGTTGGTAATATCACTACTTCTGAAGACATTTCAGGTAAAGCCTTCCATGTTGCTAGCAATAATAGTACTTGGATCATCGATAGTGGAGCTAGTGATCACATCGTTTGTGACCATACCTTGTTCACTCAATCTCATGTCACCCATAATCGTTTTGGTAAACTCCCAAATGGACACACTGCACGAGTCAGCCACATTGGTTCCATCACCTTTTCTTCTCAATTCACACTTCATAATGTGTTATGCGTCCCATTATTCTATCTCAACCTAATATCTGTGAGTACGTTATGTAGAGACTCCCTATGTATCACCGTTTTTCTCAAACATGTGTGTTTTATACAGGACCTACGCTCGGGAAGGATGATTGGGACGGGTAGTGAGAAGGAATGACTCTATTTCCTCAACAAAGTTCAACAAGTTACATGTCATGCCGTTGACAGTGCCTCTCCATCTCTTTGGCATCAGCGGCTTGGCCACCCATCTACTAGGGTTTACTCTTCGTTTCCGTTTCTTTCTAATAAGTTGTGTGATTCAAGCAAGTGTCCTATTTGTCCTTTAGCCAAGCAAACTCGAAAACCATTTTCTTTAAGTTCAATTTCAAGTGTTTCCTCCTTCGATTTAATTCATGTTGACATTTGGGGTGGTTATCATGAACCCTCAACTTCTGGTGCTAAATACTTTCTTACCATTGTTGATGATTTTACTAGATGCACTTGAGTTTTTCTAATGGTACAGAAATCCGAAGCTAGGCAGTTACTTGTTGATTTCATTCATATGGTCGAAAATCAGTATGATACTAGCATTAAAATTGTGCGTAGTGACAATGGTTCTGAATTTAAAATGCCTAATTTTTATTCTTCCAAAGGTATCGTTCATCAAACGAGTTGCGTCAACACACCACAACAAAATGGTGTTGTTGAACGCAAGCATCGTCACTTGCTCAACATGGCTAGAGCTCTTTTGTTTCAAGCACAGCTTCCTAAGACTTTTTGGGGAGAAGCTATTCTCACTTCTGCTTACCTTATTAACCGTACTCCTACTCCTCTTCTCCAAGGTCAAACCCCATTCGAAAGACTCTTTCTGAAAACACCACATTTCGATCATCTTAAAGTTTTTGGTTGTCTTTGCTTTGCGTCAACACATCCACGTAAACCTACCAAGTTTGATCCCCGAGCTGTCAAATGCATCTTTCTTGGATATCCAAATGGACAGAAGGGTTATAAAGTGTTTGATTTAGACACAAAACAAATTTTTGTTTCTCGAGATGTGATTTTTTATGAAGACGTGTTTCCTTATCTGTCTCATCATCCTTCGACCGACACACACAGCCCTTCTCCACAGCCTCCTCCAGTTCTCGATGATCATGTTGATCACAGGGTTTTGGGAAACACTAATGAAACTCGGGTTTTGGGCAATTCAAATGAGCCTCGGGCTTCTAGTTCATCCACTTCCGTTCCCTGTACTGACCCTGCTTCAAACCCTCCTGCCATCACGCCCAATCCTAGCTCCACCTCTATCCCTTCTTCGTCCACCACGAAACCTCCAGAGTCTGAACCCCCAAACATTCCTCCTTCACCTGCTTTCGCACCTCTTCCTCGTCGTTCTTCTCGTACAACACGTACTCCTGGATACTTGCATGACTTCCATGTTGAGGCTACTCTACCTTCTCGCTCCCTCCCGTCAGACTCAACGAGCACAGGTACTATTCACTCCTTGTCTCATGTTTTATCCTATGATCACTTATCTCCTACCTATCGAGTCTTTACTATGCAGCTTTCCCTTCACAAAGAGCCATCCAGTTTCTCCGAGGCTGCCAAGTACCAAGTATGGCGTGATGCCATGTTTCATGAACTCAAAGCTTTACAGGAAAACAAAACATGGAGTGTGGTTCCTTTGCCTCCTAACAAGCGTCCGATTGGATGTAAATAGGTGTACAAGATAAAGCTCAATTCTGATGGCACCGTTGAGAGGTACAAAGCACGCCTTGTGGCTAAAGGCTATAGTCAAGTGGAAGGCATAGACTACAAAGAGACCTTTGCTTCGGTAGCCAAACTCACAACTGTCCGGTTACTTCTCGGATTGGCTGCTATCCGCGGTTGGCATCTTCATCAATTGGATGTCAACAATGCTTTCCTTCATGGAGACCTCACTGAAGAAGTGTATATTCACTTGCCACCTGGCTTTGGTCGAAAGGGGGAGAATGTTGTGTGTAAATTACACAAGAGTTTATATGGTTTAAAGCAAGCTTCCAGATAATGGTTCATCAAGTTGCCACTTGCTCTAAAAACAGCAGGCTTTCACCAATCTTGGAGTGATTACTCATTGTTCGTCCGAAATCAAGATGGCAAGTTCACAGTCTTGCTAGTGTATGTGGATGATGTCATTCTTGCAGGAAACAGTTTAGAAGACATCACAAGCACAAAGAAGTTCCTTTCCAGCAAGTTCAAATTGAAAGACCTAGGAAAGCTCAAATACTTTCTAGGAATCGAAGTTGCAAGATCTCGGCATGGTATTGCTTTATGTCAAAGGAAATATGCACTTGAGATACTTGAAGACACAGGTTTCTTAGCATCTAAACCTTCTCGTTTTCCTGTTGACCATAATCTTACACTAACTCAATCAGAAGGAAGTTTGTTGGCAGATCCTTCACAATATAGAAGGCTTGTTGGTCGCATGATTTATTTGACAATTACAAGACCTGATTTGGCATATGCAGTACAAGTTTTGAGTCAATTTATGGATAGACCTCGACAACCACATTTGGATGCAGCACACTTAGTTCTTCGATATCTAAAAGGAACGCCTGGTCAAGGCATTTTGTTACCTTCTACTGGAAAACTCGAGTTAACAGGATTCTGTGATGCAGACTGGGCTCGATGTAAAGATACAAGAAGATCAGTCACAGGATATTGTGTGATGCTTGGAAGGGCACCAATTTCATGGAGAGCAAAGAAACAGACTACAGTGTCGCGGTCTAGTGCAGAGGCAGAGTATAGATCGATGGCTACTACGGTTTGTGAGATTACATGGTTAAGGAACATCTTGCAAGACTTGAATGAAAAACAGTTCCGACCAACAAGATTGTTTTGTGATAACCAAGCAGCACTTCACATTGCTTCCAATCCAGTCTTTCATGAACGTACCAAGCACATAGAAATAGACTGTCATGTGGTACAAGAGAAGGTGCAGCAAGGAGTCATTCAAACTGCGCACATAAGAACGAAGGAGCAACCGGCAGATTTGTTCACCAAACCGGTTAGTTCAGTTCAGTTTCAATCATTACTTGGCAAGTTGAATGTTATCAATATTCATTCCAACTTGAGGGGGAGTGATAAAGATAGTATTGAAGATGGAGATCGAGTCCAAGCTGGAAAGAATCAGATTGTGAGGAGAGGAGAATAACGCAGCAACTACTTCCCTATTTGGTCTGTGAAGTCTCGGCAGAATCCTAGTAATCAGGAATCAGTGTACATGACGTGTATTAGGAGAAACTCTAGCATTGTATATGTATATATACTCTTGTAAACAGTGTTGTTGAATAAGATTCATTCTTCACAAATTATAAGCTTCTTTAGAAAGTCCATCCGTCTGGTGTGTGTATATATATACACACAGAGGTTCTGAAGCGGACGCCCGTGGATTACTAAAAGTGCGGACGTGCAGTTCTTGGCCGTTCATTATGTTCAAAGAGATCTAACAGCCACCAGTCAAAAACTCTAATATTCTAATACACACTGTTTGGCGGCAGAATTCTCAGGAAGTCGGAGAAGTCTCAAACTATCTTTTTTCATATGTATGAGTGTGCTAGGCATGTCACTGTCATGGGACAGAACGTTAAATATCGGTTACGTCGCCGCTGATCTTCTAAGAAGCGACTAGGACGGGGAGAGAATGCATCAACCCCGCTCGATGGATTCTTTTTGCCTAGTAGTTTAGGACTTGCTTCGTGATCTCGTCGCTGAACCACGAAAATCAATGCTTTACATACCCTGTATGGTGCAAAGAAGAACAATCTCTTTGTTAAATGTTAAGAAACACAAGTGGTTATGCCCTTAAATCTTCGAATGCCCCATGCACTGTCTGGTGAGATCCTTGGATCACCGAAGGTAGAGTTTTTCTCGCGAGGAGAGTTTGAGTTTACCGAGAGCAAATTGTATGTATGATTGTCCTTCTCGATTGCATAAAGATTTCCTCTATTTATAGGCATCATGTGATTACTTGTCGTAGTTGTTATAAGAATCTAACAATTGATATCAGTAAATGACTCTAATTACCAAGAATCTCCAATCTTTACTCTCCCAATTCATCTAAAATTTCCAGGATCATTCAGGATTCTTTCTCCTAATGGGAAAGCTTTACTCACATGGGCCAAGGATATCAGCCCAAAGATCGTAACTAATCCACAAAATAAAGAATTTTTATTTTTAGCCCAAACATTGCTCATCAAGCCTCGAGATAAAGCATAGATGCAATCAAAGAAGTTTGAAATTGCAAAACGTCGTCTAGGACCAAACGACAACTTTTGACTCGCTTCGCCCTTTCACTTCACCATCCTTAAAAAGTCGCACCTCTATGACATCACACATATTTGAAACTGCATGACCGTCAGTAGTGCACACAAATTGAAACACTCATCTTGCCTTTTCCTCTTGATATTCGAAGTGCCCAAATCTTCCTTGCAAAGCTCTATACTTTCCGATCAAAATCCAACCATCTAGTCCCAGAAAAATGCCTCCACACAAGACCAAATCCGACCACATCCTCAACGAGGACAATGCCCAAGCCTTCGCAAATGACATACGCACAATAGTTATCCGAAAGAAACCCAGCTCTAACATCTCGCTCCGTTTGGCAGATAATGACACAACTCGCCTTAGTCCCTTCATCAAATCGCCGTTCCACCAGGCTCTAATCGAAACCATCTGAGTCCCGTTTGTCGACGAGCACTCATTTTTCGTCAAAAAAATATTTCGCACTATAAGAAAAAGAAACTTAAATGACGAAACTGTAAATATTTTGTCATCTAAGTGAAATTTAGACGACGTAAAATAAATTACACCGTCTTAAACAATTTTTTGTCGTCTATGTATGACTTAGACCATAGAAATGACGCTACGCCATCTAAGTGAGGATGTAAATTACACATAGTCTGTCGTCTAAGTGACTACTTAGACGACGCACCGACACTTCGTATTCTAAGTAGTTACTTAGACAACAAAAAGTCGTTCCGTCGTCTAAGTAAACACAATTATATATTATGCTAGATTCTTTTCCTCTTCGTTCGGGCCATCTCATTCTCATTCTCATTCTCTCTCTCTCTCTCTCTCTCTCTCTCTCTCTCTCTCTCTATCTCTCTCTCGATCAGTCTCTCATCATCAATTAAAAAAGTAACTAGTTCTCTCTCGATCATCTCACTCTCTCTCCTCACACGTACAACTGGCACTATCTCCGGCTACGACCATTGATTCGCCATATCGGTGAAGGCTAGGTACGTACGTATGTAGTTAATTTTTGACAACCTTAACGTTTATATATATAATTAATTATACGTTTGATTGATTGCATTGTTAGTACGTCTAATATTTATAATTAAGCTAGGTAATTGATCGATATATATATATATTAGTTAATTAATTAGTATGCATGGATGTTTAAAATTTTGACTAATATTTAGTTAAAACGTACATGCATGTTAGATTAAAGTAAAAATTGATGATGATGTGTTGAGACATGTTGTGGATGGGGAGGCTTTCAAAGATTTTGACAGCGAATTTGGAGACTTTGCAGCTGAGGTTTGAAATATTAGACTCAAACTTTCTACAGATGGATTCAATCCTTGGGGTAGTAATAGCTCTGTCGTCAACACTTGGACAGTTATTCTGATGTAGTACAACCTGCCTCCGTAGATGTGCATGAATAAGGAATTTAATTTCTTTACTCTGCTAATTCCAGGTTCTAAATCTCTGGGGAAGTGCTTAGATGTCTACCTTAGACCTTTGATCGACGAGCTGAAACTATTGTGGGAAAATGGAGTCCCAACTTATGACAAATTCACTGACACGATGTTCATGATGATGACAGCTGTAATGTGGGCGATCAACGATTTTCTAGCATATGGGATGTTGGCAGCCTGTACGACGAAAGGATACAATGGATGTCCTATATGTTTGGATGATGTGAACTCTAGTTGGCACGCGGAGGAGGTGTGTTACTTGGGTCACCGTTGATGGCTTCCTCATGATCACCGGTGGCGACAGGATGAAGCTCATTTTGACGGGACAATAGAAAATAATCATAAACCCCGTCCTTGGTCTGGCAAAGAGATTTTAGAGAGGTTAAGCAGCTTTGATTTTGGTGTGTTGACCAATGACAAGGATGTAAAGAAACTCAATCCAATACCTCAACAGGATTTCAGCGGCATCACAAGAGTATATTCTTTGAACTCCCTTATTGGTCGTAGTTGAAGCTGAGGAATAACTTGGATGTGATGCACATAGAAAAAAATGTGTGCGACAACGTAGTGGGAACAATTCTCGATATTAAGTTCAAGACTAAAAATACTTCCAAAGCGCACAAAGATCTGGAATCTATGAATCTATGTCGTCTCTTGTGGTTGATGAGGGATAGAAGATGAGTGTATAACAAGATGGCAGATGCACCTTACATAGTGAAGCCGGCACTTAGAGGTTCTGTATTCCACTGGTTTAAGAGTGTTCGTTATCCCGCTACGTATGCAGCTACTATAATTGGAGCAGTGGACGAGGTGCAACACAAGTTTGTTGGTCTAAAGACACATGACTATCACGTTATGTTGCAATGTCTAATTCCAGTGGTAATTCAGCCATATTTACCTCATGACGTCGTAGAATCAATAGTGGCATTGTGTAGATGGTGGTAGAGGTTATGCACCAAAGAGATAAAGAAGTCAGATGTGGTGGAACTGCAATAACAAATTATGAACATCATTTGAAAACTAGAGAAGATTTTTTCCTCTGCTTTCTTTGACACCATGATTCACCTAAGGATACCTACCTGAGTAGGTGCTCATTTCTGGTCCGGTCCAGTATACTTGAATGTATTCTCAAGAAAGGTACGTACAACTAATTAATTATACAGGTTTTCTGATCCATTATTTGTTCCACTCGAGATTACTATATGTACCTATTCTACAATTAATTAATTGAACGTTTGATTTCGTAGACAGCTTGAACAGTATAAATGATTCGTGAAAAATAGGTCGACCTCAGATGGCTCCATAGCAGAGATATACCTAATGCATGAGTATGTTACTTACTGCAATAGGTACCTCAAGGATCCACCACCTCCCACCGCTTTCGATCCCAGTGGCCGCATCAATCTTTCTGTCATCACAAATGTCATACGACTGTTTAGAGGAGTATTAAAAAAATCGTTAACACGAGAAGAACTTATTGAGGCGCATTGGGTAGTGTTGTGAGACTGTGATGAAGTCGAGCCTTACATGAAGGCGTACAGAGAGAACCTTCAGGCATTAAATCCGGACAAGAGTTCGGCCTGACTTGAAAAGTGGTTAAGAAGAAGTTCCCCGATTATTTCCTCCAATGGGTACGTATGTTTACTTATTTAATTATATACATATTTATAGAAATTAAACCCTTTAATTATATATTCTTCCCATTTTTACAGATGATTAATCTACAAAAATCCGATAACCACGGGGGGTGGTGGTGGTCCTAGCCAAAGCACTTGCTAGCAAGGAAGCTGGTTAAACACTATATTTACCTTGAATGTTTTATGAACGGTGTAAAGTTTCATTCATTGGCCTGAGATGAAGGAAGAACACAAAACAATGGGGTCGCAGTTGGGGAAGACGATATATATTACGGGGCTCTTGTATATGTAGTTCAGCTATGTTACGGGAATGATGTCAATATTTTCCTATTCAATTGCAAATGGTTTAAGCGTACAAAGGAAAATCTGGGCTTTTTTATCAATTGATACAAACTCAAGCTGGTATGAGGATGAGACTTTCGCTCTTGCCACCTTAGTTAGGCAGGTGTTCTATCTTGATGATCCGAAAGCTAGTGGATGGTGGAAAATAGTGAACCATATCTCTCATCGAGGAATATGGAATATCACGACAGCTGAAGGGACACAGGTGACTGAAGATGCTGAACCACAAAGAGATATTACTGCATACCAAGAGCCTAATATTTATGTCATCTGCTTCGACATAATGGAAATGGTTCAAGCTGGTGAATGCTTACCCATGCCTGATGGCTCTACGGATCTAACTCAAGATGAGATTATAGATCTAGAGAATGATGGCAGTGAAGATGAGTCACATGATGACGACAAGGACTCAGGACATTCGTCGGGCGACGTTGAGTATGATGATGACGAGGAGTAATCGGATAATAGTGGTGAGGATGATGATGATAATGTCGAGGAGTACAATATAACGACGAGGGATATTAATTGGTAATTAATTATTATAATTAAACTTTTTCGAGGTAATGATGATTATATTATGACGAGGAGTACAATTATTCTGAAATTTTTGTGAATGAGGAGTATAATAATTAATTAATTATAATTCTGAACGGGTGGAGCATAATTAACGTCAAATTAATTAAAGAGATCACTTCGACACGTAAAGGGTGAAGATCTTAGACGACGGAATCCGGATGACTAAATGTCACATTTTCCCTAAACCCTAAAACCTAGACGACAGAACAACTTTTCGTCGTCTAAGTCAACACAATTATGTAAACCTAAACCCTAAATCATTTACCTTAGATGACGAAATGACACGTTTCGTCGTCCAAGTAATCACTTATACGACGAATATGTGAACATGTCGTCGTCTAAATCATGTTATAGTAATTTCACCTCTAAGAGAACGACCATGTAGATCATGTTTCAATGCATTTTCTTTTCGTCAAGAGAATAGAGTAAACAATTCTTTGAGTGTGAGCGTCGACGGATCTAAAATAGAAGTTACGAATTTTCGTGTATCCACGTTTCCGTTTTGTTAAAATTTCAGTTTTACGGTTGACTGTACCGTGAAACCCTTAACGAACTTACTATTTATTGAAAATTATTCTACTTATATATTGTCTTATGGTGTAATGTGTATTTAGGTATAATAATGTGTCTTTATGTTTAATAATGTGTATAAATATTATAATAATGTGTATTTAGGTAAATATATAAATTGGTAAAAAAAAAATTAAATTAGTAAATAATGTGCTTATGTAAAATTTGTTTAATAATTTATATTTAGGTAAATATTATAAATTGGTAAAAAATATGTATTTGGTAAAATTTGTTTAATAGTGTGTATTTAGGTCAATATTATAAATTGATAAAAAAAATGGTAAATATTATAAATTGGTAAAAATAATAAATTGGTAAAAATGATGAAAATATAAAAAGGTAAATATTAAAAATGGTAAAAATTACAAATAGTAAATATAAAAAATGGTAAATATTAAAAAAATAGTAAATATTAAAAATGGTAAATATTAAAAAATGATGAATATTAAAAATGGTAAATTTTGTGGTAATTATGAAAAATAGTAAATATTGTAAATTGTTAAAAATGTAAATGGTAAAATAGTTATAATGGTAAAATAGGGTTAATAATTAATTTTTTTCAACTCCTAGGTTAAAATGACCCCATGAAGTAAGAAAAAGGCATACAGAGAAATCGAAGATGCTTGGCTCCGACACTTGGCAAACCAAGTGGGTGGTGACGCTTGGAGGACACCGTTGCAGCTCCTCCGGACCCTTCAGCTGGACCCTCAGCTGCGACGACTGGGGAAATTCTTAATGCCCCAGTTATAGCGAGCGATGATGGTGACATCCCTTTGGCCTGATCGTCGATATCAGAAAGTGCCCAGGAGTCGGCCTCCGAGTCTATTCTCTACAGCGCGCGGCGCAAGGTTAGGAGGGCCCCGTCAGAATCTCAACCGAAAAGGACCCGAGGACTAGGAAATGGCAGAAAATCTGAGAAGTTGTTCAAGGCGACGGGGCAACAGATCCAGTTGTCGTACAACGATTTCACCGACAGCCCTCCGACCTCGCAGCTAGCTAGTCTCTTAACGCACAGCATTGGGGCAATTATTCGCAAGAACATCCGTATGGTTGCGCCTAGCTGGAAGGAGTTGCCGGACTTGGAGAAGGAGAAGGTGTTTAGAGAACTCTCGGTAATATAATTTTAAATTTATTTTTTAATAACCAATAAAAATCGTAATTTCATAATATATACGATTTTAATTTTCTTTTCTTTTTTGTAGGTACATTATGATGTGGATGGCACACCAGAGATGCTTAGGCACATCAACACCACCGCCAACGCCAACGCCATCTACTGTGATTGGAAGTATAGACTTCACAAGTACTACCTCCAATTTGGCCGCTCCCCTACTCCTATAGAGCTGCGTGGGCATATGGAAGATGAGTGGGAGTGGTTGGTCAACCACTTTGAAGAAGAATCGTATCGGGTTCGTCTTTTTTTAATTTAAATTGACGAAATCGAATAATTTTTTAATTATTTTAATTTTTTAATAATTTCTGTTGTCGAGCAAACGAGATCGGACGCAAATAAGGCCAATCGGGAGAAGAAGGACAAACATCATACCTCCGACTCCAAGAAGATGATACAAATCGCCAAGGAGCACAGAGATAAGGGCTCCAAACACCCTTATCTAGATGCCAACGTCATGGAAGGAGTATGTGATGGTTGACACCGTGCTCTGACTTGTTTTACAAGCTCACAAAGATCTAAGCTAGTGGGGGACAAATCTGCTCTCACAAATTGGTACTTTCCTAGGTTAACTCTCGTGAACGGAAGAACATGGAAAACATTACCGGCGCGAGTAACCAGCATGACAAGGAAACAACCCCGCCAGCGGGAAACAATTAAGTCACCCTAGACATGGGGGCATCAAGGCATGGAAGTGCCCTCACGCACCAAGTTCAGCCGAGAAACCTTGCAGAAGAGGGACACATGAGCGAAGAAGAAGGATCCGATCAGAAGAATGAGGGAGCCAGGGGATGGAGGGCCAATGTCGATTAGGACCTCCACTGGGTTGAGGTATGATATATGAATCTAAGGATTGATATGGCTGTGCTGCAACAGTATGTTGAAGGGGCCGCCGGGAGCACGAACGAGCTGGCGGACACCGTAGCTATTGTCCAGGCCACCCTGCTAAATCTGGTAGAACTATTGAAGAACTAGGGATTGGTCACGCTCGACCCACCCACGGTAGAAGTACAGAGAGCCCTAGCGGCTGAGCAAAACAACCATTAGGAGGTGGCGATCGATACAGAGACCCCAGGGGTCGCGGCTCTCAGGAACATGATGGAGAAATTTATGGAGACGCAGCGTGCCCATAACATCTGGACCAACTAAGAAACTGAGAGGTCGAGGATGGAAGGGATGTCTAAGAAGGAATCAAAGGCAGAGCAGAAGGCTCGAAGAATGTCTCATAACCCCTTGGCTTAGTTCATCTAGGATGTTGAGCCCCCTAAGAAGTGGAGCCACCCTAGGTTTGACAGGTACTCGGGGGATTCAGACCCGTACCAGCATGTGAGGAACTACCAGTCAGTGATGGCCACCAGCTAATCGAATGATGCTTGGATGTGCAAGATGTTTCAGGCTAGTCTGAAGGACAATGCTCTGCAGTGGTACGAGACACTCCCCTTAGGTCTGATAGAGGATTGGAGGAGCCTGAAAGCGGGCTTCTTCAAAAGGTATAAGAGCAATGACGAGGAAACAAAGGACGTGACCTACCTCACATCCCTCAAGATGAAGAGGGGAGAGAGCCTGAGGGATGGGTCATGAGATTCAGGAAGGAGTATGTGATCGTTGATTGTAAAGACAACACTATGGCAGCCACGACGTTCATCAATGGACTGGACATAAACTAGGAGTTGGCTAGCAAGGTGATCAGGAAGAGGACTAAGGACTTATCCATGGTCTATCATGAGTCCTTGGATTGTGCCCGAGTAGAGGATATAAGGACTTATAACAATAAGGATTCCCCAATGAAGAATGCGTCTGAGGGTAGAACCAGCTCAAGGAGGAACATGACCAGAAACAATACAAGCCAGGGGAGGAACAACTACGATAAAAAGAGGAAGGCCTCAGGGCACCAGTCTGCCAGTTAGGGTGGAAAATTATTCGTTCCCCCCACAACTATCTCGATTTTGACCATATTCCACCACATCAAAAACGAGCCATGGCTTAAAAGGTCACCACCGATGACGAGCAAGAGTGACTCTAGGGACTTTTGTACTTACCACAAGGCTAATGGGCACAAGAGGATTGATTGTGGTGTCCTTAAGCAGAACTTTGAAGAGTTGGTAGACCAGGGGTACTGTTGGAAATACCTGACGGAGGATTACAAGAAAAAGCTCAAAGATTCATTAAAGCCACAAGGTAATAGTAAGCATCAAAAGAATAATGAGACCTTGCCACCACCACCTAAGGGCCAAGAGGAGAAGTACCCAATGCTAAACTGTATCCTCCAGGCCCCTGAGCACCCTAAGGATACCATCTTCCTCAGTTTGAATTGTATCATGGCAGAGGCGGAGGAACTGGGAGCAACCCTCAAGGAGAAGGAACACGAATCAAAGAGGCATAGGCCTAGGGATGAGCCCCAGGTAAGAACAAGAAAGAATATGCTTGAGTTTTTGGATGCAGACCTCCTTGAGAAAGAGGAAGACAACGATGATGCCTTAGTCGTCTACATTAGAATGGCCTACATGACAGTGGCTAGACTCTTGGTTGACAACGGAGCTGCTGTGAACGTTATATTCAAAGATGTTGTGGAGAGAATGGGCTTGATGGGGGCGATCCAGGATCATCAAACAACCCTCATGGAATTTGAAGGATCAATGGTGAGGACCCTATGGATCATTCCCCTTCAGGTAGGGATGCCCATCACCAATTCAACCACGTGGTTCGCCAAAGTCGATGCCCCGTCCCCCTATAATGCAATCCTGGGGAGGCTATGGCTCCACAGAGATGAGGGTGGTGACATTGACCTACCACCAGGTCCTTAAATACCCGACTCCAGAAGGTCCTGTCATCATCAAGGGGGATAGAGCTGCAGCAAGGTTGTGGACGGTGCTAACCACCAAAGGCATGAAAAAGGAGACGAGGGGAGAAGCTGGGGACACGGCTGCCCCAGCTCTGCCAGCATAGCAATCACATAGGGGGTCGAGATGGCACGGTCGACGAGTTAGACAAAGAGCTCAACCCCCAGGAACTGCCTTTCAAGGAGAAGGCAGAGGAAGATATGGTACTCGAACCTCTTGATCGAGGCCGACCTAATAGGTGTGCAAGGATTGGATCAAGCCTAAATGGAGATGAGTGTAAGAACCTGATGGACTTGTTGAAGGAGTACAAGGACGTGTTCGCATGGTTGGCATGAGACATGTCAGGGATTGATAGGAAAATGATTGAACACCAGCTTGCCCGTAGCGCAGAAGAAGAGAACCTTTGCTGCTGAGCGTAATAGGATAATTGAGCAGGAAGTGGAAAAGGTTGCTAGCAGTAGGGTTCGTCAAGGAAGTCCCACATTACGGAATGGCTCTCTAAAGCGGTTCTTGTTAAGAAGAACAACGGGAAACCTAGGGTTTGTGTGGATTTCACAGACCTCAACAAGGCATGCCCCAAGGACGCTTTCTCCTTGCCTAGAATCGATCAGCTGGTGAACTCTACTGTAGGTTATGAACTCCTCAGCTTTATGGATGCATATAGTGGTTATAATCAAATCAAGATGGCAGAGGACGATGTGGCAAAAATAGCATTTGTGACCGAGAAGGGAGTTTACGCCTACGAGGTAATGCCTTTTGGGTTGAAGAATGCGGGAGCAACATACCAGAGGCTGGTGTACAAGGTGTTCAAGCCATTAATTGGAGATACGATGGAGGTGTACGTAGATGACATGATGGTCAAGAGCAAGAACAGGCAGGACCACGTGTCTGACCTGAGGAGATGTTTCGACCTCCTACAGCAGCACGGTATGAAGCTAAACCCTGAGAAGTGTACGTTTGAAGTAGGATCTGGTAAGTTCTTGGGGTATTTGGTGACACAATGTGGGATAGAAGTGAACCCGGACCAGGTAGCAGCGATCGTCAAGATGAAATCTGATCCACAGTTAAGGAAATCTAGAGCTTGGATGGGAATCTGGTAGTACTAAGCAGGTTCTTGTCTAGATCAATGGATAAGTGTAAGCCATTCTTCGAAGAAATCAAGAAGACTAAGGGGGAACTTTAGACAGAAGAGTGTGAAAAGGCGTTTCAAGCACTTAAGCGCTACCTTGTTTCTTCCCCTATCCTGAGCAAGCTCGTGCTAGGGGAGGACCTATATTTGTACTTAGCAGTTTTCGACGTAGCAGTGAGCGGAGCTTTGGTTCGAGAAGATACTAGGGGGCAGCTACCCGTGTATTACGTGTCTGAGCTAGTATCTTCTCGAACCAAAGCTTGTTGTGTCATCACACAAGCTCCAGCCATACTTTCAAGCCTTCAAAATCATCGTTGTGGCCGAGTTCCCACTGAGAACGATCTTGCACACCCCAGATTCCTCAAGCAGGGTAACCAAGTGGACCATCAAGTTGGCACAGCACGATATTGAGTACCAGCCTTGAACGGCAATGAAAGGGTAAGCCTTGGCAAACTTCTTAGCTGAGTTTACGATGCTTGAGCCAGAGGTCCAAGAAAGAAGAGAGAATGAAGGAGAAAGAGATGTGCTAGGGGTAGATCACTGGACACTGTACAAGGACGGATCATTGAAAGACAAGGGAGCTGGGGCTGTTTTAGTACTAAATATGTTAGATGGAACGATTATGGAGTAAGCCTTAACCTTAGGGTGGAAGGCCATAAACAACGGAGCTGAGTACTAGGCCCTCTTGGCAGGAATGAAGCTAGTAAGGGAGCTAAATGTGAAGAAGATCAAGGTATTCTATGACTTGCAGCTGATTGCAAACTAGGTCCTAAGGGAATATGTAGCTCACTATGCAACCATGGAGGCATATCTCAGATTAGTTAAGGGTTTGGTTGCCCAGTTTGAAGAGTTTTCAATCATGCAACTCCTAAGGTCTAAAAATACAAATGCAGATGCCTTGGCAAATCTGGCCTCCAACATCGATTATCAACTCAAGAGGACAATCTTTATAGAGCATCTGCCTAATCCAAGCACGAACGAGGAGGAAATTGTGGCAGTAATGTCAGTTCAACTGAGACCCTTTTGGATAGACGAGATAATGGATTACATAGAAATAGGAACCCTATCAGAAGATAGGGTGGAGGCTAGAAGAGTGGTACGACAAGCAGAAAGGTATAAAATCATAGAGGGAAGGTTGTATAGACAATCCTTCGGTGGACCAGACCAACTGGTGGTGCACCCTACCCAATTTAGAACGATCGTGCAAGAGCTCCATTCTGGAATATGTGGCATGCATATTGGGGGTAGGAACCTTGTAGTACGATGCTTGACTGAGGGATATTGCTGGCCCACAATAAAGAATAATTACCTCAAATATGTCAGTGCTTATGAGGCCTGTCAAATGCATGCCCCTCAACCACCTTTGCACCCAGATTCAATACCATGCACCTTTGCACAATGGGGGTTGGATATAATGGGAGAGTTTCCAAAAGGAGCTGGGACTGGACAAAAAATACCTCCTTATTGCTACGGACTACCATTCGAAGTGGATCGAAGCGGAAGCCCTCTCAAAGATAAGGGGAGCAGAGGTAAAGAACTTATTTGGAAATTTATCATACGCAAGTTTGGAATCCCACAGACGATCATAACAGACAATGGCCCTCAGCTCAATTGCTAAGAGGTCAATATCAAAAAGATGAAAATGAGGTGTGTTGTCTATGTGTGGGAGGGGGAGCTCGACCCTATAGTGTTGAGGGAGATATTTTAGGTGCAAATAATTCAAATTCAAGATTAGACAGGGTCCACATTTTTAGGCTTTAAGTTGTGTCCTAAGATGACTCACTCATGTCATGTGAGTTGCATGTGCATGTCTCCACACCAAAGTATCTTTTTATGTGGGCTCTTGTGGGCTTCGGCCTTTAATTCTTAGGCCATCATATCTTGACCTGGTCATTGACCGGTGAAGACTCACCAGAGTTGACCGTTGACCGACGAAGTTGACTGTTGACCGATGGTTGACTTTTTGTCTTCTTCCTGGTTTTGGTCATTCTTCTCCAAATGCTTAGGAAACTTGTTTGGCTTCTTCAAAAAATGGTTAATCTCCATATTTAAACCCATTTCCACGAAAACTCACCATTTCCTAGTATGACAAGGAAACATATCAAAAATGATGCTTTATTCCAAGACGACAAGCATTAAGCATAAGGTTAGACACATAATTAGAACGTAATTATGGACCTAACAAACTACCTCACACTTAAACTTTGCTTGTCCTTAAGCAAACTAAGAAGAAAAGAATGAAACTAAGCTAGACTCTAAGCACAAAAATACACAAGGCATGTAAGTGTCCCAAATGGATGATTGGTTTCCCTCAAAGACCCATAGCTAGATGGATTGAACAACTTTGGAGCAAAACTTTAAAACATAAAATCAATGCATATGTAATAAGCCGAAATGGTTATCCTATATGCCAAGACAAATGCATCACAATGAGATGTATTCAAATTAATATGTTTCCTAACCATCAAACTCACTAGATATCACTCAATGCACACAAGTGTTTGATGGTTAGTGTTTGTAGTCATAAATTGCATCAATTACATTTTCAACCAAATGCTCCAACAATCCAAAAGTACAAGCATTTCAAATCAATAGGAATTTTATTCAGGTTGTAATGAGGCTTAAGGAAGGGGTTTAATGAAAGAAGGGTGTAGAAATTCGATAACCAAGCAACGTAGGAAGCAATTCACGTGTAGAAGTTTCTTACTAAACATTTAGGTGCCATTAACTTTCTTTTTTACACAAAACTACTTCCCAAAACTCTTATTCTTTATGTACAACTCATACTCTTTTTGTGAAACTCTTTTCTTCTTTCTATTTTTTCTTTTTTCTTTTCTTTGATACTCTTTTCTCATTTTTTTTTTCTTTTCATTTCTTTTCTTTTTGAACAAAACACAACACAACACAAATAAACATCACAACGACCTCCTCCACTTCACACTTAAGCTTTTTCTAAACTTAACAATATGTACAAGCTCTAAGCACATCCTAATAGGACTTCATTATCGCTTGCTCGATTGCCTAGTTAAGGGTAGAAGTAAGTGTTTAGGCTTGGTAAGGATTTTTGGTGTTCAAAAACAATTTGGCCATGGTGGTAATCGTAATGCCTCTATCATTTTCGAAAATAATTCATGATTTGGAAAACATTTTGCACGGTTTAAAGCAAGTTCTAGATTACACTATGATTGATCGATGTCACACATGAAGGAATAGGTGCATAATGTATCTATATATGCACAATAAGGCTCAAAAATATCACATGGGCATGAATAGTTTCGAAAACATATCAATCCTTCTTTTTCCCATGTGAACTTATTTTGAATGACATTTCGAACCGATTAAACATGCATTGTTTTCTATTTTTAAACATGCTCAAAATTATGCAATCTATTGGCCATTAGTTTAATCTCATCATTGAGAGTATTTATTGGGACACAAAACATACCAAAGCACACATATTTTTGTATTATATTTTCTCACATTTTTCAATTTTTATGGATTTTTCGGATAAGAAGTGATAATGACTTAGCCACCTACCTCATACTTTAGAACCAAATTGTCCTCAAAATTTACATAAAGCCACATACGAAACAAAAATATAGACAAGATAGCAAGGCATCATCATTTCACAAATTTATTCGTCCAACATATGTTCTCCTAAGCATAGTGACTAACATGCATTCACACTTAAAGGGGTCATATATTCCCTCAGAAATAATGAAGCTATTAGAGTCCTATCAACCACAATGGGGGCATGTATACTAATCACATTGTAATCTAGCATGTAACACGAAGGGACCTCACTCTTAGAACTTTAACACTAAGAAAGACGTTTAAGTCATAGTAACAAGTATCACAACATGTATCACACCAAGACTACCACATGCTAACATGATGCAAACTATACATTAAGCATCATTGTTCACTATACACATGTCCTGCTAAGAAGTAAAGAGAGAGTATGGAGAAAGAGGGTGCAAATGCTTTGAATTGAAGACCAACTCCTAGCTCCAAATGTATGGACATGTTAACCAACGAAGGCCAAGATATGCCTCTCCATCCAATGGTTGCATGAGTGCAGTAAGAACAGGCTAACGGCACCCTCGCATTGAAATTGATAGCATTTGAAAGCTCAAAGGGGTCTATGGTCAAGGCCATGGCATTCAGACTCCAAAAGAAGCTTGAAAAGTGTACATATTGAATGGCCTTCAATGGGTCGAAGGAAACCCTTCAATCCATCGAGGCAGAGCCCCTGGATCGGCAAGTGACAACAAGTTTTGATGGATCGAGGAAAATCTTCGATCCATCGAGGCAGGCATCCTGGTTCGCACGACTTCAACATTTTCAGAAAATTTTTCCCTTCTTTAAGTTTTTGACTTCCATGCCCATTCCACGATGTTTTACACTCCTCCAACCTCACACTTATTCTTCTAACATACCAATAGTGTCCGACCATCATATGTTGTAGTTTAAGGACGTAAACATAGTCCATGAAGGGATGAGTTGGTCAAGCCATCATGGTTGGTCCTTAAAGTGATAGACCTCCGCACTCCACTTTGTGTTTTGCTCGAAAACCTTTATTTGTGTCTCATGGAGCTTGAAAGTTCTCCCATTCTTTAAATTTATCAAATGGACGACTCCTTGAGGACATAGCTTAAGCAACTTGTAATTAGCACAGTTCAAGGGATTAAGGCTTTTTCAAGGTGATCTTGCTACCAACTACCAATGCCAATTTCTCAAGCTTGTTCGGTTTCAATTTCTTTTTGTTTTTATAGATCATGCCCCTAACCAGTGCCTTGACTTATTTAACATCATTGACCTTGCTCCCTACAATATCAACACTATAGACTTTTAATGCCAGAATTGAAGGAGCTTTATTGAATAACTTGAAGGTTTTTGCGTGACGGCTCATGATAGCTTGCATCCTTCCTTTAGCATTGGTTGGAGGAAAAGGTAAGAACCTAAGTTCATCCGGGTTCACCTTAGTCTCAGCTTGGATCTTGATACCCTCATGTTTTCGCTTGGCTATACTATCAAGTCCGGGAGGTATGCTATATGCACCCGATGTGCCTACATCCTCCTCATCATCACTTTCACAATCACTTTCTACTAAGGAAGCATCACCATAACCATCACATCTTCTTTTGGTAGCCAACACCGCATTGACCACTTGACCTTGATGCTTTTGATTCTTTTAGTGCAAGATGGTAATTCATTGGTCCTTCTGCCTTGTTAAACTCGATGTGCCTTTCCAAATTGACTTAATTGTTCCTCCATCTTCCGGAGTGCACATTTGTTCTCCTTCCGGATCTCCTTGTTCTCTTCCATTAAGCTCTTGAAGATATCCAAGTACATCTTTTTGTCTTCCGCTCATTTGAGCTTCCAATTTTCTTTGAAGAAGCATCTCATGTTGTGAAAATAGCTTGGTCATCAACTCTTCCAAGTTAGACTTTGACAATTCCCCTCGAGGTGGAGGTGTTTGTGGCATCGGATCTTGTTGTGGTATATGAGTGAAAGATGCTTGTAGTTGGTAAGAGTTTCCTCTCATAGCATTAACATACTCTCTACTAGCCCTTGTAACTCCGGTAGCTCCATGCTCAAAATCTTGACCATTTGCTTGACCACAATGGTTGACTCGACTAGGATCATCCCATGAGAAAATAGGATTGGTGTGCCAATCTGAATTACTCCTTTATGCACCCAATGACATGTGCTTCCACTCCTCAATTGTCTCTGAATGGTCTCCTTGATGTGGGCTACATGGAGCCTCATGCATCACACTCTTACAAATCATGCAATGTGCCACACTAGTCTCTGCAATTTGATAAACATAGCCTCCATTCTGAGTTTTCTTCAACAAGAGGTCAAATTTCTTATTTATGGTCTCTTCAAATCGCTTGATGGCATCATCTTGTACATATGTGGCTCCCTTGACTTCATTCCTACATTCCCGGTTGACTCGGGTGGCTTCTGTCATTGACATTGCCAATTTTGAACATTGGGCTTGCCATCCCATAAGGAAGACCGTTCCGACATCTTTACAAATAGAACATACGCCTCCTCGGCGATTTTGTCCATGAAATCTCCACCACTTGCATTATTGACCTTCATTTTTGTCTTCATGCACAATCCTTAGTAGAAGAGAGATAATAACATGTCTTGGGTTTGACCCTGGTTAGGGCACTCAAGCTCAAGCTCAAGCTCCTTGAAACCCTCCCATGTCTCATAGAACAACTCCCCATCTTCCTCACAAAATGTTATCAACCTTGTCCTTTGCTCATTGATCTTCCCTGGTGGAAAATTCTTGGGGATGAACTTGCGTTGCATCGCCTCCCATGAGTGAATCAACTTAGGAGCAAGCTTGTTGAACCATGTCTTTGCCTTATCCCGCAAACTTGAAGGAAATACTCGAAGCTTCAATTGGCTCGAATCCATGTTCCAGATTTTGAACGGTATACATGCTTCCTCGAACTCCAAAAAGTGATTATAGGGATCGGAATGTGGATGTCCCATGAAGATCGATAAGGTTTAGAGAAAAATAGATTTGATCTCAAAGGATTCGCCTGCTAAAGGTTGAAGAACGATGCACCAGTATGCATTGAAAAAGATGGTAAAACACTATCCCTCAAAGGTCTTGCTCCAATGACGTCCTCGTCCATGATGAATTCTTCCTCTAAAAGAGGATTTGAAGGCATGACACCTAAAATCGCACTAAGAAACTGATAGATATTAGTCGTCCAAACTCTTAAAGTACTCAAAGTCTTGAGGGCCTTCCACGGTGCTTCTTTGACACCCCCTTAAGGAAACATCAATGAGCACAATAAGAGTTCCAATGGGATTCTGGTACATGGCGCAGTGGCATTCACTGTGCTATGGACACTAAGGTGAATTGAGGTAAAGGCGTGCGTGATCCAATATACTGGAATCGCCAAATAAAGTTCTAGGAATCTAGGGTGTAGTAGAAATTAAGTTTGTTAAATCTAGACACACACAAACTATGATGCATAAAAGTAAGTCACTATTAAAATATGCTCCAAAGAGATATAGATAATCAAGGGAAAAAGATTAGAGATCAAGTGAAACAACCTCAATTACAGCCCAGTTTCGATGGGTTGAAGGTTCTTTTTCGATGGATCGAAGCAACTCCCTTAGATGATTGTAGAAAATACCCTTCGATGGATTGAGAAAATATCTCAATGAATCGAAAGAGGTACCCTGGTCTCACCTGAAAACTAGCTTCGATGGGTCGAAGGGAATTTTCGATGGATCGAAAATTATCTTGCAACAAAGGTTAAAGCACAATTTCTAACACAATTTCACATTAACACACATACCAAAGTATCCTATAGAACAAAGACAAGAAAAACAAAGTACTAAGTGATAAATTGAAGAAAATTAATAGCAAAGAAACAACCATCAAGCCAAAATGTCCGAATAATCCACAATCAAAGGCTAACCGAAGCTAAGAAATCAAAGTGAAATCTATCCCTGGTAACGGCGCCAAAAACTTGTTTAAAGATTAATCCCCTCTACCTTTAGACTATGAATTAGTCTAAGGCTAAGTGAATTTCTCTTACCCGCAAGTGTACGGGGTCAAGTTATAGTATTTATAAGAAAGTCGAGTGTCGAACACAAGAGGATTGACCACTTAAACTCCTTAGCTTGACTTGATTAAGCACTTGAAATCATGGATTAACTAGACACAAGACATGACACTAAAACTAAATCAAGATGTAGAAGTGTATCTCACAAGACTAAGTTCTTTGGAGACTTAGCTTTGCAAGGGATGGTTGAAGTACAATGAGTGGTTAAACAAAAGATTGATTAAATGTTTACTACTAACTAAATTAAGTGAAAACATAAAGTGAGTGCAAAACAAAATGTAAATGTTTGGTCAGCTAGAGATATCGCCACTAGCCAACTCAATGTACCAACAATATATGTCCAAGTTATGAGTTTAGTCCGATTCACACGTGATTGTCCAATTCATGATCTATTCGAGTCACCATTGGTTGTGAACAGAAACTCCTAGACCATTAGGGAACTAGAAGTGTTTCGGTCTAACATTCAAATATAAAGCAAACCGATACTAGAATGCAACTCAATTATGAATTGTATCCTAATCATACCACATACCTAATGAGCTTAATTTGTGTTCACTGATGATGAATGTGAATGGCTTTCCTTCTTAATTCCCTATTTGAGAACATGAAAGTATGTTCTAATGACTTTCCTAATCCACATCTTTTAGAACATGAATTAGAAGAAGTAACGATTAGCTACAAAGCCTCTTCGAGTCCATGTAAGCTTAACCGGAGCTCCTTCAGTCATTTGGACTTTAATAAGACTTCGGTCCATGCTCAAGTCCAATGAAAACCAAACCTTAGGCTCATCTTCTCAAATGCAACCTAAGTCATGTTTATATGTTTATCTTCCTTAGGTGAGTGACTAATTCACGTAGGTTAATTTTTAGCTTCTTTAAATATATCTCAACTTAGTCATGCCCAAGACAGGAGTATGAAAACATTGAATCAAGTCCAAACATATCACAATCTCATCACAAACTATCAAACTCATTCACAAAATGTAGTAAACTAAACCAAATTCAAATCCATAACTCAAAATATAGTTGTATGTACATCAAATAGCCCTAGCCTTCCAAAAGGCAACTACTCACTAAGCATAATGAAATAGAAGACTAGATACATGCTCAAAACAAGAAGAGAGTAGAAATAACCAAGGGTCCCCTAGCCAAACCTCCACCAAAGTACTCTAAGGCTTCTAGCTCCACTTCTTCACTCCAAACTAGCACCAAGTCTTCAAGAGGAGGTAAGGGTAGTCCTTAGGATTCCAAGGAGCCAAGGGGAAGAGGGATTACTTCCCACTACTTTTAAATCTAAAGACCAAACCAAACCCTAGAGGCAAAGATGAGAAGAGGAACACCCAAATATGCCAAAGCGATGGTGTGGTGGTGGAGAGGTTCGGCTTTACCCAAGAGAGGGAAGTGCTAGGTCTCTAATGGTGGTGGTTATAGAGGTGTTTTGGCCTAGAAAGGGAAAATGAGAGGTAGAAGAGAGTGCTAGAGGATTGGAATAAGGATAAGGGGACTAGAGAGAGACTAAAACTATCAAAAAGATGAAAATGAGGTGTGTTGTCTATGTGTGGAAGGGGGAGCTTGACCCTATAGTGTTGAGGGAGATATTTTAAGTGCAAATAATTCAAATTCAAGCTTAGACATGATCCACATTTTTAGGCTTTAAATGGTGGTCCTAAGATGACTCACCCATGTCATGCGAGTTGCATGTGCATGTCTCTGCACCAAAGTATCTTCTTATATGGGCTCTTGTGGGCTTCGGCCTTGAATTCTTGGGCCATCATATCTTGACCTGTTCATTGACTGGTGAAGACTCACCGGAGTTTACCATTGACCGTTGACCGGTGGTTGACTTTTTGTCTTCTTCCCGGTTTTGGTCATTCTTCTCCAAATGCTTAGGAAACTTGCTTGGCTTCTTCAAAAAGTGGTTAATCTCTATATTTAAGCTCGTTTCCACGCAAACTCACCATTTCCTAGCATGACAAGGAAACGTATCAAAAACAATGCTTTATTCCAAGAAGGCAAGCATTAAGCATAAGATTAGACATATAATTAGAACGTAATAATGGACCTAACACCACCCTGAGCTCATTTGAAGGAAAACTCAAGGAGTTAAAGAACCTCAAGTAACTGGCGGTCTGGCTGGACAAAAAGACTCGCTACCACAAGCATAGACATCAGACTTGGGCACAGGCCTTGCATGGCAACCATGACCAGCTCATGGCCTACTTCGAGAAGGTCTCAGCTCAGATGGCTAAGATGCCAGAAGACTTCAAGCCTGTTCAGAATGAGGTAATAGCACTAATGGAGTACACCGCCTTCTTCGTTGATGACCTAAAGGATGCCGAGAAGGACACTGTGGAATTCAAAGCAGCACTTGCCAAAGCCTATGCGGATTAGAAACACGCCAAAGTTGAGATCAAACGCACGGCCTGGCTTATTTAGACTTAGTTTTGTTCTAGTGTTTTGTAATCGCGGCCCAAGGTTGGGCAAGCTTTTGTAATAAACTTAATTAATTTTAATCTTAATCAAGCCCAGCCTACTAGCTATATGTTTTATGTTTAGATATAATATGCATGTACTCCATACGATCACCACTAATAAATAGCGTTCAACTGCCTTCCTTGGAAATGATAAAATTTGGTTTAAATGGGGATCATGTATCGGTGCGTCTTCACCTGCACTTATTAAATGGGTGCGTTGAATCGATGAAACAATGCTCTGTTTCAATAAAGAGCCACTAGGGTTTGGCCACTATAAATACCCTCGTCATCAGGCAAAGACCGCCAAGAAAAACTTTCAATCCTCAGAACAAAGAACATGTCGTCCTTATTTCTCTTCTTTTGGCTCTTCCTAATAGCCTTCCCTCCTTATCCCTTTCTTCGTTGCTAGCCCTATGCTTAAGTGACAATACATATGCCCAAACTAAGGTTAAGTGACAATACTTATTCACAGGTTCGTCAATGGTATGGTTACCCCATGGTACTTGGGGATAGCCATGTACTGACGTTAGGGAGCTGGTCCCAACTCCATCTTCGGTCGTGGCTGCTCTAAATTTCTCCGATTTAAGGAGAGATGTATCCATAGAGACTTCCGTTCCACAAATCTTTCCCTGCAAATGGGAACTATGGATCAGTGGAGAAGATGTGGGGTGAGGCAAGACGTGAGCTCAGGTGACCCACCACATCCGGAACCAAACACCTTCAAAGAGCAATCTAGCGTCATCAAAGCAAATGATATAATTGAGGACGCTGATGGGTCAACAATCGACTATTTATTGCATGTTATCCTTATTTTAGGCCACTATATTTGGTCTATTATAGTTTTTATTTTATGTATGGTATCATAGCTTAAGACCACAAATTTTTTTTGAATAAAACTCGATCTCATTCTATTTTTATATATGCCTTGTTTATTTCCAGCGAGAACACTACAATTAACACGATTTAAGATTGTAAACCACGACTGGTTTGAGCAAAACCAATTACAAATTTTCATTAATATGAAGAAAAAAAATGCTATACAAAAGGTTTTGCCACAAGAATTGGCGTAGAAGTACAAAAAAAATGTTGAAACAAAAATTGTGCAAAAACTTGGCCACATGGATAGGCTCTAAGATAAGTAAGGCATATGGATTTCCCCTTGAGTTTGAACAAGCGAACGAGAACCAAGCATCTAGAAGGCTGGCGAGCGAGCGTGGGCGAAGTAAATTACTCTGTACTTGTTGGGTCTTCGAATTCCCACACCGGAGTGATGTATTTCTTAAGAAAATGACCATTTATTGGACTCGTGTGAACTGTGCCATCCTTGTCTCGAAGTCGGACATCCCCTTTCCTAAGGATTCTATCGATAACGTGTGGGGCTTCCCATTTTGGGAACCACTTGTCACGGCCTTCTATTTTTTCACCAATGGGTAGGACTGTTTTCCATACTAACTCACCTTCCGCGTAACTTTTTCCCATTGTACATTTATCGTGCAAACGAACTACTCGTTTCTTTTTTGCGAGTAGGTTATCGAGAGCCGCAATCCGTTGTTCATCTAAGTTTTCATGCTCTTGCCACATAGCCTAGACATAATCCTCGCCTATTAGGTTATGATGATCCATCACTCTCAAAGACTGGACGTTTATTCCCATAAGCAAAACAACATTGTGACCAAACATGAGAGCATAAGGTGTGATAGCTATAGGATTACTCTTGGTTGCCTGATATGCCCAAAGCGTATTGAGCATAGTAGAGAGTCGAGTGGAGGAACTGAATGTTGAGGTCTATCATTAATTGCTTAACCTCTCTATACATAAATTTTGCCCCTCTGTCCGAGACAAAGCACTCTGGAATTTCAAACCTACAAACAATATCGTCGAATAGGAACTGTCAGATTGTCGACGCTTAAGCCACTTTCAATGGCTTAACTTCCACCCATTTAGTATTCTATGGCCATCATGATGAACTTATGGCCTTTTGAGGAATGAGGACGGATAATTCCAATCAATTCTAATGCTCAACCTCGAGCAGGCCTGCATGGGGATTTTAGGAAGATGGTTGACTGGCCCATGAGCTTGGTAGTTTTCACATCCCTTAGTGAAAGCAATACAGTCTTTCAAGATGGTTGGCCAATAGTAACCATGTCGACGTAGCAACCATCTCATTTTGGGACCTTCCTGATGTGCCCCGGATACCCTTAGGTGAATCTCCCGCATCAACCGCTTAATTTCTCTTCCGTGAATGCAATGGAGATATACATATTCCTCGCCTCGCTGGAGTAACTCGCCGTTCCTGAGTACGTAGTTGACGGCAAGGAAACGTGTTCACTTGTCACACCCTGTATTGGGATCTTGTAGGTAAGAAATAAAAGGTTGTCTCCAATCCACATCAATATGGTCTAATGCTGCCACATAACAGTTATCGTTCTCCTCTTTCCTTACCATGAATGAAGGCAAAGTCCGTCATTCGACTTTCAGGACACATTCGTGGGCGCTGTCCCCAAGACTAATGCAAGTAACTAGTTGAGCTAACTCATTGGCAGCTTGATTCTGATCGCGAGGGATGTGCTCCAAAGTAACCTCCGTGAACAGCTCTAATAACTCCCTTGCTCGCTTAGTATATAACCCAAGTATATGACCAGCTTTATACTTAGTCTCGAGCTATTAAATAATCATCAACGAATCACCCATGATGTGTACGTCAGTGATCTCTAGACTGAGCAGAAGGATTCACGGTCAAAGGTGGCCGGAATCAAGCTCACCGGCGTTGAGAAGAGTCACAGTTCAAACGGGTCGGTTTGAACCCGTGGTCAACTCGGTCAACGAGTATTTTCCCAAAATTGAAACTTTCCATTAATATCTCGTATTTATACCATATATATACCCGTACACATAAAGCCCAAATCAACGGCTATGGTTCAATCTGATCAAGATCGAACGGTCACGATTAAATCAACAATAAAAATAACACTTTTATATATATTCACCAACCGACTTCAAAACTCGTTAAATAATTGCTCGCTTATCCAAAAAATTCTCCGAAAATTCCCCGAAAATTCCCACGATCTCGAAATTAAATACTCTACAATTCTCGTGAAGGAAGTCAACCCAAATTCTCACCTGGTGAAATAGTCGTTAATAACTCCGATCCAATTACGCGACTAATCTACAATAATTCTATTTCGTGCTAATTAATACGTATATTTTGGTTCGGGTTGTTACATTTGCTGCCCTTAGACTAGCTGGCTGGTTGCTCTCTGGTGGCGACACCCACTAAGGACAAACCTTGATAGCCTCTATCAGTTCCTCGTAAGAAACCTTCAGCCCATAATGAACCTTGCAGCGAGCGCATAATGCAACTGGGGAAGTTTCTGGTGAATCGACTATTTCTTTTCCTTTGGAGGTAGGTTCAAGTTAGGCACTCGCTGTGTTGCCCCCAAGTGTATGGATATCTAGGGTATGCTTCCTCTTAAAGGGGTTTCTCCTTTGTATCTCAAGCATGTCCACCATGATACTTTCTTTGCCTTACTATATTGCGCGGCTTTTTCACCGATTTGGCGCACCACGATTAATTTCCCCCTTATCAGTCCATTATTGGATGCAATACTTTAGGCTAGCACACTGCTCAGTGGGATGTGTCCAGACATTGTGGAACCGACAGTAAGACTTTCCTTTCAGCTGCTCAGGATCACAGGAAGGACTAAAGGGCATCCTAGCGATGTTCGTTGCGACCAGGATATCCAAGATCTGTGACATCTTAGTCACATTGTACGTGATCTGCCGCTTGGCTATCCTTAATGTTGGGTTCTTGCATGGATGAGAGCTACCCATTGGAGCCTCTGAAGGGCCAAACTTGATCTTTCCTTCGTCGATCCAATCCTGGATCTTCTTCTTTAGAGCCCTGCAAGTTGAGGTCATGTGGCTGAACTTATTATAGTACCTGCGTAAGTATTCATCAGGCCTCACGTAGGCCAAATCCTCAAGCTATCGCACAAGTCTGTAATTGAAAAAAATCTCTTGTTATAAGTTCATTAAGGATCTCATGCACCTTGTCTGCTTGGAAGGTGTAATGTCGTTGAGGCTGGTATGATCTCGCGACCCTTCTTTTTGTTGGGGCTTCTCGCCCATGTTGGCACTGAGGTGGTTTCCTAACTAGCTTCACCATATTCACATATGGTTCAGGGAAAGGATGAGTATCCACCAACGCCACTGTCTTGGGTGTTTCCAAATCCAACTTGCCTTTGTTGATCCATGTCTGGACATCTTTCAGCTTAATGTAGTCATTGGTGGTATGGTTCTACATACTGTGATACTTACAAAATTTCTTACCCTTTAACTGCTCTGGGCTCAGGATAGGTCAAAAGTTTGTCCTCATCGCCCTTTAGCAAATTAACTCATCAAATATTTCATGAGCGAGATTAGAATCATAGCTATAGGTGTGAAATTCTAGCTTTGAAAAGGCCGCAATTGACAACTTAAGTGGACCCTTACTCTGTTGCAGCTTCTTGGGCTTCAAAGTATTATTGCTCATTAGCTTGATTGCATGAACTCGCTCTTCTTCAGGATCGTATTCTTCTTCAATTAATTCCTCGGTGTAGGTCATTGATACCGACCTACATTTGTCTGGAGTGTACGGCGCCCTTGACACGTACGTTCCTTTTGATGCATTGCACCTATTGAGCCAGAGGGCGATGAACCAAAGACCCTGAGTTTCAATTCTGGGTCATCGCCCCAAGGTCCACACTGCAACCTGAAACGGGCCATGTGGGTGGCAGCACTCTCTCCTCCATTACTGCTGAAGGTTTGGAAGTTTATTGGCTTATACCTCTTTGGCCATTGCCACCTCATTTCCGTGGACGAATGGTATGGGGTCTCATAAACCTAGGCTACCTGAGAAGATTAGGGGATGTGTTGTTCGATGAGTTTCTGGAACTCTTCCTTCCAAGCTCCCGGGAACTGCTCACCGTGAGGACGTTCCCTGGTGAGGTCAGACACTGCCTTAGATATTGCAGCGATCTCGGTGTCAAACTTACTTGCCCATATCACCAATATTTGATTCTAGGTGGTTCATACTGATCCTGGCCTTCTCTTGGCCCTAAGAAAGACTATCATGACGTGCATGGAGCACCTCTTACTCTTCGCGCTCCTTGGAAAACTTTGTCCTAATGGCCACTAGCTCATTGGCCGCCACGTCAGAATTTTCCTCAACTACTGACAGCAAGGACGTCTGAGCCTCCATTTGTTGGTCAGATGGTCGAGTTGTTCTGCCTGATGATGATCACGCTCGGCAGCGTACCACCGGTAGTGATCGGAAGTCATATTGCCGAACTCTTCGGGCGTTAAGTAAGTAAATACCATCGTCGGTTGAAGTTTGTTTCCAAACAATGCTTCTACTGCCTCCGTTGATAATCTGCGACAAGCAGCAGAGTTATGCTCTCGGAAAGTAGATTATGGATGCTTGCGACAACTAGGGTACTACTTCCAGTAAGGGTCCCCTATTGTTATGACGAGACGCGAAAGTTTGTCCCACTGGGCGTGCCAAAATGTTTGGCTGCAGAATTCCCAGGAAGTCGGAGAAGTCTCAAACTATCTCTTTTCACATGTATGAGTGTGCTAGGCGTGCCATTGCCATGGGGCATAATGTTAAATGTCAGTTGAACCGACGCTGATCTTCTAAGAAGTGACTAGAACAGGGAGAGCACCAACCCCGCTTGATGGATTCTTTTTGCCTAGTGGTCTAAGACTTGCTTCGTGATCTCGCCGCTGAACCACGAAAATCGATGTTTTTAACACCCTGTCTGGTGCAAAGTAGAGCCATCTTCTTGGTGAGTGTTGAATCTTCGAATGCCTTACGCCCTGTCTGGTGAGAATCCTTAGATCGCCGGAGGTAGGGTTTTTTTTTCAGGAAGAGAGTTTGAGAAAGAGAGCAATCTTCTTGTTAAGTGTTGAGAAACACAAGTGGTTACGTTCTTGAATCTTTGAATGTCTTACACCATGTCTAGTGAGAATCCTTAGATTGCCGGAGGTAAGGGTTTTTTTTCACGAGTGCAGAGCAATATTCTTAGTGAGTGTTAAGAAACACAAGTGGTTGTGCCCTTGAATCTTCGAATGCCCCATGCCATGTCTTGTGAGAATCCTTGGATCGCCCGAGGTAGGATTTTTCTCACGAGGAGAGTTTGAGTTTGCTGAAAGCAAATTGTATGTATGATTGTCTGTCTCGATTGCATAAAATTTTTCTCTATTTATAGGCACCATGTGATTACTTATCGTAGTTGTTATAAGAATCTAGAAATTGATATCATTAAATGACTCTGATTACGAATAATCCCCAACCTTTACTCTCCCAATCCATCTAAGATTGTTAGGATCATTCAAGAATCTTTCCCCTGATGGGAAGTTTTACTCACGCGGGTCATGAACATCAGCCCAAAGATCGTAACTAAACCACAAAATAAAGAATGTTTATTTATGTCCCAAACATTGCCCTTCAAGCCTCGAGATAAGGCCCATATGCAATCGAAGAGGTTTGAAATTACAAAACGTCGTCTAGGACCAAACGAAAAATTTTGACTCGCTTCGCCCTTTCACTTCACCATCCTTAAAAACTCGCGCCTCTATGACATCACACATATCTGAAGCCGCATGACTGTTACTAGTGCACACAAATCAAAACACTCCTCCTACCTTTTTCCTCTTGATCTTCGAATTACCCAAAACTTTCTTGCAAACCTTTATACTTTTCGATCAAAATATGACCCTCTAAACCCAGAAAAATGCCTTTGCACAAGACCAAATTCGACTACATCCTCAATGAGGACAATGCCCAAGCCTTCGCCAACGACATATACGCAATAGTCGTCCGAAAGAAACCCAGCTCTACCATCTCGCTCTTCTTGGCAGATAACGACACAACTCTAATCGAAACCCTCCGAGCCCCCATATGTCGACAAGCATTCATTTTCTGTCGGGAAAGTGCTTTGCCGCTTTAGTGGGAGCACATAGACGTTGAGTGCAAACTGGGAAAATGGCCCACCATTCCCAAAGAGGAAATCACATGGTACAAAACCCGCAACAAAATTGACTCTGAGAAATGGGAAGCCACCAGCAATGTCCCCCTCCTGAAACTATGTTTCTCTCTTCCTCCTGGAGGCAATCGAGCGCCTCTCGTTGTTTTGATGTTGACGAGGTGTCTAGCTAACTAAGAAGTGGTGCACATTAAAGTTTGACAGTTAGTAGCAGTACTCTGGTTTGTTAGTATAGGGGTTTGTGTTGATATTGTCTCTAATATAGTGATGCAATAAGATTTTTCTTTTTCGGACCGGGTAATCCGGTATAATTATATATTATTATCATCTTTTCCCGATGGATTTTGATCGACCTCCTAAAAAAAATATTCTAAAAGTTACTTAACTGTATATTTTGTGAAAGGGCCCAACCCCGATTTAGCTCCCTAAACCGGAATCGAACCCCTTCGAAAACACGAACCAACAAAAACTGTAGAAATTTTGGCAGAGTTCCGCTACTAACGTAGAATTACCATTACCTGCACACGGAAAATACACTTCATCCTATGCCACAAAAATCAAACCGTGGGCACCAATCCTATCCGGATTTCTCAATATATCAACAGTAAAGTAAAACAATAAATATAATAGTACTTTACTGAAATCCGGAGTAAAATCGTATAGCATAAACAACAGATTACTCAGAGCGACCTCTAATGCATAAACATATAAGTATACCATAGTAGGTAGAACAACAAACCTACTGGAAGAAAAACAAGGTAGCTCGAGCACTATGCCTCCAACCATGACGTGCGACACCAGAGTCCGAACTGCAAACTGGGCACGGAAACCAAAAAGCCCAGGGGAAAGGCAAATAAAAACGTTAGAGTGAGTGGACGAAAATAAACATATGCCTTTCACCAGTTTATATACATAATCATTATAAAACAGTGCGAGTTCGGAACACAACACATATATATATGGAGGTTGTCGGGCGAATCTCTCAAGCCCGACGTCAGGCGAATCGCTCAACCTGACGGTGAAAGGCCAGGGGAATCTCTCAACCCCGGCGGCACTCAGGGGAATCTCTCAACCCTGCTTCAGAGGAATCTCTCAACTCTGGGCCAGATGAATCTCTTAACTCTGGTAGCATCGATGCAATAAATGCCATCACCAATAAACATATAACACACCTCCGAAAATAACATATATCTCAATCATCGTATAAAATAAATACGGAAATCATAAAATCCACGAACTCGCAAAATCAACAGTGAAAATAGAAACTTGTCCACTCACACGCTTGCGTAACGCAGTTCGCGTTAACCCGTGATCCGGCGGAAAGTCCCTCACCAAACGAACGATCACGAACACCTGAATATTCACAATGTCCATTACTCAAAGTCATAACTCGACAATTCAAAACAAATCACGAGAAACCACCGTTCTCAGAAACACGAAATCCGATTACGACAAACTGTCGGAAATCCGGAAATCACACCTCAATACCTCGCTGTAAGTTCGGACGCTCAACTCGAAAAACGAACCTCCTCACTGCGATCGGGGCGCGATTTCAAGTGAAATGACATGAAACTTGTCGAAAACTCCAAAAAGTCAAACTTTGACCGCCGTTGACCGTTGACCGCCGTCCACGGCGGCGCCACCACCAAACGTGAGATTTCTCAGCGGAGCAACCCCTATTCCATTCAAAATCATCCACTGAGCAACTTTGTCAACTACAACAAAGGCCAATTCTCACTCTAACTCATCCAATTTCAAGCAAAACCGAATTGTTCTCAAAATTTCAAATCTAAAATTCTCCATCCACAAGCAAAATTAGATCACCAAACTTACATGGTAGCTTCTAGGGGATGAGAGCTTCAAAGCCCACTCAAAGTTGTAGCTCAATTCGGCCTGAATTGATGAACCCGAAAACACCCAATTTTTCAAACTTTTGATCGGAATTTCTTCTCTTTCTGGCGAGCCACGCCGTGAGAGGTGGTCGGATTCCCCAAAAGGGGACCAAGGCGCACCGTTTAAGCCTAAGGACGAGGCCAGACGTGGCCGGACGGTAGCTCACCGCCGGCGTCCTCCTCCACCGTCGCAGTAACTCACGTATATAGCTGATCATACTGCTGATTCTGTTCTGGGTCGTCACACGTCGTTAGTCATTTATATTCAAAATATAGAATGTGAGTACAACATGATTGTACCTGGGGTACATCAATAAAAATCATAGCTAGATAACCTAAACTATGTATGACACACACTCAAAGCATAAAGCCACGAGAATAAGAATCAGAGCCATGCTTAGAAGCATGCCTATCACGAAGAAGGCCAGAAACAATCCAAGGTGACCCCTGATTTAATATAGGCTATAACCAAAAACATTATCCCTAAGAGCACCCGCACCGGTGTTTTAGGCTTGCTCGTGCTATTTGAGGAGGAGCATGCACTGTTCATCGAATAGGAGGTGCAGTTTCTGTTTTTCGCGCAGCGGTGCCAAAAAATAGCACGTGTTATAATTGTTTATAAATTAATTTTTTTAATTTTTTTTTGAATCATTTTCAACCAATTCATAAACGATACGTGTCGTTGTCGTATGAATAATTGAATAAGATTTCGGGTAAGATTTCCGACGAATGGCGAGTTGACACGTGTCACGCCGAAAGAAGCTTATCGTTATCGGCTCTAATAATTGTATAAGATTCCCAGAGAGATTTCCGACCAATTGAACGCTGATACGTGTCATCAACATATCTAATCAGAATATCTACACTCGGCTATATATTTGTTGATCGGTGCTCATCGTTCATTCACACCTTTCCAACCATATATTTTACATTCCGATAAGATGAATCCTTTTAGTTTTGAGAATTTTTTCCGGAGGAGGCGACAACAACGTTGGCGAAATACCGAAATTGCTAATGCTTTCATCACCGAAGCTGTCGTGGTCGATACAATGTTCGATGATGAACCACCTCGCCACCGACCAAATGAAGAAAGAATGAAGGAGTCAAGGGGACATAATCTAATGGAGGATAACTTCATCGAACGCCCCGTCTTCAACGAACAAGCCTTTCGTCGAATGTACCGAATGAGTATGAATTTATTCAACCGTAAAATGACGGATCTCTGCAACCACGATCAATTTTGGCACCAAAGAGCCGACGCCACCGAATTGGTTGGACTTCTTCCACAACAAAAGATGACTAGCGCTCTTCGTATGTTGGCGTACGGAGTAGCCGCAAATCAGTGTGCTGAAATAACAAGGATAGGTGAATCCACAACACTACAATGCATGAAGAAGTGGTGTATGCATATATACGAGCTTTACGGTGACCTCTATCTCCGCGCTCCAAATGCCACAGACGTAACCCGACTTCTAAAGAGAGCAAGGCATCGCGGATTTCCTGGTATGATCGGAAGCATTGACTGCATGCACTAAGAATGGAAGAACTGCCCCACAGCTTGGCAAGGAGCATTCTCAGGCCGGAAGAAGCGTCCAACTATTATTTTAGAGGCGGTGGCCTCATATGACACGTGGATATGGCACAGCTTCTTTGGGGTACTCGGATCACCAAATGACATCAACGTGCTCCACCAATCGGACATATTTGATTCGCTCCTTGCCAGAAACAGTCTGAGTGCAACATACAAAGTCAACGGTATGACTTACCACAATACTTACTATCTAGCTGACGATATATATCCCAGGTACTCCTCGTTCATGAAAACAATCTCCAATCCTCAAAAGCTTTCACAGAAACTGTTTGCCAAGAAACAAGAGGCATACCGCAAAGATGTAGAGAGGTGCTTTGGAATTTTGCAATCTCGTTGAGGAATTATTCGGCATGCAGCTAGGTGTCATCACCAATCGACATTGAAGAGCATCATGTTGGCTTGCATTATAATGCATAACATGATTGTCGAAGAAGAATTTGTGGAGGAGGAGTTCGAGGAGTTGGAAGAAGAAGATCTACAAAACTCATCAACTGCTTTCAATGTTTATGATGGACCAGTGGATGAACAAGGTAATCGTATTCCTTTTGAGCCTGTTGGAAGGGATGAACAAAATGAACAACGATTTGCCAACCGTGTTGTAGATCTCCAATCTGTATACATCCATGGAGAGTTGCAAAATGACTTAGTTAAGCACAACTAGTATCTAGAGACCAGCAAATGACTTTAAATGATGTGTGTGTGTAACATGTTTGCTTTATTTGTTTTTCCTTTTAGTTGTTTGAGTGATGTGTGTTTGATTTTAAGTCATTATGTTTTATTGTACTGTGCGTGAGCTTTGATGGAATAAAAAAAGTGCATAATTAAAGTACATAATTTCAATCAAAACGTAGAATTATTGAAAATTTAAAGTACATAATTTCATAATGGAAAACAAATACTAAACTATTAAAACAGTGGGCGATAACAATTTGAAAATGCTTCATCACTACCATCTCCTTCCTCTTCCTCCATTTTCTTTAGGATAATCTCTTTCTTCTTCGAAAAATACCGCTTCGATTTTGGGGTCATAGCATTCGTATTCATTGCCATTATCCTTGAATCCTCCGCTTCGGCCCTCAATTTGTTGTCCTTCTCCTTAAGGGCGAGTTGTTTTTGGTATAAAGCTAGCTCGATGGCATCACTTTCTTTTGCCCCGCGAGATGCATTCTTTGATTTTCCATCATGGTTTTCAAAACCTCATCTCTTACCTCATTTGAAGATGAGTAGGCTCTTTTCCCCTTTTTTTTAGCTTCCTTGGCCACCTTCACTCCGATTGGTCTAACCGAACTAGAGTACACTTCTTCTTCGTTGCTTTGTGGTGTTGCAATGACTTCATCATCCTCCACGTTAATAGGGGGAGGCATTGAGGTAAAAGGAGGAGTAGTTGCGGAGTTGGAATATGAAGGAGGTGGTATATTAGGTTCAACGACCCGAAAATTTGGATGGTTCTTCATCACTTCCCAACAATCAAACTTGGTAAACTGTTTCTTTTTTTGTGCCACGTACCATGATTGAGCTTTTCTTATCTAAGGTGCAAAAAACATATATGTCAAAATAATATCTAGGAAATGGAGATGTCAACATTGATTAAAATAAATGTAATAAATAATTTATGACAAAATTATTAACACTTACCTCATCTTGCAAATTTGAGCCGGATTGTGCATTCCTTCGTGCATATGCAAGAGCGGCACCCCAAGTTCTAAAACTCGGCTTCAACTTTGTAAAACGAGAAGAAACCGCGGTTTAGGTCCTAGGCTCCGGCCTTGATTCACCATGCGCAATCTCTCAATTTTCCTTATAATCGGCATAGACTTTTTCCCACAATTTGTCGGACTTTTGCATGTTGCCGGTAATATGGCAAACACTAATGCAACAATAAGAAATACAAAGTTGCAAATCTTCGGAATCAAGCCAATTGGACATTTTTTGGGAACTAAAATACAAAGGGATGAGAGGAGGATGAAGGAGAAGAGGAAGGAGAGGATAAATTTGTTGTGCACAAATTTGTGTGAGATGTGAATGAAATTGATGTAGTATTTATAGAAAAATTATAGGGTATTATTTGCAATTTTTTGAAATTTTTTGGGATTTTTTTGCAATTTTTTAGGGTTTATTTTACAAAATGGCAGAAAAATCAGAAATAGCTGTTTCGGTTGAATCTCAGCCGTCCGATCAGAATTTTTGATTTGAAATGGACGGTCCTGATCAATCTGACCGTTATAAATTTTTAATTAGCCGGCCTGACAAGTGGCGCCTCCCAATTTGCTGGTAAAATTTTTTTAAAACTATTTACTGGCTCGTGTATTACACACGCCAGGTAGAAATTAAAAACGAGCCGGCCGGCGTCACCCACGTGCGTGGGCTCCGCCAGCACAGCTCATGCAGGAGCTCGAGCAGGAGCTGCTCGTGCAGCTGCTTGACCTGTCGGTCAACGAGCGGTCGTCGGACCTCGAGGTCGCTGTTGCACGTCCATTCCGGAGCTGCTCGTGCTACCGGAGATGGGGCTCGCCGTTTTGGAGCTGGTCGTGCCGGTGCCGGTGCAGCTGCTCTAAATAATAATTGGATCCAAATACGAATTAAACACCCCACTTGAATCGAGGGCAGCCCTGGCGCAACTCTCAGTCAAACTTTAAAAAATGAAATAAAGGCCCAAAAACTAGGGCAAAGCAAGCTACTACAACCACCAGTCAGCAACGACGCACCTTCGACAGGTCCCATAATGCTGGCGACACTCCCAACCGTCAACCACTTGTGCTAGTGGAACATCGTATCCCAACCAACCTTTGGGGAAGCCAAACCTTAACCATAACCACCCGCGAACCCACCAAAGCCGCATCAACCATACTACTCCCCGACGTGATCGATGAAGAGGACATGCCACCAAAAAAGAATGAAATGAGTAAATAATTTTGTCGTCCCCCACCTCCCAAACCAACTTGTAGACCAGAAAATGCCGGTAACAATCACAGAGAATCGACAACCCTCCCACACCACAAACATGATGCCAGAGATAGGATCCAAATAACCTTCATAATGGCGCACCAGAGGAAGAGAAGATGACTAGGATCGATTTCTGAAGACACCGGGCCGAAGATGATTTCCATCTGAGATGAACAGTGCTGCGCTGCCACACCCGAGAGAGAAGCTTGGGAAACCATATCAAATCAATGAACTACCACATTTTTCAAGTTTAAAGTGTTTACGTTCATAATTAATAAATCAGAATTATTTTGAATCCCATAATAATTTTTTTATTTGTTTAAACTTTATAAAAATAATCTAGTCATATAACTAAATATTTAACCGTTGATTTATTAAAATATAATAAAAAAACTAAAATTTATAGATCACATTTTAATTAAAAAGTTACCAAGTCATCATTGACTTGTTGACTCCGTGGTGTACTATTTTACAATATTAGTGGACTTGAAATCGCGATAAGCCCAATGTTTCGGCCCAGAAAATACGAATTCGGTCTCCAAATAGAGTAACATGACCCCAAAAAGCACAGAAATTCCGTGCCTCAAGATCCCGAGAACCAAACAATCAGCTCTGTGATCTTACGCTTCTCCACGTCTGCGGATAATTTGCCTTTTGCCACGTCATTCATCCTCTACTACACAAAGATGAAAGACCAGTCCACCACCAGAGCTCTGTCTTCTTCGGCTACCATTAATTCAACTCCGGCGAATAATCAATCAAGCAGACTTTGCCCGCTGGTTTCATCTCTGGAGCTATATGACCACCAAATTGTACTCACACAATGGATTCTTCTCATCCAGGTCTACTCTTCGCACCTTACTCTCTACTCTATCTTCCGTTTTGTGCTATACGTCTGTGTTATCAATGTTCCAAAACCTAGAGTTTCAATGTGTGGCTAATACGTTACTTAGATGAAACAAGAAGATAAGAGCGGATGACACTGTTGGTTTGGAATAGCCCTTGGCAGCTTTTCAATTTTCTTTTTACGCTTTGAATTGGAGATTAGTGATGTGAATACTAGAATATTTGTTTCGGTTTTGTGTCAAAAGCGTGGAGAGAATGTGTTTCTTTCACCAGTAGCTCCTTTTTTTTTTTCTGACTCTTTGCTGATTATGCCCTGGAAATTGGATTTCTATCGATGCACAGCAAGTTTGGAAGCTTTAAAAAATGAATGAAATGTGAGATGCAAAAGCTCTCGAGAGTTGTGTGATGCAAGTAATTTCCGTTTATTTTTGTGCTTGGTTTGTGCAGCTCTTCGAATCCATGGAATTTGCATAAGCCAGCTAGAGTACATTATCCCTGTAATAAAGCATTTTACTGGGGTCATTCAAGGAAGAGATGCCTTATTAGGCTTGCTTTGTTAGAGCACAGTGATCCTAACAGTCTTAAACTTCGAGCGGTGGAGTATAAGAATTGTTATCTGAGTTTCCAAAGAGGAAGAAGGTTGGGGAACCTCCTTCGCCGTGCGTCTGCTGAAGATGGTGTAACTGTTAATGGGAGTCCCCAAGCTAGAACCAGTAGGGATGTTGAGGAGATGAAGGTAAAGCTTAATCAGTCACTTAGTGGCGAAGATTCTAGTGATGGACTTGTGCAATTTTTACATGAAGCAGCCAGGGTCTTTGAATTAGCAATTAAGGAACAGGGTTCCTTCTCGAAGTCCTCTTGGTTTTCAACTGCATGGCTTAATGGAGACAGTGCATGGGTTAAGGCACTATCTTATCAGGTACTTTTGTGAACTCCTTAACGTCTCTATATACAGGCTTCAACATGTCTGAACTGTTTTATGGTTCACCGCGTGCAGCTATTAGTCTCTGACTAATGTTATTTGGTCACATTTGAGGATATTAAATGCTAAGAAATACATGAACTTCTCTTATTTCTGAGAATCTCAACTCTAATAATGGAGATTATGCCTATGAATACCCCATGTTCCTTCCGACTTGTTTTTCCACTCTTGTGGTGTTACTTTACTTTGCCTTCACTTCCAGGAAGTGTTCTGATTAGTATTAGAAAATTTTAAAAGTTCAGTCAGATTCGATAAGCATGTTGTTAGTTGATCCTACTCTATCTTAAAGTATCTTGTCCCTATCTGAAGTTTGGTTATGTTTCTTCTCTAGCATTTCTAAAAGAACTATTTTAAGTGTATGGACATTTGAACTTTTTGTGATAGTTATTGTACCAGGGTTTAATTAATTAATGATAAGTGCTTTTGCGATATATCTTAAAGTCATGAATTTTTCAGGCATCAGTGTATTCCTTATTGCAAGCTGCAAATGAGATAGCATCCCGAGGGGATGGTAGAGACAGAAACATAAATGTGTTCATCCAAAAGAGGTATTACCTTGCTTGGATAGTTGTATTACTAACTTGTTAGATTTTTTATTTTGTCTATGTTGGTCCTGTCCATATGAACTTAGTTAGTCCATTATTTATACTGCAATTTTCTTAATTACTGCCACTGAAAGGAAGTATTATCGAAACACTGAAGTTCACAGTCCCCCCTCTCAACTTTGCCTGATTTTCCTCAGTGCCTCTTCAACTGGACATTTAGCTTGGGTGCCCCCTTTACTTAAGATGCTTCGATTCCACGCCTGTAAGAGTTTTGTCAGTTTGAATCTGGAGAGGCATTTCTATCTTTCCAGTTGTAGGTTGAAATCCCGCAGTGACCGTAATTGACAGACTTTCTGGTATACAGTCAAAACTCACGGGGGTGTCTAACCAAAATGTCAAGATAAAGCAGCACTATAGGAAACCAGTCAAAATTCTGACATGAGGGGACGGGGGCAACTAAACTCTACCCTTGATTAATTTTGAAATTTAGTCTGCCAGCCTTAATTTCTATTGACTGAGGTGCCCGTGTCCTTTGATCCCTTTCGGTTGATTATCTATATCTTGTACAGTATGAACTGCACAACATTATCTTTCATATGTCAGGGACACAGATCTTATCTTTTCAAATACAAGTGTCTGCAACCTTGTATTTTAAATGGAGTTGAGTCATTTGACTTTTAATTTAACTGTTTTTTTTTGCTACAAAACAACATATGTTTAGAGAAAATTAAGCAATAGGTTAAATTATTGATAACAGGCACTCCATCATTTGTGCCTTGCATCAACTTGATTGCTTATTGGTCTGTCCCATGTATGCATTTTATTTGGCCTAGAGTGTTCCCTGTGCTTAACTAAAGGATCTATGCAGTTTATTAAGACAATCTGCAACCCTTGGGACCTTAATCCGGGATCATTTATCAGCCAAGCAACCAGAAGCATATGAGTGGCTCTGTGATGAGCAAGTACCATTGGTTATAACATCATTCGTGAATTATTTCGAAAAGGACCCCCGCTTTGCTGCTGCAACTAATGTGTATGTTGTCTATATATTGTTTGTTCTGTAATTTTGATATAAATATTTGATGGATCTGATGGTTATGCAGAACTAATGCTGCTTTTAATTTGCTTCCAGATCTGAGAAGGGAATCCTTGTGGGATCGAACAATGCCACTGACATCACACTCCTCATGCTTGCACTTAGTTGCAATGCCGCAATTACAAAAATTGGGCAGTCAAAAATTTCCTCCCCTCAATTCATTTCAACAATCCCTGATATAACTGGTAGATTGATGGACATGCTGGTTGATTTTATTCCTATAAGTCAGGCGTATCAATCTATTAAGGATATTGGTCTGCGCAAAGAGTTCCTTGTTCATTTTGGTCCTCGAGCTGCAGCATGTAGAGTAAAAAATGATGGAGGTTCAGAAGAAGTTGTCTTTTGGGTGGATCTTGTACAGCGACAGTTGCAGCGAGCTATAGATAGAGAAAGGATATGGTCAAGACTAACAACATCTGAAAGTATTGAGGTTAGTCTGAATGAGTAACACTATTACTAATAGGGTTTTTAACCATCTGGAGGTGGCTTGTTGAAATGAAAGGTGACAATAAAAATAGTTTTCAAACTAATACACTTGCATGCTATGGGTGCTCAATGCATCAGTGAGAATCATCAATGTCTTGTCCAGTATCCATTAGAACATCATTTAAGCTGTCATGGGAAAGGATACTAAGTTTTGGAGCGGCAGCAATTATATGGAGTTTGTTATTAGGTATAAATAATAAATGTATGATACCTGTTAAGTACAAAGTTTATTTAAATGGTCAGTAGAACAGATACACCTGATACACATCTGAGGAACTGCTTTCAGTGCCCTTTTGGTTGACCACAAAAAAAAAGTTGGATTATTGATAAAACTTGGCTGAATTTGGGAGAAGAAACTGCTCAGATCTTTTTAATTAAAGGAAGAAGAGAAGTCTTGTATCCTCTTTTAGAACCGACAAAATATCCCCGCTGGAGGAGGCAAATTGGCAAGTTTCTCCTTGCTCATAGTTGAGCCAATTTTCTCACCTTTAACTTTATAGGCTACCGCTTGTCAATTTCCTAATATTTTATCAGAACTAAATACCACCGAGGGAACGGACAGTTCCACTGTTGAACTGAGAGGAGGAAGAGGGGGGAGACTTTGGCTATTAATACAGAAGTAATTATAGTGGATCACTACTTAACCATATTGAGTATGTCTTATTGACTTATACCATTAGCAAATTACAAAAGTTGGCAATGCTCTAACATGTTGAATGTGTTCTGAACTAGTGTAGGTATTGGAGAGGGATTTGGCTATATTTGGATTCTTTATTGCATTGGGCAGGAGTACCCAGTCATTTCTGTCCGCAAATGGATTTGATGTTTTAGATGATCCACTTGAAGGCTATGTTAGGTACTCATTTGACAGATGATACTTCAGTTCTGAAAATGCTGTTATTAATATCAATGTTTGTACAGGTTCCTCATTGGGGGCAGTGTGTTGTATTATCCCCAGCTATCATCAATAAGTTCTTATCAACTGTATGTAGAGGTCAGCATGTTTTGTCATTACCATTTTATGATAGGTTTGACGGTGTAGTCATGATATGAAAAAGATACTTTGATTCCACAGGTAGTCTGCGAAGAGCTGGATTGGCTTCAATTCTATCCTGGTATCTCTGGTACCCCTAAACAGTCACACGGGCAAAAAAAAATTTGGGAAGGACCTCCTAATGCTGAAGCGATCCCGCAACTTTTCGATGTATGCTTCCATTGGATGCAGAGTTTTATCAAATACAGTACATGGTTGGATAGCGCTTCTAATGTTAAGGCAGCGAGATTTTTATCTAGAGGGTATGCGAACTCATCGTACATAGTAATTGAACTACAAAGATCTTCCGTAAGAGTTTCTGAATGAGTGTTTTAAATCTTTGATGTTCAGGCACAAAAAGTTACTAGATTGTATGGAAGAACAGGGTGTACTGGGGTAAGTAAATGTTGCAATGTCAACCTCTATATCTCCTTATAGGCCAATATATGTTTTGTAGTATGTTTAGAGTATTTCATTCAAGCATTTCCACTCTTAAAGTGTATAGTATTGTAGTAAATCTACTCTGGTTCAGAACATTTACTAGTCATAGGTTCCTCCTCCCATATTAGTTCTGTATCATATTATTTGACCACAACTTCCACTATTATTGCTTAATAGTCGGAAATTTCACATTTTAAATGTGATACAGGAACGTGAAGATGGAAAACTATACAAATAAAATCTCGGAAAGCACTGTATCTCGACCTTATTCATCTATTGAGAAAGAATTGGATTCCTTTGACAAGGTTGACTGCTTCCCTTGTATGCTATGTCAATTTTGAGGATGAAATGTACTCAACTTCTGCTAATTGAATTTTTAGGCCACCATTTCTCCATTTTAACTTTTGATGCTTTTCTGTCATTAGGGGCACCGCTCTCCTGTTTTTGTCTTTTAGCTCTTGGTCAATGGATTCTTTCTTACTTAGGAAATATTTCTAGGGATTGAAAAGAAATGAAAAGCATCTTTAATCTATCTTGAATTGTCCTTAATTTTTCCAGTGTCAATTTCATGATGGTAGATAATTTTGTCCCAGTTTTAATTGAAAAGTTCTGCTCCTACTGATCAAAAAGAAGAGATAATTTACTCTCTAGTTTCAGTAATCAAGTTTGTTCTTTCTATTTGTATCATACTGAAAAATTCTGACGATATAGTGGAATTGACCTTGATTTTAGGCTTTGGAAAGTGTTGATGGTGCATTAATAAGACTGGAGCAGTTGCTTCAGGATTTGCACGTCTCAAATTCTAACTCGGGAAAAGAGCATATAAAAGCTGCTTGTTCTGACCTCGAGAAAATAAGGAAACTTAAAAAAGAGGCCGAGTTTCTGGAGGCATCCTTCAGAGCTAAAGCAGCTTCTCTTCGGCAGGTCAATTTCTTTCATATTCATTTCAGATTTTCAACTATAAGCGGATATTTCCGTTATTTGTTATTGTGAACTGTAAACGTGCAATTTTCAGTTATTGTGATGTAGCTATAAAAGTTGTAAGATGACATATAGAATGAGCCATGTTTTAAAACACTTAAAAATTTAGATGACTAAAGCCACTGTTCTTTTCATTTAGTTTTTATCCTCTTTTGTTTCTGGTGCTCTTACCTGAACCTTTCAGTCTTCATATGGTGCTTTATTCAGAACAACATAGTGCACTGAGATTGTAAACTCTCTGGCAGCTTCATACTTTAGTCTCAGACTGAGATGTTCATTATGCAATGTGATTCCTTGTTGGCCTCTATAAATTCTGTTTCTCCTACTGATACCGGATGTGTTCATTCTTCAGGAAGATGAAGACAACAATCCTTCTGGTGGCAGCCAGAAACGGTCCTTTAAAGGAAAGAAAAGAAAGAGTAAAACCACAGATGGGTCAAATAGCTACAGCAGATTGTGGAGCTCCTTTAGGCTCCCTCCAACCAGAAAGCTCAATGCTGACTTGGCTGTGGATGAATCTGTATGCCCATTTTCACGATGAATTTTGTATTAGCTTATTTCATTTCTCTGTATTGCATATCTATTGCCAAAATGCATCAACTTTGAACTGGAATCACAGTAAAGAGTGCATTCTGCTGGTTCCAACATAGGCTGCATTTAGATATTTACAACATGTCTTTATTTAACGACAGGTCAATTTTGCATTTTCATGTTAATATGTTGGAAGGACATCAAAGATGATAGCCTTTAACAAAATTAATGCACAAAATGTAAAAACAACAAAAAAAATCTCACATAGCAAATGACATTTTATCGTGCGGATGGCGTAAAGTGGCTTCACAATCTTATAAAGTGCTGGTTGAACCCCAGAAGGTTGTGAATCAACTGGATTATGGTGGTTATTTCATCAATGAAGGGTCTTAATGCCCCTTGGCAGGTCTAAAGTGCAATTTCTGCCATGTTTATTAGTAATATTAGAAATAAGAGAAAAAGTTCCTTCTTATACGTGTTTTCTTTGTTTTCTGATACATATAGATATAGATGTGGCTGTATTTTGTACTCTGTAAATGCTTTTACAAGTTTTTTCTTTCCGGAGTAGGCAATTGAAAATTATGGGCATCTAGACTAGCTCTATGTAGATAGAGAAACCCCTTTTTATATGCTTTTCTCAGCTATCAACATGGTATACAAGAATCCATAAGAACATTACCTGGCTTGTTACCTGTGCCTGGTTTTTTTAGTATTGAGATTGTGGCCTGTGGCTATTTGCAATGTACAATTTATGAAGTGCACGTCATCTGAAATATTACTTGATGAAAGTTGCTTTCTGCTGGCAGGAAAATGAGACTGTTTCAAATATAGATGCTGAAGAAATAGAATCAAATAAATTCCAGCGTTTTGAACTATTAAGGAATGAGCTGATTGAATTAGAAAAAAGGGTGCAAAGGAGTGCTGACCAATCAGATAATGAGGAGGTAATCAAGAACTGTATGCAGCTTGGGACCATTTTCCGTGGCACAAGAAATTTAATGTGATTCCCAACTTTTGAAGGCTGTCATCTACCTGTTTCTGGTGTTCTGTCCTTATGCCTTTTTGCATTATTGTGTACAGGATGTTAAGCCAGCTGATGATAGTTCAAGGTATTCCAATGATCCAGGAGCTGCTCAGCTAGTCAAGGTTCAGAGGAAAGATAATTTTATTGAAAGGTCATTGGACAAGTTAAAAGAAACCAGCACGGTATGAAGATTTTCTGGCTTCAGTAGGAAGATTGTAATATCTTTGTCAGTTAGTACACAATGTTAGCATGAAATTGGTGTAGTAATATGGGAATAAATTGCTCTAATTTTTCTTTCTTCTGCCTGTTAATCATTATACTTTGAAACATCTGCACTAAGAGCAGGAGGGAATATGCATTACAGGGAAAATGCACCTGTTAGCTTTGCTTATAGAGTAACTTTTAATGCTGATTTACTATTCCAAAATACTCTGATGGGAAAATCATTCACTCTTGTGTCCAAGACTGTGTATTAATATTAACCTGAAGAAGGGCCTTGATTTCTACGAATTCCATCAAACCAAAGAATTTAAAGTTTTTGGTTAAAATTTGTATGTGGAAGTCTCCATCTCAGTTAATAGTTTATTATGAGCAGGATGTGTGGCAAGGAACCCAATTGTTGGCTATTGATGTTGGTGCTGCTACGGGATTGCTTAGAAGGGTCTTGATTGGAGATGAATTAACTGAAAAAGAGAAAAAAGTTCTACTAAGAACTCTGACTGACGTGGCATCAGTTGTTCCTATTGGTGTCTTGATGCTTCTTCCTGTGAGATTTCTTCTTCATATCGATTTAATCATTGTATTAGCATGTTATTGGGTTGGTTTATATATATGTTGCCTTACTGGGGACATTTAACTTATCTATAGTTGTATATATGTTATGGTGGAATAGGATGTAGGATGAGTTAGAGTAGCTTGAATCACAGTTCTAATGTCAAAGGGTATGTTGGAGAAAAAAATTGAGTGGGGCTAATTGAGCTGTGTCATTTTATCTCAAATTATGAGCTAATGCTATATTATTCTATACTTTCACCTATAGTTGTAGTTCCCATGTCCATACCTGGTCTTGTGGCTGTTGATCTGTTGGAACTCAACATAAAGATTTGCTTGTTTTCCGCAGGTCACTGCTGTTGGACATGCAGCAATGTTGGCTGCTATTCAGAGATATATACCATCTTTGGTAAGTGTCTTTGAATCCCTGAGACTTTTTATATCAACTCAGTCATGAGCCTTTAATGTTTTGTCTTACAGATACCTTCAACATATGGATCAGAAAGGTTGGATCTCTTGAGGAAGATTCAGAAAATGAAAATGGAAAGCAGTGAAGACAATTCAAATGAAAGTATGGAGGAAAAAGCCTGAGTAGAAGCAATGCTAATTATGTACAGTTGACTCAGAATAAATTTTCACTAATGAGGTTTGACATCTTTTGACTTTTGTTTTACTTGGTTGTAAATCCTTTTGCCAGTAAATTTGCATAAATAAGATGATTCCATGTGTCAGGCACTCCAGGTAGACACCAGTGGCTAGTCTTGAGGAGCATCTGCTGGAGTCCCTGGTTCACGATACTTTGAAGGGTGACCATCATACCTAAACTCTGTTAGATAAGTGATGTTTAAGAACTGGACCTTCCAGTTTTCACATTCCATCTGTTTGCTTGCTTCAGATATGTATAGATTATCCACTGGGTCAGGTTCAAGATGTTTTTGGTCTCTTTCTGGCTCGGTAAAGGTATCGCACAGCCCGCCTTCACTCCATGTGCCATTCCTGCACATTCAAATGTTAAACCTCTTAGATTTATCAAATCCTTTCGATCGTGCCTTGTGGCAAATGTAAGAGAGGGCAAGTCCCCGAACTACTGTAGTTCATTTGTGTTCTCTGATTTTGAAGAATATAAGTGGACAAGTGTCTTCCTCACTTGTGATATATTGACGTCAAAAAACACTATTTTACTTGCCTGTAGTGTACTGGGGAAGAAAACATGTGTCCTTTGAGGGTCTAAATTCTTTTAACACCCAACTTTTCTATGTTTGCAATGATCTCCTGAATGCTTGTATCATATCCATTGTCATATCCACTTTGCCGGCTTCTTCAAAGTAGGAACCTCTGAAACAAAGATAGCTACTGGTAACCATTAACTCCGTCGAACAAAATGTGAGAAATAAGTAATGTTTCAACGTTGGACACCATATCAACAATAGGGGACCTAAGGGAATTGAGGGCGATACGCTCTTATCGTTTTGTCTTCGTTCCACCAGTGGCCTGCACTAAAGATCAGAACATCTGCTCCGACCCAATATTTAGAGTACCAAAGGAATTGGTCGAGTTTAACTGTTGTCCGCACTTGACTTGATGAATTTTTAAGAAGAAACCTTTGTATAGATTTAGGATTTTCTGGAGGGATATATATCTGGAAGCCGAGTTATGGTTGTGATACATGGTGCTCAAAGCAAAGGAGAGAACAAAAGTGATACCAATTTCCAAAGATATCCCTTTTGCGTGAACCCAAACCCAAACAAATTTGGATGTGAATTTGTTTTGGGTTGCAAAGATTGATCTTCAATTGATCTCTACAAACGGAAATCATCTTCAATTGATTTCCATCCAAATTGTTTTGGGTTACTGTGTGGATGATTGAACAAATTCACATCCAAATTTGTTCAACTTAGACGACGACAAATGATATTTTTCGTCTAAGAAATAATTAAGACGGTGAATTACATAATCTGTCGTCTAAGTACACACTAAGAAGACGAATATCATTTTTCGTAGTCTAAGATGTACACTAACACGACATATAATATTTTTCGTTGTCTAAATACGACACACTTAGATGAAAAAAGTAGTTTCGTCGTTTAAGTGATCACTAAGACGACAAATAACGTAAATTGTCATCTTAAATTTAACCACATAGACGACCAAAACACTATCCGTCGCCTAGGTATACACTTAGACAACGACATATAGGTAAAGTCATCTAAGTAGCACTTAGATGACAAAATTATTTTTGTCGTGTAAGTGTGTAGCTACTAGACGACGAAATGTTTCACATAGGCGACGAATGATTTCGTCGTCTAAGAAAACTCAATTATTTAGATCAGATTCATTTTCTAGATCGAGCTATCTCATCCTCTCTCTCTCTCTCTCTCTCTCTCTCTTTCTCTCTCTCTCTCTCTCTCTCTCTCTCTCTCTCTCATTCAACACCTACCTCTCGGCTAGTCACAATTCAAATATCGGTTTTTCAACCTCCGGAGTCTTAGTTTACCCACTTATCTTCTTATCGGTGAAGGTATTTACTCTTATCTCTCGATTAATTTTTTTGAATTTAATTACGACCGTAATTATCTATGGTAATGAATTTTTTGGTAAAATATTCCAGCGAATATATATTTTTCAGCGACCTTAGCTTAATTACTTGTTTTATTGCATTGTTAATCTAATTGTAAGCTAATTGGTTGGTTAATTAGTATATTTAATTTGATTAATTAGTTAAAAGATGTTAGATTAAGCTAATTGGTTATTTAATTGTTAAGCTAACGTTTAAGCTAGCTAGCTCGTTAAGCTTAATTAATTGCATGTATGTTTAATATATTACTAATTAAGGTAACGTTTAATTAATTGTTAAGCTAGTTGTGTTTAATATATATATGTTAGAATAATTACTTTAAAAATTATATATATAATATGTCATTTATATGAAGTTAATAATATAATATAATATTAGCTAGATTAATTATAATATATTATAACATATTAACTTAATTAATTGTGTTATGTAATTTGTTAAGATAGTATATTAGATTAATTAATTATTGGTTGAAAAATTATATAATATGATAATTATTAACTTACGCAGAAATATGGACAAGAGTTGAATACAATTCACGAATAAACATGATCCACGGTATATGGACGGAATCAGAGAGTTTATGTTGTTTGCGCTGGAACATGGTCAGGGAAAGAAACGTTATACGTGTCCATGCAAAAAATATTTTAACCATCAGTTTTTGGAGATTAATGTTATGTCTCAACACTTGTATGACCACGGTATGATGTGGAGTTACACTACGTGGAGTGAGCATGGTGAAGTAGTAGACTTCAGCTCATGCTACAGTTACCAGGGTGCCTCATCCAACGGTAGTGGCGCCTCTTCTTGGAATCCCACTGTGGATTTGGTCCATGATGATTTTCTGAGATTTAGTCATAGTGGACACCAATACGAAGAAGGAGGTTACGATACTCCTCATTATGATGCAGTCCCCCCTGCCTTGGCCACTGACATTACTGAGATTAATAAGTACAACATGATGCTACTTCAAGCGTAGACCCCTGTGCACCCTGGATGTCTAGAGAATGTGTTACGATATGTAATGGATGAAATTAAGATAAAAGTGAAAAAAAAAATGTCATACCGTGCCCTTGACGAAATGCAGGAGCATATATGTAAGTTGCTTCTTTATCATCACAAACTTCTGGATATCCATTATAATATTAGAAAGATCTTAAGCAGCCTCGGCCTAAAGTACAAGCAAATTCACACGAGTATAAATGATTGTGTGTTGTTTTACAAAGAGTATGAACATTTAGACTACTATCCTGTATGTAACCAGTGTAGATATTTGAACCGGGGGAAAATGAGGAATTCGAAGAAGCAAATATCTGTGAAGGTGCTTCAGTATTTTCCGTTGATTCCCAGACTACAGCATCTGTACATGTCTCTATACATAGTAGAGGTGATGAGATGGTATTCAAAATAGAGAATAGACGATGATGTACTCAGACACGTGGCAGATGGGGAGGCTTTTAAACATTTCGACTGTGAATTTCAAGACTTTGCAACAGAGGTTCGAAATGTTACACTCAGAATTTCTACTAATGGATTCAATCATTAGGGTAATAATAGTGCTGCCGTCAGCACTTGGCCAGTTATTCACATGTCGTACAACCTACCTTTGTGGATGAGTATGAACAAGAAATTTAATTTCCTTACTCTGCTAACTCCAGGTCCTAAATCTCCAGAAAAATGTTTAGATGTGTTTCTCAGACCATTGATTGACGAGCTGAAACTATTGTGGGAAAATGGAGTCCCAACGTATGACAAGTTCAATGACATAATGTTCATGATGAGAGTAATTGTAATGTAGACCATCAGCGATTTTTCTACATATGAGATGTTGACATCTTGCACAACCAAACGGTACAGAGCATGTCCTGCCTGCTTGGATGACGTCAACGCTAGTTGGCACGCAGAAAATGTGTGTTACCTGGGTTGCCGTAGATGGATTCCTCATGGTCACTTTTGGTGGCAGGTTAAGGATAATTTTGACTGGACTGTAGAGGATAATCCGCAACCTAGACAGTGGTTTGGCAAATAGATTTTTGAAAGGTTAATCGAATTTGATTTCAGTGTGTTAGCAATGACGATGATGTGAAGAAGGTTAATCTGGTCCCTCCAGATGAGCTTAAATATTGGCACCACATGAGTGTCTTCTTTGAACTACCTTACTGGTCGAAGTTGAAACTCAGGAACAACCTAGATGTCATACACATAGAAAAGAATGTGTGTGACAGTATGATGGGAACAATTCTCAGTATTAAGCTCAAGATTAAGGATACACTACCAGAACAATTACTATGACCGACGACTTGATGTCATCGGTCTGTTTGGGCTCTTCGTCGGTCATAGATATATCCGACGATGTGTCGTCGGATATAGTAGCGTCGGTAATAGACCGTCGGTCATACTATATCCGACGACCAGTTAGGGTTATCGTTGGAAAAAGGATACACTATATCCGACGACGGTTTTGTGTCGGTCATAGTTTTAAACTATAACCGACGATGTCATCGTCGGATATAGTTTTCTCCATGGTCAAAATGGTTGACTCTGGAGAAAACTATATCCGACGATATTGACACATGTCGTCGGATATAGTGGAAATTTTTTTTTTTGCAGGTTTTGGGTTTCATCCCAAAACAACCCAAAACCTGCATTCACAAAAAATCACGCTATCTATATATTGTTCAAATTGAAAATCAACAACCATTGAAACTAGAGTACATAGTAAATAAATAAATTAATAAAAAACCGAAATAGTTCAAATCTATATACATATGCGTAGTAAATAATGAAAATAAAAATGAAACCGATAATTGTTCAAATGTAGGGGGGTCTTGGTCCTAAGTCTATGTGGTCAAACGGGTCGTCATAAGTAGGTTGGTCCTGGTCTGGCTGTGGCTGAGGCTGCGGCTGAGGCTGAGGCTGTGGCTGTGACTCATCGAATATGGGCGGGGGAGGTATCTGGATTCCAGATGCTTGCAACTGTGCATAACATTGCTGCATCCATGTCCCCATTTGCTGCTGCTGTTCGGCCAACCGATTCTGCTTTGCAGCTTGCGCTTGCTCTATCTTCTCTATCCGATGCCGTTGAACTTCCATCTCAATTGATTGCCTATGAAGCCGGTCGTTTAGCTCATTAGTCCTCGAAGATGATGATGATGATCCCGATCCGCGAGAGAATTCAGGGGTCTGCTTCAGCAGCCCTTTACCCCATTTTCCGGAACCCCTGCAGTAGAATGTGTTCTTCCCTGGAGGGATCGCAGTTGACGTAATCCTGGCCCTGACGATCGGATCAGATCGATCAATCTGATCAATCGGGAGTTCCGCATCGGGGGTGTCGGGATAGAGCTCTCTCGCCACTTGAGTCAACACCTCCGGAATCGCCTCTTGAATTCTCGCCTAATTGACAAAGAACAATAAAATATTAATTAAAAAATAATCTAAATAAATAAGAAATAAGTTTATTTTGTTATAAGGACACTTACAGCATATTCGGGATTCTGCGGATACGCGTGCTGCATCGTATAGACAAGGGGATCATCTTCTGGGTGGTTGGCCACCTCCTCGATCCAACCCGAGTATGATCTGGTACCGGCATGATGATTTGTTGTGTTTTTGGCCCGGTTCCTTGCGTTGATTTCAGAAAGAGCATGCGCGATTAAATCAACATAAAAAAACACTCATTAGCCAAATAATTTACGGGAAGTACGATAAAACCAAAATTAAATCGATTGAAGGTTGCGTACCTTCAATCGAGGGTTGTTGAAGTGAACCACAAGCCATCGCCACTCGTACTCCCTATAACGAAACTCGCTAGGGGTACCCTCACGATCGTCCCCGTACTTTTTCCAATGCTTCTTCAGCTCGGCCTTCCACTCCTTATACCTATATATACCCATAAAATCAAGCGTTAGTAACTAACAACATTGTATGAACATAATCAAAAGAAACGAAAAAATTGAAACAAATGGTCGTCTGCAAACCTGCTCCCATGCACTTCATCCGCCCACGTGGGTCTAATGTCTTCATCCACGCGAAACCACATCTGCAATGCATATATTTATATATATATATATATATATCAATAATATTAAAAAATTATTATTGAAAATTTTCATAATGAATATACAATTCAACTCACCGACAACGCATTATTCAGCTGATGTTTGACGGCTTGTGGCACTGAATTCCAATCTTGCCACAACATTGGGACTCTATCCCGTATGAGGCTGCCCGCCATCCCCGCGTACTTTCGAGTGACCTTTCCCTCGATCACCTGCCCTCTATCCCTGGTCGGAATCATAAGTTGGCCACCACCGCTAGCCTGAATGGCTTCGTCCAGTAACTTGCCGACGACGGGGCCTCTGGTTCTCTTCTGTTTGGCACCGGGCACGATCTCGCCTATCACATATATATGTAGACGATTTTGTAAACATCAACACCTAATTGAATTTAAATATTAGGGAGTAAAAAGATATCACTAATTAATATTTACCTGATTCGTCGGTGCGTTGTCCCGGAATCCTTGCACTCCAGAGAGATGCCGGGAAGGGTATATACGCATATGCCTGCTCCGGGGTAATGAACCCTAGCTGTCCCGGAATAGGCATCCTGTCGGAATCGACGTGAGGTATCGTCGGGATTTCCAACGGTAAGAATAATGTAGGCGGCGGGCACAGTCGCATCCTCGCCGAGGACTGAGTAGATCCACCAGCCTCCTCGGAAGAATGAGGAGCTGTCTGGTGGATGACGGGGGAACCCTCCTCGCGATGAATGTCCGGCATTCGGACCGAGGATTGAGTCGCACTATCCGTTTCCGGCGTGCGACTGACCTGTTGAACCCTCCTCGCGCCTGAGGATCGAGCCGGCTCGAGCTGCTGCTGCTGAGGTTGTCCCTCGCCCATCAGCCGACGGTGTCGAGAGGTCAGCGGAACACTGTAAGTGTTGGGGACACTGGTGGATCCTGATGCGGACCGACTTCCGGTGCCATCAGGATCCCCAGCTCCCGAGCCCTCATCCCCACGTCCCGATCTCCCTCTCCCTCTGGACCTCCCCCTCGAAGTACTCGACCCGGCCCCTCGGGAAGGTCCGCAATTAAACCATTGCATCGTTGCTATAAAATTATTAAAATTAAAAAAAATTCCTAATTCATCCAAAAAATCTAGCACATGCATATTCCAATAATTCAAATTCCAACAAGAATAATTCAAATTCCAACAATAATAATTCCATTTCCAACAATTCCAACAATTCCAACAATAATAACTCCATTTCCAATTAATAATTCCAATTCCAACAACAATAATTCCATTTCCAAATCCAACAATTCCAACAATAATTCCAATTTCAATTCCAATTCCAATATATTCCACTATATAAACATACATGCAAAAAATCCCAATAATTCGAAATTTAACCAAATAATCCAAATTTAACCTAAATTTCACCTTAAATTTCATACTATTCCAATATATATCAATACATGCATAAAATTCAAAAAAAATCAAAATTTAACCTAAATTTAACATACATATTATTTACAAATATTCATGCAAATTTAACCTAAATTTAACATAATATTTACAAATATTCATGCAAATTTAACCTAAAATAACCTAAATTTTACCTAAAAATCAAAATTATTCTAATATAACTCAATACATGCATAAAATCCACAAATTCCACAACTATATCAATACATGCATCCACATTGACAATCAACACATTCCACAACGTTGGTATGCAACCGAATTCAAAAAATTCGAAAATTTGAAATTAGGGATTTCAAACCTGTTTTTTCACTAATCGACGAGGAATTTGGCTTGAGGATCGATGGAATAGCACTTGACCTTCGATTGCTTGCTTCCAACACGTCGATTGCGTAGAAAATCGAGAGGAGGCGGAGAGGAGGCGACTGTTCCGGTTTGGGGCAGTTTCGTTTCTTCCCCAAATCGAAACCCAGATCGGGATATAAAACAGACTATATCCGACGAGATTACTTATGCAACTCGTCGGATATAGTTCTTTTTTTTTTCATTTATGCCGGCCGGTAAACTAATTAAATGTGTAGTGTTTTAATATATATATTTATTAATAGTTAATTAATACGAAATTATTAATAGTTAATACGAAATTAGTAAAGAAAAATTAATTATTTAATAATACGATCGATCGATATTAATTATTAATCGATCGGCTGTATTTTTTTCCCGATCGATCGACACAATTTAAAGTCGATCGATAATATGATCGAATAAAATTCATTGTACATTGCACGTTCTAAGTCAAAATAACATACATATATATACACACTAATTAATTAATTAAGGCGCATAATCAGAATCATCGCTTGAGTCTGACTCTGTTTCCGAGTTAATTTCAGGTAATATGTGTATGTCCTCGTCACTTGAGTCTTCATTGTCTTCATTTTGATTAACATCAAGAAGATTCGGTTGAGGAATTCGTACCACACTGCCCTGTCTCACATTATTAAGACGAATTGTTGAGGTTTCAGGAATACCAGTTGCGTTCGGCTCTTGGTATGCACTGACTTCTTCATTATCCGAGGTCACAGTACCAAGGGTGGAGGCACTGTATATGTTTCGTGGAAGAACATGGTTAACCACTTTCCACGCGCCTTTATGCATAAGATCATCAAGATAGAACAATTGTTTCACCGCCGTGGCCAACACAAACGGATCATCTTCATACCAGCTTGTGGCAGTATTCACCGAAAAAATCCCGTATTGATCGGTCCTTGTGTTCTGAGGGTCGGTATCAAACCATCTACACTTAAACAAGTGCACGGTCATGCCTTCCCCATATATTAATTCGACAACTAAATGGAGAACACCGTAATAGTCAACTCCATTCTGCCCACCATGCACCATTACCCCAGAATTCTGTGTTTTTCGTCTGACATCTCTATGTTCACAAATAAATAGCACGCCATTAACCTTACACATAGGATAAACTCTGGAAGTTACCGGTTTCTGCGCCAAGAGCCTCAATGTGACCACTGAGGGATACCATCATCTTGTACATGATTCATATGAAAATAATCATTTATTAAGTACGTATAAATAGGATGCGAGACATGCACTTAACATCGATCATATACAGGTCAATTTAAGTATCAACTTACCCAGTTGCCAAAATAGTTTGCTAACGTCTTGTTGTGGTACTCAACATCACCGGAAATAGCAGGGCAGTAAAGGTGCAAATTTTTCCAATATTGAACTTCTGGACAGTTAATCAATACCGACCAATGGGCAATGACGAGCTCATAAGGTTCCAACTTGTACGAGTTGGGCAACTTTCCAGAAACTTCAACATCATCGGAGATGATCGAAAGGTTGAACTGCCCTCCATCTACGGGCATATGTTGTGGAGGGTCCTCCAACGCTCCCAAATACAACTTGGTGTACATTACGCACTCATGCGCAATATATGCTTCAGCGATACACCCTTCGGGTGCAGATTTGTTCATCACATAGTCTTTGTAGTCCCCTAATTGTCTGTAAATGGGTAATTACAGATCGAGCATGTTATGCTTATTGCAACAATATATAAGTGAATAAATAATATTAAAGATCGACATATATATAGCCAGATTCAGAGATGCATTACGTATATTTCCATAGGATACATCCATGTGTAGTGTACTGGACCAGTAAGCAACAATTGTTCCGGAAGATGGAGCATCAGGTGAGGCATGATGTCGAAAAAGTTTGGAGGAAATATCCTTTCGAATTTGCACATGATAAAAATGATGTCCTGTTGCATTTCCAACAAGTCCGATTTCTTCACTTCTCTCGTGCATAACTTCTGAAAGAATCTTGACAAAGCCACTAACGGCTCCACCACCTCTTTGGGCAGGTACCCTCGAATGAAAACAGAGAAAAAGCGTTGGAGCAGTATATGACAGTCATGACTCTTTAGTCCGTACATCTTATTGTCTTTGAAGTTAACACATCGACTTATATTTCCGGCATAACCTGAAGGATACCTGACATTACCCATCCAACCAAAGATTTCACTCTTCTGGGCAGGCTTCACGGTATAAGGAGCTTGTGGCATTTTTTTCTTCCCATCTCTCAACCACAAATGTTTTCGCAGTCCCATCCTTTTAAGATCAATGCGTGCTTTCGGACCGTCTTTAGTTTTTCCCTCCCAATTCAACACTGTGCCGACCACACTCTCGCACACATTTTTCTCTATGTGCATGACATTTAAGTAGTGTCTGATCAGCAACTTGGACCAATAAGGAAGTTCCCAAAAAATACTTTTGTGTGTCCAAAATTTATACCTGTCGGGTTTGTCAGGTATTGACGCCACTATCTGAGGATGATTGCTTAGCTGCCCAAAATCGTATTCATTTAGCACTTCTAAGATTTCATCCCCCGTCCATCTCCTCGGCTGCTCACCTGTTTCCACAGTCCCATCAAATGCCTCCATATCCTCCCGAAATGGGTGATCATGTGGAAGCCAACAACGATGTCGTATCTGTACAATCTTCCTGCAATGAGGTCTGCAACACTCAACCGTCATGCACTCTGGACAAGCCCTGTATCCCCTGGTAACGTTGCCCGATAACATCCCGCGTGCAGGAAAATCGCTAATGGTGCCAACAAGCATGACATGCATCTGGAACATCTCATTTTTGAACTTGTCATAAGTGGGATGACCATGCTCACTCAAGTACTTAAGCTCCTCAATCAAGGGTCTCAGATACACATCAAGACACTTTCCTGGATAACCCGGCTCTGGAATGCTCATAGTGAGCATATTGTATTCTTTCTTCATGCACATCCATGGAGGAAGGTTGTACGGTACCAAAATAACTGGCCATATACTGTATTGAAGGCTCATGTTCCCAAAAGGGTTGAATCCGTCAGATGAAAGCCCCAACCAAACATTTCGAACCTTTGATGCAAAATAAGAAAACTCATTCACCATGTGCTTCCAAGCCTCTCCGTCAGCAGGGTGTATAAGCGTATCACCGTCGGGCAAATTCATCTCGGCCCACCATCTCATAGCTTCAGCCGTGTGTGCAGACATGAACAACCGTTCTAGCCTATCTATCAGGGGAAAATACCGAAGTATCTTCAAAGCTTTCTTGTTTCCGGCAGGAGTCAACTTATACCTATATGTACCACATACCGGGCATTCATCAAGGGATTCAAGATCATTCCCATAAGCATCTTCACCCAGAAGAGAACACAATCATATCTACAAGCATGGATTTTGATGTAGGAAAGGCCAAGATGTTTAAGGATCTGTCGCACCTTACGATGAGTGGTAGGAAGACGATGACCGGGGGGCAACAACGAACCAGACCACTTCAGCCAATCATCAACAGCCTTCACACTCATTTTGTTCTCCACTTTGAGCTTCATTACTCCCATAACACTTTCCAGAACAGTCTTATTACACCCGTTGTACAACGGGGTCTGTTGGAAGGCAATGAGGTTGTTGTACTTGTCCATACCAGTAGTGTTGACAGCTGTAGGTAATTGCTGGACTGGCTCAATATGAGGGAAGTCTCCAACGGCGGGAGGGATATCGATATCCGGTGCTTGAGCAAATATACCGCTCTCATGAGGAAACATATCGTTGATCAACCTTGTTGTTGGATCATTGGATGTACTGCCACTCTCAAAAATTGTCCGTGATCATGTTGACCAACTGTTGAGCTCTCACCGTGATAAATCCAACATGTGTACTTATCCCAAAACCCGTTTTTCTTCAAGTGCTCCAATACTTTATCGATGTGAAAACGATATCGCTCGCTGCGACACTGACATTTCGTACACGGACAATAATGAATTATCATCCCTCCACAATTAACCTTCACATATTCTACAAAACTTCTAATTCTACGGTGATATCTTACATCCCATCTTGGAAGACATATCCAACTTTTGTCCATCCTCAAAATTATAACTGCATGCATGTATATATACCCATGATCTTATTAATTCAAATTTCATAGCTACATATAAATATTTATTATTTTAATTCCCATAATTTTAATATATATATATATACACACACACGTACACCCTAACTATATATATATATAATCGATCACAAAAATCTAAATATATATATATAATTGCTATATATATATTCACAATAATCAAATTAAAATTAACAACAATTAATATATATATATTTACGATCAATCACGCATACGTAATCAAAATCAACCATCGATCAATTACTCAAACTCAAGAATCAATTAATTAATTAACTCGATCGATCGATCCATCCATCTATTAATTCAACAAATTAAGCAATACATGCATGCACAACACATATATATATTAATTAAGCACGTACCTAGCTATATATAATGCGCACGAATCATCACGAATTCATTCTCGACATCACCCAAAGATCGATTTCAGAGCATTTGTTGAAAAAATGGAAAGTTTTTTGAATGACAGATCGAGCTGCTGCCCAGATTTGAAATAAGAAACTATAACCGACGATATGAAAAAATCGTTGGTTATAGTCCAAAAATTTCGTCGGACATAGTCGAAAACTATGACCGACGAGATTCCGGTGACTATAACCGACGAGATAATCCTGTCGTCGGTTATAGTTAACTATAACCGACGAGATCCCTTCTCGTCGGTCTGTTTTTCGGCAGCTCGTCGGATATAGTGGTTCTGCTGGTAGTGATACTCTCAAAGCGAGAAGAGATCTTGAAATTATGAATTTGTACCGTACCTTGAGGTTAAAGATGGATGCACACAGTGTGTACAAGAAGATGCCCGATGCACCTTACACAGTGAAGCCTGCACAGAGGGATGTTGTATTCAACTGGTTTAAAAGTGTTCGATATCCGTCTAATTATGCATCGAATATATTTGGTGTTGTCAACGTTGAGAAACACAAGTTCATTAGTCTAAAGACTTATCACTATCATGGTATGTTGCAATGTCTGATTCTAGTGGTCATTCGACCATATTTGCCTCGTGACGTCGTCGAACCAATAGTAATATTATGTAGATGGTGGCAGAGGTTATGTGCTAGACAGCTGAAAAAGTCAGATGTGGTTGAACTATAATACGAAATTGTACACATCCTTTGCAAATTAGAGAGGATTTTTCCCCTGGTTTCTTTGACATCAAGATTCACCTTATGATCCACCTTCCCGAATAAGTACTGCTTTCAGGTCTGGTCCATTACACTTGGATGTATCCTCAAGAAAGGTACAACTATTTATAACAGATTTTTCATCATTTACATATATATTTTCAAGTGTTTCTACTATTCTTCATATAATTAATTGTTGACTATTTTGCAGACAACTTGGACAGTACAAATGATTCGTCAAAAACAAATTTTCCCCAGAAGGCTCCATAGCATAGGCATACCTAATGCACGAGTGTGTTACCTACTACGACAAGTACCTCAAGGAACCAATCCAGATCATCTCCTCTAATCGAAATTCCCGCAATAATCTTTCAGTCGTCATAGATGTTGTACAACCGTTTAGATGAGTATTAAATGAAAGATTAATTAAAGAAGAACTTATTGAAGTGTATTGACTGTGACGAGGTCGACTAGTATATGAAGTTTTACAGGAAGAAAATTCATATAGCCAAACTGGACAAGAGTCATAACTGAGTTCAAAAAGTGCTTAAGAAGAAGTTCCTTGATTGTTTTCTCAAATGGATATGTATGTTTAACTAATTTAAACCATGCATGCATATAGGTTTGTGATTAATTAATTTTTTTTATGAAATTGAGAAATCCGGATGGGAATAGGTGCTCACAGTAAATTCGAATGACATGTGGTCTTTGCTTATGCGAAGTGGATTGTCTTAGTTTCTGGTTGCAGATTTTTTGTTACCCTTTTTTGTAGAGGAAACTATGTCAAAGTTTTGGTAGAAATTAAATACACAATTCATATATCTTCATAACTTTTTTGCCGATAATTGATATGGAAAAATTTGGTGACCACGAAGGGTGGTGGTCATGGGAAAAGCAATTGTTGGCGCATAAGCCAGTTCAACACTATATTTACCCCATATGTCTTGTCAACGGTGTAAAGTTTTATTCAATTGATCAAGATGAAGGAAGAAGAACACAAAACAGTGAGATTGTGATTAGGGAAGGCGCTGATGTATATTACGGGGTTTTTGTTAATTTCGTGCAACTACTTTACGGGAATGATATCAACGTTTTTCTATTCAAGTGTAAATTGTTCAAGTGTACAAAGGAAGATCTAGACCTTTTATCAGTAGATACAAACTCAAGTTGGTATGAGGATGAGTCATTCGCTCTTGCCATCTTAGTTAGGCAGGTGTTCTATCTAGATGATCCAAAAGCTGGTGAAGGATAGAAAATTGTAAACCACCTGTATCACCAAGGAATATGGAGTTCCACCACACTTAAAGGGATGTCAACGACTGATACTGTAGCAGAGAATGACAATGCATATCAAAAGCCTTAATACTTCTATCATCCCCAACATAAGAAAACTGATTCGATCTAACGAACACTTATCCATGCTAGATGGTGTCATGGATCTTACTCAAGAAGAGATTAATGACTTAGAGAATAATGTCCCTGAAGAGGTGTTGGAGGATGAGGACGACGTCGGATACGATTCAGACGATGGAGATTATGATGATGAAGAACATTCAGTTGATAGTGAGGAGGAGGAGGAGGATTCAAACGATGATGGTTATTAGGTGAGGAGTGATATATATTTTTTAATTTACATATACGAAATACACAATAATAATAAGTTAATAAATTAATTAATATTTAATTTTTAATTAATTAATTACATTTAATTGAGGAATATAATTACATATTAGTTATGTCAACTAACGTATAGGAATGACTTAGAATCAACAAATGCAAGATCATTTTCTGTTATAAAGATGACATCTTAGATGACAAACTTATGTATTTTCGTCGTCTATGTACGACTTAGACGACAAAAGTAAGTACATTCATCGTCTAAGAAGCCTACTTAGACGACGGATATTTATTAATTCGTCGTCTTAGTATACTTCTTAGATGACGAAGGTACATATTATTTTCGTCTAAGTTATACTGAACCCTAGACCCAAGACCCTAAACCCTAGCCCTTAACCCTAATCCTTTTTCCCTAAACCCTAAAAAACTTAGACGACAAAACTAATATTTCTATCGTCTAAGTGGTATATAGACAACGAAAGTTGTAGAGTTTCGTCGTCTAAGTCACACTTAGACGATGAAATTTACCACTTTCATCGTCTACGTAGATTTTCATAATCTATGAGTACAATAATGCATGTGTATCAACGTTTCTGTTTGCGAATTATATATATATATATTAAGTTGTCATGTACAATAATATGTATCAATGTTTCCGTTTTGACAGAAATTTAATTCCCTTCTATAGTTGATGACTAAACCAATCAAACCCTTAACGAACTTCATATAGAATGAAAATTCGTCTACTTACAAATTAAGTGGTGAATATATTTAACGGTTATTTTCTCCAAATTAATTAAATTTCGTTAATATGGATATAGACTAACTACAAACATAAGATCGAACACTTAAGTTATACAATCTCAGTAGATATATATATAACAAATATTAACTCGTAAATTAATCTAGTTTTATGTGTATATATTTTAGGTTAATTTATATATAATTGACGTTTACAGTTTCGACATAAGCTAGCCAATGGAAATTAATGCTCAATCGTAACGTCAGAAATAGTTTTAATAATAAATATAAAATTAATATTTACGATCGTTTCTATTTTTTAAGATTTTTGTTGAAAGTCACAAATTAAAACTACGTCCTGTCCGAAAAAAACGATTGATCGAGTACGTACATATTGTACATAGCTACTGAATTGGCATAAACTTTTAGGCAGGTAGACTATTTTTAATTTAATTATGTAAAAGAAAATTTAATAAATTATAACCTAGGCGACGAAACTACATTATTCCGTCGTCTAGGAGACTTGTTAGACGATGAAACTATTGTAGTTTCGTCGTCTAACCCCAAAATTTTGATGGTGAATTTTTTTTTGCGCCATTTTTTAGGGGAATTTTCAAAAAAGTTTAGACCACAGAAGTGGTAGATTTTCGTCGTCTAAGTCGACTGAGGCGACGAAATCCTATGTTTCGTCGCCTAAGTCGTTAAATTATATCGATATAATTCCTAATCAATCAATCAAGCTCGCTCTCTCTCTCTCTCTCTCTCTCTCTCTCTCTCTCTCTCTCTCTCTCTCTCTCTCTCTCCGCAAATGGCCCCGTGGCCTCTCCTCTCTCTCTCCACTCACCAGCGCCTCTGTTGCCCACCACCACCCCATCACCACCGCTTCCCTCTTCCACCCTCATAGCCTCCAGCGGCACCTCCACTGGCCCTGGCACTTTCGGTCAATCTCTGTCTCTCACGGTTATATTGTAACGACTTGAACCAAAAATGGTATGTTAATTGGCTTGAATAGTTCATTTCACGATTAGTCATGATTTTGTCGTAATTGATCGATATGGCGGGTTTGTTCACGACTTAATTATCGGGCACGAATTTGGTTTGAGTTCCTTCGTGGAAATTGTAGAGGATTCGATTTCGAATTCGTAGGGGGTTTCAGAAGATTTTTCGGATAATCAGAGAATATAAAATGAATATTTGAAATTATCGTCAAGTTAGTCGTACTTATTCGTTTGAATTTGAGTTATTCGAATCGTAAATTTGGTCAGTTCGCGATGTATAAATATCAAAATAGTCGTAGAATTGTCAAAAAGTTACATTTGGGCTGAGTTGACCAGTTTTGGACTGAGTTTGACTGAGTTTACCGAGTCACCCGAGTTAACCTGCCGAGTGAGTTGACTCGCCGCCGTTGTACTTGCCGGAATTCGACACGGTTGCCGGAAAGGAAGGTAGGGAAATGATCCCCTTTATCTAAGCTTTCTATTCATGTATATATTGTGATGATTTGATGTGGTTTGGGTGGTGAATTATAGACGTGAAGTTGGACGGAATCGGTGTGAATGGGGGAAGGTTTTTCGGCAGGGTTTTGGGGTGGATTAGGTTGGGTTTGACTTGGGGATGGAAACCCTTGAGTTTGGGAGGACGAGGTGGCTCCACGATGGAGTATTTCACCGGTGAAGTTTTCCGGCCGATTTGAATTCCGTGGGTTTCGAGGCAGTTTTAGGCCGGTGTGTGTTGAATCGACGTTAGTGGTAGAAGAAAAAGATGTTAGGTTTGAAGAGTGGAAGATTTTAAGGTATGGGTCTCCGGAGAATGTCACCGTTGACGCGGCGGCGGCGACGGCGGCAGCGGTCAACAGCGGAGCTCAGGCGAGGTTGACTTTTTGGGACTTTTAGAGATTTTTATACCGTTTTGCTCGTAATCACGTCCCGATCGTAGTCGTGAGGTTTTTGAGTAGATTTGAGTATTCTATTTTGGGACCAGGGTTATTTGGGTGTATTTTGGGAATTTTGTTATCCTCGTCAATATTTCGAGCGATACGTCTTTCGATACACTTTACGATTATGCATTGTATTAGTATGCATTTACGATTATGCACATACAAGTATGCATTTTATGATTATACATTTTACGATTTTGCATATGCGTAGAAAGTATTTATGATTTGGTTTACACAGAGTATAGTCTCAGATATAGAGGTAGCATCGATGCTTTAGCTTCTTGGCTGATCCCCGAGATGCTCCGGGGGGGGGGGGACAGATATCCTGACCCGAGGTCTTTCAGACTTATTAATCACGAGGGGGTCTGGGATCCCGTGATTATACTGTACTATGCGGAGGAGTCCATAAGTGACCCCGCAGGATTTTACGTGCATAATTATGGATCAGGGAAAATGTACCTGGTCGGGATTTTCATGTGCATTGACTCGCATTATGCTTTTATGAGCATATGTTTGGGAAAGACATATTGTTATTTTCGTCCACTCACTCTAACAATTTTATTTGTCTTCCCCTGGGCTTTTCGGTTTCCTTTGCCCATTTTGCAGTTTGGGTTCCAGTGTTGCACGTCGACGGTGGAGGCGTAGAGTTCAGGTCACACCTCAGTTCGAGTAGGTTCCTTGTTTGACCTATTAGTTGTATATGATGTATATAGGTGTCGCTCTGAATACTTATGTTGTGTTTTCAGTTGAGTTTACTCCTGAATATTTCTGGATTTCTTGTAAACCTTTTGGTTTATTATATATATGATGTTAAGAAATCCGGATGGGGAATGGAGCCCCATGGTTTGGCTTTGTGGAATATTTGAAGTGTGTTTCTTTGAATGTTCTAATATTGGTTCATGTGTTTCAAAGACAACTCTGACAAAAAAAAATTTAAGGTCATGTTTTCGAAGGGGTTTGATTTCGGTTTAGGCAACTAAATCAGAGTCGGGTCCTTTCAGTTGGTATCAGAGCATTAGGTTTTAGGTTCTGTCAACTCTTGTAGTTGTGTTACTAAGAACATATGAGAATGTACAACATTTCCGGAGCGATGACCCGACCGGCCGGCGGATAATCATCAATGCTCTAGAGTGTTGTATGCTTTCAAACGTTTGAAGTTTCATGATTACATCCTTTCTATCCTGTGACTAATATATTTTATCCTTAGGATGCCTCCTCGACGTAGAGTTCATGCTGAACGGACTGGGGATCCTGATGAGGATCAACGTGCATGACTTGCTTATGCGAGTATTGCATTTGGAGGAACGTACTGACCCAATGGCTAAGGCTAGGACAGCGGGAGCAACTGTTTTCTTTGGTTCCTCTGATCCTGAGGTGTCTGAAGCTTGAGTGGTTCAGGTTGAGAGTGTTTGTGAGCTCCTGCATTTTACTCCTGAACAGAAAACTATAGCAGCAGTGGGTTTTCTTGAGTCAGATGCCTACTTTTGGTGGGTTGGTACAGACAGAGTTCTTATTGATACTTCTTAGTAGATGTTCAAAGAGATGTTCATGCGTCGGTATTTCAATCCAGCTACTCAGCAGCGGAAATATGAGGAGTTTATCAACCCGAAGCAGGGGAATATGTCAGTGCTTGAGTATCGGGATAAGTTCACTCGTTTGTCTCTGTTTGCATGTGATATGGTGGCATCATAGGAAGCAAAGTGCAGGAGGTTTGAGTTGGGTTTGAATCTGAATATCAAGGAGACTTTGACCACTATTCCTCGAGATAACTTTGATGAGTTTGTCAGTGCTGCACTCAGAGGTGAGGACATCGAGAGGGAGAGACAGATGCAGTTTCAGACGCGTCGCTTTGAAGAGGGTGGACCTAGCCAGGGTGCTTCGAAGAGGCTGAGTTCAGGTACTTCTGGATCAGCATCATCTTCTGGTAGTGGATCTTACCAATATCCTACTAGCACTGCTAGGCCGAATCATAGATGGAGGAGGGGTCGACCACAGAGGCAGCAATCGAGTGGGAGTTTCAGTGGATCGAGTTATCCTCGACCTTTCTTCAGCATACCAGCTACACCGAGGGAATATCCATTGTGCAACAAATGCCACAGACATCACTCTGGTCAGTGTCAGTATGGCACCTCTGCTTGTTACCGTTGTGGTCAGATGAGTCACTTTGCGAATGAGTGTCCTCAGCTTGGTACTTTTGGTGGTGTTGCGGATCAGAGTACTAGACGAGATCAAGGTGCTGCTTCTGGTGATCGTACAACACAGCCTTCTGGACAGGGTGGTTAGCAGAATCGCAACCAACGTGGACGACCAGCTGGACAGGCTCGAGTTCATGCCATGTCTCTACGTGAGGGCAGAGCTTCCCCAGAGATTATTATCGGTACATTGTACATTTTTGGTGATCCAGTTCTTACTTTACTAGATCTAGAGGCTATGCATTCATTCATGTCATATAGATTAACATCATTGGCTACTGTATCTGCATCTCCACTCCCTAGTTTGTGGCAAGTGTTGTATCCATCTGGCGAGCTAGTGTGTGTCGGGTGGGTATATAGAGATTGTGAGATTTTTATTAGAGGTTATGGGTTATCCGTGGATTTGATGTTGCTGGATATTGTGGATTTTGACGTGATTTTGGGCATGGATTTCTTGGAGAACCATTAGGCTGTTCTTGACTGTCACAAGAAGGAAGTTGTTATCCTCGTCGATATTTCGAGCGATACGTCTTTCGAGAATGTGGGGTTCTTGACGTATTAGCTCCGTATGTTGTGTTTCAATATGTATTGATCATATCTCTGTTATTTAGGTGATCGGGATCGAGTGTTTGGCGAGGGATCTTCCGCCGGACCTTAGAGTTATCCTCATACTGTGAGTAGACACTTTATTTTCACAGTTGATTTGCGAGTTCTGATTATGCATTTATGTTATGCATTTATGATTATACACTTTACGATTATGCATTGTATTAGTATGCATTTACGATTATGCACATACAAGTCTGCATTTTATGATTATGTATTTTACGATTTCGCATATGCATAGAAAATATTTATGATTTGGTTTACATAGAGTACAGTCTCAATAATAGAGGTAACATCGATGCTTTAGCTTCTCGGCTGATCCCCGAGATGCTCCAGGGGGGGGACAGATATCCTGACCCGAGGTCTTTCAGACTTATTAATCACAAGGGGGTCTGAGATGCTGTGATTAGACTGTACTATGCAGAGGAGTCCATAGGTGACCCCGCAAGATTTTACACGCATATTTATGGATCAGGGAAAATGTACCTGGTTGGGATTTTCATGTGCATTGACTCGCATTATGCTTTTATGAGCATATGTTTGGGAAAGACATATTGTTATTTTCGTCCACTCACTCTAACAATTTTATTTGTCTTCCCCTGGGCTTTTCGGTTTCCTTTGCCCATTTTGCAGTTTGGGTTCCAGTGTTGCACGTCGACGGTGGAGGCGTAGAGTTCAAGTCACACCTCAGTTCGAGTAGGTTCCTTGTTTGACCTACTAGTTGTATATGATGTATATAGGCGTCGCTCTAAATACTTATGTTGTGTTTTCAGTTGAGTTTACTCCTGAATGTTTCTGAATTTCTTGTAAATCTTTTGGTTTATTATATATCTAATGTTGAGAAATCCGGATGGGGAACGGAGCCCCACGGTTTGGCTTTTGTGGAATATTCGAAGTGTGTTTCTTTGCATGTTCTAATATTGGTTCATGTGTTTCAAAGTAAACTCTGGCAAAAAAAAGATTTAAGGTCATGTTTTCGAAGGGGTTTGATTTCGGTTTAGACAACTAAATCGGAGTCGGGTCCTTTCATATATATATGTAGAAGTGTATATATATATATATGGAAGTATATACATCAAATTATTGGAGTGTGTGTGTATATATATATATTTATATACTCCTATATATGTATCTATATAGAAGTATATATATAACTTGTGGAATGATTAATTATATTTGTTGAATTTGTGATTTTGTTGAACATGTCGATGAATATATGGATATGAATTTGTGAAATGACGTAATCCTGTGATTTTTTTGAATATGTGAAATGAATATATTTAATATTGGATGAATTTTTGATGGATTTGTAAATTCTGATGTCGATGAATATATAATGGATATTTATATATTATATTGTGATTATTAATTTTGTACAGCTTAATCCACTACAAGAAAACTGCACCTAGACCACGGACAATTTCCGTCGTCTAAGTGCAGTTTTCCGTCGTCTAAGTACTTGGACGACGGAATCTCCGTCGTCCAAGGTCTGTGCTCCAAGTGCTGTCGTCCAAGCACCTGGACGACAGAGAATTAGTTCTCCGTCGTCCAAGTTAACTTGGACCTCGGACATTATCCGTGGCCCATGTATGCACCTGGACGACGGAAAGGCTAATTCTCCGTCGTCCAGGTGACTACATGGGCCATGGACATTGCTCGTTTCTCCGTGGCCCACGTGTTCACCTGGATGACCGATAATCAGTTCTCCGTCGTCCAGGTGAACACCTGGGCCACGGAGAATCTAGCATTCTCCGTGGCCCATGTATGCACCTGGACGACGGAAACACTAATTCTCCGTCGTCCAGGTGAACACGTGGGCCACGGAGAATGGCAGGGTTTAGGGTTTAGGGGTTAGGGGTTAGGGTTAGGTTTAGGGTTTTTGCACCTGGACGACGGAGAACATAATCTCCGTCGTCCAAGTGACAATTTAATTTTTAAAAAAAATAAATTGAAATTAAATATTATTAAATTAATTTATTATTAATTTAATTTAAATAATGAAAAATAGTCGAAATTAATTAATTAAACTAAATTTTTAATATTAATTAATTAAATAATTAATTAATTTGTACATACGTACACATCCAAATTAAAAACCCATAAAAATAATAAAATATTGTTCGGAACTCGGAAATAAAGAAACGCGATAATTAACTAGCTAGCTAATACACTGGAGGAGCAGATGCGCCGCCGGGTCCTCCGCCTCCAGCCGGGTCGTTGTCGTCGGGGTATGGGTTCGGAGGAGGTTGACATACTTCTCGATTTTGGTTCATGAGCGCGATGAGTTGGGCTATTTGTGCTTGTTGTTCGTCAAGTCTTTGCCGCATTGACTCATTCTGCTCTTGTGTCCGTCGATTCTCCTCTCGTGCCAGTCGAGCCTCTTGAATGCCTGCTTCGACGGCCGCTGCCTGACTCCTTCTCCGCTGCCCCGAACCTCCCGTAGATGATGAGCCGGAGGTCGTCGACAAATCTCGTACCACCCTAGGCCCAAAGTGCCTAACCTCCTTGCCAGCTCTACGACCGTAGACCTCATCCGCGATTGCAATTTGGCTCTCTAAGGATAGAGGAGGCAGGTCTTCCGGCGGCACATCTGGGAACGCAAGCTGAGTGTTAGCCAACTCTTCATGCGCACGCTCTATGACCCTTGCCTACAAAAGAATAATTAATTTATTATAATGAAATCATATTTAAATAATAATTACTATAATTAAAAGCACATAATAAATATATCACTTACGCCGCATTGACTCGCTTCATTATCGAGCCCAGGCGTCACATACGCGCTTACGCTTGCATCAAGATAAGGGTGTTTGGAGCCCTTATCCTTGTGCTCCTTGGCTATTTGAATGAACTGTTTAGCGCCGATAGTATGGTGTTTCTCCTTCTTCCCCCGGTTGGCTTTGTTGACACCGGAGAATTTCTGTTACACAACATAATTAAATCATTAAAAGATTAATAACTACAATTTAAATAATTCAATTATCTTAATTGAAATAAAAAAAATAAATTAACACCTTAAATTGTTCATCGGCAAAGTGGTTACACAACCACTCCCACTCATCTTCTCTATCCCCTTGCAGCTCTACCGGGGGAGGCACGGGACCGACATCTTGGAAGTACTTATGGAGCTTGTACTTCCAATCTTTGTAGATGGAGTTGGCCATTTGGTTGATATGCCTCAACATGGCCGGTGTCGGATCCACCGCAAATTGTTCCTATCAAAAATAAATAGAAAATTATAATCGTGTATATATATATATTATGAAATTTTAACTAATATTAACAATATTATATAATAACTAAATTGGACGTATTACGTACAGAAAGATCTTTAAAGACTTTCGCCTTCTCATGATCCGGCGCCTCCTTCCAAGTAGGGGCAGTGATACGAACCCGGTTACGGATGATTGACCCTATCCCATGCGCCGAGAGACTTGCTAGCTGAGCTGTGGGAGGGCCACCGGTGAATTCGTCGTAGGGCAAGTCGATCTTTTTCCCTGTCGCCTTGCAAATACGCTCCGCTTTGCCCCCTTTAACGAGACCCCGAGTCCTTTTCGGTTCCGGGTCAGTGGGGGCCCTCCTTTGCTTACGGCGGGCGCTGTACATGATTGATTCGGCGGTCGAGGACGCCTGAGTACTTCCCGTTGAACCGGTACCGGGCGTCGGAGATTGGAAGGGGTCGATGTTATCACCGCTCGAGATGAATGGGGGAGCAGGAATTTCCCCAGAGGGCGCTACGGACGGACCAGATGATCCGTCCGGATTGAGAGCGTCGTTGCCCTCCTGTTCAACCCAACCGACTTGGGCCTCCAACATTCGGAGCATCTCATCTTCTGCCTCCTGTTGGGCTTTCTTCTTGCCGGATGTCATCTTTGGCGGAGCCATTTAAACCTAAGAGTACGGTGTTAAAATACATACTCACCATAATAATTACAACTTAAAAATTTACGCTAATTAAGTACGTTTAAGATTTAAATAGAGTACACTAGCTTGGCTTTTTCGGTCGTTCAATGGACGTGCGACCCGCGCGATAAAGTGTAAATTTTCAATTAATCAGCCTTGATTAAATCGAAAAACATGGCCAGTTAGGGATAGAGATAACGCGAGAGGCAGGACTAATTTCGACAAAAGTCTTTCTTAGTCCAAATCCTGTCACCAGTCATAACCCGTTTCTAGACACCATGTCCGACATTCGGCCAATTTTTCGAAAATTTACACTCCCTCAAGTCCTTTGCAAACTCCGCCCTCAACCTCGTGTCCATAACTTCACTTAGGTTATGGTGTGCGGTGATGAAATCCACACATCACGAGGGGTTAAGGAGATAAGCTAGGAAAAGAGGCGCCATCTATTCCAAAGAGTGCGACTTAATAAACCAAGCCTATGTACTAAATTTAAATCGAACACGTACTACTAATTAATTTACTAGAAAATACACGTAAATATTAATTAATAATTTTTAATTACATGCAATAATTTATTTTTATTTATCATGCATTTAATAAAAAATTGATTCATTTAATAAATTTTGAATAATAATTTATTCATTTAATAAATTTACAATTATTCATTTAATTAGTATTAATAACAATAATTATGATTTAATTATTTAATAACAATAATTAATAATTTATTAAATATTGAAACTAATTAATAAATTAAATTCTACTAATTTATTATATTTAGAATTTAATTAATTAATTAAATGAAAATTATTTTAATAAGGGAAAAATAGAAATTTACCGAATCGGAGTTTTCGGGAATATCGCCGGAGTTGAGTCGTCGGAGAGGAGGAACCATGCACGCCGGAAAAAATGTCGTCGGAGCGTCGCCGGAGGAGAGGAGAGGAGAGGAGAGGAGAGGAGGAGATGGAATGATGAGAAAATGAGGGGGGGTGCAACTCTATTTATAGAGTTGCACCTAGACGACGGAGCACTATTCTCCGTCGTCTAAGTTCACTTGGACGACGGAAACGGTGTTTTCCGTCGTCTAAGTGAAGGGTCAAATTTTTTCGAAGCGGCGCGTAATTAATGGGTGGGACGTTTCACCCGCCATAAATTTGGACTTAGACGACGGAGAATGGATTCTCCGTCGTCTAAGTGGAAATTCAAGCGGCGTCGAAAATTGAGGACGTAAATCGAACCGCCATGATTTTCGACTTGGATGACGGAGAATGACGTTTTTCGTCGTCCAGGTGTTAACCTGGACGACGGATAACTACATCTCCGTCGTCCAAGTCAAAAATTCATTGGAAAAAAAAATTAAAAAAAAACGAACCGCCATGGTAAATTTCACCTGGACGACGGAGAATGCGACATTCTCCGTCGTCCAGGTGAAATTTACGTTAAAAAAAAATTTTAAAATTAATTCGCTAGGAATTTAGCGATCTGTCATTCGAGTGAAATAGTCGTCCAATATCGATGAACGCATCGTATATATGAACAGTTAAATTTGAACCGACGAATAATTTTTCGTTTTGAAAGTTGTTAAGTATCGACTAATCCTTACGACTTAAGTGTTCATGAGTAGAGGCTCATTTGCAACAGAGTATTAACGAAATTGAATTTGGACAAAACAACCGTTGGATATGTTCGTCGTAACATAATATATAATTGTCTTCAAAGGACCATAAAATAATAAGTTCGGGAAGGGTATGATCGGCACAGTCAACCGCAAAACCGATAATTTCACAAACCGGAAACATGGATACAGGGCATTTCGCAACTCCGATTTTTGAACCGTCGAAGCTCACACACCAAGAATTTTTTATTCTAAAGTCTTGATGAAAAGAATATGCATTGGAAGAAGGTCTAGATGGTCGTTGTCTTAGAAAAAATTACGATATCTGCACCTGGACGACGGATATGAGCGTTTCCGTCGTCCAGGTGAGCACCTGGACGACGGAGAATGACGTTCTCCGTCGTCCAGGTGTATAGACCCTGAATTCAGGGGTTAGGGCCTTACTGTTTAGGGTTAAGGGTTTGTGAACTTGGACGACGGAGAATTACCATATCCGTCGTCCTAGTGTGTACCTGGACGACGGATAATGACCATTCTCCGTCGTCCAAGTTCTAAACCCCGAATTCAGGGGTTTGGGCCTCAGGGTTTATGGTTTAGGTCGTCTCCGGTCATTTGTGTGTTCGTTCAATTATTCTGATTCAAAAATATAATTAAAAAATTGATCGAACGATCCGATCAGCTAGATTTAGGGTCCAGGATTTAGGGTTTTATATGAGATTGAGATTTGGCGTGGCGCCAAAGGTGAAAATGGCGGGGGACCTAATATAAACGTGGACGGAATTCAGGTGTCCGTTCAATTATTTTGAATGACCATAAAAAAATTAAATAAATGATCGATCGATCCGATTTGCTAGATTTAGGGTCGAGGATTTAGGGAGATAGCCAAAATACCCAAAGGCGACAACCTGCAATTAACCCACACCCCGATGAACCAAAATCGCGCTCATGAACCAAAATCGAGAAGTATGTCAACCTCCTCCGAACCCACACCCCGACGACAACGACCCGGCTGGAGGCGGAGGACCCGGCGGCGCATCTGCTCCTCCAGTGTATTAGCTAGCTAGTTAATTATCGCGTTTCTTTATTTTCGAGTTTCGAACAATATTTTATAATTTTTATGGGTTTTTAATTTGGATGTGTATGTACAAATTAATTAATTAATTTCGAATAACCTGAGTCATCGTCGTCGTCCGCGTCCTCTTCCTGCTCGTCTTCTTCATCTACCTCATCGATAATCTCATCTTCAGTTAGATCTGTACAACCATCAGGCATGGGTAACCGTTCACCATCTTGAACCAGGTCCATTATATCGGAGCGGATGACAGAAATATTAGGCTCTTGATAGGCAGGAATGTCTCTTTCTGGTTCAGCAGCATCTTCAGTCATCGCCAGTGTCCCTTCAATTGTCTCTGTATTCCATATTCCTCGGTGAGAGATATGGTTCACTATTTTCCACCCTTCACCGGCTTTCGGATCGTCCAGATAGAACACCTGCCAAACTAAGGTGACGAGAGCGAAAGACTCATCCTCATACCAGCTAGAGTTTGTATCGACTGATAATAGTCCCAAGTCTTCCTTTGTACGCTTGAACCATCTGCACTTGAATATGAAAACGTTGACATCATTCCCGTAACATAGCTGAACCACATATACAATAGCCCCGTAATATAGATCATTGTCTTTCCCAACCGCTACCCCACTGTTTTGTGTTCTTCTTCCTTCGTCTCGGGCCAATGAATGAAACTTTACACCATTCACAAAACATCCGGGATAAATATAGTGTTTAACCGGCTTCCCTGCTAGCAAGTGCTTTGGCCATGACCACCACCCCCCGTGGTTTTCAGATTTTTGCATATCAATCATCTGCGAAAAAGGGCAAATTAATATAAGGGTTTAATTACTTTCTCCAAACATGATCGATATGTACGTATATAAATTACTAATTAAATATCGAGACGTACGTACGTACCCATTGGAAGAAATAATCGGGAAACTTCTTCTTAACCATTTTCTCAATCCACGCCGAACTCTTGTTTTGATTTAACGCCTGAAGCCTCTCCCTGTATATATGAAATCATGTACGGCTCAACTTCGACACAGTCTCGCAACACTACCCATATGTGCCTCAATAAGTTCTTCCCGTGTTAACGATTCCTTTAATACTCCTCTAAACGGTCGGACGACATTGGTGACGACAGAAAGATTGATGCGAGCACTGCGATCGAAGGCAGTGGGAGGTGGTGGATCTTTGAGGTACCTGTTGCAGTAAGTAACACACTCATGCATTAGGTATGTCTCTGCTATGGAGCCATCCGGGGCCGACCTGTTTTTGACGAATGACTTATACTGTCCAAGCTGTCTACAAAATCAAACGTACAATAAGAATAAGTACATATAGCTAGCTAGTATATATATAATCTCCAGTGGAACAAATTAATTTATTAGTTGTACGTACCTTTCTTGAGGATACATCCAAGTGTACTGGACCGGACCAGAAATGAGCACCTGCTCGGGCAGGTGGATCATTAGGTGAATCATGATGTCAAAGAAAGCAGGGGGAAAAATCCTCTCTAGTTTGCAAATGATGTGCACAATTTGTTGTTGCAATTCCACCACATCTGACTTCTTTAATTCTCTGGCGCATAACCTCTGCCACCACCTGCACAATGCCACTATTGGTTCTACGACGTCCCGAGGCAAGTATGGTCGAATTACCACTGGAATCAGACGTTGCAGCATAACGTGATAGTCATGTGTCTTTAGACCAACAAACTTGTGTTGCACCTCGTCCACTGCTCCAGTTATAGTAGCTGCATACGTAGCCGGATAACGAACGCCCTTAAACCAGTGAAATACAGAACGTCTAAGCGTCGGCTTCACTGTGTAAGGTGCATCTGGCATCTTGTTGTACACTCCTTTCCTATCCCTCCTCAACCACAAGGGACGACGTAGATTCATTGATTCCAAATATTTGCGCGCTTTGGGAGTATCTTTAGTCTTGAACTTAATACCCAGAATTGTTCCCACCACGCTGTCGCACACATTCTTTTCTATGTGCATCGCGTACAAGTTGTTCCTCAGCTTTAACTTCGACCAGTAAGGGAGTTCAAAGAATATAGTCTTGTGATCCCAATAGCTCAGATCATGTGGAGGAATTAGATTGCATTTCTTTACATCCGCGTCATTGCTCAACACACCAAAGTCGAAATAACTCAACCTCTCTAAAATCTCTTCGCCCGACCAACTACGGGGTTTAGGATTGTTCTCTACCGTACCGTCGAAATGAGCTTCATCCTGTCGCCACGGGTGGTCGTGAGGAAGCCATCTACGGTGACCCAAGTAACACACCTTCCCCGCGTGCCAACTAGAGTTCATGTCGTCTAAACATATAGGACATCCATTATATCCTTTTGTCCTGCAGGCTACCAACATCCCATAAGCTGGAAAATCGCTGATCGTCCACATTACGGCAGCCTTCATCGTGAACGTCGTGTCAGTGAATTTGTCATAAGTTGGGACTCTATTTTCCCACAATAGTTTCAGCTCGTCGATCAAAGGTCTGAGGTAGACATCTAAGCACTTCGATGGAGATTTAGGACCTGGAATTAGTACGGTAAGGAAATTAAATTCCTTGTTCATGCACATCCACGGAGGCAAGTTGTACGGCATCAGAATAACTGGCCAAGTGCTGACGGCGGAGCTATTACTTCCCCAAGGATTGAATCCGTCTGTAGATAGGCCGAGTCTAACATTTCTAACCTCTGAAGCAAAGTCTCCAAATTCTCTGTCGAAATGTTTGAAACCCTCCCCATCCGCGGCGTGTCACAGGAAATCGTCATCTATTCGCTTTTCTGCGTACCATCGCATCGCCTCTGCTGTGTGTAGAGACATGTACAGGCGCTGCAATCTGGGAATCAAGGGAAAATATCGCACAACTTTCACAAGAATTCTCTTTTTCGAACTCTTCCTATTCAACTGGAATCTGCACTGGCCACATACGGGACAATAGTCCAACTCTTTATACTCTTTGTAAAATAGCACACAATCATTCGGACATGCGTCAATTATCCTGTACTTTAGGCCGAGGCTGCTCAGGATATTTCTAACCTTATAATGAGATTTAGGAAGATTGTGATCATCAGGAAGCAACTTACATATTTGCTCCTGAATTTCGTCAAAAGCACTCACTGACATTTTGTGCTTCACTTTTATCTTCATTTGCTCCATCACATATTGCAACACATTCTCTTGACATCCAGGGAACACCAGGGTCTGCGCTTCAAGTAGCATCCGATTGTACTTTTCCATCTCACTGGTGTCAGTGGCCAAGCTAGCTGCGGGGAATGTGTCATCATGCTCATTAGTGGTACTGTAACCTCCGTCTTGGTGTTGGTGTCCACCATGACTACATCCCGGAAACGCATCATGGACCAAATCTGCAATTGGGTTGCAAGCTGGGGGTCTGGCACCACTGCCGCTGGATGAGGCACCATGGTAACTGTACCCTGAGCTGAAGTCTGCTGCGCTGAACTCTACTGCTTCACCATGCTCACTCCATGTAGTGTAACTCCACATCATACCATTTTCGTACAGGTGTTGCACCATAACATTAACCTCCGCATACTGACAATTAAGACATTTCTAACACAGACACCTGAAACGTTTCTTTCCCTGACCATGTTCTATCGCAAAATTCACAAATTCGCTAATTTCATCCATATACCGGACATCACATCTATTCTTCAACTTCATCCAACTCTTGTCCATACTGCTACAAAATAGTATAATTACTTAATTATTACATATATATATATTTGTCCATTAATTTACGCTTAATTATACGTACTCGATCTACATCGATCCATCAATTATGTACGTACGTAATTTAATCGATCTGTACATATATATATAGCTAACATCCTTGCATGTATGTACGTACGTTTTCACTAAATATATATTAATTAAGCAAATTTTAACTGCGTACGTACCTGCTGGCCTTCTCGATATCTGTACGTTAATTAAGCTAGCTAGCTAGTCAGCGGAGATCCCTTATCGATCCTGATTCTTCTCGGCCTTCTAGCTAGCTCCCTTCTCCTTCTCCCTTCTCCTTCAATTCTTCTTCAAATGGAACGAAGAGATCGAGGATCGGATCGATGGAATGAATTCAATTTGGCATCGGGCTTATATAATGCTTCACTAAGACGACGGAGGTGTCGGTACGTCGTCTAAGTGGAAGTACGTTACGTACTCGGACGACAGCGTGTCGGTCCGTTGTCCAGGTGATCGCCTGGAGGACGGAGAAGACTCCGAGGTCCAGGTTACCACCTGGACGACGGAGAATACAATCCCCATTGTCCTGGTGATCACCTGGACCTTGGAGTCTTCTCCGTCCTCCAGGTGATCACCTGGAGGACGGGGAAGACTCCGAGGTCCAGGTGATAGCCTGGACAACGGAGATTGTATTCTCCGTCGTCCAGGTGGTACTTGGACCACGGATTATTTTCCGTCATCCAAGTGTCACTTGGACCACGGAACAATTACGTTTCCGTGGTCTAAGTTTTGTTTTCTTGTAGTGCAGGATGCCTAGCGGTAGGAAGAGGTGCACGGCAGCGGATAAGGCTGCGAAATTCCAATCCATTGGATGACAATTGGCTTGAGGTCAAAGCTCAGAGGAGATGGTTACAGCTCAGTTCGGGAGGGTGGACAATCAATACCGAATGCTCCTAATGAAGAGGCTACAACCTATATGGACGAGGCAGATATTTTGGCTTCGGTGGTGGCAGAGTCATAAGGTCCCCAAGAATCCGTCGACACTTCTATTCACTACATGGCCCAACGCAAGACCAGAAGGGAGCCCTCAGACCTGGTCCCCAAACGCACTCGGGGAGTTGGGAAAGGTGCTAAAAGTGAGCGCATAGTAAAGTCAACGGGGGGAAGAAGATCGAGGTTCCATTAGACGACCTCACCCGAGGCCATACGACCTTTGACCTTAATAGTTTGTGCTCGCACAACATCGGGGCAATCATACAAAACAACATATATATGATTTCCCCTTCTTGAACCAGTTCCCCGATTCCAAAAAGTTTAGGGTGTACCGTGAAGTCTCGATAATATAGTCTATTTGATTTGAATTTAATTTCATAATTAATTTCAAAGCATAATGGCATATATAAGGTCTAGAAATTTAATTATTTATTGATTTCTTCCTAGGTACATTTTGACTATGAAGGCCGACCGGAGATGTGGGAATACGTAAAGGACACGACAACCCAAATTTTCAAGGCTTGAAAGTATGACCTCAACAAGTACTACAAGAAATACGGTGTCTCGCCTACCCCATAAGAGCTACAGATGGAAAGGGAAGACGAGTTGCAATGGTTGGTCGAACACTTTGAGTCCGAGAAGTTTAAGGTTCGTCTTCATTTTCTCTAATGTAATAAAAATGAATAATTTCTTATTTTTAGATATTTATTTATTATTTATTATTCTTTTTTGTGAAACAGTTAAAGTCGAATGTCAACAAGGCAAATGGTGAGAAGAAAACCAACCACCATGGTACGGGCTCACGAGGGATCATCTACTATGCAAATGACCATAGAGATGTGGGTTTGAATCATTGTTTCCTGGATGTCATTAACGATGCTTATGTCAAGCTCGGGCAAGTCAATGAAGCGAGTCAATGTGTCGTAAGTACCTATTTTTTGGAAATTAGTTGAATTTAATCGTACTTCCAAAATTTATTGAATTTAATCTAACAGTAATTGGTTTGAAGACATTGAATTATGATTAGTACATTTAATTAGGTTGTGCTCTTGGCATTTGGAATTTGTTTTAAGTTGGTTAAATTATGATTCTGGACTTGAGAAATCTGGATGGGAATCGGTGCCCACGGTGAATTTATTTTGTTGGAATTGGTTATTCGAAGTGTTTTCTTCCCTGCAGGGTTTTGGTTTCCTCCAATTTTCAGGAAAACCATGACAAAAAAAATTTAGAAATAAAATATTTATGTATTTTTCACATGTTTAATTTTAGGAGAGGTTGCTACAAATGGTCCAAGAGGAATTGGCAAAAACACAGTTGGAAAACCCAGAGATGACGCCTGAACAGCTCCCTCCTCTATTGAATGAGCCTCAGATCAATATTGTCGATGTTGTTTTCGGCCTCCGACCTAGCAAGGAGGTTCGTGGGGTAGGACGGGCGGTCCAGAGAGATTTGACCCAGTCATCCGCATCGGCGAGTAGACGCACTATGGCGGCTGCCGAGCAATCGGTCCGAGCGGCGGAAGAGGAGGGTCAATCGACCAAGGAGGAGGCTAGATTGGCCCGGGAGGAGGTAGATCGACAAGCTCTCAGATGAGCGTTGTCCTCAAGTTTCTCGAGTTGATAGGCATGCAACCTCTGACAGAAGGTCGTCCCCCCCCCCCTTAGGCACGATGAGGACAAAGATGCAAGCGGTGGCGGTGGAATCGGCGGGATGTCTACTCCGGGTTTCGGCTTAGTTTCGTAGAATATTTTATGTATATTTCAATCGATGTACGTACACCTTTTATATTTAATGAATATTTTATTAATGTATTAATTTAATATTTAATCTGTAATTCAGAAACGAACAAAAAAATAACAACTTAGACGACGAACAAACAATAATTCGTCGTCTAGGTGGTATACCTTAGACGACCAAAAATAATATTCGTCGTCTAAGTAGTATCACTTAGACAATGAATAATAGTTCGTCGTCTAAGTGAATTCCACTTATTCGTCATCTAAGTGATTGACCTAAAATGGCAAATTATATTCGTCGTCTAAGTGGTAATAATCGATAAATTACGTACATTTGCCCATTAATTCATCTCATGTCATTTCAATCCCATGAGCGTATTGAACTCATTCTTTTCCGATGTTCATGACCTAGTACGATTGACAACTCAAAGCGTTCCATGTATCAATCTCACGAACCTGGTACGATTGACAACTCAATGCGTACCCATAATCAATCACACGAGCTTCATGCTTGATATCACCGCTGAACCCAGGGTCAGCCATCTTTTCGTATCCATTTCCTGTTTTCTTCACCCTCATCAGTTAGATCTGTTATCCACACCCAACCACTAGGCCCCGATCAGATGGTGGGTCTCTTCACCCCAGGGAGACACAATCCCTACTTCACATGGATACCGATGCCTAACCAACTTCCTCGGTCATCGCGGTATCCATTCGTTCCAAACGAGCCCCCTTTCCCAATCGAGTTTCGGATCTCTACACCACAAGGAGTCACAATCCCTACTTAATGGATATCTCGTATCTAACAGAATCAGGATCCAACATCCTGCGGCACAAAAGCTCAACAAAATCAGTCGAACAAAACAATTTAATCAAATTAAACTAAGTGTCATACCTGCATTTAAGGCCTGCCACCACTATTTTTGATGAAACAGAAGAAATAACTCGTGTACATGAAGAAACTATTATCCGAATTCGTATTTGTTAACATTCTCAAGTACTTTATTATTATTTTACTCCCAATAAATTTTTTAAATCCACAATTTACGATCATAGAAGAACGTTGCATTTAATCATAAATATCACAAAATCATGGAACCGCTATCAAAAGTGATGTCCAAAAATAATACCAAAATAATATCCGGAAGCAATACTACACATGTTAGATTACCATCTCAATTACCAAATTTAATTTTATATTCTTTTCAACCCAACATATACGATTTATATAACACTTTCAATATCAAACACTTTCAATAAGAATCACGTAGTTCCGCATACGTCAGAAAAAAGCGTACCAAAAAGCGTACCTCATTTTCGACGGAAAACATTTATTCCGAATTGAAACCTTTAATTTTCTTCTTTTTCTCTGACTCTGCGTCAACCATCTCGATCCTCCATCCTCATTATGATTGCGAAGATAATTTGCAAGTGTTCCCGAGCATAGTTCAAAAAAATCACAGATATCAGTAATCGATATTCAATAAGGACACAATCATCAATTCAAATCTTAACATGATATATTCACAACATTTTTGTATACACAATATGCAACGATAGCTTGGTTTGAGCGTTGAACTGCGCTCTAATACCATTTGTGACGACCTGATTTATTATATCGTTTACTTCAATAAAATATTTAATATATCCAATAATTAATCGACCCAGATTAAACTCTATCAATAAAGTCGAAACTCTTTCCGATTAACACGTTACAACAATATAGTTACAACAATAAATGACACACTAAATTATTCTGTCGATCGCACCGCCACAGACAGTGACACGTGATCCCACGCATCACCACTAGCCACCCACTGATTCGATGAAATCTAAACATGAATTAAACCTCACAACTATACTCGTGACATCAATACAATTCTATGGCATATAAGTTAACTGATTTTAGGAAACTTTTCCAGTCAGACGCATCGCCAAAGATGGCAGCCCGTGCACCCGGCCATGCGCCACCACCTGTGACCAATGCCCGTGGCGGATATTGACACATCAATTTCTTCCTCTCATGAAGCCCAATGTTTTCTCCCAATGGACATATGCCTACTTCCGGTTCGTTTGGTCGGAATTAGACCCGAAAGCAAACTGGTCAAAATCTCTCCGGCAACGTAACTCCGATGCCGTGCCACCTCTGGGTTCAAGGCGTAGCCTAATTGAACAAGGAGAAGGAGGCCATCAAAATCCCCTTAATCTCGCCGTCGATTATCGTCGTCATCCATGGCTGCGACGGCGGCGACACCGAACTCGAAAACCCAATTGGGAATCAATTCGATTCCACCAATCATGACCTACAAATCACAATTCTCAAAACCTAAAAAAATCCACACCTCACGAGGAATCAAACCATACCTGAATCGGTGACCAACTAGTCGAAAATTAAAACCATCGGCCCAAAGCCTAGGTTTTGGCATAACTTCATCTCGAAATCCCCGCTATCCCCACCCAAATCGGCAACGGAGACCTTATGGGAAAGAGAGGGTGTCTCGACCTGATCATTTTGATACCTTAGTCGCCCAACTTGGTGTCCGGACGGCGAAGCCTCGCCGGAGCCAAGCTCGGCGACAGTTTTTGCCGCGAAGAGCAAACTCAACGCAGGTCAACCCTGCTCTTCCAAATATGGAAAGTCCTCTCTTTCTATATCTAACAATCTCTATTTATAGTCCCATACTTTCGTTTCCGTAATTCACGACAAAATTTCATTGATCATAACTTTTATGTCGTAACTTCAATTACGGTATTGTGCACGTCGACGAACTTGTCTCGACAAATTCTATGACTTCCTTTCAAAGTCAACCGACATAATCAATTTGTTTAATAGTCAACTATAATTAACGCGACATTTAAGGTCGGTAAATATTATTTAACACGCTCGTTAAATCGAATTAAAAATATCGCTAAATACAAATAATCATATGAAAATTTTGGGATGTCACAGAAACTATTTGCCAACATCCATATAGTTTGAATTTAAATTCCAACTTGTAACTGCTATGTAACAGAATGTATATCCATTTTGATTTCATAATTAAATACAAAGCTTTTGTTTATATAAGTTGTCACGGGATAATTCTTGGATACCCAAAAAGTATGACAATTTTAATTTACTACTAAGAACAAATTTGGTGGTTATGGTAATCTGAATTATTATTTGTGTAATTTAGTTTTATTTGAGGTAATTACTTAATTTAAAAACTCAATTATAACTTTTGAACAAATTATTATCAAAGTTGTAAATACCAAAAATAATCATAAAAATATATAATCATTATAATAATATTTATCCTAAATATTATAAATTCATGTTCAAATATATTATAATCTTAATTCTTAAATAATAAATAAAAATATAACATACACCTTTATACCCAAAAAAATCCTAATCACGGCACGCGCTATATACAAACAGACAGTGTCAAGTTCACTCTAACACATGCAACACATTATCAATTGATGCATGCATTGATAATCAAGCATACATATTTAAAATGACCTAAATCCAGGCTGGATGATATATTCCTCGAACATGATCGAATCGAATTTTGTCATCAGTCTCGTCCCTTGAATGGACCGAATATAATATTCTTCATCCGGGTGTCGATCAATTGAAACAGTTCGGAAAATCCAGCATGGCATGCTTCTTTTTTTAATTTTTTTTTGGAAAGAGCCGTTGTTATCTTTGGAATAATTGGAGGATATGAAGCATATGGTAGAGGCAGATCGGTCGACTGTATTCCATTCAGTCCATTGGGACATGAAAATTTTAACTACCAACAGTTGAAAGCGACTTCTAGCTTCCATAATGTGCAATTCTGAATGAGATTCCTGCATATACATTTCCCTTCATTGATTGTCTTAAATCGTTTCAAGAGAAGCAACAGGAGATCGATCAATGAATTAGGTCGTTTTCTACTTAGTTACCCGTATATCAGCTTTCCCTACTATGCATGTAACCGACTGTTCTCTAAATAGGGTGTAACAAGTACTTGTTGACCTCTATGGCTCTGTCCTTGTACTCTGATGGCCCAAATCGCATGGTGCATGTATGATAGATATATAAGACAGAGCCTTGTTTAGTAAGGTTGTATCAGAGTCCTACGTAAGAACATGCTCGATCGTAATCATGAATAGTTCATAACTGTATTGATAACCCTTAACATCCCCAATATATATAGTATGCAGGGGTTTACGTTCTTAATTAGTTAACTTCATTTGTACGTACTAGCCTGTTGGTTCTATATCTGAGCCGCGACTGTTTAAGCATTTGGGGCACAAGTTTTGCGGCGCATAGAATAGTGTCCTGCATGCTTCTAATGCTAAATGTTTAGAAATTCTCAAGGCTGATGAGTGATCGAGTAGAAAAATGAAACAAGGACTCTCAATCTTCTCATGGTTTTGTCACATGCACAATTGAACCATTATTCGATCAAGGAATGCAAGACAGACTAAATATATATTCAGAATTTAGGGAGTCCCTCCATTCCTTTTGATTCTCCACTGACTAGAAATTCAATCATGCATGATCCATAGTAAACAACAATCGCATATATCTGGGGATCGAGGGAGAGGAAGAGATAGCTAGGGACCCTGTCTCTTCCCACTTGCACACAGATTGAGGAAGTGATGAACCACTAAACACATTTAAGCAGGACTTCTCCAGGAGATCTGTCATGCATTATATTCAAGGTCAATGGTTTGTATAAATCTTTATGGGCCCTGATAATCCCATGACATAACTTGGGGTTATATACAGTTATTATGCCCTTCCCTTTTCTGTAAGGCCAATGCAATTAGCTAGCACTTCATTTTTATCTTCTTAATAGAGCTGAAGTGATTGAGCTAGCCTAAGTGCTCGTGGCCATAGCTGTGCAAGTGATTACATTATATGTACAACTTGTGTGTTTTGGAGCTGATATCTAAATAGAAATGGCACCCAGAGGTTGTCATTTTAGGACAGGCATTGGCATGGTCTGACTAGACATCTATATAAGTGAAAACTACTGTGCTTTTTACTCATGGACCCAGTTAAAGACTAGGGCAATAACCCGCCCCATTTACCTTGTAAGTTAAGCTATTGCTGCTGAGGTTGCTACAAATTCCAATGACTGAGAATTATTGTCTTGCCAGGTAACTAGAGTCTGACACATGCTCTTTGGATTCAGTCATTGGCTATTTGGCTTCAGGTTTTGGATGGACTTCCTCTGAGAGATTGATCATGAGCTGTTTTTGGCACTGAAGTGAGTGATTCTAATATAGTACTTGCAGTTCAAACTAAGGAATTACATATTAGATTGATCTCACGATTACTATACATTTAATTTCTTGCATTAGAAAGATTAGCTACTTTTTCAGATAATTTTGAGCAGATTCCCATAAGTAAAAACTCAAAAACAGGATCCTTGTCTAATTAGTGGGAGCATAAAACGTACAACTTTAGCAAGCTAGCAAGCTACATGGGAGAGCAACAAGGAAATGAAATGAACTTGCAAGTAATTAACAAATGAAAACAGATCAGAATCAGAGCAACAAAGTAAGGAGGCTGTGACTACTACTACTACTACTTACTACCCTAGTTCTAATATTCATTCAGTACGAACAAGTTGCATGCTGCACCACCCTTGTCCACTATTCAACTCCACCCAACGTTACTCAATCCCACCCACCAATACAACCTCACCACCATACCCTTCCATTATTATCGATCTTCACCATCATGATAGAGCTCAAGAAAAATCTTCATGCAGAATCTCAGCAGTGAAGAAGAAACAGTCACAGCAGCAGCAGCAGCAGTAGTAAATAGATTCTTACCCGGCCCCCTCATTTCCGATGACCTCACCATTGAACCCTTTTTTGCTAGGGTAACCCCACAACCCCCCTCCTTACCTGCAGCAGTCCTTGTCCTCCAGTCCTCACCACTACTAGTCTACCACTACTCCACCTTCCCCTCCTGTCCAAAACTTGGCCTGAAAATCTGGGATCTTTTCTAATACTTAAATCTTCTATACAACGCTCCTCCTTTTTTGTTTTTGTTATATTTTTTGGTGGAAAATTTTCCAAGTGGCTTAAGAATTAAAATAGTTGAAGTCAATTAAAGGGTGTCACATCCAGAGATCTCTATCCTCGTCGATTTCTCATGGGGGCGTTCGCATCTCTAGAGAATGTGAAATCCTGTTGCAATCAACAACCACCAGAAAACAAAATCAGGTATCGAATTGTGGGAAAACCATTTCTTTTCATTTTTCGTTATGTTTTTTTCTTCAAATTTCTTTCCGTTTTTCGTTATATAGTTCTCCATAGACCAGCTACATGCATATCTAGTCTAATAACACTTTACACTTATTTCCCGATTTTTTTATTAGCAAGTTTTGCGTGTGAAAACTAAACGACTTATATATTGCACAATTCTTTACCTAACTATCGATGCGTAAATAAATGATATAAGTGTGAAATATTAGCGACCATGGTACCAGTGGCACACTTATATAGTGACTCCAAAAGCTTGAGGCCCTGTGAGATTTAAGGAGTAAAGAAAATAAAAATTACATGTATAACAATTTGAAGCTACAGGACAGTTGGTTAAATCATTTTATATACTTCAATAGTTGAGCTATCCACCCAAGTTTGAATCTTGGGCTGAACTTCTCCCCTTCTTTTTCGTTTTCTCCTTGCAATTACTTTTCCTTCATTTCCCTACAAATTTCTTCCTAAATTAAATTTGCTTATGGGGTGAACTTCCTTTTTTTTTTCCCCCTTTTCTCCCTGCAATTACTTTTCCTTCATTTCCCTACAAATTTCTCTCTAAATTAAATTTGCTTGAACTTCTTTTTTTTTATTTTGCGAATAAATTTCTCCTTTTTCTTTCTATTTTTTCCTTAATTAATTTTCTAGCAAATTTGATGATTGAAGTGTTTAGAATTTTCTTCCTACAAATTATTTTCCTTTTTTTTTCTCTGCAAATTTCTTTCCTTTTTTTTGTACGACTTCTTTTCTAAGTGCCTCCATTATTATCTATATCAAATTTTGATGATCACATGCGTAGATTAGATTTTGTTAAAGCCGTAATAATACAAAAATAAATAAATTAAGGCCACACTTTTGTATTCACACAGGACTTCTCTCGACTCATAACTGCCATTGGGCAATGCTCATAATGACCATAACTGAGTGTATCTTTCTTTCTATTTTATAAAATTATTTCGTATTATCAAGATTTTATTTACTAAAAATTAATCTCAATAAATTTTTATCCTAGATCCGCCGTTGGATAGACCCTTTTTGAATTGACACATATATAGTACAGGAGAGTCGGTACCTAATATAGTTCAGAAGATCGACCTATAACAGCTAGTGTAAAAACGAAGCTAAAGAGAAAAGGGATTGTTTCAAATTTTGTGGGATAATGAAGTATAAATCATACATGCCACACCAGTCCACAAAAGCTGCCCTCATGCGTTGCGGTGGTGTTGTATTCTTCTGATTATTGAAATCAACTCAATGCCGAACTCAATTTCTGGTCTTAATTTGGGCAAGTAAATTGGTGTTTGGTCCAAGCACTCTTTAGGCTCAAATTGTAGGCTGGAAAAGTTATCTTTATGCAAAAATGTCCAAAATTTGTTTGACTTCTACACAATCTATATATGACCATTCCACAACGACTAATCACCATTTGTGTACTACTAACTCTCGCCTTAGTCTTTAGAGTCTCACCGACCTTTCTCAAACGTTGATTGATGTGATCGAAACTTACCTATAAATATACATGGAAATGATGGAGGTGACCCCCTTGTGTAGTTTGCTTTCGAATTCACCGCGACTATGACATAATTAATCACCCAGCTATATATAACCTTAACCAGAACTAATTTACAAAAGAAAAAAAAGAATTGTTGGAAGTAAAGGAGACCGAGTAATTTCTTAGATTCAATAAGCACTACTTTAACACTAACTCACATATTACCCTTATATATATTATCTGTCTCATCAGAGGAAGCAAATTGCTTTTAAAAAAAACGATAAAATAATTTTAAATGCCAGAGATCGAATAAGATAAGAAAGAAAAGGACCCATCACATACACAAGTACTGGATAAAATAATAATGCTGCTACAATTATCAGGAATAATTAGGATAATGATAGTTGGCTTACCCTGTAGTCTCCATAATAAGCATTACTAGGATAGAACAGGTGTTGCTTTGGTCCCTGGCTGGAAATAAACGAACCATCTGGGGTGGATGGCTCGGACTCCTCTCCCTGCTGCTCCTGATATTCCAAGTTCACTCCAAACAGCCTCAATATTTTTGAACTCCCGCCGGAAGACGACGACGACACCGTCTGATTCTGCACAGGCGACCCTGCAATAAAATAATGAAATGTTGTACAAACATTACAATGTGATTCATACATAGAAACAAATTAAAATGACACATTGTATGTATCCTTCTAGCTCCCACGTAGTAGGAATAGTTCGTTGGATCAGGAAGGTGTATAACACGCGCTTAGTCGTGCGTGCGTGTAACACGGAGGGAAATAAACAGATTGGAAGTGAAATACGAGATAGGGTTCAGAACAAAGAAACAAGAGATAGGGTCGAAAAGTGAAACAAAAATGAAAAACATTACGACCTGCTGTTACTGCTGCATGCTGTAGATAGTCAGCAGGTGGGTATGGCGCACTGTGACGATGGTGGGAGTGCGCAGGATAAGACTGCGGCGCAGAATAGAACATCCCGGTCCAACCTCGACTACTAGTATTATTACCACCACCCAGCTCAGCTCCACCACCACCGATAACAACCTGGGCCGATGTCGACGAAGTAGTGCTATTATTGTTGTTGTTGCTAGCCCCACCACCAGCGCCGCTACTATCACGATGCCTCCACCCAATGAAGAGGCGTTCGCTGTCGTTGCGGCGCCGCTCAAACAAAACAACGTCGCCGGCGTCCAGGCGCTTCTCCTTCACGTAGCGGCTCCAGCCTTTGGTCAGAACATAGCTCTGGCTACTGTTCCAGTAAGAGTAACGGAACCGCCAGCACTTGCCGGACTCATCTTCAAAGCTCAGAAGCAGACCCTTCTCCCCTCCCGCGTCTCCTCCGCCTCCGCCGCCGCCAAGAGGGAAGTACTTCTCCGCATGCTGCTTGGGAATGACGAGGCGGTTAAGCTTGCCTACGTCACTGGGAGTGAGAGGCTTCTCGAACATAGTCTCCTTCTCGTCTCCCATGTCCATCTGATGATGCGGAAATTCTCCTTCGGCGCAGTGTTGTTGGTTGAGGTTGAAGCTCAGGGTCGGAGGCTGTTGCTGGATTTGGGAGCCGAGCCAGTTGGGATGATGTTGGTAACTCTGATACATGGAGAACGAAGAGGGCTGCTCTGAGGAAGAAGAGAAATGATTCAAGGACATTTCACAAACGGATAAATATGGAGACAGAGAAAGAGCTCAAGAGCAGAGCAAGCAAAGCTGGTGTCTTAACTTGTTTGGTGAGATCGAAAGGGAGGGGAAGGGGAAAAGGGTTATGTGGGGCTGAGAGTGTAAGGGATAGCGAGCTAGGCGTGCTGATTGTTATGGGTTTGATGTGAGCAACTATTTGATGGAGCTGCCCCAAGATATGATATGACACCGAGAGAGAAAGAGAGAGAGAGAGAGAGAGAGAGAGAGAGAGAGAGAGAGATGTAAGTACGAGAGTACTACTCCTACTACCACTTTAAGGTTTTGCGTGAAAGAAAAAATCAATCATTATTTTCAGTGTAAATTCCATATACTACTTTGTGCTCTGTGAGTGTATGTGAGTGTGTGTTTCGAGTGAGGAATTGAATATGGATAAAAAGGGACTGGTGTTTACTGAATTGGGCAGAACATGTATCTTGATGAATCTTGAAAAAGAAAGAGAGTACGTGAGACAGATGGACAGACACAACCCAGGGAGAGGCTTATATTTTTTTTTTCCCTTGCGGGTATCACTATTTGCTGGAACACACCATGTTACTGCTACATTAACGAACAATTGAAATCAAAAATTTAATAGTGGGACACTTAAAGTTTCTGACGTAATAATAATAATTAGAATCCGGATGTATTCGACCTCCAATCCAGCGGCCGGCCGGCCTATAAACTTATCCTATAACAAAAGCTTTGTAAATTTCGTTTCTTTAAACATGTAGATCAAGGACTAGAGGTGCTATCGTGGTTTCAAGTTTGAATATCTAGCTAGCTCTGGTTGCTTGGCATTGTTCATTATATGCATATATACATTCGAGGAACGATCATTCATACATGAACTGATGAACATTGCTCATTATTGGGATCACTGGTCCGCTAACTGGTCGGAAATCACACAAAATTTGATGGCAATAGTTTCGAACAATGTAAGAATATATATATATATATCATTACTGGAGGAGGGCATCGGGGCGACGTAGTTATATTTCTACGTCGCTCCGATTTTAGATGAGGCGACGTACTTTGGTTTTGATAAAAAGTACGTCGCTTCAAAACATTGAGGCGACGTAGATTGAAGTACGTCGCTTGAACAAGCTGAGGCGACAAGTTTTTCATTCGAAGCAACCAAACCAATATACGTCGCTTCGAATAAAATCGAGGCGACGTAGATTGAGCAATCTACGTCGCCTAGATTTTATTCGAAGCGACGTAGATTAGTTTGGTCACTTCGAATGAAATCGAGGCGACGTAGATTGCTCAATCTACGTCGCCTCGTTTTTTTAAATCTGGATCTACTCTTCTTCTTAAAGTCAACCCGTTCATAAAGTTAGAATTTTAGAAAAACAGTTTCCCCGAGCTCTGCAGCTGTTTTGGGCGATTTTGGGGAGAAATTAGAGGAAATTGAGAAAGAAGGTTGTTCTTGCCATTGATTTGATTCTTGAGTAAGGTTAGTTTGATTTGTATCTCTTTAACCCTCTTTATGACCATAATATGTTAAATTAGAAGTGAAATTGAAGTTTTGGTGAAATGTTTGAAGTTGAATTGAATTTGGTGTTATGTTGTAGTTTTAGTGTTTGAATCATTGAATTGTGTTAAATCATGTTATGGGTTCATGAATAATATTTGAAATTTGGTTAAGTTTAGTGAAATTTATTGATGATTAGAAGTGAAATTGAAGTTTTGGTGAAATGTTTAAAGTTGAATTGAATTTGGTGTTATGTTGTAGTTTTAGTGTGTTAAGCATTGAATTGTGATAAATCATGTTATGGGTTCATGATTAATGTTTGAAATTTGGTTAAATTTAGTGAAATTAATTGATGATTAGAGTAGATTATGTGTATTCGAGCCTTAATTAGTAGTGTTATTAGTGTTAATCATGATTTCGAGCGTATGACTATATATAATTGTGGTGTTTATCAACTTAGAACTCCCGTTTGAGAATCAACAACTCATCTAGTTGATCGAGTTGAGTTGTTGATTCTCGAATTGTCCCATTTTTGGACACTTTAGGTGAACATGACTTTGTTGATCCTTTTGCTATTCATGTGATTTCAGTTTCAGTTTTGGGATATGGTTTCGACAGTGTCTCCTTTAAATGTTCCCCGAGTGCAAATTAGGTTGTTTAGATATGTGTGCACTCGAGGAACTGTAGGGAGATGCTGCCGAAATTTCCCTAAACTGGAGCTGAAACGCATGGATGCAAAAGCGTTGACAAATGTCGTGTTCCCCTGAAGGGGATAGGACCCAACCCGGAGGCATAAGGTGAAGAAGTGTGGGGTTTTGGTTGAATCGCAACTGTGGCATGGTAACTTTGTTCATATTGATTGTTTATGTTGACAGGAAACATGGACGGACTCCCAGACAAAACTTGGATGACATATCATCGTGCTGATCCAAGGTACATCAACGGCATATTCGAGTTCATGAATTTTGCCCGGCTACATAGTAACGGAGCCAATTATTACTTCTGCCCATGCAAACGTTGTAAGAACGGTCCGTTCAAGGTTACTATGGATGTCATGTATCATGACTTATCACACAGTGGTTTGAGTCCTACTTATACAGTCTGGCACCTTCACGGGGAAGTTTATGGTGAACCGGCAATGCTCAGTCAACGAAGACAGTGGCTTCAAGACAGAGTCGGTCATTCTAGTGGTGCCGGTCCTTCAGTGAACCCGCAGTTGGAGATTCTACATGATGCATATCCCTATTATCCTGGATACCATGGAGATGCACCCCAACAATTAGTGGAAGATAATTCGGGCATGAACTTCAATGACATGGTAGACGATGATTATGAAAAGTACGATAGATTATTGAAGGAGTCACAGACCCCATTATACGAAGGCAGTGAGGAAACTGTTTTGAGTGCCATATTAGATGCAATGGAAATGAAAAATGAAAATGGATGGTCGGACACAAGTGTTGACTCTTTATGTATTTACATTAATAAACTTCTTCCTAAAGGGCACACATTCCCCTGTTCATACTCGAGAATAAAAAAAATCTTGAGTGATCTTTCACTGGGTTACGAAAGAATTGATGCGTGTGAGTTTAACTGTGTGTTGTTCAGGGGGGCGCTTGTAAACGAGAGGATTTGTCCAGTGTGTTATTCTGAAAGATATAAGCCATATACGAATGATATTCCCAAAAAAATAATTCGTAACTTCCCTCTAACACCAAGGTTGAAGTGCTTGTTTATGTCCCCACACACTGCCAAGCATATGCGATGGCTGGGGGAGCGGATATGCGTGGCTGGTAGCCTCAGCCACCCAGCTGACGGAGAAGCGTTTCAACATTTTGACAGAACTTTTCCAGGTTTTGCACGGGATTGCAGGAATGTGCGCCTTGGAGTAGCAACAGACGGTTTCAATCCATTCGGAACAATGGGAACTTTGCATAGTACATGGCCCGTTGTTGTGATGCCGTACAATCTACCACCATCAATGTGCATGAAGAAGGAATATAACATGTTATCATTGTTGATTCCAGGCCCTAAATCTCCCGGAAAGTGCCTTAGTGTACTCATTGAGCCGATGATCGAGGAGCTAATACATTTATGGGTCGTTGGAGTCCATACTTTTGATCGAGTAGACAATGAGGTATTCTTGATGAAGGCAGCGGTAATGTGGACTATTAGCGACTTTCCAGGTTTAGGGATGCTTGCGGGGTCAACTGTGAAAGGGTACAAGGCATGTCCAATCTGTCTAGATGAGCTAACTTCAGAGCATATATGTGGGAGGATAGTTTATGAAGGTCATCGAAAATGGCTCCACCAGGATCACCCTTGGAGATTGAGCAAGGCATTTAACGGGAAGGAGGAGTTTGGCGGAAGACCCTATCGTAAGAGTGGAGATGAAATTTTGGAGGACGTTAGGTCAAACGTTTACCCTATTCTTAGCCAACATGAAGACTTGAAGGTGCCGTACAATCCCAATAACAGACAGTGCTGGACTCACGAAAGCATATTTTGGAAGCTGCCGTATTGGTCATCATTGAAGATCAGACATTGCCTAGATGTCATGCACATTGAAAAAAATGTGTGTGACAACATCCTTGGAACCATTTTTTCGATTGAATCGAAGTCTAAGGATGGTCCAAAAGCTCGCGCTGCTTTGAAGAAGAGGAATGTGCGAAAAAACCAGTGGCAAAGAGCGGGTGACTTGGCTACGGGGAAAGTTCCTCATGCACACTTTTTAGTTAAAAAGGATGATCTAGAAGATGTGTTCCAGTGGTTCAGGGATGTTAAGTATCCTCTTGGTTATGCAGGTAGTTTGAGAAGTAAGGTGAAAATAAGTTCCCCGTCACAGTTTTATGGATTGAAGACGCATGATTGCCATGTCTTGCTTCAACGTCTTCTTCCTGTGGTTATAAGAGGGTTCCTGCCAGAAAACGTTGTCAAGCCATTGATAGCACTGTCAAATTGGTTTCGTCAACTATGCAGTAGGGAGCTTAAGAAGGAGGTTGTGCGTGACATGGAAACTGAGATAGTGATGATTCTCTGCAATTTGGAGCTCATATTTCCTCCACATTTTTTTACATCTATGGTTCATCTCATGGTTCATCTGCCCGAACAAGTATTCCTTACAAGTCCAGTACACTATACATGGATGTATCCAGTTGAAAGATAAAATGTTGGTGGTATTGCTAATATTATGTTCGTTGTGTAATATGTCGGCAATTAGGAAAATATTGTACTAATCTTGAGTGGTGTTTTTGCAGGCAATTAGGAAAATATAAAAAGTCAATGAGGAATACACGTTACCCGGAAGGTAGTATTGCTGAACAGTACCTCGTACATGAGTCGGTGACGTATTGTAAGGCTTATCTCAGACGGATGGACAATATAGATATCGACACTTCCATATCTGGGTGGAATGTCAGCTGTGTTTCACTCTTAGTAAGACCAGATATTATTGAGACTCGTCGCCAGTTCAGGTTGACTGAGTCAGAGACTGCTGAGGCTCACTGGCAAGTCTTGGTGGAAACAGACGAAGTCAAACCTTACCTAGAAGAACATCTCAGAAGGTTCGAGGCTAAAAATGGTGAAGATTTCGACGAGCTTCGTCGGAGGAGGAGTTTTCTTCGATGGTTCTTAACATGGGTACATATGCCTATTAATTCTTGTAAGTTTCTGGCTCAAATTTATAACACTTATCTTTAACTCCTCTTAACACTTATCTCTCAGGTGTCCCTTAAAGAAAAAAACTCGGACCCGAGCTTGGTTGCAGGAATAAAGTCATTAGCTCAAGGACCTCAGCAATGTCGGGTTTATAAGTCGTGTTATGTGAACGGTGTCAAGTTCACATCGTTTGATAGAGATCAAAGAACCGTGACTCAAAACAGCGGTGTCATGATAGATATGGGTTCATCCAAGTTCTACGGCCATGTTAACTACGTGGTCGAAGTATTATATGCAGGCCGTATGCCAGTGGTGTTGTTTAAGTGCACATGGCACAACTCCGAGGACCCTGAAGATCTTGACACCGTTATAAAAGATCATGGACTGATATCAGTGAATACAAACAACAGTTACTATGAGGATTCACCCTTCATAATTGCAACCAAAGCAAAACAGGTATTCTACATAGACGATCCAAAAGCTGGTGGTACTTGGAAGGTAGTACAAGAAATGTCGCACCGCAATGTCTACAGCGCCGAAGTTCTGGCCATAGATGAAACATATCGCGTACAGGAGATCATATATTCGAGCCTTACCAAGAGGACACTCCCACGGTGATACAATTTTACCCAGATTTTCAACTACTTTTGGACGAAGAAGGAGACGAGGACGAGGACGAGGACGAGGACGAGGACGAGGACGAGGACGAGGACGAAGAGGAGGAGGAGGAGGAAGAGGACGAGGACGAGGACGAGGACGAGGACGAGGACGAGGACGAGGACGAAGACGAGGACGAGGACGAGGAGGAAGAGGAGGACGAAGACGAGGACTAAACTAATATTATTATGAATTTGAAACCTAAATTCGTATTTTCTTTAAAGCATAATTTATGTATACGAGAAAATATTACTAACTTTATAATTCTAAACTTCATTTATTAAAAAAAACAAAATTAAAAATTAAATACAGGAAAGCGACGTAGATTGATCAATCTACGTCGCCTCATTTATTCAAAAAATAAAATTAAAAATTAAATACAGGAAAGCGACGTAGATTGATCAATCTACGTTGCCTCATTTATTCAAAAAAACAAAATTAAAAATTAAATCCAAGCGACGTAGATTGATCAATCTACGTCGCCTCATTTATTCAAAAAAACAAAATTAAAAATTAAATCCAAGCGACGTAGACTTATCAATCTACGTCGCCTAATTTATTCAAAAAAACAAAATTAAAAATTAAATCCAAGCGACGTAGGTTGATCAATCTACGTCGCCTAATTTATTCAAATAAAAAAACAAAATTAAAAATTAAATCGAAGCGACGTAGGTTGATCAATCTACGTCGCTTAATTTATAAAAAAAACAAAATAAACAATTAAATAGAAGGAAGCGACGTAGATTGATCAATCTACGTAGTCTCATTTATTAAAAAAATTAAAAATTAAATAAAACGAGGCGACGTATATTGATCAATCTACGTCGCCTCATTTATTAAAAAAAATTAAAAATTAAATACAAGGAGGCGACGTAGTTTGATCAATCTACGTCGCCTCATTTATTAAAAAAATTAAAAATTAAATAAAACTAGGCGACATATATTGAAATATACGTCGCTTAGATTAATAAAATGAAACGAAGCGACGTAGAAGTCAAAATACGTCGCCTCGATGGTTATATGTATTCCAGATTCACAGTTTCTGGAATCAGTTCCTCATTTCGTTTCCTTCTTCCTAATTCATTTGGTTTCCTTCTTCGATTCCTAAACCAATCGGCCTCGCCGTCTACTTCAATCGGACCACCCCGAAACTCGCCGTCTCCTTCGTAAATCCCCTCCACCACCACCCATCTCTCGCCGTCTCCTTCAATTGGACCACCCCGAGACCTCTCCACCCCGAAACCTCTTCAACCCCGAAACCAAATCTTCAATCCCCTCCATCGAACTCCAACCCCGAAACCAAACCGGATTGTGCCTTCCATCTTCGAAGCCATTCACCCCATCTTGAGCTACGAAATCTGTAATCAAGGTATGATTTTATTTCAATTTTCAAATTGATTCGGGTACTTGTGATAAGTATTCCTAATGTCTTTATTAATTTCTATCACTACGTCGTGATTTCAGAACGCATTCCGGGTCCGGATTTCCGTCTCTCATTCTCCGAAAACTCTCTAAGCATCTATGTAAGTTCGGTGCTTACATTTCATGGAATCTGTGTAAGATGTGGAATCTGTGCAAATGTTGGTTCAAGTGATATTATATACAATCTGAAACAGTTTGTGGCTTGTCAATATTGTCATGGTTTGATTTGATTTGATTTGAATTTCTTGGTTAAGTTTTAGTTAGTGGATGTAGTGTGTTTTTGATTGTGATTGAGGTCTTAAACCGGCCACAGGAAATACATGGTATGAATTTTTTCGATGGACACTAAAGATTTTCACATTCGTGAATAGCTTCAGGACTTCTCGGCCATTGTTGAAGTAGCAAATTCTGATGCTCATCCTTTTCAGTCTAGTAAAGTTGTATGCATCACCATTACGTTTCGGAAGTTTTCTCTTCATTATTATAAGGTTGCCAGTATGTTTGGTTGGACATTCGAAAGTTCATTTGGTTAACTACTGTTGGAGTTCTAAATGTTTATGTAGTCTAGCTTAGATGTGTAAGTGTGTTCTGTTAGGACTTTAGGAAAGTTACCTTCATGGATCAATGTCGTAGTTCGGCCACAAACCTGTACTTGGATTTCAATTGGAGTGATGGACTTTTCCCCAACAGAATGAAGTGGTGTGTATGGAACTCAATTAAAGAACCGTAAATGAGTAATGGTATTGAGTTTCAATTTTGTTCGAGGAAAGTTGATTACCAAGTTTGTTGGTTCGTTGTGTCCTAGGTCGTATTGTGAATGTTGTTTAACTAACGTACGTTTTAATAGAATGGCTCCCGGAGATACTGGATACAAGAGGAAGATAGCGGCGAAGCGGCGTCGTGAAGTGGCCGCGGCGGCCGCGGCGGCAGCTACGGAGGCGGGGTGGCGAGCATTCAGCCAAGATGGGGCTTCCGGGTCGGGTTGCCCCACGGGACAATCGGCGACCCCGTCGATTCCAGAAGCTCCCATGTTAACGCCCGCCCCTCCACTTGAGGATGCGATTCCTCAAATGGATGACAGCGATGCCACTACGGCGTCACAGCACCCTCCCGCCCTCAGCATCCGGTGCAAGAAGACCAAACTCCCCGACATGGTCGACATGGCAACCGGAGATCCGACGACGCAACAGCGCGGAGTCGTTGTCGGGACGAAGACGGAGTACCTCGTCCGCCTGAACAACAATAGGCGACTACAAGTCGCTTACTCTACGAGGCATGCGGGGCCTGCGACGAGGGAAATGAGGAGTCTGATGTGCAGAGACATCGGTAGCATCATCCGCGGAAAAGTTCCAATGCTTGCACCTAGCTTCTTGGGACTTAGCGATTTGCATCGCGATATCGTCAGTAACAGTCTTGAGGTATACTTACTGGCCTTAGCTTACTTACCTACTTGTAGTAAATGTAAATATAACTTTTACATAACGGAATTTAAATGTGTTGTGCTACACGAACTACGACATCCCGGCGACTGATGTGGAGATGTGGAACTTCATTGATGCAACGACGCAAACAATCTATAAGGATTGGAAGTACGATTGCCATCAACATTATCTCCACGTCAGCCAGGAGACTCCGGCCGAGTTTCTCGGGAGGGAAGACCAATGGGCGTGGTTAAAAGCCCACTTCGAAGACCCTGCTTACTTGGTGAGTTTCATAAACGAACCTACAGTTTTGGTCAAACGTTCGAACAATATGCATGTTTATCTGTTCTTATTTTAAAATGATTTTTGTGTGTGTGTGGCAGCGATTGTGCGAACGCAACCGAGGAAACCGAAACAAGAACAAGGAGCAGCAGATCAACCACCATTCGGGATCCCTCGCCCTCTCGTACCGAAGCGAGGTGTTGGAGAAGGAGGGTCATAGAGCGTCCGCCGTCCAGACGTGGATTAACGTATACCAGCCGGAGAGGAATGCAGCTGAGAAAGTGGTAAGCTCAAATAGGTTCACGATACGTTATTTCAATTATTGCTCTTTTACTATATTGTAATATTATTTATTTTATCTATTTTAATTGAGCAGGCGGCAGTGAAGCGTCGACTCGATGAAGTCTTGTCGCAACAAGATAGTGTTGCGGGCCCAGTTGACGGCGAAGAGGTTTCCCAACCCCAGCCTCTTCCTCTTGATACACAAATAAATATCATAGAGGAAGAGGTGGGTTCAAGGCCCGGGACCTCTATAAGAGGTAATAAATCTCCAAAACGATTCTGTCGATGCATATCTCGATTTACGTTTTGCTTTATTTTGGTTTACGATATAGTTTACTAATATTTGTTCTTGTTCGACGTTACAGGGGTGGGGCGCTCTCTCACACGCGACCCCAAACCGAGAGGAGGGGCCCGGGTATAGGAACGCCAAATTCAAATGCAAAAGGAGATCGATGAAGCCAAAGAGGTGGCGCAGAAGGCCATAGCGGATTACAGTGCGTTCGCCCAAAGGATGCAAGAAATGGAGGCCATGATGCGATCATTCCAGGCTGCGAGTCAACAACCTCAAGCTCCTCCACCACCTCCCGGCTCGTAAACTGTATCTAGGATTTGTATAAACTTGATTTGTGTAAACTTGATTTGTATAAACTTTTAACGTTTTGATTTGTGATTGAATGCGTTTTTTTGGTTGAATGCGTATCTGCAATTTGAATGCGGTTTTGTGTTTGTAAATTGCGATTGGTCGTGACTTGGTACAATAATATTTAATTTTTATTTTTTTTTATTTTTTAATAAATGAGGCGACGTAGATTGTTCGATCTACGTCGCCTCATTGTCTAAAAAAAAAATATTAAATACATTGAGGCGACGTAGATCGAACAATCTACGTCGCCTCATTTATTAAAAAATAAAAAAAAAATTAAATATTAAATACATTGAGGCGACGTAGATTGAGCAATCTACGTCGCCTCAATTTATTCAAAAATAAAATAAAATAAATTTTAGATAAATTTAAGCGACGTAGATTGATCAATCTACGTCGCCTCAATGTATTCAAAAATAAAATAAAATAAATATTAAATAAATTTAGGCGACGTAGATTGATCAATCTGTGTCGCCTAAATTTATTTTAAAAAGAAAAATAAATTAAAAAAAATAAAATTTAGCGACGTAGATTGATCAATCTACGTCACCTTAGTTGAAGCGACGTGATCAATCTACGTCGCTTCAATTGAAGCGACGTAACATTATTTACGTCGCGTGAAATGAAACGAAGCGACGTAGATTGTATCTACGTCGCCCCAATGGTGGCGTGATCAATCTGAAGCGACAAGACGAGGCGACGTAGTTTTGGTCATAAGAAATCGAGGCGACGTAAAATCCATACGAGGCGACGGGCAATCTACGTCGCCCCGATTCTCTCCTCCAGTAGTGTGTATATATATATATTATGAATTGTTGGAATAGATGGAAATGTATATAGACATGTACACGGATGATAGTATGGACATAAATAATGTATATTGGATGTACGTATAAGCATATCTAGAACCATTTAGAAATGGTAGTTAAGAAGTTTGGGGGTGAAAGATATGGTTTCATGGCATGATTTCCCAGTTAACTCTTTCTGTGTTATCGTGTAGTTGATTAAATTAAATAAGACGAGGAGGCCGCAAATTAAACCAAATTAGGAAAAATCCTAATTAGCAAAATGTGTACATTGGTTCTAATTAGCTACTAGCTCGGGAATCTATTATTACACTAAATTATCTTGCACTTAAAGAGTTTATACGTACCGTATTCTTGCTATATACTCTTAGAAGATAGGGTACTATCTGTTTCTCCGAAGTTTCAAGTCTCAAGTTAGGACCTTACATATGGCCGGTGAGATTCTCTCTGATTGAGATCGAGGTGAAGAAAAGGGATAGAAATGGTGTGAAAGCTAGGTTAAAAGCAGAGTGTACAAGGGAAATAGATGAGTAATTTGATCACGTGCATGACAGCATTATTGGTGTTTGGCCATTCCTGGTCTTAAAGGTGGGGATTGGAGGAAGGTGTATAGAAAAATCCACAGATCCCTTCCTTTTCCAATAAGCAGAGAGGGCATGGCATGGGATAAGATTTGTCCAATTCTAACTGGAGATAGCTACAAAGAACAGAAAACTAAAGAAGCAGAATAAACAAGACGACGGAGCCTTTTTTGTACTCTAATAGTCGTGTTTCAATCCTTTCCTCACACTCCCTCCAATCTCATTAATTCACACACACGACTAGCTACTAGCTACTATATATATATATATAAGCAGGGGATGATCGATCTGGGGACTCCATCTCTCTAGGTGTCTATCATGCAAATTCGTTATATTATTTTCCTTCTAGTTGGACTCTGACTTTTCCTGAAGTCTTAGATAAAACCCATCTCAATTTCCAGGTAGATTCAGACACCAATTTTCTTTCATCCCCCACAAAAAATCAAAGGTTGGATTATTAGTTGGCTTTAATCTTGGTTCGACTAGTACATGTGGGAAAACACATAATGAATAGGTTTGTTTGTTGGCGCGCTTGTGTTATCTTCATTCTCTAATACCATGCAACAAAATATTTATCATAATGTGGTACCATGAAGTGATGCAACTAGCTAGCTCGTCGTCTGCAATCATATTTTCTTCATTGGACAATGCAAGTTCTTGTCTCCAATCCACGCTATCGTCCAGACATTTTTCTGATGTGATTACTAAATAACTAAATATTGAATTTCACTGACAAATGGAAAAGCTGTTTCTTGATAAGTGCAGTATATTAATTTGCCAACTACTTAAAACCTCAGGCTTAAATATTAGAAGCCTTCACTCCAAAAAAGAAAATTATATCTTAGAAGCCGATTCGCTTATCCTAGGGTTAGGGAGCCGATATCGGTTTAATTTTCTTCTTGCAGCGACTCACTCCATATACATCATAAACGGCACGACGCTGGCCGGTCATCATATGAAACTTCTATATTGGATACAAATTCTGTTTGGATATATATATACAGCGCACATTATAAAGTTATAGTGAACGATTTAAAGTTTAGGGTTTATGTGTATTACTAGAAATACTTTGTTTGAAGGCTTTGAAGCATGAGTTTAATTATAAGTCTGACTGTTCGTGAGAGAGCGTCATGCCAATCTTGCCACTTCGTGAATACTGTATAGACACCAGTGGTCTACTTTTGTAATTCTGTTACTTTGCTAAGCTCAATTTTTCTTGCCAGCAAGTGAAATACATAATCAGTATTCAGATGATGAAAGTAAAACCCTAAAATATCTGCATTGGAATATGATTTGTAAAAGACATGGAGATTTTATATATTACATCATTTGGCGAAGAAAGAAATTGGTCAAGTGGGACGCACCTACGTACGAAATGGCCGAAACCTGAAACATGCATCATTCTTTCCCTCAAAAAAAAAAAAACATGCATCATTCTTTGTTTATAAGATGTTTTGCGATAGAAAGATGTTGTTTGGCCAGGTGCAGAAATCCTTGACCACAAAGAAACCTATACAGTGTCTCATCGAGTTTCTGCAATGTAAATTAATGGCAAAGACACATCTCACATATTCGAATCTGAAAAAGTTTCATCATACATAAATAGTTCATCTTCTCCGGGAAACTAGAGAAACACCAGGGAACAAGACAAAGAAACGTACACAAAGAAACTATTGTTTTATTTCTGGGGAATTAGACCCAATTAAGTAGACACCACACCACCAAGTGTGGTGCGTACCTGGTTTCTTTTTTCTCCTAAGACCGATCCGTGAGATCGAGACGACCTAAAACCCCTCACTAAAGTCCATACCTCTCTTTTTGGCAATCAATATCTCTTTGTTTTTCCATGGTTTTGGTTTTTGCTCGATCAAGACCGAAGAAGAAAAGTATGAGAGATATTTGTCAGGTAACAACCTGGATCTTTGGGAAAATGTAACGATTGTATATAGTTAACGTTAGTTTTTATCATCATCGGTACCTTATAAATGTGTCATTCATCACTTTAGTATCTCATTTTTAAAAAGTATCACTAAAATTATCATCATTAATAAAACCGTTAATTTAATGAATAAATATTAATTTTTAAGGAGAAAAAATATATTAAAAAATAGAAAAAGAATAAGAAAAGAAAAACTAAAGGAAAAACAATAAAAATTAAAAATTTATCCCTTAAAATTTTATATTTAAAAAAAACAATAAATTAACAGTGTTAGTTCTCAGGTATTGATTTTGGTAAAAATTTAAATGTGAGGTAATAAAGTGATGATTTTAAAAAGTGAGATATCGAAGTAATGAATGACTCATTTATGAAGTATCGATATTATAAGTGATAATTCCTCTAATAATGGTTATTTACTTATTTTAGTAATTAAGTCTAGCCAGGCCAGCAGATCGATACCAGATATATATCAGATTTTATAAATATAAAGCTGGTGCAATTTTTTCAGTTCTAGTTGATTTTTTTCAGTCAATTGTATCAAAAAAGCTGGTCCATATATTTTTCAGTTCTAGTTGATTCGTAGAGGATGTAGAAGTGTCCAAACTGGCATGACATGTATCTAAATTTACTAGGCCACAAACAATGCATCACAATCTAAATTTGATACGCAAAATTATAATATTGCTAATTCAGTTGATAGGACATGGCAGCTATTTGAATCAGATGTAGATTAATTCTTAAATGGATTTTATTTTTTTGAAGACATTCTTAATTAAATTTTAGCACAACATGTTTTCTTTTCCTATCCATCAATAAATTATAGCATCTTCTAAATGCAATAACCACATTAAGCCTAGCTAACCCCTTTTTTCATAGATTAATTAATGATTAGATTATCTGGGATCAAAGATGCGATTACACACAGATTATGGTGGGTTATAGCCCTTCTAAATTTTAAAGTATTATTTGTAATTTAATTTTTAGTGTAAAATTTTAAATTTTAAAATTTAATCTTCCCTCTAAATTTGTACATCTAACTCATAACTACTAATAAACTTATTTGGGAAAAAAATTTAGCACCTCTCGTTATAAAATTCTAGTTCCACTCTTGTCTTGGATCTACGTACCTACCAGGTATTTTTAAAATAAACTTATCGAAATAATTAAATATAGATTAGCAGGTACACTAGGGTTCAATTAGTTTATATACTAGAATAACGTAGAAGTGTTGAATACCAATACAGCCACTAGTGCTTAATTTGATACAGTACCTAATAATAATGAACAAGATCTAACCTAATTAAGGATTAATTGCATACCGACGTTTCAATGGACATGCTTGCCAGATACTCGAAAATATATAATGCATCCTACATACGCTAATCGATCCTACTTTATTTTTAACACCCTATCTGAAATCTAGCTACCAGGTAATTTAAATTAACCTAGCTTCTCAATATTCATTAAGATCGAAGATATAATATATGTAAAAGGACTAAGTTGTGCAAAATATAATCCCTTTGTTTTTGTTACAAAATATAATCCCTTTGTACCTTGTTGTTATTGTTGTTGTTGTTGGAAGTTTTCTTCTCTCTCTTTCAGCTGTATGTGCCTGTATAAGGTGGGGACCTAGGTCCTCACATGAGGAGGATATATATACTGCATTGCATGCATGTTTTGTAAATGTGCAAATATTTGACCACACTACGATATGATCGTTAACAGTACATACATGCAAGTAATATATGCAGCCGATTTCTTAGACCTATCTAGCCTAATTTTCTTAACGAGCCTGAGTCAACTGTATTCAACTTCTTCTAGAAACCAGCCAGCCTGCATGTAGATATTTACTTTCAGGAGAATTGAGGTTCGAAATTGACAGGGATAAGGAGGGAGTGGATGCAACGTACGTACTCAAAAGTTTCAACGAGAGTGCCTAGTTTGAAATGTGATATACAAGTTCAATACGTACTGAGAAGTCTATCAAATTTGTGCAGGCTAGAAAAAAATGAAGTGACTCTATATATACAGTGGCGTAGCCGGCCAGAACTTTGAGGACATGGCCGGCCTTGAGTATAGGCCTTATAGGCATGTGCCTAGAGCCCCCACCAAGAAGAGGCCCTAAATTGAACTTAAGTATGCACAATATATGTATTTGGACCCCTATATTTCTATCTAGCTTAGAGCCCCATCAAATTTTCGGTATCTCAGGGCCGGCCCTGTTTGAGGGGGCCCAAAATTTGGGAGAAAGAAATAAACAAGAAAAAAAATGAAAGAGTGGTAAAATGAGGCTGCCAAGATTAGAACCTAAAATCGGACTGAAATATGTCATTTTCACTGTGTCAAATCTGTTTTAGTTACTAACTATGTAGAGAAACAGAAAATATTAATTTTTTAGGGGGACCATGAACCCTATTCTCCCTAACGTGGCTCCGTCACTATATATATAAGAAGATTTCAGCCCAACGTGGCTCCGTCACTATATATACAAGGTTGAAATTAAAACCTTGAAGCTGTATATGGAGGCCTATAATTATATGAGAAGTCAGGGAAAGGTCCGACATATCAGACACAAGTTGTTTAACGTATCTATAATACCAATTAGGTTTCTCTTTAATATAATGCAGACAAGCAGAGAAGCTTATATAATAAAATAAACTCTCAACATCATCATGTAATAGTAAATTGGCCAACTACCAATAGTGTAGCGGCATGGGAGCTGAGCTAGAAATTTCCCGAGGCATGGATCATGCACGAATCCACAGCTACAGGGTACGTGAGCCACAGGTGTTTGGGGAAGGAGGAATAAAGAAACGAAGCATGTAGAACTATTTGGAAGAGGCCACGTCTCGCAAATCCCTGCTTGTCTGGGTTGGCCTGACCTTTTATGGCTAGTCACAGCTCCTCATCAGATCGATGATCCATCTCAACTTGCTTCAATCTCCCTCCCTAAATGCGCCTCTTCCCTATTACCAAACTATTTATATTCTATTATGATCAGATCAGGAGCTCAGAGAAGGCATGCGAGGCCCTCATCTCTTCATCTACAAGAGGCGTTAAGGCCCCACAAGATGGATTACCAAAAGCTAAAACCTAATTTCTCTTGGTAATTATAATCAAGTATATTGCAGTACGTGCCATTCTTTCTCTTTTATCTGTGTGAAACACCTGATGGGAGTGAAAAGATAAATGGGCGAGATCGATCATATCAGAAAGCATGGTTGATCAAAATATTGCATCAGGTTGTTGACACGTAGTTGGGTTGAGCTGCTGTCGTGGACCATTAATGAAAACCACATTGTAGTGTTTTGCAGAGGATGTGCATGCACGATGTGGTAGTAGTACTGTAGTCACTGATACGCGATCTGTCTCTCTGTGAATGTGAAGGTAAATGTAAATGAAAGACTGAACCCTACATGCTAAAGGAATGCAGGCCAGGCCGCGCGCAGGCGTCTCGGCCTTGATATTGCCAAGCAACAGAGGAAGATAGACGTGGGTTGTGAAAGAAACAGTGTCGACTTGCCTTTCAGATGGATACAGGTACTTGCATTTCTTTCCCTTTAGAAAAGTCTGCAAGGAAGCATGAAGTAGCATGCGTTACCATGTATATTTCAACTTCAATGTAGAGCAAGCTAGCTTGTTCACATGTCTCTCTCGTTTTTTACTACGTACGTACTCAATTGTTCTTCGTATAAAGCTCTTTACGTAAAGCTAGCTTGCGCAAGTGTATGTACGTAAAGCTATTTACACATATATACCTAGAATTAATGAACTAAATTCATACTCACAAGTATGATTTTAATCTTCTTCTATATGATTACGGACATGATAGTTGCATATTTATGCGTCTATTCGGTGTTTAATATCACTCCCTATATTTAATTTATTGTTATATAATTGAGTATTTAATTAATATTTATTATTTTATAGGTTTTGTAGAGGAATAAAGGAAAATGAATCAAATGAAGGATTCCTAGCATAATATGGAATTAAGAAAGAGTTTTGTGCAAATAAAGAAATTTATTCCAATGTGGACTTAAGAAAATCCATTAAGGTACTATATAAACCCATTTTAGGATTTTTGAAAAGGTTAATCAGGATTTTAGAGAGAAAACTCGAGCTGAAGAAAGAGATGTCGCAAGGATAACCAGACTGACCCTTTGATCCATCGAAGAGTTAATCTTCGACCCATCGAAGCTAGACGACAGTTATTCTTCTTCATCCAATCTTGATTTGTAAACTCTATGATTTATCTTGATTGTTTTATTATGACTTTTAGTACCTAAACACATTCTTAAGGGGTTGCTTGTATGTGAAGTCTTTCTAATTCATACACTTTAATCTAGTTTCGCATATTTAATTTGAATGAGGTTTCTTTCTCCATGTGGTTTATTGATGATTTCTTGTGTGTGTGCTTTGGTGGCCAACTTAGTATGCATGCTAGGACTCCATTGTTATGAGATACGGGCGACTGAAGATAATATCTTCCACCGGATTCTCTATAGTGATACTCCGAATAAATTAGTTCGTCGGGGGATTGAAATCCTAGATCTAGCAAGACACGCCCATAGTGTACCTGTGAACCTTTGTAGCTTCTTAAACCTTTTCTAGAACTTAATACTTTCTTTTTTGTAAACCTTGGAGTCCATGACTATAAGTTCAATAGAGGGATAGATATGGGGAAGGTCCATAACAAACCTACATAGGCATAATGATTAGGTAATAGAATGTGGTTGTAACGCTCAGCCATTCCTGGGAACTTTCATTCAATAGATATGTGCATTAGATTAAGTATGTTTTAGATATATGGAATGGCGGTGGTGAATTGCATTCCTATTAACTCATTCATCATATAGTTTAAACACCTTGCATTCATAAGCATATTTACTTTTATCATTTATTTTTTGCATTAGCTATAGCTTAGATGATTTAGTTCGGTACTCAAATCAACTCCGAATATCCTCAAATTTTGTGTGGTAGTCCACCACTGTGTCTATATTATTGTGTAAAAATTTCGTGTCATTTGGGTCTGTGTAGAGTAGGGTCATAATATCATTATTGTACTGTAGTCAAGTCTATCAGCATTGTAGTTTAGTGTTAGGATTTAGTTTCACCAATACCTTGTGTTTAATAACCCCTATAATTGATTATTACAATGATATATCTTAATTGAGAATATGGTATATTTGAGAGGTGGTTCTCTACTCATCAAATTTTGATACTGTTGCCGTAGAATTTCCACTACCAGAAATGGAGACATTACCGGCGACCTCCCGTCGCCGGCCTTGTCTATTTTTTTCGCCGGAATTGTCATTACCGGCGACAAGTCGCCGGCAATGACGTCGCCGGAAATCCCCCGCCGGTGTTAACATTGCCGGCGACGCAAGTCGCCAGTGATGTCTCGGACATTACCGGCGACGCCGTCGCCGGCAATGGCAGCGCCACCGTGGCCGGAATCTCAGACATTGCCGGCGACTGAGGTCCATGTTGCCGGCAATGTCTGGAAAAATTTTGAAAAAAAAATGCGGTTCTGGATTGGGCCCAATTCCAGAACCTGCATTGAAAGACATAAACCGTACAATCATACAAGTTCAACAGTACACATAAATGTCCAACGTACAGTACAAATAGCAACGACGATACGAAAATTAACTACAACTACAGGTCAGGGTCGAGGAACTTGCGGGTCAGGGTCGAAGTAATCCATGTACTCATTTGAATTCCGGTGGCTTCCTTGGTCTTGCTCTGGCGTTGACTGGTGCGGTGGTGGTGGTGGATAGCTAGGGAACGGAGGTACCGGGACCGGGGGAGGTGTGGGGAACGGTTGTCCGGTAGTCTGAGCCTCGTACATCGTCCGCATCCATGTGTACATCTGAGCCTGCATCTGTGTCTGCTGCTGGACCATGTTTTGGTACTCGGCCATCTGCCTCTTTTGCTCCTCCAACTCCCTCTGTGTCCTATGAAGCTCCGCTGCGAGGTTACGACTAGAAGTTGAACTTCTTGACCCGGTAGAGTATTGTGAAGTGGTTTTCAATACTCCTTCGCCCGCCGAGCCCATTCCCCTACAGTAGTAGGTATTCTTTCCAGTCCCACACGCTTTTGCCATGATCTGAGCCGCTATCGGGGGATCAAGCGGATCGATCTGAGAGGCATACTGGGTGACTTCTTCCTCGGAGCAGTCAGGATGGTTAGTCCGAGCTATACTCATGGTCACTTCTGCGGTCGCCTCCTCCAATCTCGCCTAATTGAAAAGCGAAAATGAACAACGTATTAACTAACAAAATCTATTAATATCGAAAACGTTTGTATTATTGATCTACGCATTTTAGGCGTACTAATTAATGTGTTTTCTCTACATTTTTACTTTGATAATTGCTTAGTTTTATTAGTTTTAACTTATTTTGTTAAATTCAGGTGTTGACCAAAAGAGACGGAGTAAAGGAGTCTACAAGCACGCAGAACGCAATAAATCCGGAGAAGAAATAGTCCGAGAAATGGTCTTCAAATGGTTACTAAAATGCATTCCCATATGGTGTCAAGAATTGGAAACCAAATGCCAAATAAAATGGATACCAAAATGGTGGACAAAAAGATGAAGACATTTCTTCTGCGCGACCCAGGAAAGAGCAAATATGGCGGAATATATGGAGCATATAATGGACGAATTTTTTGAAGGATATTCCATGAAGAAAAATACTTTATTTGAGGGCCAAAATATGTGCAAGAATATGGTATATTCGGCCAAGAAGTATTGGGGAATAAGGAATGCAAGATTTGAAGATATAAAGATTTCCTTTTCCTTGAAGAAGAAGAAAACTGGGCAGTCAGGTCACTCAACTTCTAAAATCCGTAGTAAATTCAATTCAACTCCAAATATGGCGTTCATTATATGGATTTTATAGCCCTTTGAATAAGCTTTCCAATGAAACAAAAATCGGAATTTTCTGAGCTCTAGAACTCCCGGGAAAGACGTTTCAAGACAGGCTGGCAGTTCTACCCGAGTACACTAGGAAAACCTAGTTTGGAGAGGAAAGTTGGAATTCTTCACCTATAAATACAAGAGCTCGGCCTCAAAGCAAATCATCACCTATCTTATGCTCTCAAGCTGCCAAAATCCTCAAACATTCTCCACCACAAAGATCTCCAGAGCCAAGGTCGACTACACCATCATTACCTCCTAAAAACCGATACCAACTCCATCAAAGGGTCGTCTTGCTCTTGAAGTTTGCAGTGCTGTTCACGGAACTAAAAGTGTAACATGAACTCTTTACTCCGTAGTCTCCTTTGTCTTTGTATTTATTTGTGTAAAAACTCGGTGAATGAATGTTTATTTTGGTTTTATACACTTTATGAATTCCATACGTGTTCCATGTGTTTATGAATCTTAGTTTCTTTTATGTGTTATGTGTTGGGCATAAGGCTTCGGTGGGTAGAGGTTAGGATCACTAAGATGTTTGCAGTGCTGTTCACGGAATATGTTAGTCCCTACTTTTATCAAATCGATGATTTAGTTAAGGTGTTTATATGCTGTTCATTGCACTTTGATTAAAAGATAAAGAAAACCATAACATGTAATTGGAATTAAGGTTTGTAAATTTCGAAGATGATGGGAGGATTAGAGCTGTATAATCTGCATGTGGGTAGGATGGGATGATCACATGTAAATAATTAATTAGGTTTTCTTTTTTGTCGAAAATATGGTAAGGGTTTTTGGGATTTTCTTATGTGTTTGCTTGTCTATGAGTTGATGCATGATAGAGTCCTAGGAATACTTGCTATGTGATTGACGTTTTTAGTTAGTAATTAGATAGAAAATTTAGGAAATTAAAATCAACTCTTTTATACCCCCCTTTTTACTACACAAGAATTGCATGCACCCTTCAATCCCCGGTTTAGAACGATACCCTACTTATCAATGCTATATCTACACAAAAAGGGTTTAAATTGCATATGGTTGAATTATGTGTTAAGTGTCTACTTTGTGTTAATATTTGATGCATGTTTCCGTCATATCAATTTTTGGCGCCGTTGCCGGGGATTGTTAATTGTTTGTGATTTTTGTGTGTATATATGTAAATTTATACTTGTGCATATTACTAACCATTTTTTTTTTAGGAATTTTTGAAGTATATATGCTAATTTTACTTACAATTTTCGATGCTTTGTATATGTGCCCTAATTGATTTAATTTTTCGCAAATAAATACATGTGAATAAATGTTAGTGTAAATTTTAATTTTTGTACATATTAATCGGTGTTTGTATATATATATCTAATAATTGTTAAGCATGTTAAAGGATAGTCTTAGATTTACATTGATTACATGCTTGATTAATAAGGTCTCACTCCTTGGAATAGATGGTGCCTCTTTTTCTTGTTTATCTCCTTAACCCCTTATGTTTTACACATAAGGTTGAGGGCGGAGTCTACAAGAACTATGAGGGAGTGTGAATTTTTGAAAGTTTGGCTGAATGTCGGACATGGTGTCTAGAAACGGGTTATGACTGGTGACAGGTTCTGGATCTAAGAAAGACTTGCATCAATGGAGTATATACCAATGATCCGGTGAGTGGATGAAAACTTGTCTTTGAGTAAGAAATCTTTGGTAACTTGGTGTCTAGAAGGTGACGGTTTCTATGACGGGTTTTGGATCCGAGATCTCAAATCGGTCCTACCTCTCGTGGTCTCTCTTGCCAACTGGCCAAGCTTATTAAAGTTGCCCAAAGAAGACAAGGACTAAATCTACTTTCCATGATCGGTAAGCCTCGGGATGCATTGTCAAAATTAGTCCTGCCTCTCGCGTTATCTCTATCCCCAACTGGCCATGTTTTTCGATTGAACCAAGGCTGAACAATTGAGAATTCATACTTTATCGCACGGGTCGCACGTCCTTGGAAAGACTGAAAAATCAATGCCTTGTAATCCTTGTAAATTTTTGGCGAAATCAATTTGAGACATGTGTGCTAAAAATCTCGAAAATTGTTGAACATGTAAAGGTCTTTCCAACGTTGCAGGTACTTAGTTGCATTAACTCCCCTGCGGTTTCATGATGCTCGGATTTCATCACCGGGTACCCTAACCTAAGTGAAGTTAGGGACATGAGACCAATGGACGAGTCATTCTATTCATGATTGTTCACGTAACTTGGATGTTTTCTGCAGGTTCTAACCATTTTCTCTTATGCATTCACACCATTTTATCATCTAGGTTGATCTTGTTTGATGCATTTAGTTAATTCTCATTAAGTAAATGTGTGATACATGGTAAATCGAAGTGTGACATTGTGTGAAATGTGCCCTAAGAACATGTCCAACGTGCAAAACAAATTTTGTGTGTTTATATACTTAGATTTCTCATTGGTTACTATATTTCTGCATCATTTGCATTGCATTTTTATTATATATCATGTGCATTCATGTTTCTAGTATATTGTGCCTTAGTATTTTCGTTGCATATGTGTTATATGTTTAGTATAAATTCAGAGCTGGGCAATAGGCTGTTTTGTGTGATTTATCTGATATAGTTATACGTCTCGGAAAATTCTGAAACTTTTATGAAGTATTTGTATATGTGTCTAGTCTTTTCACGTAAAATTTCAGCTAGTTCCAAAGTGTGATTAATTCTAGAGAAATTATTCAAATAGTCATGCTCAGGTTGCTCGATTTTTGTGAATATTTAGAATAGTCAAGCATCTTTGCATATCATTCATTCATTCATGCATTACATAATTGCATCATCTTGAATTATATTCATCATTGCATTTCATGCATTTGTTTTGGATTTTATGTTTGTTGAGTTTTGAAGGATACGACGGAGGAGCATGCTTCAAGTGTTTTCATAATTCGCAGCTTCTGTCCAAAACAGAACAGTCAACTTTGAAAAGTCATAACTTTCAACTCGCTTGGAGTTAGCACGAGTTCTTTATATGAATGGAAAGCTCGAGACGTCTAGTTTTCAGTCATATAAAGATCACGAATTTTTGAGCTCTACATCGTTCGGAATTCTAGTTTAAAGACACGGAGGTCAGAACATTAAGCTGCAAAGTGGAAAGAACAAATGGAGGAGATGCACCTTCAAGATCAGGCTGTTCCAAGAGCATAAATGAAGCATCATGTCTAGGCTGTAAGACATTAAAAAACAAGCGCTTGTTGGGAGGCAACCCAATAGAGGATCGATGCTCAGATTTGCTTTCTTCTCCCTTCCTCCTTATTAATTAGTTTGTTAGTGTGTTAATTAGTTAGTTATTTTTGGTGAATTCATTCTCCATGTTTGATTCTATGCTTTTACTTAGTTACATTGAGGACAATGTAGGATTTAAGTGTGGGGGAGGGGTTTACACTTTCTTTTAGTCATAAATTATAAAATTGGGCGGACAAAGGATTTCCAGTGGATGATGCCCTAAAATTTTTAAAATTTATTTAATTTTCGTGGGTTTTTAGTTTTCTAAAATTTTAGGTAGTTTTTTTGAGTGTATTTTAGTGTTTTTCAGAGTCTTAGGATGCCCTTAACTCGTCGATGATGATATTTTTCTGAGACAATTTCGAGTTCATGGCTTTCATATTATTAAACTATGGAATTCTTTTGTTAATATAGATGTTTTGATTGCATTAACATGTAGTAGATATAGATTGTAAAACTTGGTACAGAATTCGCATGTTAGAATAAGTTTTAAATCATACAAACCTAAAAGTGAGTTTTTGAGCCTACATTACTTCATTTGAGAGTGAATTTCGTGCATATGGTTTTCAAAAACAAAACATGCCTCATCTGATTACTTGCCATAGATTTTAATGAACTAGAGATTAAAAGAACTTACTCATGTAGATTTACAACGCTTTTAAGTTGATATATGCTCTGATTTTGGATATGATTAAAAGCAAATTAGGTTACCACCACTTGAACCAAATGGCCTTGTGTCCCATTGTGCGCACGAGTTGCGACACCCTTAGATTACCCCTTTGTGCCTACATTAAGCCTTTTCTTTCATTTACCACATACATATCTAAACACTTAGCCTAGTGTAGAATTTCCAACCCTTGTTCAAAGACTTGGTGAAGAGGTTTCGAAGCTAGCATAAAGAAGTGGCGAAAAAAAAAAGTGATGAAAGAATACAAAGAAGGGAAGACTTGTTCAAAGGAGTTGATTGCCGAAAATACAATAAAAAAAAAGAAAGAAAAAAAAAATCGAGAGCAAAAGAAAAGAAAAGAAAAAAAAAATGTGTAAAAGCTCTCCGGCAAAAGTTCTAAGTGTAAAAGTTTGGACAAGTGAAGTTTAGAATGAAGTTAGGGCCCAAAAAGATGAAAATTGGCCCCCGATCCTGAAGTTTGATACAAGAAGAAGTTTAGAAAGGATGAGCCACGAATTTGAAGAATTATAAGTGCTAAACTAAGTCTTTGGAACGTTTTTACACCACCACTTATCTAAATTTCGAATGCCTTAGCCTTAGCCTCATTACAACCTTTCTAAAGTCCTTTATAATCCTTAAGATGAGTAGCCTTCAATTGGTTGAGTAAGTTACATGAGTAAGCATATGGTTTGGGTTCATTTGTGCAAGTAATTGGTTTTATTCATGAGGTATTCTGTTTATTCTTCGATATATCTTGAGTGAATACCCCTTTTTCATGAGTGAAAAGATGATAAGTGCATCCATGTGAGATTGATTTAAACTTTTCGAAACATGCATAGCTTATAACTCACCATTGTTTTCATCTAGGTCTTACTTGTTCATGCATGAGAATGTCTTTATTAACTCTTGAATTCCTTGTGCATTAATTTTATGAATTTTCATGAAATTTTCGAAATTCATTTGTTAAAGGGCTTAGTAGTATTTTTTGGAAAATTTTGAGTCTTAGTTTAATTTAGTGTTTGCTAAGGGACTAGCAAAGTTTAAGTGTGGGGGATTTGATCTACGCATTTTAGGCGTACTAATTAATGTGTTTTCTCTACATTTTTACTTTGATAATTGCTTAGTTTTAACTTATTTTGTTAAATTCAGGTGTTGACCAAAAGAGACGGAGTAAAGGAGTCTACAAGCACGCAGAACGCAATAAATCCGGAGAAGAAATAGTCCGAGAAATGGTCTTCAAATGGTTACTAAAATGCATTCCCATATGGTGTCAAGAATTGGAAACCAAATGCCAAATAAAATGGATACCAAAATGGTGGACAAAAAGATGAAGACATTTCTTCTGCGCGACCCAGGAAAGAGCAAATATGGCGGAATATATGGAGCATATAATGGACGAATTTTTTGAAGGATATTCCATGAAGAAAAATACTTTATTTGAGGGCCAAAATATGTGCAAGAATATGGTATATTCGGCCAAGAAGTATTGGGGAATAAGGAATGCAAGATTTGAAGATATAAAGATTTCCTTTTCCTTGAAGAAGAAGAAAACTGGGCAGTCAGGTCACTCAACTTCTAAAATCCGTAGTAAATTCAATTCAACTCCAAATATGGCGTTCATTATATGGATTTTATAGCCCTTTGAATAAGCTTTCTAATGAAACAAAAATCGGAATTTTCTGAGCTCTAGAACTCCCGGGAAAGACGTTTCAAGACAGGCTGGCAGTTCTACCCGAGTACACTAGGAAAACCTAGTTTGGAGAGGAAAGTTGGAATTCTTCACCTATAAATACAAGAGCTCGGCCTCAAAGCAAATCATCACCTATCTTATGCTCTCAAGCTGCCAAAATCCTCAAACATTCTCCACCACAAAGATCTCCAGAGCCAAGGTCGACTACACCATCATTACCTCCTAAAAACCGATACCAACTCCATCAAAGGGTCGTCTTGCTCTTGAAGTTTGCAGTGCTGTTCACGGAACTAAAAGTGTAACATGAACTCTTTACTCCGTAGTCTCCTTTGTCTTTGTATTTATTTGTGTAAAAACTCGGTGAATGAATGTTTATTTTGGTTTTATACACTTTATGAATTCCATACGTGTTCCATGTGTTTATGAATCTTAGTTTCTTTTATGTGTTATGTGTTGGGCATAAGGCTTCGGTGGGTAGAGGTTAGGATCACTAAGATGTTTGCAGTGCTGTTCACGGAATATGTTAGTCCCTACTTTTATCAAATCGATGATTTAGTTAAGGTGTTTATATGCTGTTCATTGCACTTTGATTAAAAGATAAAGAAAACCATAACATGTAATTGGAATTAAGGTTTGTAAATTTCGAAGATGATGGGAGGATAAGAGCTGTATAATCTGCATGTGGGTAGGATGGGATGATCACATGTAAATAATTAATTAGGTTTTCTTTTTTTGTCGAAAATATGGTAAGGGTTTTTGGGATTTTCTTATGTGTTTGCTTGTCTATGAGTTGATGCATGATAGAGTCCTAGGAATACTTGCTATGTGATTGACGTTTTTAGTTAGTAATTAGATAGAAAATTTAGGAAATTAAAATCAACTCTTTTATACCCCCCTTTTTACTACACAAGAATTGCATGCACCCTTCAATCCCCGGTTTAGAACGATACCCTACTTATCAATGCTACATCTACACAAAAAGGGTTTAAATTGCATATGGTTGAATTATGTGTTAAGTGTCTACTTTGTGTTAATATTTGATGCATGTTTCCGTCGTATCAATTATTAACACATGGAGAGGCGAAAGACTTACCGCTTCGTCAGGGCACTGCGGATAGAACTTCTGATGAATATACACCAAGGGGTTCACTTCTTGTTGTTGCTGCGCCTTAGTCGACCAACCCATGTAGTTGAGTGAACCTGCATGATGGGCCCTGGTGTTTTTCAATCTATTCGCCCGGTTCGTCTTCGAAATCGCCTTGTTTGATAAACATATGGAAAAAAATTAGTAACAAACTATTTCAATCTGATACGATACATTAAGCTTGTATGATATATTAAGGATGCATACCCGAGCTTTGGAGTGCTCAAAGTGGGCTATCAGCCACAGCCACTCGTACTCCCTAAACCGGAATTCGCTAGGGGTAGAACCTCGGCCTAGCTCCTTGTATACAGTGTAATGGGAAGAAAGCTCGTTCTTCCACTCTTTATACCTATATTAAAACAAGGAAAAAAAGTTAAAGATATTAAAACACTTGATAAACAAAAATCTAACTCGATATATATTCAAATAAGTCGAAGCACATCACCTCATATGTAGTTGACGCTCTACCCACGTGTGAATAAGAACTTCATCCACGTCAAACCACACTTGCAATATGAATATATAAAAGGTAAAATTATATATTTAAGTGGACTTAATTAATAAATGTAAAATTTACGTAATGAAAATACGATTTTACTCACACTGAGTGCATTATGCACTTGCATCTTCACGTAGATAGGCACAGATTCCCAATCTGGCCAAAGCATTGGGACCTTGTCCCGCACGATCGCACCGGCCATGCTGACATATTTGCGCGTGGTGTCGAATGCCTCGATCACCTCGCCATCCTCATTGGCCCTTATGGGCGTTTTCCTTCCGCCGGTGGCCTGCTCAAGTCTCTTCCCGGTGCAGGTGCCTCTAGCCCCTTTCCGTTTTCCAGTCTCATTAACGAAATTGCCTAATAATACAATGTCAACAAATTGATATCATTAATTGAACCTATCGCAAGTCTTAAGTAATAATTAAGTAATCAATCTGATGTTAATAAAATTTACCTGCATCGTCCGTTTGTTGGTTGGTGCACCTCACACTCCAAAGATACACGGGGTCGAACGGAAGGAAGTTATACGCTTCCTCCACGGTCAGGAACTCCGGCCGTCCTTCAACATAAACAGGCATCCCCCTATCATCGAATTCAGAGATGACAGGAATCTCGTCGGGTAGGAAGAGACCGGACGGCGGAGATAGACGAGGCCTGGACGATGAGGCGCCAGCACCACCATGTGCCTCAGTTGATTCCCGTGAAACGGGAGTAGGCACCATCCGAATATGGGGCATTCAGATTGAGGGAGTTTCTGATGCCCCCGTTGACTGTCGCTCGTCTGAGGCTCTGCCACCAGAGGGACGTCTGCTGATTGAGCGTCTAGAGACTGAGGCTCGAGCCTCAACTTCCGGTTCCACGGCTCTTGATCGTGCAGCTTCCTCCTCAGCTCGCGCCTCTAGCAAGGCTCTCGTGCGAGCAGTCATCATTGGCCCACTGGGCGTGTTGCTAACTGCGGGCGAGGAGGAAGCTTGACTACTGTTCCCTCCACTATTTCGGGAACCTCTCCGAAGCCAATTAGCCGCAAAACCTCCTGGACACCGTAATAGTCATGGATTCGGTTCAATAACAAATCGGAACCGGAACCGTTTCGAACCGGAATCGTTAGAAACTGGAACTGTTTGTAACCGGAACTGTTTGTAACCGAAACCGTTTGTAACATAACGGGAAAGGTTACAAACAGTTCCGGTTCCAAACGGTTCCAGTTCCAAACCGTTTCGGTTCTATAACAAATCGGAACCGGAACGGTTTGGAACCGGAACCGTTTGAAGCCGGAACTGTTTGTAACCGGAAACGTTTGTAACATAACGGTTCCGGTTACAAACTGTTCCGGTTCCAAAGGGTTCCGGTTCCGCGCGGTTCCGGTTTAAAACCGTTCTGGTTCTAAACCGTTTCGATCCCGATTTCCACCTTCATTTATACGATTAATTAACAACTATATCACCTAAATTAACATATATACATTTTCGATGTATATATATATACATCATGCATCTTAATTAAATTTAATTTTCACATATTCATCCAAATCACAAACCCTAATTAATTTTCCACATTTTTCACACATATATATATATCATGCATCTTAATTAGGTTTAATTTCCACGTATATATACATCACATATTCATCCAAACCACATATATACATAATTTTCACATATATATACATCACTTAATTTTCACATACCTAAATATATATATACATCACATATATTTCCATTGCATATAAATTTAGAACTTATCACCCTAATTTCCAACTTAGCACCCTAATTAATTTACACATACACATACACATACACATACACATACACATACACAAAAATAATTAAAAATTGAGAGAGATAGAGAGGGAGAGAGAGAGGATCGGACCTGCCATGGATTTCCACCTACAATGCTTTGCCGACTACAATGGTGAGGGGAGGAGAGGAGGGGAGGAGGGGAGGAGGAGATTTTCGGAGGAGGAGAGGAGAGGGGATCGGTGGAGAGGAGGAGAGGGAGAGGAGGAGTAGAGGATAAGCAGGAGGAGTGGGAGATGAGGAGGAGGAGGTGATCTACTTTGAACTCACCGGACCGATTTGGGAGGAGGAGAGGGAGAGTAGGAGGAGAGGGAGAGGAGGAGAAATGAAAGGCTCGGGCTCGACTGGGTTTCTAACCAGAAAACATTGCCGGCGAGTTGCTTATAACTCGTTGGTAATGTCATTACCAACGACTTCAACTCGTTGGTAATGACATTACCAACGAGTTATAAGCAACTCGTTGGTAATGACATTACCAACGACGAGTTATCTCATTGGTAATGTCATTACCAACAAGTTGCTTATAACTTGTTGGTAATGTCATTATTTCCCGAAGAATATCCGACAACATTTTCCGTCTACGATTTCCGGCTACATTTTCCGACTACAATTTCGATTATCAATTTCCGTATACGTACGATTAACGACTACATTTTCCGACTACAATTTCGATTATCAATTTCCGTATACGTACGATTAACGACTACAATTTCCGACTACAATTTCGATTATCAATTTCCGTCTACGATATCCGGCTACGTACATTTTCCGACTACAATTTCCATTATCAATTTCCGTCTACGATTAACGACTACAATTTCCGTCTACGATTTCCGGCTACATTTTCCGACTACAATTTCGATTATCAATTTCCGTCTATGTACGATTAACGACTACAATTTCTGTCTACACTTTCGACTACATTTTCCGACTACATCATATTTCCGACAACAATTTCCGACTACATCATTAACGTACTAAGGATGATAATCGTAATCATCGTCATCACTTGAGTCTGACTCGGTTTCATAAGTAACCTCTGGCAATATGTGCCTCTCCTCGTCATCTGAATCAGCGTCAACTTCATATGGATTAACATCGAGAAGTTCTGCTCCAGTAATTCGAACCACACTCCTAGATCTCACATTATTAAGGCGAATCGTAGATGATTCCGGAATGTCAAAAGCATTCGGCTTTTGGTATGCAGTAACTTCCTCATCATCTGCGGTATCACCAAGTGTGGCAGCATTGTATATGTTTCTATGAGCAACATGGTTAACCACCTTCCACGGGACTTTATTAAGAAGATCGTCCAGGTAAAACACTTGTTTTACTGATGAGGCAAGAACGAAAGGGTCTTCTTCATACCAGGTAGTAGCAGTATTCACCGAAAATGTTCCGTGCTGATCGGTCCTTGTGTTCTCCGGGCTAGTATCAAACCATCTACACTTGAACAAGTGCACTTTCATGTGGTTCCCATAAATTAGTTCAACAACTGAATGAAGGACACCGTAATAGTCAACGCCATCCTGCCCACCATGGACCATCACCCCACAATTTTGTGTTTTCAGTCGGTCGTCTCTATTTTCACATATAAATTTCACGCCATTGACCTGACACATCGAGTAAACTTTTGAAGCTATCGGTTTCATCGCAAGGACTCTCAATTCGTTTGACCACTCTGGGTAACCATCATCTGCTACATGGTTCATCTGAAAACGATAAGAAACCACACAAGACATTATGAACATAGAAACCACAAAACCACGTACGTACACACATGCTGTATAAGGAAAATGGCAATAAAAAAAAGACATATACACATATACCCTTACCCATGGACCAATGTAGTTTGCAAACGTCCTGTTGTGGTAATCAACATTTCCGGCAATAGCAGGGCAGTGAAGATGATAGTTTTTCCAATATTGTACTTCTTCACAGTTAATCAGTACTGACCAGTGGGCAATGACTACCTCATTTTCATCCAACTTGTACGACTTTGGCAAGCTTCCCTGTACTACAACGTCATTGGAGATGATAGAAAGGTTGAACTGAGGTTCATCTATCGGCATCTGTTGTTGGAGGTCCTCAAGCGCTCCCAAATACACTTTGGTGTACGTGACACACTCGTGCGCAACATATGCTTCAGCGATACACCCTTCAGGTGCATATTTATTCTTCACATAGTCCTTGTAGGCTCCCAATTGTCTACAAGTTAACAAGTGCATGTTAAAAGGGGTAAAACTAAGACTTTACATATAAAAACAGAGGCAAACCAAATGTACCTTTCCATGGGATACATCCAAGTGTAGTGTACGGGACCGGTAAGCAACAATTGTTCGGGAAGATGGATCGTGAGGTGAGGCATGATGTCGAAAAAATTTGGGGGAAATATCCTCTCAAGCTTGCACATGATAAAAATGATGTCATCTTGCATCTCCCTGAGATCTGATTTTTTAACTTCCCTTGTGCATAACTTCTGAAAGAATCTTGACAAGGCCACCAACGGCTCCACCACCTCCTTGGGCAGGTACCCTCGAATGAAAATAGGGAAAAGGCGTTGAAGCAGTACATGGCAGTCATGACTCTTTAATCCGTACATCTTATTGTCCCGGTAGTTAACACACCTGCTTATATTTCCTGCATAGCCATAAGGATACCTGCATGTATATATATATAGCCATAGGCAACAATTATATTTATCGCATATCACCATAATCCGGTAAAAATTAAAGGCAAACCAATTTCCGTACTACATAGTCATATATAAGAATATTTACCTGACATTACTCAGCCACCGAAAAATTTCATGCTTATGCTTCGGCTTGACGGTTTAAGGAGCTTGCGGCATTTTTCTCTTACCATCTCGTAACCACAAATGTTTCCGCAGTCCCATAGCTTTCAGATCAATACGTGCCTTAGGGATGTCTTTTGTTTTCCCCTCCAAGTTAAGAACTGTGCCCACCACACTTTCACACACATTCTTCTCTATGTGCATGACATCTAGGTAATGTCTGATAAGCAACCTGGACCAGTAGGGGAGTTCCCAGAATATGCTCTTGTGTGTCCAAAACTTATACATTTCGGGCTTGTCTGGAATTGATGTCACTATGTCAGGATGATTGCTCAGCTGGCCAAAATCATATTCATTCAACACTTCCAAAATTTCTTCCCCTGTCCATCGCCTGGGTGCCACACCTGTTTCCACAGTCCCATCAAACGCGTCTGGATCCTGCCTAAATGGGTGATCATATGGAAGCCAACAACGGTGACGAATCTGAACAATTTTGCTGCAATGAGGACTGCAACAATCAACCGTCATGCACTTTGAACAAGCCCTGTAACCCCTGGTAACGTTGGCCGACAACATACCGCGGGCAGGAAAATCACTGATGGTGCCAACAAGCATGGCATGCATCTGGAACATCTCCTTTTTGAACCTATCGTAAGTGGGATGGCCACACTCACTCAGGTACTTAAGCTCCTCAATCAAAGGCCTCAAATACACATCGAGACACTTTCCTGGATAACCCAGGCCCGGAATTAACAGAGTGAGCATATTGTATTCCTTCTTCATGCACATCCATGGTGGAAGGTTGTACGGTACCAAAATAACTGGCCATATACTGTATTGAAGACTCATGTTGCCAAAAGGGTTGAATCCGTCAGATGAGAGCCCTAGCCAAACATTTCGGACCTCTGCTGCAAAATGATCAAACTCCCTGACCATGTGCTTCCAGGCCTCTCCGTCGGAAGGGTGTATAAGGGTGTCATCGTCAGGCAAGTTCCTCTCAGCCCACCATCTCATTGCCTCGACCGTGAAAGCACACATGAACAACCGCTCCAGCCTATCAATAAGCGGGAAATATCGAAGTATCTTCACAGCTTTCTTGTTGCCTGCAGGAGTCAACTTATACCTTTCTGTAAAACATACCGGGCAGGCTTCAAGGTCTTCGAGATCTTTTCCCCAGAAGAGAATACAATCATATCTGCATGCATGGATTTTGATGTAGGAAACCCCAAGATCTTTCAGGATATGTCGCACCTTATGATGAGTGGTAGGAAGACGATGACCGGGTGGCAGTAGCGAAGCAGTCCACTTCAACCAAGAATCAACAGCTTTGACAGACATTTTGTTCTCCATTTTGAGCTGCATCACTCCCATCACACTTTCAAGAACAGTCTTACTACAACCGTCGTACAACGGAGTCTGTTGCAATGCAATCAGGTTGTTGTACTTGTCCATACCGCTTGTGTTGACATGAGCTCCAGGTAATGGTTCGACTGGCTCGATATGGGGGAAACCCTCAACGACGGGAGGGACATTTGGTGCTTCATCAGCAAATACACCGCTCTCATGAGGAAACATATCATTGATTAACATCGATGTTGAATCATAGGATGAACTGCCCCTCTCAGCAAAATCTCCATGATCATAGCGTGGACTGGCCCTCTCACCAAATTGTCCATGATCATGCGGACCCGCTACCGATGTTTCACCGTGATAAATCCAATAAGTGTACTTATCCCAAAACCCGTATTTACTCAGGTGCCTCTGGACTTTATCAATGGGAAATCGAAATCGATCGCTGAAACACTTACATTCTTTACACGGGCAATAATAAAGTGTAGTGTCTCCACAATTAGCCTTCACAAAATCCACAAAACTCCTAATTCCCTCGTGATATCTGACATCCCATCTTTCGAGGCTCATCCAACTCTTGTGCATCCTGAAAATTCTAACAATTTTACGTATTAATTATATATATACACACATTCACTACTAATAATCGACGTGATATCTCAATTCAACTCTAATTAAATCAACACATGCATGCATATATATATATATATATCGATCTAATCTCTGAATTCGATTCAGTACTCGATGATAGTATTCTCCTTTTTTCAATTCAAAACGTATTTGACTGGGTAGGAGGCTCTGTTAAGCCTGGCTCCGATAACAATACGATAATACCAGTCATTGATTCAGACACAAGATTAACTACAAGCTGTTTTCTCGTTTCGGTGACCGTACATCAACAACATTTCATATATATCTCACGAATTGGATTTGATCAACACACACACATATATATATACCACATATACATATATATACACCTACCTATATATATAGCTTCCCGAGTGATCGAGTTTTTGACGCGTGCCTTAATTTTGACAATATACCGAATGATCGATTTCAGAGCGTACGTTTTCCTTCTTTCGATTTCTCTGGATTTTTTTCGATCAAAATGATTGAATGATCGAGCTGCCGCACCCGGCATCTAATATAAGACACATTGCCGGCGACGGAGTAAGTCGCCGGAAATGAAGACATTACCGGCGACTTTACGCCGGAATCTCGCCGGTAATGTTCCAAAACATTACCGGCGACTCCAACCGTCGCCGGCAATGTCTAGCCACACATTTCCGGCGAAATTCCGGCCGGAAAATCGCCGGAAATGTTCGGCTTGACATTGCCGGCGACGGTTGGAGTCGCCGGTAATGTTTTGGAACATTACTGGCGAGATTCCGGCGACATTACCGGCGACGGAGTAAGTCGCCGGTAATGATGGACATTACCGGCGACTTTTCCGGTCGCCAGCCTTGTTGGCCGGAATCTCGCCGGTAATGTTTCATTTTCTTGTAGTGTGCTTAAATCTAAGTCCTAATAGAGTCTTTAAATTTCAGTTTTATTTTGTTTTGTTTTGTTTTTCCTTTGAGTCTTATTGTTTCTATTTTGTGCAGAACATTGTGTATGCGTACTAGGCACACCACAAGCGAGGAGCCATTATTACTTGATCTGGAAATTGAACGCTTGGCAAGGCAAAACAGAAGACAGCAAAGACAATAGTCGATGAGCATGAACAATAGTGGTGGTGAGCAACCTGAGCCTGAAAAGCAGTCTGATACAGAATCTGAATTTGAGGAGCAGGAAGAACAGTACATACCATCACCATCGTCGTCACCCATGGCTAACCATACTCGACTTAGAGAGTCTTTTATTCCAGGCACAAGTGTTGATGAATCACCAATCGTGTTACCAGAGAATCTAGGGAACTATGCCATTCCCCCTTCACTCATCTCAAATCTGCAACACTTCAGAGGCATTCCTTCTGAAGACCCTCAAGACCATCTCAATGAGTTTGCAGCCCTGTGCAGAATTCAGAGGTCCACAAATGTGGATGCAGATACTATGAAGCTCATTCTGTTCTCTTTTTCATTGAAGGAGCAGCAAAAGCATGGTTTAATTCTTTAGCTCCTCAATCGATGGATACTTGGGAGAAGATGAGTGGTGCTTTTATGAAGGAATTTTACTCAGCTTCCAGGACCAAGAACTTGAAGCAGCATATTAGCACCTTCAGGCAGAAGGATGAAGATGAATTACATGAGGCATGAAGTCAATTCAAGAGTCTGCTTAGACAATGTCCTCACCACAAGTTTGAGTTGAATGATCAAATTGAGTTCTTTTATGAAAGACTTGATTCCTTCAACAGGTCCAAACTTGATTAAGCTTGTGGGTGAAATTTGTGGAATATGACTGGACCTCAAGCAAAGAAAATCATTGAAAATCAAGCTAAAAATTCAAGGAAGTTTTAGTCCCAAGATAGAACATTGGGAGCCAGCAGACGATCAGTGAATGACGTTACTATTGATGGAGCCATGGAGAAGAGATTGAGTGCCATGGAAAATGACATTGCTTTGATTGCTAGCTAGTAGTCTGAAGGTAGCCAAGAACACAACAGTTGCTGCAGTTCGAGTTATGTGCACTATATGTTTAGCATCATACCACTTAGCGGAAGATTGTCCTCAGTTTAGAGCGGATGAGGAGATTAATCAAGAGGAGGAATCAAATTATTTCTAAAGGCAGCCTAACACATATGATGGAAATAAGGATCACCCACTCCTGAGTTACAAAATCAACAATGTGCTCAATCCTCCAGCTACTCCACCTGGATTTCAGCAAAGACAATCTATAGGGGATGGGCAATAATTTGGCCAAAGGCGTGTGCATCAACAACAACAACCTCCAGCTCAAGCATCAACAAGAACTTCAACTTTGGAAGCCCTGCTTCAACATATGATGTTTGACAATAAGAAATATAGGGAGGAGAACAGTGCATTCCGCCAAGAGATGGGTGCCTTTCGTCAAGAAATCAAGGCCACAACTCTGCAACAAAGAAATGCAATTAAGTTGCTAGAACGTCAAGTAAGCCAAATTCAGCAAACACTCGCTCAAGTAAACCAAAGTTGTCCCCCTAGCAATACTCTCACTAATCCTAATGGAAAACATGATGCCCATGCTATCAATTTGAAGAGTGAAAATGTGTTAGAAGAAGTCCCCAAGTCAGAAAGCCCAAAGAGATAGTGGGAAGAACAGATGACCGGACCGACAACATCAAGAGAACTATCGAAGGATAGCCCAGGAACCCTAATTCGACAAGTCGAAAATGCACCTAGGACAAATTCATTAACAAAGATTAAAGAAGGCCAGGTATTATCTAATCCTTCTCCTTTGATTACTCATAATGTGTCATTTTCTAGTAGGTTGAAGAAACAGGTGAAGGTTGACAAAGAGAATGAGATTTTGGAGGTGTTTAAGAAAGTAGGAGTGAACATCCCTTTGTTGAATGTGGTCAAGCAGATACCACAGTATGCAAAGTTTCTTAAAGATCTATGTACTACAAAGAGAAAGTTTTATGGAACTGAGACTGTGGCTTGATAGTCGCATATTTATGCGTCTATTCGGTATTTATTGTGTTCCCTATATTTAGTTTATTGTTATTAATCGAGTGAATTAATTATGTTTATTTTTTTTAGGGGTTTTGGGGATTAATGAAGAAAAGGAGATTAAATAATATATTTTAAGAGTTATTGTGGAAAGGAAGACTTACGAGGTGAAGGAGTCCTAATTTGAGAAGAATACTAGTTGCCAACGTGATACATTATAGGAGCTTGGAGAGGAGAATGTTTGCACGTGGATTTTTATATATATATTTGGAGTGGCTTTGGCGAGGGGTAGTTTTGGCGAGGAGCTTATTTATATATACATTAAAAGAGCTTGGCGAACAATTAAAGATCAAAAGAAGTGGTGTTTGACTTGTACTTTGGGAAGAACTCCATTTGGAGTTGGAAACTGCATGCACGTGAGCTTTTGGCTATCAATTAAACCTAGTTGCATGCTTATATATATAGCTAGCTAAACATAATAAAAGGGGGACAGCTTGGGCTGGAATTCTTGGGAGGAGAAAGAAAGAAACAAAAAGAAAGGGAAGTTCTCATGCAAGAAGTCTAGGCTGATTCCGTCGTCGTCAAGAGTTTATTCTTTTTCTTTAATTTAATTTATCTTTCATGAACTCTTTAATGTTATTATTTATGACTTTTAGTAGCTAAACTCATTGTTGAGGGGTTGCTTGAAGCCTCGTACATGAAGTCTTCCTAATTCATACACTTTAATCTAGTTTTGCATATTCAATTTGAATGAGGTTTCTTTTTCTATGTGACTCACCGTATGAGTTCTTGTATGTTTACTTTGGTGCACAACTTAGTATGCATGCTAGGATTCTAGTTTCATGAGATACGGGCGACTGAAGATAATTTCATCCACGGGATTCTCTACAGTGATACGCCGATTTTACCGTCGGATGATTGAAACCCTAAGTCTAGCAGGACACGCCTATAGTGTACCTGTGAACCCTTGTAGCTTCTCAAACCTTTTCTAGAGTTTAATGCTTTCTTCTTTGTAAACCTTGGGGTCCATGACTATGGGTTCATAGAGGGATAGATGTGGGGGAGGTCCATGACAAACCTGCATAGGCATAAGGATTAGGTAATAGGATGTGGTTGTAACGATCAACTCTTCCTAGGAACTTTCATTAATTGGATATGTGCATTAGGTTAAGTATGTGTTAGATAGATGGAATGGCGGTGGTGGATTCATTCCTCTTAACTCATTAATCATATAGTTAAACTCATTTGCATTCATAAGCATATTTACTTTATGCAATTTATTGATTTCTGCATTAGCTGTATCTTAGCTAATTTATTTCGGTAACCAAATCAACTCTGAAAACCCTCAAATTTTGTGTGGTAGTCCACCACTGTGTCTAGTTCATTATGTCTAAATTTTGTAGCATTTGAATCTGTCTAGCTTAGGTTCGCATTGTCACTAGTGTGCTATAGTCGAGTCTGTCCGCATTTTAGTTTTGTGTTAGGATTTAGTTTCACCAATTTCTCGTGTTCGATAACCCCTATTTATCTTACTACATTGATATATCCAGGTTGTGAATAGGGTATCTTTGAGAGGTGTTTACCCGCCTTGTCATGGCCACTTAAGCTAGCCGATCTACGATGTTTCACGATCCCATGCACTATTGGTGATCATAGGTTTGCAGGTGCTCTACTTGATTTATGTGCATCCATAAACTTAATGCCTTACATTGTGTATGACAAGTTGAAGATGGGAGAACTTATCCCCATGGGTGTCACCGTTAAACTTGCAGACAGGTCTAACTGTTACCCTAGAGGTATTATTGAGGATGAATTGGAGCAGGTGGGAGACTTGATATTCCCAGTATATTTTTTTGTGCTGGAAATGGAACATGAGCCAATGTCATCTGAAATACTATTGATTCTTGTGAGAGCATTCTTGAGAATAGCGTGTACAAAGATCGATTATTTTGATGGATTATTGAGCATAGAAGTGGCGGAGGAGAAGATCCACTTCAACATTTATGAAGCTCTCAAACATCCAAATAGTGATGATGCTTATTCTTATTGTTCAATTGACAATTTCTATAGTTTTATGAAAGAATTCATTCAGTTCTCATTGGACGATGATCCTTTGAGAAAAGGCATTGAAGAAGCTGGCAAAAATAAGTCGGACAGGGGCATCATCTCGATGGGTCGAAGAGATTTTTGACCCATCAAAAAGAGTCATAGAGAGCTTGCTCTGATGGATTGAGAAAATTTTCGATCCATCGAATTTTTTTCCAGGAGCGTCCCTTCGACCCATCAAAGTGGAACCAGTTTTCTAGATTGCTTCAGCAAAGGACCTTGAGATGGAGGATGACTACTATGCTATGGAAGAGGCATTTGAATCATTGCCAAGCATAAAATGTAAGCCTCATAAACCTATTTCTCTTCCGATTTCAAATGACATCCTTGTTCCATCTATATAGGTGGCACCCACGTTGGAGCTGGAACTTCTAGTCTAGTATTTGAAGTATGCTTTTCTAAGAAAGGATGATACACTCCCAGTCATTATCTCTTCAAAACTTTCAACAATACAAGAGGAGAAGCTATTGAGTGTACTAAAGGAGTACAAGGCCGCAATTGGATGGACAGTGGCAGCATTAAAGGGATCGACCCAACATTGTGTACTTACAGGATACATCTAGAGGAGGGATCTAAGCCCACAAGAGAAGCTCAACGTCGACTCAACCCTCCCATGATGGAAGTTGTCAAGAAAGAAGTGATCGAGCTTCATGATACAGGTATTATTTATGCTATTTCTGACAGCAAATAGATTAGTTCTGTGTAGGTAGTTCCCAAACGTTCAAGCATCACAGTGAAGACAAAGGATAAGAATGTGATGGTGCCCCAGCGAGTGCAAATGGGGTGAAGAGTGTGTATTGATTATCGTAAGCTTAATGCCACGACATAGAAAGATCACTTTCCACTCCCGTTCATTGATCAGATGTTAGAACGACTGGTCGGGTATGAGTATTATTGTTTCCAGAATGACTACTCTGAGTATAATCAAATAGTCATCCACAAGGATGATCAAGAAAAGACCACCTTAACTTTCCCGTCTGGTACTTTTGCATATCGTAGGATACCCTTTGGTCTATCCAACGCTCCCACGACATTTCAGAGATTTATTGTGAGTATTTTCTCAGACATAGTTGAAAAGATCATTGAGGTATTTATGGATGACTTCTCTAATTTTGGTGATTCTTTTGACTTATGTATTCATCATCTAGCTATAGTTTTAGAGTGTTATGTAGAAACTACCTTGTGCTTAACTGGGAGAAATGCCACTTTATGGTGGAACATGGTATAGTTTTAGGACATGTCATATCAGCTAGGAGCATAGAATTAGACAAGGTTAAAGTTGATATTGTGCGGACCTTACCCCCTCCTTCTACTGTGAAGGAGGTGTGATCTTTTTTTGGCCATGCAAGTTTATATCGCAGGTTTATCAAGGACTTTTCCAAGATAGGTAGACCATTATGTACCTTACTCTAGAAGGATGTTTCATTCGACTTTACAGCTGAATGTTTTCAAGCTTTCAACAAACTCAAGGAGTTGTTGACCACAACCCTCATTATTCGGGCACCGGATTGGAGCCTTCCTTTTGACTTCATGTGTGACACTTCAGATTATGTTGTTGGAGCAGTTCTAGGCCAATGCCAAAAAAGGTTATCTCATGTCATCTACTATGCCTCTAGGACCCTAAATGATGGACAGTTTAATTATTCAACTATAGAAAATAAGCTCTTAGCAGTGATTTTTGCTCTTGAAAAGTTTAGATCTTACTTGGTAGGAACTAAAGTTATTATATATTCTGACCAAGTTGCTTTGAGATATTTGATGACCAATCAAGATGTAAAACCTAGGTTGATTCGATGGATGCTCTTACTTCAAGAGTTTGACATTGAGATCAAGGAAAAGAAAGGTACTGAGAATGTGGTGGTTGACCACTTGAGTAGACTCACCCATGGATCTACTGCTGAAGAGAACATCCTTCCTTTCAAAGATAGTTTCTTAGATGAATAGCTCTTTGTTGTTCAAGATGCAGTGCCATGGTATGCTGGTATTGTCAATCACAAGGTCAGTAAATACCTTTCACCTGACTTCACCAGAGTGCAAAAAGACAAACTAGTGTATTATGTGTGGGATGAAACATACTTGTGGAAACATACTTGTGGAAATATTGCACTAACACTATCATCCGTAAGTGCATCTCTGAATCTGAAATTTACTATATTCTAGCTTTTTATCACTCACATGCAGGTGGTGGACATTTTGGAGGAAATAAGACGGCTCTCAAAGTGCTTGAGAGTGGATTTTATTGGCTCACTTTATTTCATGATGCATATATTTTTTTTATAAAATCTTGTGCAAGGTGCCAACTGACAGGTAACATCGGTCCAAAAGACCAAAGGCCTCAACACCCTGTTCTTATAGTCGAAATATTTGATGTGTGGGGTATTGATTTCATGGGACCATTTCTAAATTCTCAAGGGTATTTGTATATTCTTGTTGCTGTTGATTATGTGTATAAATGAATGGAGGCTAAAGCCACATGGACTAATGATTCTTAGGTTGTTAACAGTTTTCATAAGGAAATATTCAGCAGGTTTGGAACACCTAGATGCATAATCAGTGATGAAGGATCTCACTTATGCAACAAAACATTTGATGCCATGCTTAGGAAGTACAATGTGACACATTAGGATGCAACACCTTATCATCCTCAGACAAGTGGAGGTATCGAATAGAGAGATCAAATAGATCCTTGAGAAGAACGTTGGTCCAACCCAGAAAGATTGGAGTCAACGCGTTGATGATGCGTTGTGGGCTTACAGGACATCATATAAAACACCTATTGAGATGTCTCCTTATAGGTTTGTGTATGGGAAAGCTTGTCATCTTCCGCTGGAACTTGAGCATGGGGTGTATTGAGTTGTGAAGAAGTTCAATTTTGACCTGGATAAAGCGGGTTTGCATAGGAAGTTGCAACTCCGTGAATTAGACGAGATCCGACATAATACGTATGAGTCTAGCAGGATATACAAGGATAGAACCGAAGCTTTTCATGACCGGAATATTAAAAGAAAAGAATTTGTGGTTGGTCAAAAAGTTTTTCTATTTAGTAGTCATCTACGCTTGTTTCCAAGTAAGCTTAAGAGTAGATAGACTGGACCTTATGTTATTACTAATATTTTTTTCTCATGGTGCTATAGAGATTGCGAGTTCAACAACAGAGATAATATTCAAGGTGAATGGACAACAACTAAAGCTATATTATGAGTCGTTTGTGGAGAAGGTGTTTGAAGATGCGGATCTTCAGGACGTGCCTCCTATGGAGAATTGAGTGGATCTGTCATCTGGCTGAAGACATTAAACTTAGTGCTACTTGGGAGGTAACCCATGTGGATGGAGAAGCGTAGCGACCAGATTTGATTTTTTATCCTTTCTATTTTATTTTCTTCACAGAGTATGTTGTGTGTGTGATATGTGTTCTGTGTCATACTTGCATGGTACATTGTATAGTCTAATCCAAGTTTTTACATTAAGGACAATGCAACTTTCAAGTGTGGTGTGGGGTTATATCATATACTTAGCATCTAGATATAGATTTTTAGTTTTTGAGTCAGAATTATTTATTTTTGATGCAGTGTAATTTTTCTGATGTAGCTAGAGGTCTTCAGAATTTCTGAAATCTTAAATGCGTGTTTATTTATATGTCTAGTGTACGCTCCTAAAATTTCAGCTTATTCTAGTGTGTGGTTAATTCTGTAGAAATTATGCAAGTGGGGGTGTGCAGTTTCTTCATTTTTTTCATTTTTCTTAGAATTTTCAGAGAGCACCCTTCGTCCCATCGAGGATGTCCTCAACTTATCGAAGGGTTATTCCAGAACAGGGCTCGAGAGCATTCTTCGATCCATCAAGGACTATCCTCGACCCATCGAAGCTTAGTGTCATTTTTTAGCATTTTCTTAGTTCTTTTGTGTGTTTTAGTGTCATATTTTGAAAAACAAAATAGTGTCAAGAAAAATATAAAAAGAAGAGTCTTAGGGACCTTTAACAAGTCAATGATGTGCTTATATCTTCCAATTTTGTGACTAAGAGATGATTGTGTGATTCGAGTTTTTGTGGATAATGTTGATATATGTTGCATATGCGAGTATGTAGTAGATGTAGAAACGAGTTTACATGGTATAAATTTTTTTTAGCCTGCATAGACTTTATTGAGATTCATTTAACCCGTGAGCTTTTCAGCCTTTATGTGAAGTACATGCTTTCTTTGATTGAGTGTCAATTACTTGCCGCAGATTAAGTTAATGGACTCTAGAGATCACTAGAACTCACTCTTGTGCTATTCAAAGCTTTTAGTCAATACAAAGTCTGATTGAGGAAGTGATAAAGGCATTTAGGGGATACCACCATAACCATATGAGCATGTGTCCTGATTTTGTGTACACAAGTTGTGCACCTCGTAATTAACCACTTTGAGCCTACATGTGAAACTTTATGTCATCACCTACATATCTCTGACCTTAAACTGTAGAATAGTTATATCTTTACCCTTGTTCTAGGACTTGATAAAGCTATACATGAGACATGTATGTGAAGACGGCGACAGTATCCAGAGGTGATAACAAGAGCACTACCACATTGTCACTCATTACCGACGATTTTTGAAAAAACAAGACCGGCGACCGGGAAAGTCGCTGGTAATGATCATCATTGCCGGCGACTTACTCCGTCGCCGGTAATGTGTCTGAAAAGTCGCCGGTAATGTGTCAAGACATTACCAGCGACCTACTCCGTCACCGGCAATGGTTGGCCACTCATTGCTAGCGACGGAGTAGGTCGCCGGCAATGTGTTGACACATTTCCGGCGACTTTTCGCCGGAATTTCGCCGGCAATGACTCCATTTTTGGCGATTTAATGAATCGCCGGCAATGCCTCTTATATTAGATGCAGATCGCAGCAGCTGATTCATTTGGATCGAAAAAAATCCGGTGAAATCAAAAGAAGGAAAACGCTCTGAAATCGATCCTTCGGTATTGTCAAAATTAAGGCGCGCGTCGAAAACTCGATCACTCGGGAAGCTATATATATATAGGTACGTATATATATACGTATATATGTATGCATGTATATATATGTGTGTGTGTTGATCGATTTAATTAGATCGATATATATATATATATATATATATATATATGCATGTGTTGATTTAGAGTTGAATTTAGATATCGCGTCGATTATTGGTTTGATACGCAAATAGAGTGGCTATATTGTTGCTTTCGAGTGATTGACTGTTGATTTTGAGTGGATTTGAGATTATTTCGATGAAAATATGTTAATTTGTGTATATATATATGTATGGATCGATATAAAATGATTTTGTGAATATTAATTGTTAATATATATGTCTATATATATATATATATACAGGTATGTTAATTTGTAATTTTGAATTGTTGGTATATATATATATTTTTTTAATTTATATGCATGCATGGGTCGACTTTTGTTAATTAATCGGATGAATTCGAATGTAATTAATGATGATTTATTTTATAATTAGTAGTACGTGAATGTGTATATATATAGTACGTAATATTGTTAGAATTTTCAGGATGGACAAGAGTTGGATGAGCCTCGAAAGATGGGATGTGAGATATCACTAGGGAATTAGGAGTTTTGTGAATTTTGTGAAGGCTAATTGTGGAGACACTACACTTCATTATTGCCCGTGTAAAGAATGTAAGCGTCGCAGCGATCGATTTCGTTTTCCCATTGATAAAGTCCAGAAGCACCCGAGTAAATACGGGTTTTGGGATAAGTACACTTATTGGATTTATCACGGTGAAACATCGTTAGCGGGTCCGCATGATCATGGACAATTTGGTGAGAGGGCCAGTCCACGCTATGATCATTGACATTTTGCTGAGAGGGGCAGTCCATCCTATGATCCAACATCGATGTTAATCAATGATATGTTTCCTCATGAGAGCGGTGTATTTGCTGATGAAGCACCAAATGTCCCTCCCGTCGTTGAGGGTTTCCCCCATATTGAGCCTGTCGAGCCATTACCTGGAGCTCATGTCAACACAAGCGGTATGGACAAGTACAACAACCTGATTGCATTGCAACAGACTCCGTTGTACGACGGTTGTAGTAAGACTGTTCTTGAAAGTGTCATGGGAGTGATGCAGCTCAAAATGGAGAACAAAATGTCTGTCAAAGCTGTTGATTCTTGGCTGAAGTGGACTGCTTCGCTACTGCCACCCGGTCATCGTCTTCCTACCACTCATCATAAGGTGCGACATATCCTGAAAGATCTTGGGCTTTCCTACATCAAAATCCATGCATGCAGATATGATTGTATTCTCTTCTGAGGAAAAGATCTTGAAGACCTTGAAGCCTGCCTGGTATGTTTTACAGAAAGGTATAAGTTAACTCCTGCAGGCAACAAGAAATCTGTGAAGATACTTCGATATTTCCCGCTTATTGATAGGCTGGAGTGGTTGTTCATGTGTGCTTTCACGACCGAAGCTATGAGATGGTGGGCTGAGAGGAATTTTCCTGACGATGACACCCTTCCGACGGAGAGGCTTGGAAGCACATGGTCAGGGAGTTTGATCATTTTGTAGCAGAGGTCCGAAATGTTTGGTTAGGGCTCTCATCTGACGGATTCAACCCTTTTGGCAACATGAGTCTTCAATACAGTATATGGCCAGTTATTTTGGTACCGTACAACCTTCCACCATGGATGTGCATGAAGAAGGAATACAATATGCTCACTCTGTTAATTCCGGGCCCGGGTTATCTAGGAAAGTGTCTCGATGTGTATTTGAGGCCTTTGATTGAATAGCTTAAGTACCTGAGTGAGTGTGGCCACCCCAGTTACGATAGGTTCAAAAATGAGATGTTCTAGATGCATGCCATGCTTGTTGGCACCATCAGTGATTTTCCTGCCCAATGCTTGTTGGCACCATCAGTGATTTTCCTGCCCGCGGTATGTTGTCGGGCAACGTTACCAGGGGTTACAGGGCTTGTTCAGAGTGCATGACGGTTGATTGTTGCAGTCCTCATTGCAGTAAAATTGTTCAGATGCGTCACCGTTGTTGGCTTCCATATGATCACCCATTTAGGTAGGATCCAGACGCGTTTGATGGGACTGTGGAAACAGGTGTGGCACCCAGGCGATGGACAGGAGAAGAAATTTTGGAAGTGTTGAATGAATATGATTTTGGCCAGCTGAGCAATCATCCTGACATAGTGGCGTCAATTCCAGACAAGCCCGAAAGGTATAAGTTTTGGACACACAAGAGCATATTCTGTGAACTCCCCTACTGGCCCAGGTTGCTTATCAGACACTACCTAGATGTCATGCACATAGAGAAGAATGTGTGTGAAAGTGTGGTGGGCACAGTTCTTAACTTGGAGGGGAAAACAAAAGACATCCCTAAGGCACGCATTGATCTGAAAGCTATGGGACTGCGGAAACATTTGTGGTTAAGAGATGGTAAGAGAAAAATGCCGCAAGCTCCTTACACCGTAAAGCCGAAGCATAAGCATGAAATTTTTGGGTGGCTGAGTAATGTCAGGTATATATTCTTATGGCTATGCAGGAATTTGGCCTTAAATTTTTATGGGAACATGGTTATATGCGAGAAATATAATTATTGCCTATGGCTATATATATATATATATATATATATGTAGGTATCCTTATGGCTATGCAGGAAATATAAGCAGGTGTTTAACTTCCGGGACAATAAGATGTACGGATTAAAGAGTCATGACTGCCATGTACTGCTTCAACACCTTTTCCCTATTTTCATTCGAGGGTACCTGCCCAAATAGGTGGTGGAGCCGTTGGTGGCCTTGTCAAGATTCTTTCAGAAGTTATGCACTAGGGAAGTTAAAAAATCAGATATCAGGGAGATGCAAGATGACATCATTTTTATCATGTGCAAGCTTGAGAGGATATTTCCCCCAAATTTTTTCGACATCAAGCCTCACCTGATGATCCATCTTCCCGAACAATTGTTGTTTACCGATCCCGTACACTACACTTGGATGTATCCCATGGAAAGGTACAAATGATTCATACATTTGGTTTGCCTTTGTTTTTATATGTAAATTCTTATTTTTTAAGTAAGTTAACATGCACTTGTTAACTTGTAGACAATTGGGAGCCTACAAGGACTATGTGAAGAATAAATATGCACCTGAAGGGTGTATTGCTGAAGCATATGTTGCGCACGAGTGTGTAACGTACACCAAAGTGTATTTGGGAGCGCTTGAGGACCCCCAACAACAGATGCCGATAGATGAACCCCAGTTTAACCTTTCTATCATTTCCAATGACGTGGTAGTACAGGGAAGCTTGCCAAAGTCGTACAAGTTGGATGGAAATGAGGTAGCCATTGCCCACTGGTCGGTACTGACTAACTGTCAAGAAGTACAATATTGGAAAAACTATCATCTTCACTGCCCTGCTATTGCCGGAAATGTTGATTACCACAACAGGACGTTTGCAAACTACTTTGGTCAATGGGTAAGGGTATATGTGTATATGTCTATTTTTTATATATATCCTTATATAGCATGTGTGTACGTACGTGGTTTTGTGGTTTCTATGTTCATAATTTCTTGTGTGGTTTCTTATCGTTTTCAGATGAACCATGTAGCAAATGATGGTTGCCCAGAGTGGTCAAACGAATTGAGGGTCCTGGCGATGAAACCGATAGCTTCAAAAGTTTACTCGATGTGTCAGGTCAATGGCGTGAAATTTATATGTGAAAATCGAGACGACCAACTGAAAACACAGAATTATGGGGTGATGGTCCATGGTGGGCAGGATGGCGTTGACTATTACAGTGTCCTTCATTCAGTTGTTGAACTAATTTATGGGAACCGCATGAAAGTGCACTTGTTCAAGTGTAGATGGTTTGATACTAGCCCAGAGAACACAAGGTCCGATCAGTACGGAACATTTTCGGTGAATACTGCTACTAGCTGGTATGAAGAAGACCCTTTCGTTCTTGTCTCATCAGTAAAACAAGTGTTTTACCTTGACTATCTTCTGAACAAAGTCCCGTGGAAGGTGGTTAACCATGTTGCTCATAGAAACATATACAGTGCTGCCACACTTGGTGAGACCGCAGATGATGAGGAAGTTACTGCATACCAAGAGCCGAACGCTTTTGACATTCCGGAATCATCTACGATTCGCCCTAATAATGTGAGATCTGGGAGTGTGGTTCGAATTACTGGAGCAGAACTTCTCGATGTTAATCCATATGAAGTTGACGCTGATTCAGATGACGAGGAGCGGCATATATTGCCAGAGGTTACCTATGAAACCGAGTCAGACTCAAGTGATGAAGATGATTACGATTATCATCCTTAGTACGTTAATGATGTACGTATTTTAATTATAGTCGGAAATTGTAGTCAGAAATTGTAGTCGGAAATTGTAGTCGGAAATCGTAGTCGGAAATCTCGTCGGAAATGGTAGTCGGAAATGGTAGTCGGAAATTGTAGTCGGAAATTATAGTCGGAAATTCTAGTTGGAAATTCTAGTCGGAAATTATAGTCGGAAATCGTAGTCGAAAATTGTAGTCGAAAATTATATATATATAGTCGGAAATCGTAGTCGGAAATCGTAGTCGGAAATCGTAGTCGGAAATTGTAGTCAGAAATTGTAGTCGGAAATTATAGTCGGAAATATTAGTCGGAAATTGAAGTCGGAAATTATATTCGGAAATGCTAGTCGGAAATCGTAATCAGAAATTCTAGTCGGAAATTCTAGTCGGAAATTGTAGTCGGAAATTGTAGTCGGAAATTGTAGTCGGAAATTATATATGGTCGGAAATTACCAACGAGAAATTGGTCGGAAATTATGGTCGGAAATAGGTCGGAAATTTGTCGGATATTCATCGGGAAATAATGACATTACCAACGAGCTGATAAGCAACTCGTTGGAAATGACATTGCCCACGAGTTATCAACTTGTTGGTAATGACATTACCAACGAGTTGTAACTAACTCGCCGGCAATGGTTACTGAATCACTACCGGATTAAGACACGAAAGTCGCCGGCCTTGTTTTTTTCTCGCCGAAATTGTCATTACCGGCGACAAGTCGCCGGCAATGCCGTCGCCGGAAATTGCCCGCCGGAGATAGCATTGCCGGTGACGGCGTTTCACGTCGCCGGTAATGTCCTAAACATCACCGGCGACTCAAGTCGCCGGCAATGTCAGCGCCGCTGTGGCCGGAATTTGAAGACATTGCCGACGACTTAGGTCCATGTCACCGGCAATGCTTGGAAAAATTTTGAAAAAAAAAACCGGTTCTGGATTGGGCCCAATTCCAGAACCTGCATTGAAAGACATAAACCGTACAATCATACAAGTTCAACAGTACACATAAATGTCCAACGTACAGTACAAATAGCAACGATACGAAAATTAACTACAACTACACGTCAGGGTCGAAGAAATCCATGTAGTCATTTGAACTCCGGTGGCTACCCTGGTCTTGCTGTGGCGGTGACTGGTGCGGTGGTGGTGGTGGATAACTGGGGAAACTGGGGAACATAGGGACCGGGGGAGGTGTGAGGAGCGGTTGTCCGGTAGTCTGAGCCGCGTACATCGTCTGCATCCAGGTGAACATTTGTGTCTGCTGCTGGACCATGTGGCAGTGTTGCTCGATCATCCCCCGGTACTCGGCATCTCTGGCTGCCTGCTGCTCGGCCATCTGCCTCATCTCCTCCATATGCCTCCTTTGCTCCTCCAACTCCCTCTGCGTCCTCTGAAGCTCCGCTGCGAGGTTACGATTAGAAGCTGAACTTCTTGACCCGGTAGAGTATTCTGAAGTGTTCTTCAATACTCCTTCGCCCGCCGAGCCCATTCCCCTACAGTAGTAGGTATTCTTTTCAGTCCCGAACGCTTTTGCCATGATCTGAGCCGCTATTGGCCAATCAAGCGGATCGATCTGAGAGGCATACTGGGTCACTTCTTCCTCGGAGCAGTCAGGATGGTTATCCCGAGCTATATTCATGATCACTTCTGTGGTCGCCTGCTCCACTCTCGCCTAATTGAAAAGCGAAAATGACTAACGTATTATCTAACAAAATAAATTAGTATCGAAAAATAGTTTTATTAACACATGGAGAGGCGAAAGACTCACCGCTTCTTCAGGGTACTGCGGATAGAACTTCTGATGAATATACACCAACGGGTTCACTTCTTGTTGTTGCTGCGGCTTACTCGACCAACCCAAATAGTTCAGTGAACCTGCATGATGGGCCCTGGTGTTTTTCAATCTATTCCCCCGGTTCGTCTTCGAAATCGCCTTGTTTGATAAACATTTGTAAAAAAAATTAGTAACCAACTATTTGAATGTGATACGATACATTAGGCTTGTAAGATATGTTCAGGATGCATACCTTCGCTTTGGGGTGCTCGAAGTGGGCTATCAGCCACAGCCACTCGTACTCCCTAAACCGAAATTCGCTAGGGGTAGAACCTAGGCCTAGCTCCTTGTATAGAGTGTAATGTGAAGAAAGCTCGTTCTTCCACTCTTTATACTTATATTAACACCAGGAAAAAAAAGTTAGAGATATTAAAACACTTGATAAACAAAAATCTAACTCGATATATACTCAAATAACTCGAAGCACATCACCTCATATGTAGTTGACGCTCTACCCACGTGTGAATAAGAACTTCATCCACGTCAAACCACACCTGCAATATGAATATATAAACGGTAAAATTATATATTTATTCGGACTTAATTAATAAATGTAAAATTTACGTAATGAAAATACGATTTAACTCACACTCAGTGCATTATGCACTTGCATCTTCACGTAGATAGGCACAGATTCCCAATCTGGCCAAAGCATTGGGACCTTGTCCCGCACGATCGCCCCGGCCATGTTGACATATTTTCGCGTGGTGTCAAATGCCTCAATCACCTCGCCATCCTCATTGGCCCTAATGGACGTTTTCCTTCCCCCGGTGGCCTGCTCAAGTCTCTTCCCGGTGCAGGTGCCTATAGCCCCTTTCCGTTTTCGAGTACCATTAACGAAATTGCCTAATAATACAATGTCAAAAAATTGATATCATTAATTGAACCTATCGTAAGTCTTAAGTAATAATTAAGTAATCAATCTAATGTTAAATAAAATTTACCTGCATCGTCCGTTTGTTGGTTGGTGCACCTCACACTCCAAAGATACACGAGGTCGAACGGGATGAAGTTGTACACTTCCTCCACGCTCAGGAACTCCGGCCTTCCTTCAACATAAATAGGCATCCTCTATCATCGAATTTAGGGATCACCGGAATCTCGTCGGGTAGGAAGAGACCGGACGGCGGAGATAGACGAGGCCTGGACGATGAGGCGCCAGCACCATCTGCCTCAGATGATTCCCGTGAAACGGGAGTAGGCACCGGGCGAATTGGGGGCATTCGGATGGAGGGAGTTTCTGATTCCCCCGTTGACTGTCGCTCGTCTGAGGGTCTGCTGACAGAGGGACGTCTGCTGACTGAGCGTCTGTTGACTGAGGCTCGAGGCTCGACTTCCGGTTGCACGGCTCCAGATCGTGCAGCTTCCTCCTTTGCTCGCGCAGCTAGCAAGGCTTGTGTTTGAGCATTCATCATTGGCCCACTACGCGTGTTGCTGACTGCGGCTGAGGAGGAAGCTTGACTACTGCTCCCTCCACTATTTCGGGAACCTCTCCGTTTGATGCCTCCAAGCCAATTTGCTGCAAAACCTCCTGGACACCGTAATAGTCATGGATTCGGTTCTATAACAAATCGGAACCGGACCGTTTGGAACCGGAACCGGGCGGAACCGGAACCGATTGAACCCGGAACCGTTTGGAACTGGAACCGTTTGGTTTCAAACGGTTCCGGTTACAAACGGTTCCGGTTCCAAACGGTTCCGGTTCCACGCGGTTCCGGATTAAAACCGTTCTGGTTCCAAACAGTTCCGATTCCGATTTTTCACCTTAATTTATATGTTAAATTAACAACTATATCACCTTAATCCAAATTAAACACGTTAAATGCCGATTCCGATTTTTCACCTATTATACGTTAAATTAACAACTATATCACCTAAATTAACATATATACATACATCATTTTCGACTTAAATATATACATATTAATCCAAATCACACACCCTAATTAATTTTCCACATTTTTCACACATATATATACATCATGCATCTTAATTAAATTTAATTTTCACATATATATATACATCACATATTAATCCAAATCACGCACCCTAATTAATTTCCCACATTTTTCAAACATTACCGGTATATATATATACATTGCATATAAATTAATCCAAATAACCCTAATTAAATTTAATTTCCACATACATTTATATATACACATTGCCACATACGTACATACGTATATATATATATATATATGCATAAAAATAAACAAAAATTGAGAGAGAGAGAGAGGGAGAGAGAGTGAGCTTGCATGCACCTGCCATGGTGGAGCTCGAGCTGATTTTCCGGCAACGGAGGTAGAGGAGGAGGGGAGGAGGAGAGGAGGAGGGGAGGAGAGGAAATTTCAATTTTAAATGGGGTTTTTTAGTGTGGAGAGAGGAGAAGGGAGAGGAGGTGAGGGGAGGGGAGAGGGGAGGAGAGGAAGAGAGATTTGAGGAGAGGGAGGTGGCTAGAACAGTTTGGGAGGAGGAGAGGAGGAGTTTTAGGGTTTGAGATAGTGAGAAATGAGGGAGAGCTCGAGCTGAAGCAGCCCATATGCAGTAGACATTGTCGGCGAGTTAGTTGCAACTCATTGGTAATGTCATTACCAACGAGTTATAAGCAACTCGTTGGTAATGACATTACCAACGAGTTGATAACTCGTGGGCAATGTCATTACCAACGAGTTGCTTATCATGCAGGTTCACTCAACTATTTGGGTTGGTCGAGTAAGGCGCAGCAACAACAAGAAGTGAACCCGTTGGTGTATATTCATCAGAAGTTCTATCCGCAGTGCCCTGAAGAAGCGGTAAGTCTTTCGCCTCTATATTTTGTACTTCACATATGCATGTGTTAATAAAACTATTTTTTGATATTAATTTATTTTGTTAAATAATACGTTATTCATATTCTCTTTTCAATTAGGCGAGAGTGGAGGAGGCGACCACAGAAGTGACCATGAATATAGCTCGGAACAACCATCCTGACTGCTCCGAGGAAGAAGTGACCCAGTATGCCTCTCAGATCGATCCGCTTGATCGCCCTATAGCGGCTCAGATCATGGCAAAAGCGTGCGGGACTGGAAAGAATACCTACTACTGTAGGGGAATGGGCTCGGCGGGCGAAGGAGTATTGAAGAACACTTCAGAATACTCTACCGGGTCAAGAAGTTCAACTTCTAGTCGTAACCTCGCAGCAGAGCTTCAGAGGACGCAGAGGGAGTTGGAGGAGCAAAGGAGGCAGATGGAAGAGATGAGGCATGTACTACCAGCAGAAGTGGGAGGGAAAAACTAAAGACGGCCCGAAGGCACATAGAGAAAAATGTGTGCGAGAGTGTGGTCGGCACAGTGTTGAATTGGGAGGGAAAAACTAAAGACGGCCCGAAGGCACGCATTGATCTTAAAAGGATGGGACTACGAAAACATTTGTGGTTGAGAGATGGGAAGAAAAAAATGCCACAAGCTCCTTATACCGTGAAGCCTGCCCAGAAGAATGAAATTTTTGGCTGGATGGGTAATGTCAGGTATCCTTCAGGCTATGCTAGAAATATAAGTCGATGTGTTAACTTCAAAGACAATAAGATGTACGGACTAAAGAGTCATGACTGTCATATACTGCTTCAACGCCTCTTCCCTGTTTTCATTCTAGGGTACCTGCCCAAAGAGGTGGTGGAGCCGTTAGTGGCTTTGTCAAGATTCTTTCAGAAGTTATGCACGAGAGAAGTGAAGAAATCGGACTTGTTGGAAATGCAACAGGACATCATTTTTATCATGTGAAAATTCGAAAGGATATTTCCTCCAAACTTTTTCGACATCATGCCTCACCTGATGCTCCATCTTCCGGAACAATTGTTGCTTACTAGTCCAGTACACTACACATAGATGTATCCTATGGAAAGGTACGTAATGCATCTCTGAATCTGGCTATATATATCTCGATCTTTAATATTATTTATTCACTTATTGTTGCAATAAGCATAACATGCTCGATCTGTAATTAGGGGACTACAAAGACTATGTGATGAACAAATCTGCACCCGAAGGGTGTATCGCTGAAGCATATATTGCGCATGAGTGCATAACGTACACCAAGTTGTATTTGGGAGCGTTGGAGGACCCTCCACAACATATGCCAGTAGATGGAGGGCAGTTCAACCTTTCGATCATCTCCGATGATGTTGAAGTTTCTGGAAAGTTGCCCAACTCGTACAAGTTGGAACCTTATGAGCTAGTCATTGCCCATTGGTCGGTATTGATTAACTGTCCAGAAGTTCAATATTGGAAAAATTTGCACCTTTACTGCCCTGCTATTTCCGGTGATGTTCAGTACCACAACAAGACGTTCGCAAACTATTTTGGCAACTGGGTACGTTTATAGATAAATTGAAATTATATATGCTGTTAAGTGCATGTCTCGCATCCTATTTATAGTTAAGTTAATAAATGATTATTTTCAGATGAATCATGTACAAGATGATGGTATCCCTCAGTGGTCACACGAATTGAGGCTCTTGGCGCAGAAACCGGTAACTTCCAGAGTTTATCCTATGTGTAAGGTAAATGGCGTGCTATTTATTTGTGAACATAGAGATGTCAGACGAAAAACACAGAATTCTGGGGTAATGGTGCATGGTGGGCAGAATGGAGTTGACTATTACGGTGTTCTCCATTCAGTTGTCGAATTAATATATGGGGAAGGCATGACCGTGCACTTGTTTAAGTGTAGATGGTTTGATACCGACCCTCAGAACACAAGGACCGATCAATACGGGATTTTTTCGGTGAATACTGCTACAAGCTGGTATGAAGATGATCCGTTTGTGTTGGCCACGGCGGTGAAACAATTGTTCTATCTTGATGATCTTGTGCATAAAGGCGCATGGAAAGTGGTTAACCATGTTCTTCCATGAAACATATACAGTGCCTCAACCCTTGGTGTGACCTCGGATAATGAAGAAGTCAGTGCATACCAAGAGCCGAACGCAACTGGTATTCCTGAAACCTCAACAATTCGCCTTAATAATGTGAGACAGGGCAGTGTGGTACGAATTCCTCAACCGAATCTTCTTGATGTTAATCAAAATGAAGACAATGAAGACTCAAGTGACGAGGACATACACATCTTACCTGAAATTAACTCGGAAACTGAGTCAGACTCAAGCGATGATTCTGATTATGCGCCTTAATTAGTGTATATATGTATGTTATTTTGACTTAGAATGTGCATATATTGTAAAATGAATTTTATTCAGATTATCGACTTTAAATTGTGTCGATCGATCGGTGAAATTGCTATATCCCCATCATAAGAGAGAGAACTCGAGAGATCGATCGGAAAAAAAATACAACCGATCGACGATCGATATAAATAAATGCGAAATAATTAATATCGTATTATTAAATAATAATTTAATCATTTTTTATTAACTATTAATAATTTCGTATTAACTATTAATAAATATATATATTAATACACTACATATTTAATTAGTTTACCGGCATAAATGAAAAATAAATAGAAGAACTATATCCGACGACATTCATATGAAATCTCGTCGGATATAGTTTTGGTTCAACTATAACCGACGATATTACTTATCTCGTCGGTTATAGTTCTTGTTTATATCTGGATCTGGGTACGTTTTGGGCAGAAATGAAACTGCCCAAAACGAGACAGCCGCCTCTGATCGATTTTCTCCGTTTCCTTCGTTTTGAAAGCAAGCAATCGAAGCTCCTGTGGTATTCCATCGATCCTCAAGCCAAAGCCCTCATCGATTAGTTAAAAATCAGGTTTGAAATCCCTAATTTCAAATTTTTGAATTTTTTTAATTTAGGTTAGATTTGAAGTTGTGGAATGTGTTGATCGATAATGTGGATGCATGTATTGATATAGTTGTGGAATTTGTTAATTTTATGCATGTATTGATATATATTGGAATAATTTTGAATTTTAGGTTAAATTGGTATATTGGAAAATAGCTAGGGGAATTTTAGGTTAAATTGGTATATTGGAAAATAGGGGAATTTTAGGTTATATTGGAATATATTGGAATTTTATGCATGTATTGATATATATTGGAATATATTGGAATTTTAGGTTAAATTTGGATTAAGTTTTTTGTTAATTGGATTTGGAATATATTATTGTTGAATTTGGATTTTTGGATTATTGATATATATAGTTAAATTATTGGATTATATATGTATTGGATGAATTATATTTGGATTATATATATATTGTAATTATTGTGGATTTTATGGAATTATTTGTGATTTTTGTGGAATATTTATATATTGGAATATATATTGGATTATTGATATATATTGGAATATGCATGTACTCGATTTTTTGGATGAATTAGAAATTATTTTTAATCTTTATAATTTTATAGCAACGATGAATTGGTTTAATTGCGGACCTTCCCGAGGGGCCGGGTCGAGTTCGAGGGGGAGGTCCAGAGGGAGAGGGAGATCGGGAAGTGGGGATGAGGGCTCGGGACGTGGGGATGCGGGCATCGGAAGTCAGTCCGCATCAGGATCCACCAGCGTCCCCAACACTTACAGTCTTCCGCTGACCTCTTGACACCGTACACTGATGGGCGAGGGACAACCTCAGCAGCAGCAGCTCGAGCCTGCTCGATCCTCAGGCGCGAAGAGGGTTCATCAGGTCAGTCGCACGCCGGAAACGGATAGTGCGACTCAATCCTCGGTCCGAATGCCGGACATTCATCGCGATGACCCTTCCCCCGTCATCCACCAGACAGCTCCTCATTCTTCCGAGGAGACTGGTGGATCCACTCAGTCCTCGGCGAGGATGCGACTATGCCCGTCGTCTACCTTATTTTTACCATTGGAAATCCCGACGATACCTCACGTCGATTCCGACGGGATGCCTCTTCCGGGACAGCTAGGGTTCATTACCCCGGAGCAGGCATATGCGTATGTACCCTTCCCGGAACCTCTCTGGAGTGTGAGGATTCCGGGACAACGCACCGACGAATCAGGTAAATATTAATTAGTGATATCTTTTTACTTAGTAACATTTAAATTCAATTAGGTGTTGATGTTTAAAAAATCGTCTACATATATATATGATAGGCGAGATCGTGCCCGGTGACAAACAAAAGAGAACCAAAGGCCCCGTCGTCGGCAAGTTACTGGACGACGCCATTCAGGCTTGCGGTGGTGGCCAAGTTATGATTCCGACCGGGGATAGAGGGCAGGTGATCGAGGGAAAGGTCACTCGAAAGTACGCGGGGATGGCGGGCAGCCTCATACGGGATAGAGTCCCAATGTTGTGGCCAGATTGGAATTCAGTGCCGCAATCCGTCAAAAATCAGCTGTATAATGCGTTGTCGGTGAGTTGAATTGTATATTCATTATGTAAATTTTTCAAATAAATTTTTAATATTATTGATATATATATATATGCATTGCAGAGGTGGTTCCGCGTGGATGCAGGCATTAGACCCACGTGGGCGGATGAAGTGCATGGGAGCAGGTTTGCGGACCGGCATTTAATTTGTTTCAATTTTTTCGTTTCTTTTGATTATGTTCATACAATGTTGTAAGTTACTAACGCTTGATTTTATGGGTATATATAGGTATAAGGAGTGGAAGGGTGAGCTGAAGAAGCATTGGAAAAAGTACGGCGACGATCGTTCGGGTACCCCTAGTGAGTTCCGTTATAGGGAGTACGAGTGGCGATGGCTTGTGGTTCACTTCAACAACCCGAAATTGAAGGTACGCAACCTTCCATCGATAAATTTTTTGTTTTATCGTACGTCCCTTAAATTATTTGGCTAATGAGTGTTTTTTTGTTGATGTTGGATTAATCGAGCAGGCTCTTTCTGAAGTCAACACAAGGAACCGGGCCAAAAACACCAAAAATCATCATGCCGGTTCCAGATCATACTCGGGTTGGATCGAGGAGGCGGCCAACCACCCAGAAGAGGATCCCCTTGTGTATACGATGCAGCACGCGTATCCGCAATCCCCCGAATATGCTGTAAGTGGCCTTATAACAAAATAAACTTATTTCTTATTTATTTAGATATAATTTTTTTACTTAATATTTTATTGTTCTTTGTAAATTAGGCGAGAATTCAGGAGGCGATTCCGGAGGTGTTGACTCAAGTGGCGAGAGAGCTCTATCCCAACACCCCCGATGCGGAACTCCCGATTGATCAGATTGATCGATCTGATCCGATCGTCAGGGCCAGGATTATGTCAGCTGCGATCCCTCCAGGGAAGAACACATTCTACTGCAGGGGTTCCGGAAAGTGGGGTTAAGGGCTGCTGAAGCAAACCCCTGAATTCTCTCGCGGATCGGGATCATCATCATCTTCGAGGACTAATGAGCTACAGGACCAGCTTCATAGACAAGCAATTGAGATGGAAGCTCAACGACGTCGGATGGAGGAGATGGAGCATGCGCGAGCCGCAGAGCAGAATCGGTTGGCCGAACAGTAGCAGCAGATGGGGACATGGATGCAGCACTGTTATGCATAGCTGCATGCATCTGGAATCCAGATAGCTCCCCCGCCTATTTTTGGTGCGCCACAGCCACAGCCTCAGCCTCACACTCAGCCGCAACCTCAACCAGACCAGGACCAACCATCTGATGACAATCCGTTTGATCACATAGATTTAGGACACCCGTAGATTTGAACAATTGTCGGTTTTTATTTTAATTATTTACTACGTACGCATGCATATGTATACAGATTTGAACGATTTCGGGTTTTATTTATTTATTTATTACTATAGTTTCAATGGTTGTTGATGTGCAATTTGAACAATATTTGTGATTATTTGGGAATGCAGGTTTCGGGATAAAACCCAGAACCTGCAAAAAATATTTACTTATTAATAACTATAACCGACGATGTCATCGTCGGTTATAGTTTGAAACTATGCCCGACGATACATCATCGTTGCCTTTAGTCTCCCTTTTTTCCAACGATAACCCTAATTCATCGTCGGTTATAGTATCACCGACGGTGTATTACCGACGAGACTATAACCGACGATGTGTCGTCGGATATAGGCTATGACCGACGATGAAAGGGAACAGACCGACGACACCAAGTCTTCGGCTATAGTTATTCTTCTGGTAGTGGCAGATGGCCGAGCAGCAGGCAGCCAGAGATACCAAGTACCGGGGGATGATCGAGCAACACCGACTCATGGTCCAGCAGCAGACACAAATGTTCACATGGATGCAGACGATGTACGCGGCTCAGACTACAGGACAACCGCTCCCCACACCTCCTCCGGTCCCTGTGTTCCCCAGTTATCCACCACCACCACCACCGCACCAGTCACCGCCACAGCAAGACCAGGGTAGCCACCGGAATTCAAATGAGTACATGGATTTCTTCGACCCTGACGTGTAGTTGTAGTTTATTTTCGTATCGTTGCTATTTGTACTGTACGTTGGACAATTTTGTGTGTACTGTTGAAGTTGTATTTGTACGATTTATGTCTTTCAATGCAGGTTCTGGAATTGGGCCCAATCCAGAACAGGCTTTTTTTTTACAAATTTTTCCAACCATTACCGGCGACTTGGACCAAAGTCGCCGGCAATGACGTCATTTTCCGGCCACGGCGGCGCTAACATTGCCGGCGACTTGAAGTAATGTCTCTATCATTGTCGGCGACTTGTGTCGCCGGTAATGTCTCTGTCATTGCCGTCGCCGGTGATGAGTAGGACATTACCGGCGACACAAGTCGCCGGCAATGACAGAGACATTACCGGCAACGTGAAAATAGGTCGCCGGCAATGCTATCTCCGGCGGCCAATTTCCGACGACATCATTACCGGTGACTTGTTGCCGGTAATGTCATTTTCGGCGAAAAAAAAAAAAACAAGGCCGGCGACTTAAAGTCGCCGGCAATGGTATCGAATGTGGTAGTGGAGATAAGTGTGGGGTATCAACCTAGTGTGAAAAAAAAGGTACTTCTGAAAGAAAAAAACAAGAAAATAATTGTGATGTCTAGCTTGATACTCGGATTAACTGTTGATGAAAAAAATGATGTGAAAGCCCAACAAGATGAAATTCGGCCATAATAAAGAAAAAGTTCATGGTTGTAAAGTTTGAAGAAGTGTCTTATTTGGTGCTCTACTAGGTTCTAGAATTGTGTTAGCAATCCATACCCATTTATTCTTTAACCTATGAGCCAATGTCCATTACAACCCATGAAGTCCTTTGGATCCTCAAGATGACAACCTTTGATCTATGGAGATTAGTCACAAGAGTGAATATATGGTTCGGTCCATTTGGCAAGTAATCGAATTGAGTGATATCGATAGCTTAGATATATTTTGAGAAAAACACTTATGAGAGCATATCGATATAAGGTTGGATCTTGATTGGTCTTGTCCATGTTCTAGCTCTTTTTCACCTTGATTATGTCTATGTCCTACATGTAACATATGTGTTTTATATGTTGGAGTTATCTTTGGTAACTTATAGGTACATGTTGATCTTGGTGTTATAATTTTGTGGAAGACTGGGAAGGCAATTTGTTGAGGGCATTAGAGTTTATTTTTGAAGTTTGTTGAGTCTTTTCAGAGTTTAGTCTATTGTATTGCTCGAGGACTAGCTATGTTTAAGTGTGGGGTATTTTGATAGTCACATATTTATGCGTCTATTCGGCGTTTAATTCACTCCATATATTTAGTTTATTGTTATATAATTGAGTATTTAATTAATATTTATCTTTTTATAGGTTTTGTTGAGGAATAAAGGGAAAGGAAACAAATGAAAGATTCATAGCACAATATGGAGTTAAGAATGAGTTTTGTGCAAATAAAGAAGTCTATTCTAATGTGGACTCGAGGAAATCTATTAAGGTATTATATAAACCCATTTTAGGGTTTTTGTAAAGGCTAATCAGGGAGAAAACTCGAGCAGAAGAAGGAGCAGCTACAATGATAACCAGAACCGACCCTTCGATCTATTGAAGGGTTAATCTTTGACCCATCGAAGCTGGATGACAGTTCTTCCTCTTCATACAATCTTAGCCAATTTATTTCGGTATCCAAATAAACTCCAAACACCCTCAAATTTTGTATGGTAGTCCGCCACTGTGTCTATATTGTTGTATCAAAATTTTGTGCCATTTGGGTCTGTGTAGAGTAGGGTTATAGTGTCATTAGTGTACTATAGTCGAGTCTATCAGCATTGTAGTTTAGTGTTAGGATTTAGTTTCACCAATTTCTTGTATTTGATAACCCCTATAATTGATTATTATAATAATATATCTTAGTTGAGGTTATGGTATCTTTGAGAGGTGTTTCTTCACTCATCAGGACACCCTATTTATTTTTAAGTTTATGTATTCACCACAAAAATATGTATGATTGAATATAATTTGTTTCAAACCCTTATTTTCCAAACCACAACCACTTAATGTATGGAGGACGAATCTCATCTCCAATCGGACTTCATATTCTTTTTTCTCTTCTTAGGCCAATAAGTTCTATAGGCTTGAATGACGATTCCATGTATGGAGTACGAATCTCATCTCCAACCCGATGGAGACCTCGAGCTGCAACACTTGGCAGCGGCATTTGGAGAAGTTGACTTCACCGTTTCGGATGACAAGGAGGAGGAAGAGTGGCTGTATGTGGTGCCATGGCTATTCTCTCTCCCCCCTATGGTGTCAGACAAGGTCCAATGTTCCAAGATACAGATGACAACTCTTTGGTGGGACATTTTCAAGTTCGGCATCATTGGTTTCGAGCGGATCACTAATGATCGTTTTGAGTGCAAATTCTATTCGGAGGCATGTCAACGAAGGGCTGTAGCTAGTGGTCCATGGTACTTCGATGTGATCATTGTGGTTATGGAAGGTTTTTACGATATGGCTGATCCATTTCGGGTATCCGCAACCAAGTGTCACGCGTGGGTTTTCGTGTGGCCGTGCTGGTACTTTGCAGGTCAAGTGGATGAGGTGGATTAGATATTCTCTTGGAGGCTATCACGATCATGATCGGCTCCTGCTTAAACACAAATCAAAGATGAAGCTTCAGATCAATCTCGATTTTCGGAGGCCTCTTGTGGTAAGGACTACTTTTCACCTCTAATACCTATTCGGCGGAGGTGTTAGTTGAGTATGAGAAGTTGAAGGGTTTTTGTGGTGATTGTGGAGTGTTTAATCATGGTGTGGAAGGCTGTCTGACGCCATTCTAGTTCTAGGGCCGAGCGAGAGCAGGTTAATGGGTGTGGATTGGACCTCGGGTAGTGGTGTCAAGTCCACATTGGGATGCAGGACTAGTGCAAGGGGTGCCTAGAGTGCTCAGGAGTGGTCTGCTGGGATCAAGGCAGGGAAGCGTGGGGAAAGGAGGCGGTATACTAGGTGCACTGCCTCAAAGTAAGATTGGAGGAGAAGCGGGAAGACAACTCAAAGGAGACCACATGTAGGTGGTGGGAACGGCAATGGAGGCTCTCGTGACCATCCCAGGGCTGGGATCTCTTGGGTAGGACAACCCTCATCTTGGAGGAGGTCCCTCTAACATAAATGTTGTTTTTTAAGTACAGTCACAACATCACGTACCAATCTCTGGACTTAGAGGTCCGCAGGTGAATTAGGTGGCGCATCAAGATGTTGTCAATGATGTACCACCGTCTCATTTCAAGCACCCTACAGGCATTATTATCATGTCGGCAGGGGATCAAGGGTCTGGTGGATGTATCACCGTCTCAATTCATGTTCCTAGTAGTGAGATGTTGGTGGATCTCCCATACAACTCGAAGGCCAAGGAGGCACCAGTCGTCGCCCCAACAATAAGAGAGATATGGACATATCTAACCTTGGCCAGTGACATTTAAGAAGGTGTCCCCTAAAAGAATATTGTTCTACTCTCGATGGATATGGATGTTGAAGGGTTGTGTCGTAATGCAGTTCAATAGAGGAGATGCCTAGCTTATTAAGGAGTGGTGCACCCAAAATTTGACAGTTATTAGCGTTACCCTGATTTGTTAGTCTAGAATTTTTGTGTTTTTCCCTATTTTCTAATATAGTTACGCGATATGGTTTCTCTTGACATTTTTAGGAGTTCTATATTACTGTCACATTTTTCTAGTGGATTTTGATCCACATTCTAAAAAAAAAAAGGATATAATTTCATTGGCTCAATATATAATTGATCTATCCTACGAACAGTCTAAGCATACACACGTCAATGTTGAAGGTTAAACCTTTCAAAACCTAAAAGCTAGCCTCTTCGCATCGCTGTGCCAATTTTATTATAACTATTGCTCACTGAGATTACACGAGACTTTTGTCCATTCAAAAGAAAAGAAATGAAAGGGGTTTTAACTATGTGTACATGATAGAGAAGATGTCAACCAGGGTACGTACGCCGGCAATGCAGCTAGTCCCATGATTGAGGACTACGATTGCTAGAAAAGGAAAATTAACGTGTTTACTGTGTGATCGAATGGAATTAACCTGCATCGATCACCTGAAAACCCAACTTGATCTGAAATAACAGTGATGCTCGAATATGTCTTTATCAATAACAAATGGATGTTTTGATCATCTCGATTTCAAATTTGTTGTATGATATATAAAACGACTTCTGGCACTACTACAATACATGACAATAGCCACCCACTCAAATGTGACAATTTTGAGCCAAAGTCACCAATATTGGTGGATATTTCCCTTTGTTACAAATGCAGCAACATTTATCTTGTTTGTGCCCAATAGAAGGCATTACCAGAAAAACTCATTTAGGTGGTTTCGTCGTTTAAAACAAAAATTTATCGTTTAAGTGTACTTAGATGACAAAAAATACAGCGTCGTCTAAGAGAAACAAAATCCGTCGTTTAAGTCACACTTAGACGAGGAAACAAAAAACGTCGTCTAAGAGAGAGAAAATTCGTCATCTAAGAAATATTTAGACAACGTAATAAGGAATCGTCACCTAAACTAAAAATTTTGTCGTCTAAGTGGAACTTAAAACAACGAAAAATTTCGTCGTCGTAGCTAGTAATCATACTTAGATGACGAAATGAGTCTCATTCGTCGTCTAAGTTCATACCCTAACATGAACCTCTAACCTTTAAACCCTGTCCCATAAACACTTGGACTACGAATGATACCTATTTTGTCGTCTAAGATGAATTTTTATTGTATCCGATCAAACAGCACGACCATGTATACCAATTTAAAATGCATATTTTTTTTCGTCGAGGGCATAAAATAAACAATTCTTAGACTATGAGTGTCGACGGTTCTAAAATCAGCGTTACGAAGATTCGTATATCAATGTTTCTATTTTGTTGAAATTTCGGTTTTATGGTTGATTATGCTAATCAAAACCTTCACGAACTTCGTATTTACTGAAAAATTCGTCCACTTACATATTATGTTATGATGAGTATATCCAATGGTTGTTTTCTTCAAATTCAATTTCGTTAATATTGATGTGGAATGAATATAGACATACGAACACTTAAGTTATACAACATTAATAGATATATAACAAGTTTTTAGTCTTAAATCAATTTTTTTTGTCAAATTTCAATTAATTTCTATCTAGTTGATAAATTAAGTTTTTACGACAAGACAAACATCTGTAACTTCGAAAACGCGTTTACGAATTATTTTTTACGATTGTTTTCATTTTTTAACTATTTTTCGATAATCACTAAATTCATTCAATCGAATCCTAAACTAATCCGAATTTGGTTGAATATTTTTCTACAGTATTATATAAATGTAATGATTACATCTGATAGTTGATTTTTGATGATTTTTAAGCAACTATCCAAAATTAATTTTTCAGATATTTATAAAAAAAATAAAATAAAATTCACTTAGACAACGAAAATATACATGTTTCGAAACCTAATTGTTTCGAAACCTAATTGTTTAGACAATGAAAATAAAAAAAATTCAATACACTTTGACGACGAAACCTAATTGTTTCGTCGTCTATGTGCAAAAAGTTGGTGGGTTATTTTTACGCCATATTTTTTACCAAAAATTTAAATCACTTAGGCAACGAAATTTGTTGGTTTCGTCGCCTAAGTCATTAGCTATAAAACTCAAACATAATTCAACCACCATTTTTCACAATCTCTCTATCTTACCCAAAATTCACTCTCTCTATCTCTCAATCAAAACCATCACCACCACCACCACTACAACACACCACCTCAGCACCACCACACTAGGACACCACCACCACCACACCACACGCCCCTACCACCTCGGCACCACCATCTCCACCACCACACAAAATGCCTCCACCACCACCACCACCACCATCCACTACCACAAATTGAAACATTACCGGCGAGATTCCGGCCAACAAGGCCGGCGACCGGAAAATTCGCCGGTAATGTCCATCATTACCGGCGACTTACTCCGTCGCCGGTAATGTTCCAAAACATTACCGGCGACTCCAACCGACGCCGGCAATATCAAGCCGAACATTTCCGGCGATTTTCCGGCCGGAATTTCGCCGGAAATGTGTGGCTAGACATTGTCGGCGACGGTTGGAGTCGCCGGTAATGTTTTGGAACATTACCGGCGATTTTCCGGCGTAAAGTCGCCGGTAATGTCTTCATTTCCGGCGACTTACTCTGTCGCCGGCAATGTGTCTTATATTAGATGCCGGATGCGGCAGCTCGATCATTCAATCATTTTGATCGAAAAAAATCCAGAGAAATCGAAAGAAGGAAAACGTAAGCTCTGAAATCGATCATTCGGTATATTGTCAAAATTAAGGCGCGCGTCGAAAACTCGATCACTCGGGAAGCTATATATATAGGTAGGTGTATATATACGTATATGTGTATGTATATATATATATCTGTGTGTGTGTTGATCAAATCCAATTCGTGAGATATATATGAAATGTTGTTGATGTCACCGAAACGAGAAAACAGCTTGTAGTTAATCTTGTGTCTGAATCAACGACTGGTATTATCGTATTGTTATCGGAGTCAGGCTTAACAGAGCCTCCTACCCAGTCAAATACGTTTTGAATTGAAAAAAGGAGAATACCATCATCGAGTACTGAATCGAATTCAGAGATTAGATCGATATATATATATATGCATGCATGTGTTGATTTAATTAGAGTTGAATTGAGATATCGCGTCGATTATTAGTAGTGAATGTGTGTGTGTATATATATAATTAATACGTAAAATTGTTAGAATTTTCAGGATGGACAAGAGTTGGATGAGCCTCGAAAGATGGGATGTAAGATATCACGAGGGAATTAGGAGTTTTGTGGATTTTGTGAAGGCTAATTGTGGAGACACTACACTTCATTATTGCCCGTGTAAAGAATGTAAGTGTTTCAACGATCGATTACGATTTCCCATTGATAAAGTCCAGAGGCACCTGAGTAAATACGGGTTTTGGGATAAGTACACTTGTTGGATTTATCACGGTGAAACATTGGTAGCGAGTCCGCATGATCATGGACAATTTGGTGAGAGGGCCAGTCCACGCTATGATCATGGAGATTTTGCTGAGAGGGGCAGTTCATCCTATGATCCAACATCGATGTTAATCAATGATATGTTTCCTCATGAGAGCGGTGTATTTGTTGATGAAGCACCAAATGTCCCTCCCGTCGTTGAGGGTTTCCCCCATATCGAGCCAGTCGAACCATTACCTGGAGCTCATGTCAACACAAGCGGTATGGACAAGTACAACAACCTGATTGCATTGCAACAGACTCCGTTGTACGACGGTTGTAGTAAGACTGTTCTTGAAAGTGTGATGGGAGTGATGCAGCTCAAAATGGAGAATAAAATGTCTGTCAAAGATGTTGATTCTTGGTTGAAGTGGACTGCTTCGCTACTGCCACCCGGTCATCGTCTTCCTACCACTCATCATAAGGTGCGACATATCCTGAAAGATCTTGGGCTTTCCTACATCAAAATCCATGCATGCAGATATGATTGTATTCTCTTCTGGGGAAAAGATCTCGAAGACCTTGAAGCCTGCCCGGTATGTTTTACAGAAAGGTATAAGTTGACTCCTGCAGGCAACAAGAAAGCTGTGAAGATACTTCGATATTTTCCGCTTATTGATAGGCTGGAGCGGTTGTTCATGTGTGCTTTCACGGCCGAGGCAATGAGATGGTGGGCTGAGAGGAACTTGCCTGACGATGACACCCTTATACACCCTTCCGACGGAGAGGCTTGGAAGCACATGGTCAGGGAGTTTGATCATTTTGCAGCAGAGGTCCGAAATGTTTGGCTAGGGCTCTCATCTGACGGATTCAACCCTTTTGGCAACATGAGTCTTCAATACAGTATATGGCCAGTTATTTTGGTACCGTACAACCTTCCACCATGGATGTGCATGAAGAAGGAATACAATATGCTCACTCTGTTAATTCCGGGCCCGGGTTATCCAGGAAAGTGTCTCGATATGTATTTGAGGCCTTTGATTGAGGAGCTTAAGTACCTGAGTGAGTGTGGCCACCCCACTTACGATAGGTTCAAAAAGGAGATGTTCCAGATGCATGCCATGCTTGTTGGCACCATCCATGATTTTCCTGCCCGCGGTATGTTGTCGGGCAACGTTACCAGGGGTTACAGGGCTTGTTCAGAGTGCATGACGGTTGATTGTTACAGTCCTCATTGCAGTAGAATTGTTCAGATGCGTCACTGTTGTTGGCTTCCATATGATCACCCATTTAGGCAGGATCCAGACGCGTTTGATGGGACTGTGGAAACAGGTGTGGCACCCAGGCGATGGACAGGGGAAGAAATTTTGGAAGTGTTGAATGAATATGATTTTGGCCAGCTGAGCAATCATCCTGACATAGTGGCGTCAATTCCAGACAAGCCCGAAAGGTATAAGTTTTGGACACACAAGAGCATATTCTGGGAACTCCCCTACTGGCCCAGGTTGCCTATCAGACATTACCTAGATGTCATGCACATAGAGAAGAATGTGTGTGAAAGTGTGGTGGGCACAGTTCTTAACTTGGAGGGGAAAACAAAAGACATCCCTAAGGCACGTATTGATCTGAAAGCTATGGGACTGCGGAAACATTTGTGGTTACGAGATGGTAAGAGAAAAATGCCGCAAGCTCCTTACACCGTCAAGCCGAAGCATAAGCATGAAATTTTTCGGTGGCTGAGTAATGTCAGGTAAATATTCTTATATATGACTATGCAGTACGGAAATTGGTTTGCCTTTAATTTTTACCGGATTATGGTGATATGCGAGAAATATAATTGTTTCCTATGGCTATATATATATACATGCAGGTATCCTTATGACTATGCAGGAAATATAAGCAGGTGTGTTAACTACCGGGACAATAAGATGTACGGATTAAAGAGTCATGACTGCCATGTACTGCTTCAACGCCTTTTCCCTATTTTCATTCGAGGGTACCTGCCCAAGGAGGTGGTGGAGCCGTTGGTGGCCTTGTCAAGATTCTTTCAGAAGTTATGCACCAGGGAAGTTAAAAAATCAGATCTCAGGGAGATGCAAGATGACATCATTTTTATCATGTGCAAGCTTGAGAGGATATTTCCGCCAAATTTTTTCGGCATCATGCCTCACCTAACGATCCATCTTCCCGAACAATTGTTGCTTACCGGTCCCGTACACTACACTTGGATGTATCCCACGGAAAGGTACATTTGGTTTGCCTCTGTTTTTATATGTAAAGTCTTAGTTTTACCCATTTTAACATGCACTTGTTAACTTGTAGACAATTGGGAGCCTACAAGGACTATGTGAAGAATAAATATGCACCTGAAGGGTGTATCGCTGAAGCATATGTTGCACACGAGTGTGTCACGTACACCAAAGTGTATTTGGGAGCGCTTGAGGATCCCCAACAACAGATGCCGATAGATGAACCTCAGTTCAACTTTTCTATCATCTCCAATGACGTTGTAGTACAGGGAAGCTTGCCAAAGTCGTACAAGTTGGATGAAAATGAGGTAGTCATTGCCCACTGGTCGGTACTGATTAACTGTGAAGAAGTACAATATTGGAAAAATTATCATCTTCACTGCCCTGCTATTGCCGGAAATGTTGATTACCACAACAGGACGTTTGCAAACTACTTTGGTCCATGGGTAAGGGTATATGTGTATATGTCTTTTTTTTATTGCCATTTTCCTTATATAGCATGTGTGTACGTACGTGGTTTTTTGGTTTCTATGTTCATAATGTCTTGTGTGGTTTCTTATTGTTTTCAGATGAACCATGTAGCAGATGATGGTTACCCAGAGTGGTCAAATGAATTGAGGGTCCTTGCGATGAAACCGATAGCTTCAAAAGTTTACTCAATGTGTCAGGTTAATGGCGTGAAATTTATATGTGAAAATAGAGACGACCGACTGAAAACACAGAATTGTGGGGTGATGGTCCATGGTGGGCAGGATGGCGTTGACTATTACGGTGTCCTTCATTCAGTTGTTGAACTAATTTATGGGAACCGCATGAAAGTGCACTTGTTCAAGTGTAGATGGTTTGATACTAGCCCGGAGAACACAAGGACCGATCAGCATGGAACATTTTCGGTGAATACTACCACTACCTGGTATGAAGAAGACCCTTTCGTTCTTGCCTCATCAGTAAAACAAGTGTTTTACTTGGACGATCTTCTCAATAAAGTCCCGTGGAAGGTGGTTAACCATGTTGCTCATAGAAACATATACAGTGCTGCCACACTTGGTGATACCGCAGATGATGAGGAAGTTACTGCATACCAAGAGCCGAACGCTTTTGACATTCCGGAATCATCTACGATTCGCCTTAATAATGTGAGATCTGGGAGTGTGGTTCAAATTACTGGAGCAGAACTTCTCGATGTTAATCCATATGAAGTTGACGCTGATTCAGATGACGAGGAGAGGCACATATTGCCAGAGGTTACCTATGAAACCGAGTCAGACTCAAGTGATGACGATGATTACGATTATCATCCTTAGTACGTTAATGATGTAGTCGGAAATTGTAGTCGTTAATCATAGACCGAAATTGATAATGAAAATTGTAGTCGGAAATCGTAGACGGAAATTGATAATGGAAATTGTAGTCGGAAATCGTAGACGGAAATAGTAGAGGGAAATTGTAGTCGTTAATCGTAGACGGAAATTGATAATGAAAATTGTAGTCGGAAATCGTAGACGGAAATTGATATGGAAATTGTAGTCGGAAATCGTAGACGGAAATAGTAGACGGAAATTGTAGTCGTTAATCGTAGACGGAAATTGATAATGAAAATTGTAGTCGGAAAATGTAGCCGGAAATCGTTGACGGAAAATGTTGTCGGATATTCTTCGGGAAATAATGACATTACCAACGAGTTATAAGCAACTCGTTGGTAATGACATTACCAACGAGTTCCTTCAACTCGTTGGTAATGTCATTACCAACGACTTATAAGCATGTCGCCGGCAATGTCTTCTGGATAGAAACCCCCCAGCTCGACCCCGAGCTGTATTTCTCAAAATCCTCTCCTCCTCCCCTCCTCTCCTCCTCCCAAATCGGTCCGGCTTCACCTCTAGCTCACCTCTAGCTCACCTCCTCCTCCTCCTCTCCCTCTCCTCCTCCTTATCCTCTCCTCCTCCTCTCTCTCCTCCTCCTTATCCTCTCCCTCTCCTCCTCCAAAAATCTCCTCCTCCCCTCCTCTCTTCCCCTCACAATTGTAGTAGGCAAAGCATTGTAGTGGTTAACCATGGCAGGTCCTCTCTCTCTCTCTCTCCCTCTCTCTCTCTCTCTCAATTTTTAATTATTTTTGTGTATGTGTATGTGTATGTATGTGTATGTGTATGTGTATGTGTATGTGTATGTGTATGTGTATGTGTATGTGTAAATTAATTAGGGTGCTAACTTGGAAATTAGGGTGATAAGTTGTAAATTTATATGCAATGTATATATATGTGATGTATATATATGTGAAAATTAAACCTAATGAAGATGCATGATGTATATATATATATGTGTGTGTGAAAAATGTGAAAAATTAATTATGGTTTGTGATTTGGATGAATATGTGAAAATTAAATTTAATTAAGATGCATGATGTATATATATATACATCGAAAATGTATATATGTTAATTTAGGTGATATAGTTGTTAATTAATCGTATAAATTAAGGTGGAAATCGGGATCGGAACGGTTTAGAACCAAAACGGTTTTAAACTGGAACCACGCGGAACCGGAACCCTTTGGAACCGGAAAAGTTTGTAACCGGAACCGTTTGAAACATAACGGTTCCAGTTCCAAATGGTTCCGGTTCCGCCCGGTTCTGGTTCCGATTTGTTATAAAACCGTGTCCTTATGACTATTACGGTATCCAGGAGGTAATTTTGCGGCAAATTCGCTTGGAGCCAAATTACGGAAAGGTTCCCAAAATAGTGGAGGGAGCGGTAGTCAAGCTTCCTCCTCACCCGCAGTTAGTAACACGCCCAGTGGGCCAATGATGAGTGGTCGCACGAGAGCCTTGCTACAGGCGCGAGCTGAGGAGGAAGCTGCACGATCAAGAGTCGTGCAACCGGAAGTCGAGGCTCGACCCTCAGTCTCCAGATGCTCATTCAGCAGACGTCCCTCCGGTGGCAGAGCCTCAGACGAGCGACAGTCAACGGGGGCATCAGAAACTCCCTCAATCTGAATGCCCCATATTCGCCCGGTGGCTACTCCCGTTTCACGGGAATCATCTGAGGCAGATGGTGGTGCTGGCGCCTCATCGTCCAGGCCTCGTCTATCTCCGCCGTCCGGTCTCTTCCTACCCGACGAGATTCCTATGATCCCTGAATTCGATGATAGGGGGATGCCTGTTTATATTGAAGGACGGCCGGAGTTCCTGAGCGTGGAGGAAGCGTACAACTTCATCCCGTGTATCTTTGGAGTGTGAGGTGCACCAACCAACAAACGGACGATGCAGGTAAAACCCATTTATCATGTGCAAGATTGATGACTTAATTATTACTTAAGATTTACGATAGGTTCAATTAATAATATCAATTTGTTGACATTGTATTATTAGGCAATTTCGTTAATGGGACTGGAAAACGGAAAGGGGCTAGAGGCACCTGCACCGGGAAGAGACTTGAGCAGGCCACCGGGGGAAGGAAAACGCCCATAAGGGCCAATGAGGATGGCGCGGTGATCGAGGCATTCGACACCACGCGCAAATATGTCAGCATGGCCGGTGCGATCGTGCGGGACAAGGTCCCAATGCTTTGGTCAGATTGGGAATCTGTGCCTATCTACGTGAAGATGCAAGTGCATAATGCACTCAGTGTGAGTAAAATCGTATTTTCATTACGTCAATTTTACATTTATTAATTAAGTCCGAATAAATATATAATTTTACCTTTTATATATTCATATTGCAGGTGTGGTTTGACGTGGATGAAGTTCTTATTCACACGTGGGTAGAGCGTCAACTACATATGAGGTGATGTGCTTCGACTTATTTGAATATATATCGACTTAGATTTTTGTTTATCAAGTGTTTTAATATCTCTAACTTTTTTTCCTTGTTTTAATATAGGTATAAAGAGTGGAAGAACGAGCTTTCTTCCCATTACACTGTATACAAGGAGCTAGGCCGAGGTTCTACCCCTAGCGAATTCCGGTTTAGGGAGTACGAGTGGCTGTGGCTGATAGCCCACTTCAAGCACCCCAAAGCGAAGGTATGCATCCTGAATATATCTTACAAGCCTAATGTATCGTATCAGATTGAAATAGTTAGTTACTAATTTTTTTCCATATGTTTATCAAATAAGGCGATTTCGAAGACGAACAGGGCAAATAGATTGAAAAACACCAGGGCCCATCATGCAGGTTCACTCAACTACATGGGTTGGTCGACTAAGGCGCAGCAACAACAAGAAGTGAACCCCTTGGTGTATATTCATCAGAAGTTCTATCCGCAGTGCCCTGACGAAGCGGTAAGTCTTTCGCCTCTCCATGTGTTAATAAAACTATTTTTCGATATTAATTTATTTTGTTAGCTAATACGTTATTCATTTTCGCTTTTCAATTAGGCGAGAGTGGAGGAGGCGACCGCAAAAGTGACCATGAATATAGCTCCGACTAACCATCCTGACTGCTCCGAAGAAGAAGTCACCCAGTATGCCTCTCAGATCGATCCGCTTGATCGCCCTATAGCGGCTCAGATCATGGCAAAAGCGTGCGGGACAGGAAAGAATACCTACTACTGTAGGGGAATGGGCTCGGCGGGCGAAGGAGTATTGAAGAACACTTCAGAATACTCTACCGGGTCAAGAAGTTCAACTTCTAGTCGTAACCTCGCAGCGGAGCTTCATAGGACGCAGAGGGAGTTAGAGGAGCAAAAGAGGCAGATGGCCGAGTACCAAAACATGGTCCAGCAGCAGACACAGATGCAGGCTCAGATGTACACATGGATGCGGACGATGTACGAGGCTCAGACTACCGGACAACCATTCCCCACACCTCCCCCGGTCCCAGTCCCTCCGTTCCCTAGCTATCCACCACCACAACCGCACCAGTCAATGCCAGAGCAAGACCAAGGTAGCCACCGGAATTCAAATGAGTACATGGATTACTTCGACCCTAACCCGCAAGTTCCTCGACCCTGACCTGTAGTTGTAGTTAATTTTCGTATCGTCGTTGCTATTTGTACTGTACGTTGGACATTTATGTGTACTGTTGAACTTGTATGATTGTACGGTTTATGTCTTTCAATGCAGGTTCTGGAATTGGGCCCAATCCAGAGCCGCGTTTTTTTTTCAAAATTTTTCCAGACATTGCCGGCGACATGGACCTCAGTCGCCGGCAATGTCTCACATTCCGGCCACGGCGGCGCTGCCATTGCCTGCGACGCCTGTCCGAGACATCACCGGCGACGCCGTTTCCCGTCGCCGGCAATGTTAACACCGGCGGGGGATTTCCGGCGACGTCATTGCCGGCGACTTGTCGCCGGTAATGACAATTCTGGCGAAAAAAATAGACAAGGCCGGCGACGGGAGGTCGCCGGTAATGTCTCCATTTCTGGTAGAGATCAATAAATTATTTATTTATTACGAATTTTATATTAATTAATAATTAACATTTAATGAATTTTTTTTTAAAATCAACCACTTAGATGACAAAATTACTAAAGTTTCATCGTCGAAGTGGTTTATATAATTTTTTAAAATTTTAAAAAAAAAAAAATTCAACACTAAGACGACGTAAACCCTACAATTTCATCGTCTAAGTTGTTTGTCTTAGACGACAAATTGTTGAATTCGTCATCTAAGTTGTCACTAAAATGACGAAATTTTTTGTCGTTTATTCAGTAAACTTTTGTCGTCTAAATACCTAGACGACGAAGTTTATTTTGTCGTCTAAGTACTTAGACTACGACACTTAGACGATGAACTTTAGGCGACGAAATTGCTTCGTTGCCTAAGTGCGTTTTTCTGGTAGTGAGGGTGGTAAGCTTTAACTATTCATCATGTTGGTGGAAATAGAAGTATGTTGGTGGCAATTTCTTTAGTTTTTGTTGCCACCAACATGTGTATGGCTCATTGGAAAATAAATTGCACAAAAAAAATTAAAAAGCTAAAATTGAATTAAAATACAAATGGATATGTTATAATAGTAGTATTAAATACATTAATAGTCTCTAATGCTACAACAAATCAGTACATTTGGTTTTCAAAAAGAAAAACCTAAACTGAAAGCTCATGATCACAACCTCTTGAAAAGCTCCAAAAACAGATCCAAGATTTCTCATTTCTGCATATAAACACAACCAATTACATCAGCATGGCTAAACGTGGCTCATATATGATACTTATGTCCATTACAATACAACCATGTAAATAGATGACTGATTCTTATATATGTTGTTTAAAGATTATAAGTATGATAATTTTTTCGACAATTAAATTCTAAATCAGTTGTCTTAACGTTTTTATCAAAAAAAATTAGACAACTGAAATGCTTATTTCAGTTGTCTTTACTTTTCCCAAAAAAATCAAATGTTTTCAAAGAGTTCATCCACGGTTTAAAATGCATTCCAACAACTAAAAAAATTATACTCAGTTGTCTAACGTTTGGGACAATAGACATAAAAAATTCAGTTGTTTGTCCACAGTTGTCTGAAACACTTTTTGTAGTAATATGCGACCCAAAAAGTCCCAACGCAATGAGCATAAGACCAAACTAGTGCCGAAATCTCAAATCATATGAGACATTTCGAAGGGGATAACCACCAAATTGCACCCATATAAAATGCTCCATATTTTGCCAAAATATCAATCACTTGATTTCCGTTGTGGCAAGTATGAGTGATGATAAAATGAATATTCCAAATAAAATCCATAGAAGTGTTGCATCTTGAGACGCCAAATGAACCATATAAGGGTTAAATGATAATATCTTAGCACAAGATCAGAATTTATCTCCAACGGTCACTCCACCAGACATGAGTGAGACACTTGGCTGAAGCAAGCTGAAGGTCCTAAAAAACTGCAAAGTACCCGAGCATCAACAACCAATTTGACAGAAACCCGGAAAGCATAAGCTCCAAGGAAACTACCCTCGTGATCTCTCGGAATACCTCCACAACCAATAACCAACATGCATCATATCCATAACCAACATGGTAAGAGAGTCTTGCTATTATTAATTTTGATATGCTCACTGTGATACAGAGTTCATGCTCAGTGGTGCCTGCTTGAATTTATATGTCCCGAAAGAAGTTTTGGTATTATTTGAGATGCTTTTATTTGTGCACGTTATAGTTTGGGGTTCAAATTTTGAAGACGGCCATTATCGATGATTGTATAAAAAAATTACAAGAAACGGAAATGATTTCTCCCAAAATTACATGGGCCTCCTATTTCTTATATAACAACCGTGAACTACTTTTCAAGGTATTGTTCATTTTAGGGCAAAACAGTCTTTTTGCTGTTATTTATATCTTGTTGCAACACGTAGGCCAATTTTTCTTAGGAGTGAGCACGAATCCCTCAAATTTCGAACCCGACCCGATCCCGTCCCGATCTCGCTCAAGACGGGAAGGGACGGTACGAAAATTAAAATTTTTTAATATTCCGCTCCGTCCCGACGCATCTCGTTTTCTTAGGGACGAGATAGCGTTTGAATTTTGAAATCTCGATAGACCCGTTCAATCCCACACAATATATTTTGTCTATTTTATTATTGTTTTATTAAGAATTGACATATTAAATTATCAGACAATTATCAATATTCAACCCAAAAAATAAAATTACCCTAATATGATGTATCAATTAAACATGAAACAAGTGCTTGTAGTTTTACTGTTTTTAATTAATTAAAGATCAAGTAAAACGGTATTACTTAGTATAATTGAACACTTCTAAGTCCTATCAAATTATATTTATATTGTATTAAACCCAAAATTTGATTCATTTAATCTCATTTGGATTCTTCTTTGTTAAATACTTTATTAATTGTTCATTGTAAATTGAACCCAAAATTTGACATGTCTTATCCACTCTCGTCCCACCCTGTTCGGGTTTCGGGATGATTAGGGCGGATTTTTAAAAGGTCTACTCACGTCTCATCTCTTCCCATTCGAAATAGGGATAAAGACGGTCAAATATTAACCCAACCCGTCCCGTGCTCACCCCTAATTTTTCTAGTATGATACAGATCAGACCAAATCAGGTTACTGCAAAGCTTAATGTGGCTTGCTAAAATAATTAATTTGGGCCTGGGCCTCCTATAGGTACAGACCCTCCTTTATATGATTTTGACCTTTGATGGCATGATTGGCCCATCTATGATTCTGAGGACAGGGAAACAGATTCTACTCATTCCAGTCATTCTACAACTAAATTATGTTGAGCTTTTGGTAATTCTCACAAACTTCTTTCCAATCGATCATTTTATTTTTCTAAACCCATTACAGCACGCATGGTGAAAAATGTTCACTGTTCAAGAAAACCCCAAAGGCCCTTTTTTTTAATTTCGAGATAAATGAAACCGACGGGTTAAGATAGTTGATCTTGAGAAAGGTCATGGTAATATTGGGAGATCCACCCTGCTATAACCTTGATCTCTTGCTTCCTGACATCTTTAAGCCACTCTGGATCTTCGCTAGTTTTGAACCTCAAATCCACATGGTGAGCACCTGTGGATAGAGAAGCAGGAAGAAAAGAAAATGTTGGTAACTTTATCCCCACGTTTCATTCATATTTTGTAATTTAATTAGGTTTTAAAACGATGAGTAGCTAGCTATGAAACCTTCTTTTGCAACAATTGCCACTATGCTCTTTGATATATTCGTCAGCACCCTGCAAAAAAAAGAAAGTGTGTTCAGTAGTGAATGAGAGCTGCAATATATATATATATATATATATATATATTGATTAGTGAATATAACTGAGAAAGAAGGGGATCATTACCCTCCACCACTCCAAGGGTCTCTGAGGCCATTGAAGAAGATAATGTTGCTTCCAAAGCGTTTCAAAACCCTCTTGATATCCTGTCAAATTAAACATGCACAACCTTGAGACCCAAGTCATCTCCAAGTTTCGCTATAATATTCTACGTATAAAACAACGAATCTACATACACAAGTATCTTGCAGGGTCAGGCTATGGTAGAATTAGTCTACCACTATGTTGCATGGACACAAACAAGGGCAAGACAAGACAATTAAATTAAATTTAAATTTAAATATTTAATAATTAAACAGAAAAAAATTAAGTAAAATAATCAAAATTATCCATAAATATAAAGAATCATGTAACTTAAAAATCCATAACAAATTAAAAAAATTCATATGTCATTAAAAAGAAATGCTAAAAATTCAAGCAAAACATAAAGATCATGTAATTTCATGGTGTGATGCTTAGTTGCAATCTTGTTGCCATCATTCTAAGATTTCAAATAATACGTCATCTATTAATTGTTTGTTCGTTTAAAGAAAAATTAGCAAGCTCAAGAACATATGCACTTCCTAATACATATATATATGGATATAATATATATGAATATGATTCTCATTTATTCACATTAAAAAAAATATAAAAACATGTATTATTTGATACGCTAAAGTATCCCCGAGCATCCACGAAGCGTCCCCAAGCGTCCAAAAAAGAATATTTTTGGATACGCCACGTGACACTTTGGACACGGCATCCGCAAGTGTCTCCAAGCATAGAGTGTCCCTAAGTGTCGGACACGTGGCATGACACTATAATAAACTATCAGTGCTACATAGGTCTACGGTAGATATTATTGTCATTATTTTATTTTAGGAAACAAAAAAGACCAGTCACCTATTGACACATACATTTAGAGAAATATGTTTTACAAAATAGAGAACACAATTGTGCTATATTTGTAATACTGAACAACATTTTGTAATTCAATCGAAAATATTTTTATTACAACATAAGTATTAAAATTATGACTTAGTGGTCAAATTAATTATAAATGAGACAATTGTATAGTTAAAAGTGTAACTAGAGACATATGTTTATCAAATAGAGAACTTTATTACAATATATGATATCATTTAGTCAATTTTGTAGTTTATCATATTGACAACACATGTAGTCATTATCGTAAAATTGATATTAAAATTGTAAATAAAGCATAACTGATGTAATTACTCAAAGTATAACAAAATTATGACTGCGTACCTTCTTTATAGTATTTTGATAAATTCGTTATATAATTTGCAATTCTTAATTGAAAGCAATTACAAAAGATATACCATATTACTCATTAATCTATTTGGTCTAAACGTAAATATTTACTATTATTATATCAAATTTGTCGTCACATTGTAAAATTTTCTTCAAAATTGTAAATTTATTTTAAGTGAAATAATTACGAAAGTTAGAACAAAAAATACTATTTTTACATCAGTTAATATTGCTCGTTTTAGTAACATTCATTATTGAAAACGTAATTTCTCAAAAGTCAAGATATTTACATCATAGTGAACCATATTACAACACTAAGGACATATTTGCTATAACCTGAATTTGAAGATTTATCACTATGACTTCTCATTTGTTGTTATATCGTAAAAATGCCTTTAAACTTATAAATTTGATTTCTAACTAATTATTACAAACAAAATAACAAAATTTAGTAACTTTTATATCGTTTGTGTTTAAGGAGATTTATTCTCCTTAACTTCTGGTGTGTGTCTTGTCCTAATTAGATACATATTAAATTTGATATAGATTCAGAAAGTCCTGTTATATCAGGACATTGATTGTAACAGAGTGTATCAGCTTATATTTAAGGCATTCTATCAATGAAAGAATTACAATTTTCAATCTATCAGTTTATTCCCCTCAAACAGGTTATCATCACGCTTTGAGTTAATAATCAGCTATCACCAAAGAAAGAAAGAAAAAATCCCTAACCCTATACATTACACCTCCACCATCAGTAGTAATCCTTACCATCGGCCTTCATCAACATCGATCATCATCATCTCAGATTCTTCCTCCTTACTTCTAACATTTTCCCTCCTTCGTCAAGATTGCTCGACTTCCAAAGAACCGCTACAGGCGAGCTCCTACTCCACATCGTCCAACTTTTGTACCAGTCATACCGAGCATAACACCCACCGAGGTAAATTTTCTAAACCATCAAATTTTCTAAATTTTCCAACTTTTGTACCAGTCATGGTTTTGAGGCGTCATAGTCACACAACTTTCAAGAAGCAATACTTAAAGAAAACAGATCCCCTGGATTTGTGGGATGCTTTGAAGCAACACTTCAACAATGTGCATGATGCCCGGCTTCCGAAGTTGACTGCAAAATGGGAAGCCCTTAGGCTTCTAGATTTTCCAAAGATCCAAGATTATAATCAAGAAGCTTTAGATTTTTCAGTCTGATTTGAGCTTCTGTGGGGTAGACAAGATCGAAAAAGACATGATTTAAAAGTCTTTGAACACCTTTCCGATCTCTCTGAGCGAGCTTGCTCATCAGTACTGGATCGAAGTTAAACAAGGAAGGATCGTTACCTTCAGTGATCTCATAAATATTCTAGCCAAAAAGGAGTGACTTCATGAGGTTATCCTCAATAATTATGCTAGACCGGCTGGTACTAAAAAGCCTGAGAGCTATCAAACTGGAGGAAAGGCCCGTAAGGACAAAAAGAACGGTAGTTCGGAACCTTACAATCTTGGTGGAAAAGCTCCACATGGCAGGAAAGGAGGACGGGGGCGTGGCCAAGGCCGCAACCAAAATCTGACATGGCATAGAGATCAGAACACCAACTCCAACAAGAACCAATTTGGTTCGGGTAAGGATGGGTAAAGGCATTCCAATTCTGGGACATTCACCAGCTGTCGGTGTGGATCAACAAAGCATGTGCACAAATAGTGTCGTGTTAGTAAAGAAATCCAGAATATTTACAAGAGGCATAAGCAATAATTGGCTCATGAGTCCAACTTCATTGGAAATTTTGAGATAGAGGTAGATACCAATCTTGCAGTTGCAGAGGACAAGGAGATGACCATTGTTACTCTGGATTTTGAATAGCCTATGTAAAAGGCGTTATCTCCATAATAGACTCGGGGTTTTGGTTAATTTTTGGCCTATTTAAATGCCATTTTTCTTAACACTATTGTCTTGGTTTTGATTTGATTTTTGAATAAAAACACCTATGATGTAATCTTGAATTGTTGGCAAGCAATGAAATATTCACTACTTATGCAGTGTATGGTTCAATGTTTACAATTTTATATGGCATAATGACACGATGATATAGTAAAACGAGACACGAAAAAACCGATATCTTGATCCCCAAAAATTTACGACCCGTCGAATGTTCCAATCTGCATCGATTTTAAACATTATTTTACCCATCGAAAATTGTACCCGACCCGTAGAAAATTATACTCGACCCGTCAAATGTTTGCTTCTATCTCGGACTATCTCCAAATTTGACCCATCAAAATTTGTACTCGACTCGTCAAATATTTGCTTCTATCTTGGACTATGTCCAATTTCGATCCGTCGAAAATTGTACTCGACCCGTCGAATGTTTGCTTTTGTCTCGGGCTATGTCCAATTTCGACCCATCGAAAATTGTACTGGAGTCATCGAATGTTTGCTTTTGTCTCGAGCTATGTCCAATTTCGACCCGTCGAAAAATTGATATTGAAAAATTGATATTGGTTTTAGGTTTTCTTCGACCCATCGAGATTTTCCACGACTCGTCGAATGTATGTCTCTGGACACATTTTTGACCCGTCAAAAAATGTGCTCGACCCATCAAACAATAGATATTGGAAAATTGATATTGGTTTTAGGTTCTCTTCGACCCGTCGAAACTTTGTTCGACCCGTCGAATATATGCCCCTGGACAACCCATCGACCCATCGAAAACTTGGTATCAAAAAATTAAAAATCTATTTTGGGTTTCTTCGACCCGTCAAGAGGTTTACTCGACTCGTCGAAGGCTATATCCGGTTTTGTGGTGTTTTGATGTATCTTCCATCAGTTTTCTTGGAAAATGATCATAATTTTTTTTAGAAAATAGGCTATTGTTTGTGAATCTTACTACCCACACAATTTTGGGGAATAGGCAATTTCTTATGGATCTTTTTCCATACAACTCTTCAGTGACTACCATGATAGGTATAGCGCCGGTTATTACAAGGCGTGGTTTAACAAAATTTCTGCTACCTCATGGTACAAGAATATTTATCACTAATGCCTTATACGCTTCAAAGGTCAATCAAACCTTACTAAGTTTCAAAGTTATTTGAGCCAATGGTCTTCACTTGGAAACATATTGTGAGAATGGACAAGAATTATTGTGTATTACCTCTGTTGAATATGGTCACAAACACATTATAGAGAAGTTTCTGGCTATTTGTAGTGGTATATACCTAACTAGGATTTGGATCATTGAACCCAATGCCATGACTCACACGACTTCGTGTGACTCATAATCTTATAAGCTTTGGCATTTTCGACTAGAACATCCAGGTCGTGATATGATGATCAAAATATTGAAAAATACTCATGGTCATCCATTCTTCAGAGCGAAGAAGCATGTGAGAATACCTAAATCCATCGGTTTTGATGGGGGAAATGAGACTACTCCTTTTAATCCTAGCTCGGTCTCCAAGACGAGTGCAGCACAATCCCGATAAAGTACCGTTGTGGCGCAGTGCGTTATCCAACTAGATTCATATATTGCTATCTCTGATGCACATCGCTCATTTTTCAAAGTTTGTTCTTTAGCAAAGTTACAGACACATCCTTCTTTTGTTGTTGACAATACCGAAAATATTCCATTCTTACAAAGAATCCAAGGTGATATTTGTGGACCTATCAAATCGAAATGTGGACAATTTAAATATTTCATGATTTTGGTAGATGCATCAATGCGATGGTCACACGTTGTTTTGCTATCCACAAGGAATACTAAATTTGTAGAACTCCTGGCACAAATTATTAAGCTCTGGGTTCACCACCCGGATCATCCAATCAGGTCTATTATATTGGACAACACAGAAGAGTTTACATCAAAATCTTTTGATGATTACTGCATGTCTCTTAGGATTGAAGTTAAACATCTCGTTCCTCATGTTCATTCTCAGAATGGTTTAGCAGAGCCTCACATCAAGCGGTTACAGCTTGTGTCCCGCGCATTGGTAATGCATACAAACTTATCGGTATCCGCGTGGGGTTATGTAGTGTTACACGTAGCAATGCTTCTTCATTTTTGACCTGTAGGAAGCCAACTATTCAGTGTGTACCAGTTGGTAACTGGATTCGAGCCCATTTCACATTTGCACATTTTTTATTATGCGATATATGTGCCTATTGCGCATCCACAGCTCACCAAAATGGGTTCTCAACGAGGATTAGGCATTTATGTTGGCTATGAAGCTCCAACGATAGTCCGCTATCTTGAACCTTTGACAGGAGATCTATTTACTACAAGATTTGCAGATTGTCACTTCGATGAGACATACTTTCCGACGTTAGAGGGAGGAAGGAATGTAACTATTCCAGTTAAACGTCAAAAATTGACATGGTCTAATCCCACTATGCCTCATCATAATTCCCGCACATTTTAGAGTGAGATAGAAATGCATAGAATACTCGATCTTCATAACGTAGCAGACTCTATGCCTGACTCCTTTGTTGATATCGCTAAAGTGACGAGATCGTATATACCTGCTACAAACGTTCCTGGAAGGTTAGAAATCTCGAAAAGAGTATTGATTAGTACCAACATCGAGCAAGAAAATGTTCCTCCTGTCCATGTGGACGGTGTTGCGTTGTCCTCGGCTCCCACTAGGAAAAGGGGGAGACCAAGAAAATTCACTGATGAGCCGCCGGTTAAAAGGCAGGTCATCGAGGCTCAAAATGAATTCTTCACATGAGATTGTCTCTGACTACAGTTATGTCCTTCAATCACAATTAGCATGTCTGGAGAATGCCTCAGAACTTCTTGTGATGTCATAGAACAAAGAAATCAGAGCAAATGATGCGCGCGTTCTTATGAATAGATCTTCCATGTTAGTTGATGATGCACTTGCTATATCGCTCAGAAAATCATAAACTACGATGAAGTGAAACCTCACTCTGCGGCGGATTGCTAACAAAGAGCAGATTGGCTGAAATGGAAGATTACAATCTAGGCCAAACTAGACTCTCTAAATAAAAGACAGGTTTTCATTCTGGTAGTGCTATGCCCACCGAATGTTAAGCCGGTAGGACATAAATGGGTCTTTATTCGAAAGCTTAATAAGAAGAATGAGGTCTTGCGCTATAAATCTAAACTGGTAGCGTAAGGTTTCTCTCAACCCCCTGGGATTGATTATGAGGAGACGTATTCTTCGGTCATGAACATCATCACCTTCCGCTGCTTAATTAGTTTGGTAGTGTCCCAGAAACTAAACATGCAGCTTATGGATATGGTTATAGCATATCTCTATGGGGATCTTGATTCAGAGATATACATGAAAATGTTGGATGGCATTGCTATGCCCAAATCAAGTAACTCTAAACCACGGAGTGCTCATATGATCAAATTGAGACGTTCACTATATGGATTGAAGCAATCCGGTAGGATGTGGTACACACGTCTTAGTGACTACTTGATTGGTGATTTATGCCCTTGCGTGTTCATTAAAATGATAAGGTCAGGATTTTCCATAATAGTTGTCTATGTAGATGATATGAACATCATCAGAACTCTTAATGAGATCAATGAGACGGTTGGGTTCTTGAAATATGAATTTGAGATGAAAGACCTTGGTAGGACTCGATTTTGTCTCGGATTAGAGCTGAAACATCGAGTTGGTGGAATTCTCATTCACCAGTCTGCTTATGTCCAAAAGATGCTCATGTGATTTAGCATGGACAAAGCACACCCTGTTAGCACACCAATGGTTGTTCGCATTCTCGACCCCAAGAAAGATCCATTTCATCCGGTCCATGACGGTGAGGAGATCTTAGGAGCTGAAATTCCATATCTTAGTGTTATTGGAGATTTGTTGTATCTAGCTTAGTGCACACATCCAGATATTGCCTTCTCAATGAATTTGTTGGCTAGATTTAGCTCTGCGCCTACGCAACGTCATTGGAATGGAGTAAAACAAATATTTAGATACTTGAAGGGTTCCATTGATTTGGATTTATTCTTCTCTTACAAAGACTACAGAGAGAAATTGGAAAATCTCGGAAAAGGGATAGTTGAGTCACAGCATACAAGTTCTGACGCTTTCGACTCGTCAAATGTAGCAAACTGTGATAACCTGAGGGTGTTTTTCGACCCGTCGAAACTGGTACACTGGATCAAACAGAACCATTCATTTGACCCGTCGAGTGAGGATTTCAACCCTTCGAACTCCTCCAATGCTGTGAGCAGTTTTATTACGGTCCCCTATTCTGAAACATTGATTGATTTGTTGGTTGGATTTGCTGATGATGGGTACCTCTCTGACCTACACAAATGTCGTTCACAGACCGGTTATGTTTTTACTTTGAGAAACACAACAATTTCTTGGAGATCAACTAAGCAAGCCCTTGTTGCTACTTCCTCTAACCATTCATAAATTACTGGTTTGAATGAAGAGGTTAGAGAATGTGTCTGACTTAGGTAAGTCATTCATTATATTCGGGGGTCTAGTGGATTGTCATATATTACAACAACTCTTACTTGCATCAATGAGGATAATGCAGCATGCATTGATTAGATGAAGTTTGGTTACATTAAGGGTGACAATACAAAGCATATATCGCTAAAATTCTTCTTCAATCAACAACAGCAGCTGTTTAATATCCATGCAAATCAGGTTGGTTTGGCGGATAATGTTGCGGACTTGTTTACCAAGTCAGTACGTAAATCTACATTTGTGAAACATGTGAGACGCATTGGTATGTGCAGGTTATCTGAACTCCATGACTGAGTTTACAGTCAGGGGGGGTTACATTTCTGTAAACATCAGGGGAAGTCTGTGATACATGTAGTAGCGTTTGTAGTTGATGCGTTGTACTCTTTTTCCCTAAGATCAGGCTTTTGTTTTACCCATGAGGTTTTTGTTTGCTTGACAATGTTTTTAGTGAGGCAACAAGTTATGCATCATTCATTAAGCCATCGACACAAGGGGGAGTGTTTAAAGAGATTTATTCTCCATAACTTTCGGCGTGTGTCTTGTCCTAATTAGATACAGATTATATTTGATATAGATTCAGAGAATCCCTGTTATAGACATTGATTGTAACAGAGTGTATCAGTCTATATTTAAGTCATTCTATCAATGCAAGAGTTACAATTTTCAGTCTATCAGTTTATTCCTCTCAAACAGTTTGTAGTTATAATTGTAATTTGTTGAAATTATTCAAAAATAAGGATAAGTACATAAAAGATGAGCATATTACATAATTGAGAACAAAATTTACGTTTGTCTAAAATCAGAGATTTACCATTATAACATCTATATGTTGTCATAAAATGTAGACGAGTTCTGGGTTTTATGAACATAAGTAAATATGATTATGTCATTATCTGTTGTTTGTGCAGCTGAGATTAGATAGGTTGTATTTGGTAATAAGGAATATTTTGATTAATGTGTTTATGTAGAATGGTGACTTAAAAAACGCCCAGAAGGTGTTCAATGAAATGCTTGAGTGAAATGTAGCAGCGTGGAATGCCATGTCTATTTTAGATTTTCTAATCCAAGTTCTCCGATTTTAGTTCTATTATGTTTTAGATGCTGACATGTTTCCATGGTTTGATTGAAGGAGTTGCCAGCAAAGATATATTAACCACGGGGAAGACTTGATAATGGTGAGGACACTTGTAGAAAGAGCTGCCAAAGATCTCAGGGAAATCAATTGCTCTAAAGACTCCAAGCAGGTCTGTATTTTTCAATGGTTTTAGAAGTATATGAAGTTGGTTAAACATGGCAATTTGAATTGTGTTCTGTTTGTTTTTGGAGTGTGAGTAAAGTTTTTAATTGGGTGATGAAATTGTTTTGTTGTGGGTAGATTTTGGGATGATGAAGACGCAGGAAAAGATACGTCAGACGGAGTTGTCAGCAGAGAAGGTCCGTTATCAAGCTCAGCAATCCCATGCTGATATTGTAAGTTTGTTCTCCTTCTTTAAAGTTTAATCGTTGTAAAGAATCAAACTTGGTACATAAAGGAGTGGAAAAGCTGTAGGAAAATGCAGAAGTATGTGCATATTAATTGATAAGGAAATCAGAGCTCATTTTTTGGGGAGAAGGAAGGTGATTCATCATTTTTCATAGCCTTCAAGCGCCCAAATTGATACGAGTGGTTACAAGCTGTTTTGTTTCCTTCAATAGTGTCTTTAATAGATTTTTAATGGTTCATGTAATGGATCGGCAGGGTTATTTCTGCTTGCTCTTGTGAATCGCTTGATTCCTCCTCCCTAGTTCTTGACTTCAGTGTTACGGGCTTGGTCTTGTCTTTTGAATTGATAGGTTTTAATCTTAGCATTTAATTTGGAAATTGTGAAGGTCAGCATGTTGAATCAATATTCTGAGAGGACCTATGTTCTTACATTATTTGTTAAATTTTTTTACAGGAACGGCATAGCAAATTGGCTGAAGAGCAAATAAATCTTTTACACCAAGATGCACAGAAGAAAGCGCAAATTATGCGATTCCAAGATGAATTGGCCAGGAAAAGAATACAGGTGCGGGAAATGAGATGAATAACAGGTTCTTTCTACGTACAAGTTTTAGTACTTGTAATTTGTGTGCATTCCTACTACTGAAAGGTTTGGTGGTGGGATGATGTTGCTTATCATTTGTTTTTCCGTCTGATATTGTTCATTTGGTCATCGACATGAAGAACTGTGATTGACTATGAAGAACATGATATGAAGTTGGTTTTTCGATCTTGTGTGATACTGATAAATGCTGCAAATCTTAAGCATTGTTGATTTAGCTAGTTAGGCGGCAAAGCTTTGATAGGTTGGTCCCCAACTGATACTCAGTCAAACGCCCTCAATTGAGTATCAGTTGAACTTTAACTGAGTATCAGGTGACACTCAACTGAGTATCAGTTAAACTTCAAGTGAGTGTCAATTGACCCTCAACTGAGTTGACCCTCAACTGAGTTGACCCTCAACTGAGTTGACCCTGTCAATTGAGTGCCAGGTGACCCTCAATTAAGTCTTAGTTGAACCTCAATTCAGTCTCAGTTGAACCTCAACTGAGTGTCAGGTGATCCTCAACTAAGTGTCAGTTGACCCTCAAATGAGTATCAATTGAACGTCAATTGAGTGTCAAGTGACCCTCAATTGAGTATCAGTTGTGTCAGTTGACCCTCAACTGAGTGTCGGTTGACCCGCAACTAAGTGTCAATTGACCCTCAACTGTGTATCAGTTGAACGTCAACTAAGTGTCAGGTGACTGTCAATTAAGTATCAAATAAACGTCAGCTAAGTATCAGTTGAACGCCAATTGAGTATCAGTTGAATGTCAACTGAGTATTAGTTGACACTCAACTGTATATCAGTTGATGAACCTATAGTCTAGAGACCTTGACGTCAACGGTTAAAGTTAATAGTCAAAGTCGCCAAAATTTGGTCATTGATTGTCGAAATCTGACCAAGTTGTCGGAATTCGGTGACCGATCAACGGTCAACATTGGTTGTCAACGATCAACGCCACCGAAGTCAAGTCAATGGTCAATAGGAAGGTTATAAGAGAATAATGATATTGAGTAGTTCATTAATTAAACTGAGGATAATCTATTCTTTTTACCTAATTAGTTGATTAGTAATAATATTTGAACTCTTTGTTGGTTAGTGAGAATTAAAAAATATATTTTAAGATTATTGTAAAAAAATCCAAAATAAATTGTCATTGAATAAATAATTATGACCGTCAGATATCTTACGAATTTAACGGTTAAAAATATTCAAAAAAAATAACTCTATAATAAAGGCACTCCACCTTAGACTTACCCTATCTTACCTTACGGTAATTATATCAAAAAATTGATGAATATGCATGTTTCGGTTATCATGATCGAGATTGAAAACGAAAATATATAAAAGGATGGCAAGTGATGATGATATACTCACATGGCCACCAAACTCGGTGGTGATCCAATTAGGCCTAGGTTCAATCCCATAAGCCATTTTGCAATAAGAGACCCGACCTTTGTATTCCCAGTCAGAACGTGGAAATATGCTCTCTTCGTTGTTACCACTTGTTGGCATTATCATCTCTGTACACGCCTACAAGGACAAACTGTTTTTAAGCTGAGGCCACCATAATGTCCATATATAAACTTTTTCATGTCTAGATAGCATCACTTGCCAACTAGCCTTTAGTTTAGTGAAGAAGTCGTTATCTTTGATAATTGTTAGTTGATAGAGATCTCATGTTTATTTTATTTTTATGTAAAATATATTAATATAATATAATTGAAAGAACAAATGTCATTAATTTTTTTTTACAACAAAATCGAGAGACATTATATTGATAAATAAGTTAATAAAGTTACACAGAGGACGCGCATAAGATATGATAGAAGAGACTACTACTAAGCTAGTCTAGGAGACCTACACTAACGAATAATGTTCTGGAATCAGAGCACAAAAGTAACCAGGATCATGTCACCCGACTTAACGAACGCTAACACAGATAAACCAAAGTAATGTTCGCATAGCAAAAGCTAAAGACAAGCAAGATGTCACAGAAGCCAGAACCTCACTAATCGAGGCCCAAGCACCGGTATCCCAAATTCAGTCTAAAAAATGACCTGAGTCAACCATTAGTCCTAAAAGTAGGCTAGAGACAGGATCCCGTAACCTTGAAACCCTAATCCAAAGCAAAACAAGAAAGCTTACACTCCAATCCAAAATGGACTTGGACCAAGCCCACTTCCCAATAAGGTTTGCAACCTGGGCCTCAACACCAACCAACTGCCTATCCAACCATTGCGAGACTTCGGAAGACCCCGGTCACTGAACATGCAATTTCCCGACCAACCGACCACCTGCCGCTCCGACCATCCCGACATGCCCACTTGCATCACGATCCAGGTACCGGCTGATAGTGCATGCACCTCAACGTTTTCCAAGATGGACTGCCTATTCCAAAACGACATGATCGAAGCCAGTCGGGTATCACAACCCCACAAGTAAAGTTGCACCGCTCTCAAATCCGGATCTGCACCATGTGACCCCAAAAGCTTCAGTCGAGCGCGAGTTGGCCACATGGAGACCGTGACTTTCCACCGCAAAAGTGTTGTTGTAGCATGACCACTAGCCTTGCCGCTTGGGATCCACTATTCATGAAATATTGAAACCACCTCTAGCACAAAAACAGAGCATGGCGAGAGGACATGGGAACCTCTCAAGTTGCTCGGAGTCCAAGGAATGGCTGACATGAAGCACATGAGAACGTATTTTCCTAACCCTAGCAAAGTCATAAGACTTTGCGCTTATTTTTGGTTTTCTTATTTGGGTACCATTACTCATGTCATTAATTTGATATATCTAAAACATTTTTAGCTTTCATAGACATAAAATCTTATTCGGAACGAAAACAGACATAGAGGGGAATTTTTGAAGAAAAGAAACGTAAACAATAATAAGCCAAATTACCAAAACTATTTATGTGGTCTGTATTTGTATAATCAACTTCAATCACTACTTCAATATTTAGAAAAGACTCCTTACGCACCTGCCACTGCCATCCTCCGAGATCATGAGGATCTGAGTTGTCATTAAGATCAAAACACGTAGCTTTCCCACTATAGTTATAGTAGACACTAGCTGCGCCGTATAACTTGGCAAATGTGTCATTTCCGGTGGTCGGATCATCTACTGCCTTGCACATCTACATTACCAAAATACTTAATTACTTGTCTACATAAGAGAAATGGAAAAGAAAAACTGTTTACTTATTAAAAAAATTTAACCTCTTTAACTGGAAATGCTGGCATGGGATTCAAGAAATTTGAAGGAGTCGGATAATCCGTCATTGATGTATAGATATAAGCAGTTTCAAGCCAACCTTCAAGACTATCTACATTGATGTGATTCCTGAAAACAATCATAGCATGCATAATGTTAGGTTTACAATAACGATACATATTGACACTTGATTTCTTAAAAACCAAACTCTTTTTCTTTACTTTTTTATTTTCTTGTAGATGTGCATTTGAATTTTACTTATAAATTAAAATTTTATTTATTCAGTGATCATACTAAGAGAATACATAGCTCGAATTCGAAAACATTGAACAAATATTTCGTTTATTTGTATCAACTTTTTGAATAATTTGTAATCAAAAACAGAAGAGCGTAATGATTTCAATTATTTAGAAATGTAACTATATATTTAAACTATTTCTCTCTTGACACTAAACACAAAGTAATAGTGATCATACTTGCATATCTTAAAAGATTTCCGGAGAAGCTCGAGCCCTCCAGGTTGGTTGGCTGCGTCTTCGATCAGTTGCCACGAACCTTTGATCACTTTGTAACAATTTTCACTCTCACTCTAATTGATCCATCACATGCAAACAATAATATATGGTTATAAAAATATGTATAATTAACTACCATACATAGCTAATGACCTCTTTACCAAAAGTACTCGATCATTAATTAACATCGCCTACCAAGAAAGCAATTCTAATTGTACACATTTACGCACATGCATGCATTATCACATTGTTTCTTTTTCTCGATATCATTATCACATTGTTGGACCATATAAGATGTGATTACTTGACGTGAGGATACCGTAACTAGCCTTAATTTAGTCTAGCCCTCTTGTAGCAGCTGCTAGCTAACTTGGATAAAAATGGAGAGAGAGAGAGAGAGAGAGTACCCTAAAGTCTTTCGTGACGATATCGTTGAAGCTATAGGGGGATGTTATCTTCTCAAAATTTAGGATCGGAGAGGATGAAGCCAAAGTTCCAATAGTAACATGAGGATACTTCAGCCTGAACCAGGCTGCCAGCACTGCATACAAATTTAAAAAGAATTTCGTCACTATATAGAATCATATACTCACAAAGGCACAAGCACATGTCCCTAATAAACCAGCTGTGATCAACTCAAATTAATTTGATTACACTTATGTACTACTTGATAATAGATAATGACTAATATGTATCAAAAAAATAGATAATGACTAATATTCTTTCTAATAAAAGGAGAGTACTATATATCCTACTTCCTCCATAGGAACCTCCAAAGACCACCACAGGAGAGTCAGTTGCTGTCAAATTCTTCTTCAGATCAATAATTAAGGTAGCATAATCTGCCAAGGCTTGTGTGGAGCTTAGAAATCCAAGTGTAGTTGCATTACTATAAGCCACAGCTTTTTTCCCCCCAAAAGGTATAGACTTTCCATAGAACCTATGCTGCAATATCGTATACGTGTATGTTATTTTATCGTATATTGGGGAATAAGATTTTTAATCGACAACCAAATAACATAACATGCATCATCTTGGAATAATGCGCTTGTTCATAGAATTTGAATTTATAATATAGAAATTAGGGTTGGCTCGTTAGACTTGAGTATTCAAAAATTTAAATCGAATTATTCAAAAATTACGGGTTCGAGTCAGGTTTTTGAAATAAAAATAGTTTAATATATTGAACCTGGGCCGAACTCAAAGTTTGGGTTCGAGTATTACTTTGGTAAAATAGTTAAACCCAAAAAATTCAAAAAAAAATTTAGTAAGATACATGCATGCCACATTTTAATTGGTCACTACAACTAGTGACAGAGCTAAGAATTGCATTCAAGCATGGTGAACTATTTTTATTATTCTTTTTTACCTCTAATCAGCAGAGCCGAAATTTTTTTGAGCAAAATAAGAGTTCCATAATTTATAGTTTTAGTTGTAAGTCAATAATTCATTATTTTTAAAGAATGATGATTACGTAAAATATGAGGGTATATTGACTAATTAAGAGAGAGGCGATCGAGGAAAAAATTACAAAGAAAAAGTGAGGGGTTGAGGGCAACTTTGTGAGAGAGAGAGAGAGAGAGAGAGAGTTATTTTCAAGGAAAAGATAGTTAGAAAGTCTTAATGAAAAACATGAAGAAGATCTAATGAAGAAGTTATTTTCAAGAAAAAGATAACTAGAGAGTCTTAATGAAGAATATAAAGAGGATCTAACGAAGAAGATCTTAATTGAATATATGGAAAATATGTAATAACCTAGTGTAAAAAAAAAAATATATATATATATATAGGTTTTCTTTCTTTCTTAAAATTTCAAAGGGTGGCATTGACCTTCCCTGGCCTAGTGTTGCCTCCCTCACCGACTACAACAACATTTATTTCAATATAATTCAATAATTAATAAGACCACCTATATAATGCAATCCTAATAATTAGACTTGATTATAAACTAATGTAGTGATTGTCATTAAATTGTTAACTGAGATTCTTTATTTTAAATTTGTATAGTTTGTGGTTACTATAATTCTCTAATTCTTATTTTTATATTGTGTTCACTTGAAGTGTTGTAATAAGTTATAAAGATCTAATAGATTTATCTTTTTAGTATGGTGAGATTAAGTAGTATGCATTATAAATTATGTACTTTGAAATTGTGTACCTTCATTTTTTTTCGATTTATAATTTTGTTAAAACCCGAGAATCCGACAAATTCAAACCCGAATAATTCAAGCTGGGCTGAGTTTGTGTTTGTTTAAAATATTATTCGACTCTAATCTGTGTTATACAATTCGAGTTTAACTTCTGATCTTATTATTTTATACACAAATTCGAACCAAACCAGAACTAATGAAAACAGCACTGACCTCGATAAAAATGACGAGGGCTTTAAATTGTGGAGCTGTCTCGTACAGAAAACCTGTATTCTGCGCAAACCATTCTATGTTTCCCTCATTACCAGTGTAGACAAAGATTGGAGCATTGCTTTTGGCGCCTCCCCAATACGTATCGTTTATCAAATACCTCTGTTGGAAAGACTGGTAGCTCTTAGGATAGTAGTTGAAATGATCAAGGACTTGGGTGAAGTATTTGGTTCTGTAAAGTTGTGTTGGCTGAGCAGAAAGTGATAGCTTTTCTTCTGGGGAGATTAGTGAAGATGGGAATCTAGGAGGTCGGGATATGGCAAAGGAGAGGGAAAGAGAATGAAGTACACAGAAGAAAGCAAACCAGAGAATTAATGGGAACCCAGAATTTGTTATCTTCTTCATGTTTTTGCGTTTCAGTGGTTTTGCAGAGAGAACTTGAAGTTTGGAGAAGCCTAGGTAAATCCGAAAGGAATTGAAGAGAAAGGGATAATAAAACGATGAGATATTTCTGAAGTCTAGATGTTCTGTAGAATAGGCCAAAGGAGTCTGGCTGTCATGGGTAGAAAGTCGATGAACTTTTTTTTGGATTAATTTGACTAGTTTAGAGCTGGGAATGAGACCGGGAAAGATAAAGAAAAATCAGAATGCATGGTGGGCAGGGATGTAAAGCGCACATAATTTTGGGAGATGGGGTAATCTGCTGTGATTTAAAATCTTTGGTAAATCATTTGATTATGAGATTTGGGTTGGTGCACGTACAGGTGTTGGGGATGTTGTGTAGTTTTATTTCCTACCCTCTTCCAGAACATGAAACTTCATGGAGCAGATCCATTTTATAGATGTTTTATTTTTAAGGCTTAATCGGCAAACTGTTATTTAGATTCATTTTAGTGTTAATTTGTTATTCTATAATTTTGTCTGTCAGTTTGTAACCCTTATTCAATTTCTGTTAACTTTTTCATCCGGTTATTGAAACGTGGCCATAACGTGAGGATATATTCGTCCTTTTTGCCATGATATCAATAAACCTCCCATGAATGTCTTCCAAGTCCATCACTGTAGACAACCCCGATCCCTTCTCCGACGAAGAGACTCCGCCACCACTCAATCGAATCAACGTCACAGACCCAATGTTGATTAACACGCCACCCCTACCTCAAGAGATAAACACTCGGCCTCGGACTGAAATGAGACGTCGATTGTTTCTACCACGAATTCCGTTACCGGCAGAAACATCGGTTCTCCGGGAGGTGGCATCACACGCCGTGAAGGAGCTGCCGGCTTCGCTCGAGGTCCACGCGTCGGTGGAAAGTGTATCGACGACGTCAGAAGCACCCTGAAAGTCTACGGTGGAGATCATCTCTCACACGATTGGGAAGCTATTTTGGCTATTGATTTAATAATAATAATAATTTCAATAATACCAGAAAGCTCGAGATGTTGCCAGCTATAGAAATTGGAAGCTGAGGTTTGTGTCGGATGAGAAAGCAGAGGATTGAGAATTTGATGAAAAAACAATGGAGTGATTCGTAAGGTTGAGTGCTTGTAGAGTAGTAATTTAATAGAATGCATAAGTTGAAGATAGTGGAGGATGCAGGAGAAAGATTTGAGCTTGGATTTCCATGATATCTATGAAAATGAGGAGAGGAAGAAGAGGTTGGGATGTGGCTGTCATAGTGGGGGTGGTGAGGTTGCTAGAGATTCTAGGACAAAAATACCCTCACGTGTTAGGCACATTGTATGCAATATGCGGATGGAAAAGTTGACCAAAATTTTGAATATGGGTAGCAAATTGGCTAATTAGAAATTCTAGATTAATAAATTGGCAAAAAAAATTTATAGGATAATAAATTAACACCGGAGTGAATCCTATGATAACAATTTGGCAATTAAGCGTATTTTTAATTCAGTGGTGAAGCCTCATATGGCAGATTAGAGAAAGATGAAAATGGCTCTCAAATTTCATAAAATTTTGAGTGTAAATATAAGTTATAATACGATATCTAATTTGAAATGTGAAATATGTAATAGAAAGTGTACCAAGTAGTTAATAATTAAAAGTTGTGTCCTAAAAAATGACCACCTAGGCGGAAAAATCAAGTGAATCGCCTAAATTTGGGGGTGGATGGACCAAGTAGGAGGTGGCCGATTAGGCGGTGATTAAACGCCTCGCCTGGCGTTTAAACAGGAAAAAACGCGCCTAGGGGTAAAACTTAAAAGGGGCCAAATTGAAAACCCTAAAAAAAAAAAAACTCCTCTCGGGCAAAATCGCTGACGTCCCTCAGTCCCTCACTGGTCTCTCTGCGAAAACCCACCGCCCCTTGGTCGCTATCGCCGATCACTGCTGCTCTCCGTCCGTCTTCTTCTGCCAGTTCTGTTTTGATTGCTAACTGATCGATATCATGCCTAGCAGGTCTGCTTTGATTTCAATTTGCAATTACAAGGGCCCTTTTCGTTTTCAATGCCTTCGATCATGCCTAACAATTCTGTTTTGTTTTGGTTTCAACTTTATTCCCATCAACAAAATTTCAATCTCCTTTTCCATATTTTTCGATCTAGGTTCGGTGAATCTATTTTGATATGGTCTGGGTTTATTTAGTCAAGTTCATCACTTATCTATTCCATCCCAAGTTCCCAACTTACAATAATATTGACATATTTTATTTGATTACAAACGAATGAAATCTGAGCTAAGCTTAAGAACTACACTAGTTGAACGTCCAGTGGTTTCTTCTTGGTATTAACACAAATTAATGACCAGGAATGATTCTTCAATCGTTTCTGCACAATCTCATACACTTGCTTTATAGCAACGCAAGCTTTGAATTTGAGAGAATAGTTGACCACCACAGTAAGCATATGAGATTGCTAATCGATTTTTGCAGAGTGTATATTGTATATTTGTATTTGTATGATTTCATTGATTTGTATAATTGTATGATTTGAATCGTAGACTTGTGAACAATATGTCAATTACTCGATGTGATTATGTCAATCTGAAGTTTTAAAGTTGATAGTGTTGACGGGTCTACAACACGAGAAATTAGAGAACTTAAAGATGATGTTGAAGAGTCCGAAGATGATATCGAAGATGGAAGAAATGATGTTATGTTTGAGTTCGGCAATTTGAAGTGATCATTTCACTTGAAAAAGTTTTTTTTTGTGTTTTTTTTTGAATTTGAAATTTTGAGCTATTGTTTGGTGACATTATTTTTGAGACAATGTGTGTGTTTTGAATCTTTTGAAGCATTTCGTTATTATTTTTTATTTATATTATAATATACCATATAAAAAATAATTAATTAAATATATATAAAATAATCCATCTAATTACCGATTAAACTTTGCCTAGGATACTAAGAGCTACGCAGTAGCTTCACCGACTAGTTTCGCCTAGAGCATTTTTGAACTTTGGTTAAAAGGACAAATTTCTTTTTACGTTCTTACATATCTCTAGTTTATCATCAAATTCAAATCACTTCCAAATAATGGTCATGTCTTTTGATGAGTCTATATTTTTGACGTGAGCGCATCAGATCGGGTAATTTGGTATCTTGTAATCTATGATATTTTGAAATGATATTATTGCACCATATCAGAATAAAAATAAAAATAAAAATTAGTAACTATATAACTTTCCAATTTTAATCAATTCAATACATGAACTCGACTGTTTTTCATCGCTTTTGATGGTCAGTCAATCATCCGTTAAGTTTTTCATGTGGCACTGACGTGACAATCTATGTTGGCATTCTCTCTGTATTCTAATCATTTATTATTTATGGTTTGCTATCAACTTCTATTTAATACTAACCTTTTTATTTTAATCATTTTGCTGAATTTGACATTTTTTCGACCACTCGTCATTTGTGGCGTTCACATGGCCATCCATGCAGGCATTCTGTCTCTGGAGTGGGCCGAAAAGGATTGTGGCGTCTTGTCACGTGTCCATGCCAATCTAGTTTCTCCCTCCATTTCCTGAAGCGTTGCAAGTATACCGTACCTTCAAGGATTCAACATACTTCTCAAGCCTTTTGTGGTCATCACGTGGAGCAGATCATCGTTGTTAATCATCTTACGCTTCTCATGTTTGCATTTTTCGGAGACCTTTCCAGTGATTGGGCTTATGAAACGGAGACGTAATCCTGCACACTCTCCTTTAAGTCTTTGGAGATATTTGTGTTCGCAGGCAACGCCTTCCTCATGATCCTATTGACATTAGCTAGTGGAGCTGTGAACAAGCTCACCAGGGCTTAAGCCTGGTGAGAATTTGAATGGTTAAAAAAAATTATTACTTGTCTTGAAGTAAAAAAAAAAGTTACTATAAAGCGCAATTTGTTTTGCAGAGTGCAACCCAATAAGCCAATTTTAAACCCAAAACTCATTTTGTTGAACTTTCACCGAGGAAACCAACCAACAACCCCAATTTTCAAAACCTTAAAATTCCAATTGAGCCAAACCCCTAACTCTCTCATCGCACTTTTGCTGTCTCTCGATCTCTCAATTCCATTTTGTTCTTTTAATAAATTTTTCCCGTACCGTCGAAATTTTATCACAAAAAATTAGCAATGATAACTTTTCAATCTTTGATCTGCCACCATGTTAGTGATTGGCGCCAACTGGTCCTGCTCATGTAGTGATAACTCGTAGTTCCCATGCTCCTCCGCATTTTGTGCATGTCTCTTCGTCCTTATTGTCCGACTCCCTATAATAGTTATGAAACCTAAAATAGTCATGGAACCTGCTTATTTTATTTTCTTGGATTTTGTATTTTTAGTGCTTGGATGAGAAGTAGTCGAGTAGAGCTCCCATGAATTTAGTATTTTTTGTTTTACTTCTAGATATCTTTTTTTTTTTGAATTATTTTTATGTCAGGTGTGTTTCTCATGTAATAATAGAGTATGTTTACTTTAAGGTCTCGATGTTATCAAGTCGGTTTCCGATGAAGTCTTAAATAAATTTGCACAAAATAATTTTTTTATATGCATCTCATCTCAAATCTTTACAGAATATGTAATTATTTGTCTTACTTTATTATTATTTATTCATTAAACTTATTCGTTGATGAACCAGATTCAGACATTAATACTCTTTTTTTTAAGAGTATTTTCTCTAATTTGAAAATTGAGGTTGCTTCATGGCCAAGATGTTAAACTTATTCGCTGAAAAGTCAGGTTCAATTCCTAGTACTCCTTTCTATTGTACCTAATTTTTTTGATTTTATTATGAATCACTCGTCACTTGTGAGATACAAATGATAGCTCTGTGTTACTTTGAGCGACTTGGGAACCTTAGCACGCCTATGGTTACGCCCCGTGACCAACGTAACGACCGTTTTTCTACGTCGAAGGACAACCTTTTTTGTTGATTAATGTTTCATTTGTGATGGTGGTGGTGATGTTGAGTAGTCACGTACAGATCTGACCAGCGGCATCCCTCTATCTTTTCATGTGTTTTTGGATATGGTGGAAAGTTTTCGTACACTACCAGAATACGTAACTTAGACGAAGAAACCTTTTTGGTTTCATTGTCTAAGTTAGACTTAAGAGGAGAAAAGCCATTTCGTCCTGTGTAAAATAATTTGTCATCTTAGTGGGCTTTATGTGACGAAACTGAGTTTCATCGGCTAAGAAATATCCAAAACGATGAAATTTTTTTGTGTCATCCAAGTGCCTTCTAAACGAAGAAATTTATATTCGTCACAAGTTTTGTCATCCAAGAGTTCAATAGAACGACAAAGTATTTCGTCGCCTAAAAGAACTGTTAGAAGATGAATTGTGTTTCCTAGGAGACGAATTGTTTCATCGTCTAAGTGAAATAATTATTAAGAGACAGTAGCAAATCCATATCGAACCTCATCTTCTCACAACCCTTCAAATTCTATCTCAATACCTCCTCCAGCTATTTTTCGATCTCTAACGAAAAACCTTCAATCAAGGCTTCCTAAAGCATTCCTGAATCTTCTTATATTGGTTAGTGTTTGTATATATTCATTTCTTTGATTTTTTTTTTCAAATATTTGGTTGTATTTGGAAGTTTAACGGTGAATGAATTACGACGAATGAATTCCGGCAAATTTGTTCGTATATAATCGCTTGATAACTATAATGCTTTTGCATGTGTTAATTATATATATGAAATGTTAGATTAATATTTTGACACATTAATAATTTTTGGATTAGATACATATATATTAATTAGTTTAATTTGTGTTATGCAATTTATTAACTATTGGGTGTATGTAAGAATTAATGATTCTCGATGTGTAATTAACTAGCTATGTAGATTAGGTTCATGATTTATCCTGAAATTAACTATCTTGATTCTTGAAATGTGGCAAAATTAGCTATATAGGTTCTTGACTAATGCATGATTATGACTCTAAATAGATTTGGACAATTTATTATTTCACTCATTACAACTTATGCAGAATATGAACAAGAGTTGGTTAAGGTTGGAAAGAGGTGGTCCAAAGTATATACAAGAAATTTATGACTTTATGAATTTTGTAATTGAACATGGTCAAAGAAATGAGCATTACATGTGTCCGTGCAAGAGATATCGTAACTCATAGTATGTGTTAATTCCACAAATGTTTCAGCACTTGTCTGAACACGGTATGATGTGGGAGTACACTTCATGAACTGAACACGGTGAAGTATTAGAAATGTTCAAACGTTAATGGCAGAGTTCAGATCAGGGTACCAGGGTGCGACATCCAGCAATACTGATAGACCTTTTTTAAACCTCGTTATAGAACTTGTTCACGATGCATTTTCGTCGTATAGTTCAAGTGGATATGGGTTTGAAGAGAGACATTACGATACTCCCAACCATGAGACAACCCCTCTAGCCTCCGACTTCATGAGATCCACTAATTACGATAAGTACAACATGCTTCTACTTGAAGCCCAGACATTGTTGTACCCACAGAGTAAAGAGACTGTTTTGAATGCCATATTGGAGGAAATGTGGTATAAGGTAAAGAACAAAATGTCAAATGCAGGTTTTGACGTTGTCCAGCAACATATATGTAAGTTGTTCCAAGTGATCACAAACTTCCCGTTAGTTATTATAAGGTAAAAAGAATCTTGAACGACCTTGACCTTTCATCAACGAAAATCCACATCTACAAAAATAGTTGTGTCATGTTTTACAAAGAACACGCAAACCTCCAGCTCAGCCTGGTTTGCGGTGAGTCAAGATGGAACATCAAGAAGAAGAATAAGAAGAAAAATGTTCCTTGAAAGGTGCTTCGCCATTTTCTGTTGATTCCTAGACTGGAGCGATTGTACATATCTCCATACACAGTAGAGGGGCAATAAGATGGCACGGTGAAAAGAGGAGAGATAACGATGTGCTTAGACACCCCGCAAATGAGGAGGCTTTTTAATCTTTTGACATGACGTTTACAGACTTCGCATTAGAAGTTCGAAATGTCAGACTAAAACATTCTACATATGAGTTCAATCCTTATAATGATGGCACGTTCAACACTTGGTCTGTTATTTTCATGTCGTACAACCTGCCTCCCTAAATGTATATGAGAAAGGAATTTAATTTATTTACTTTGTTAATTTCGGGTCCTTAATCGTTTGGAAAGTGTTTAGATGTGTTTATGAGACCTTTGATTGACGAATTGAAATATGTGAGAGAATTGGCGTGTGAATTTGGGACAGCTACACTAAAACTTCATTCATCATGAGAGCAATAGTGATGTGAACCATTAGCGATTTTTCTATTGGCATCTTACAAGACTAAATGGTACAAGGCTTGTCCTATCTGCCTAGACAACGTCAACTCTAGCTATCACGCGGAAAAAGTATGTTACTGGGGTCACCGTAGATGGCTTCCTGAGGATCACCAATGGAGATCGGATGAGGCGAGTTTCGACGGGATGGTAAAGAATGGTCTGAAACCCTGAGAGTGATCTGGTGAAGAGATTTTCTAGAGGTTGCACGGCGTTGATTTTGGAGTTTTGAGCAAGTGTCCATTTGTGACAGCTAACAATCCTTTGGTTGACGACGATCTTACATCGCAGAGTCACATGAGTATTTTATTTGAATTGCCTTACTGGTCTAAGTTGAAACTCAGGAACAACCTAGATATCATGCACATTCAGAAGAATGTATTCGACAATGTGGTTGGAATAATTCTCAGTATTGATAAAAATAATAAGGACACTCTTAAAGCGCGTCAAGATTTGCAACGTATGAAAATCTGTAGTCACTTGTGGTTAAAGAAGTCGAGGGCGGGAAGACCCAGGATACCTATGACACCTTACACAGTGAAGTCAATCAAGAAGAAGGAAGTGTTTGCCTGGTTTCGTGGTGTTCGGTATCCATCCAACTCTGTAGCAAATATATCTCTTTGTGTAAAAGTTGTGGATAACAAGTTCATTGGTCTAAAGACTCATGATTGTTATGTTATGATACGAAATCTTCTTCCAGTGGTAATTCGATCATGTTTGCATCATGCCGTGGTAGATCCATTAGTAGCATTAATTGTCCAGGTGGTGGCAAAAATTATGTGCTAGAGAATTGAAGAAGTCAGATGTGGTCGAATTGAAAGAAGAGATTGTGTATATCCTTTACAAATCATAGAGGATTTCCCCCCTGCTCTCTTCGGTGCCATGATTCACCTAATGATCCACCTTCCCGAACAAGTGTTTTTATCTGGTCTGGTACACTACACTTGGATGTATCCTCTAGAAATGTACATTATATAATGAATGTTCCACTACTACTTATGGCTTATATATGTATTACATATTGATTTCAAAATTTTGTAGACAAATCGAACAATATAAATGATATGTTAAAAATAGCTTTAGCCTGGAAGTGTCTATAGCAGAAACATACATCAGACATGAGTGTGTGACCTACTGCAATGTGTATCTCAAAGATACCGTCAATCCAACCTATTTTGACTCCTCTAATACACTTGATCGCTATAATCTTTCTGTCATCACAGATGTTGTACTAGTGTTTGGACTAGTACACAAAATTTCAGAAAGATTAAGTAAAGAAGAACTCATTGAGGCACATTAGGTAGTGTTGCGGGACTATGACGAGGTCGACCGTTTCATGAAAGATCATTTGGAGGTGCTTCAAAGAGATTATCCGCAACTTAGTCCTAAACTATTGTTTGCAGAACATAAGAGGTTGTTCTTGGATCATTTCCTCGAATGGGTATGTATATATGGTAAATAATATCAATAATTGTACATAATAGTTTCTTAATCTTCTTATTTTACTTGTTCATAATTTTTTAGATGACAACACTCCAAACAAGTAACCACTGTGGATGGTACACATCGACATTGCACAATTTGGCCAGTACGCAGCAAAGATATGAAATTTATTTTGCTTGTGTTGTGAATGAGGTTAAGTTTCAAACAATGGACTGAGATGAAGGCAAGAGAACACAAAACTGTGTGATCTCAGTAGGAGAAGACAATGGTTTATACTACAGGGTTCTTGACAACGTCGTTAAGTTAATATATGGGAATGAAATGCATGTTGTGCTTTTCAAATATAAATAGTTCAACACTGACCCAAACAGACGAAATACTACGGAGAAGGATCTTGGCCTGTTATTAGTAAATATAAAAATAAGTTGGTACGATGATGAACCATTCGCTCTTGCCACCTTGGTTAAGCATGTGTTCTATTTGAATGATCCAAAGGAGGGTGGTGGTTGAAAAGTAATAAATAAACCATATGTGTCACTGAAATATATGGAGCATAACAACAGTTGAAGGGAGGTCTGATATGGAATAGAGTGACAAGAATGATGTCAGTGATCCATATCAAGAGCCTAGTATTGCAGACTTACTAGACACAACTTCTATTCGCATGAATGAAGACCAAATGAACTCAAGTCAAGGCCGCTTACCTGGAATGAGGTCTAGGAACTAGAGAACAATGACACAGATGAAGAGGACGATGAGGACTTATACGAGGAGGAAGACTTAGGTGATAGTGAAGATGAAGAGGATAACACAGATTATAAAAATGAATGATACTTTTCATTAATTCCCAAACATATTTGTAATAATTTTTTCGAATAAAGTCTTGTTATGCTTTTGGATTTGTAATAATTATAGCTAATTTATATCGTGAGTACGTTGAATTAAAATTGATATGATTTAGATATATAAGAATGATTTTGAGTGTTTCAAGCAGCAATGAATTAGTGTTTCAAGCAAATACAAGAATGATTTGAAAAAAAAAACAAGTTATCTTTTCTGTTTTGAATGAACACTTAGACGGTAAAATATGATATAATTTGTCGTCTAAGTAACACCTTAGACAACGAACCTACCATATTTTGTCGTTTAACCTTCTAGGCTAAACCGTAATCCTAAACCCTGAACCCCAATTCCCAACCCCTAAACCATGAAGTGTTAGATGATAAAATATAATAATTCGTCGTCTAAGTAACACTTTAGACGACGAAACTATCATATTTCATCGTTTAACCTTCTAAACTAAGCCCTAACCCTAAACCCTAAACTCCAATTCCCAACCCCTAAACCATGAAGAGTTAGACGACGGAATATGATTTTTCATCGTGTAAGGTTTGCTTAGACGACAAAAATTGAGATATTCATCGTCTAAGTTTCAGTTGACTACTAATCGTCTAAGGACACGACTATACGTATCATCTTATAATGCATATTTTTTTCGTAGAGGGCATAGGCTAACCATTTTAGAGACTGTAAGTGTCTCCGATTCGCAAAACGAAGTTACGAAGATTTATTTATGAACGTTTTCGTGTCATTGAAATTTCAATTTTATGGTTGACTACTATGATCAAACCCTTACTAAACTTCAAATCTCCGCAACTTTTTTTCTACGTACATATTATGTTGTGATGAATATATCTAACGGTAGTTTTATCCAAATTTAATTCCATTAATATTGATGTGGAGTGAATATAGACATGCGAACACTTAAGTTATACAAGCACACAAGTCTTTATGCTTGCATCCAATTTAAATTTTTAACTAATTTCTATCCAAATGATATATATATAGGTACCAAAATTTAATTTTTCATAAATGATCTGAAAAATTAAAATAAAATAATACTTAGGCGATGAAATATTTACTATTTCGTAGTCTAACTCCACAAAACTTAATTTTTAGACGACGTGCTCTTTTTATTTGGTCGTCTAACACCAAAATATTTGGCGGGAAATTTTTTGCTCCATTTTTTGGGGGAATTTTGTTAGACGACGAATTGGTTTACTTAGATGATGAAACATTTCGTCGTCTAAGTGTTTGTTAATAACATCATTTCGTTCGATCTTATTCTCAAAATCTATCCCCAAATCCCTACTCTCTCATTGCTCTCTCTCCCCAGAGCCCACACCGACGCTGGACGCCACCACTGACACATCACCTTGACGTGACCATAGCCACATCATCCCGATGCCACCGAGCACCGGCCCACGCTCTCTCCCTCCCTTACCGACGCTGAAACATAGCGCCGACCCACTCTCTCTCTCTCCCCCTCACCGACGCCGACCACCGGCACCACTCTCCACCTCACCCGACCCGATGCCATCATCGCTACCTAGGCTGCTCTTTTCTCCCTCACCTCTCTCTCTCCTAAACCCTGAACTTCAAGGCCACTGATCCCAAGGTAAACTCACACTCTCTCATACCCAATCAATTGAAATTTTAAATTTTGTTCTTTCAGTTTTAGGGTTATGTGTTCACAATTATTGGTATGTTAATTGAACTTGTGTATTGGGTTTGAATTGATTCTATAATAATGAGTTTGTTGGAACTAAAAAGGTTCTTTTCTATGTTGATGTTGTTGTGTTGTCATGAGGTTGATGTAGATGTTGTTGTGTTGTTGTACGGTTGATGTAGTAGTTAATGTTGCTAAGTTGATGTAGATGTGAAACTGTAAGGTTGATGTTGATGTGAAACTGTAAGGTTGATGTTGATGCGAAACTGTGGTTCTGAAATGATTTTTTTCTTTATGTATTTGGATATTGCAAAAGATGTCAGGTGGAAAGATGAAATAACAAGAGGAAGCAAGACTTGCCGCATATCAATTGTTATGTTAGAGGATGGGAGGTGGCAATTCAAATGACACAATGACCCAAGAGCCACAGGAAGGAGAGGGCACCCCCTTCAACCCCGCCAGTAAATATTCAGACCCCAATGGCTCCATCACCATCTACTCCCTCAAACAATGAAGTGTATATAAGTGCTCGACGTAAAGGGCGTAGCACTATAGGCAATCTCTTCTGCGATATGTAGAATGTTTCATGGTTTTATAATTTGATTAAGTGTGTTCAATAAATATTAATTAATTTTGTAATTTTGGTTGTAGAACTGGCCCTGAAACGCAACTGAGGGTTACGTAAGGGGACCAAAGTTGGTGAAATGGTTCAGATGACGAGAAATAAGATCAATTTTGCATACCATAACTTCGAAAGAGGCTCTCTGACAAAGCAGTTGAGCAACATGATTACCCACAAAATTGGGGCTGCCATACGGAGCAAGGTGGTGATGAAGACGCTGGTATAGACGGAGCTCCCACATGCAAAGGGATACAAGGTGTACGTCTATCTCTCAGTAAGAGTCTTTCAATTTAAATAAATTTAATTAAGTACAAATAATTAGCAATTATAATATATTTAATATCTCTTCATATTTTTTGTAGGTACACTTTAATTTTCCAGATAGTCAAGAGATGTTTGATTTCATTAATGACCGAGCTAAAAAAGGTATGCCGATTGGAAGTAAGAATTGCACAAGCTCTATAATGAATTCAGATTCGATATCCCTAACAAATTCACACTACAAGAAAACTGCACTTAGACCACGGACCATTTCCGTCGTCTAAGTGCAGTTTTCCGTCGTCTAAGTACTTGGACGACGGAGATTCTGTCGTCCAAGGTCCGTGCTCCAAGTGCTGTCGTCCAAGAACCTGGACGACGGAGACTTAGTGTTTCCGTCGTCCAAGTGAACTTGGACCTCGGATATTATCCGTGGCCCAGGTGTTCACCTGGACGACGAAAACACTAAGTATCCGTCGTCCAGGTGAACACCTGGGCCACGGATAATGGTTGCAATGTCCGTGGCCCAGGTGCTCACCTGGACGACGGAAACACTAAGTCTCCGTCGTCCAGGTGAACACCTGGGCCACGGAGAACGACAGGGTTTAGGGGTTAGGGGTTAGGGTTTAGGGGTTCTGAACCTGGACGACGGAGAACATAATCTCCGTCGTCCAAGTGAATATTTTATTTTTAAAAAAAAATAAATTGAAATTAAATATTATTAATTTAATTTATTATTAATTTAATTTAAATAATGAAAAATGCTAATATTAAATAAATAAACTAAATTTCGAATATTAAAATTAATAACTTATATATAATTATTAAATAATCAAAGTAAATTAATTTGTACATACGAAAAAACCCATAAATTAAAAATTAAAATATTGTTCGGAATGCGTAAAGAAACGAGATAATATACTACGTGCTAGCTAATACACTGGAGGAGCAGATGCGGGGCCGAGTCCTCCGCCTCCAGCCGGGTCGTTGTCGTCGGGGTGTGGGTTCGGAGGAGGTTGACATATTTCTCGATTTTGGTTCATGAGCGCGATGAGTTGGGCTATTTGTGCTTGTTGTTCGTCAAGTCTTTGCCGCATTGACTCATTCTGCTCTTGTGTCCGTCGATTCTCCTCTCGTGCCAGTCGAGCCTCTTGAATGGCTGCTTCGACGGCCGCAGCTTGACTCATTCTCCGCTGCCTCGAACCTCCCGTAGATGATGAGCCGGAGGTCGTCGACAAATCTCGTACCACCCTAGGCCCAAAGTGCCTAACCTCCTTGCCAGCTCTACGACCGTAGACCTCATCCGCGATTGCAATTTAGCTCTCTAAGGATAGAGGAGGCAGGTCTTCCGGCGGCACATCTGGGAACGCAAGCTGAGTGTTGGCCAACTCTTCATGCGCACGCTCTATCGCCCTTGCCTACAAAATTATAATTAATTTATTATAATTTTGTAATCATATTTAAATAATAATTACTATAATTAAAAGCACATATATATATATACATATCACTTATATCACTTATATCACTTACCCCGCATTGACTCGCTTCATTATCGAGCCCTGGCGTCACGTACGCGCTTACGCTTGCATCAATAAAAGGGTGTTTGGAACCCTTATCTTTGTGCTCCTTGGCAATTTGAATGAACTGCTTGGCGCCGGTAGTATGGTGTTTCTCCTTCTTCCCCCGGTTGGCTTTGTTGACACCGGAGAATTTCTGTTACACAACATAATTAAATCATTAAAAAATGAATAACTACAATTTAAATAATTCAATTATTTTAATTGAAATAAAAAAATTAAATTAATACCTTAAATTGTTCATCGGCAAAGTGGTTACACAACCACTCCCACTCATCTTCTCTCTCCCCTTGCAGCTCTACCGAGGGAGGCACGGGACCGACATCTTTGAAGTACTTATGGAGCCTGTACTTCCAATCTTTGTAGATGGAGTTGGCAGTTTGATTGATATGCCTCAACATAGCCGGTGTCGGATCCACGTCAAATTGTTCCTATGAAAAATAAATAGAAAATTATAATCGTATATATTATGAAATTTTAGGCCGAGATTAACAATATTATATAATAACTAAATTGAACGTATTACGTACCGAAAGATCTTTGAAGACTTTCGCCTTCTCATGATCCGGCGCCTCCTTCCAAGTAGGGGCAGTGATACGAACCCGGTTATGGATGATTGGCCCTATCCCATGCGCCGAGAGACTTGCTAGTTGAGCTGTGGGAGGGCCACCGGTGAATTCGTCGTACGGCAAGTCGATCTTTTTACCGGTCGCCTTACAAATACGCTCCACTTTCCCCCCTTTAACGAGACCCCGAGTCCTTTTCGGTTCCGGGTCAGTGGGGGCCCTCCTTTGCCTACGGCGGGCGCTGTACATGATTGATTCGGCGGTGGAGGACGCCTGAGTACTTCCCGTTGAATGGGTACCGGGCGTCGGAGATTGGAAGGGGTCGACGTCATCACCGCTCGAGATGAATGGGGGAGCGGGAATTTCCCCAGAGGGCGCTACGGACGGACCAGATGATCCGTCCGGATTGAGAGCGTCGTTGCCCTCCGGTGGTAATTCCCAACCGACTTGGTCCGCCAAGCGGCGGAGCATGGCATCTTCTGCCTCTTGTAGGGCTTTCTTCTTGCCGGATGTCGTCTTTGGCGGAGCCATTTAAACCTAAGAGTACGGGGTTAAAATACCTACTTACCATAATAATTACAATGTCCAAAATTTACGCTAATTAATTAAGTACGTTTAAGATTTAAATAGAGTACACTAGCTTGGCATTTTCAGTCGTTCAATGGACGTGCGACCCGCGCGATAAAGTGTAAATTTTCAATTAATCAGCCTTGGTTAAATCGAAAAACATGGCCAGTTAGGGATAGAGATAACGCGAGAGGCAGGACTAATTTCGACAAAAGTCTTTCTTAGTCCAAATCCTGTCACCAGTCATAACCCGTTTCTAGACACCATGTCCGACATTCGGCCAATTTTTCGAAAATTTACACTCCCTCAAGTCCTTTGCAAACTCCGCCCTCAACCTCGTGTCCATAACTTCACTTAGGTTATGGTGTGCGGTGATGAAATCCACACATCACGAGGGGTTAAGGAGATAAGCAAGGAAAAGAGGCGCCATCTATTCCAAAGAGTGCGACTTAATAATTACCAAGCCTATGTACTAAATTTAAATCGAACACGTACTACTAATTAATTTACTAGAAAATAAACGTAAATATTAATTAATAATTCATTTAATTAGATGCAATAATTTATATTTATTTATCATGCAACTAATAATAAATAATTTAATAGTCAATTCATTTAATCATGCAACTAATTAATAATATATAAATAATTACAATAATTATGATTTAATTAATTAATAACAATAATTAATCATTTATTAAATATTTAAACTAATTAATCAATTAAATTCTACAAATTAATTATATTTAGAATTAAATTAATTAAATAAATAAAATTATTTTAATAAGAGAAAAATAGAAATTTACCGAACCGGAGTTTGCGGGAATATCGGCGGTGTTGAGTCGTCGGAGAAGAGGAACCACGGCAGAAATAATGTCGTCGGAGCGTCGCCGGAGGAGGATCGCCGGAGGAGAGGAGAGGAGAGGAGAGGAGGAGAGGAGAGGAGATGGAATGAGAAAAGGAGGGGGGGGGTGCTGTTCTATTTATAGACTTTCACTTAGACGACGGAGCACTATTCTCCGTCGTCTAAGTGAACCTGGACGACGGAAACAGTGTTTTCCGTCGTCCAGGTGGCGGTTTAAAAATTTTCAATCGGCGCGTAATTAATCGGCGGGACGTTTTGAACCGCCATGATTTTGGACTTAGACGACGGAGAATTCATTCTCCGTCGTCTAAGTGAAAATTCAAGCGGTCCCAAAAACGGAAGCGGTAAATTGAACCGCCATAATTTTGGACTTGGACGACGGAGAATGACCATCTCCGTCGTCCAAGTGAAAATTACATGAAAAAAATAAACAAAAATAAATTTGAACCGCCATGGTTTTTGAACCTGGACGACGAAGATGGTCATTCTCCGTCGTCCAGGTGAACACCTGGACGACGGAACATGACCATCTCCGTCGTCCAGGTTCAAATTACGTAAAAAAAAAATTTAAAAAAAATTCGCTAGGAATTTAGCGATCTGTCATTCGAGTGAAATAGTCGTACAATATCGATGAACGCATCGTGTATATAAACAGTTAAATTTGAACCGACGATTAATTTTACGTATTGAAACATGTTAAGTATCGACTAATCTTTACGACTGAAGTGTTCATGAGTAGACGCTCATTTGCAGCAGAGTATTAACGAAATTGAATTTGGACAAAACAACCGTTGGATATGTTCGTCGTAACATAATATATAATTGTCTTCAAAGGATCATAAAATAATAAGTTCGGGAAAGGTTTGATCGGCACAGTCAACCGCAAAACCGATAATTTCACAAACCGGAAACGTGGATACTATGCATTTCGTAACTCCGATTTTCGAACCGTCGAAGCTCACACACCAAGAATTGTTTACTCTAAACTCTTGATGAAAAGACTTTGCATTGGAAGAAGGTCTAGATGGTCGTTGTCTTAGAAAAAATTACGATATCTGCACCTGGACGACGGAAACACTTGAATAGGAAAACGTTGACATCATTCCCGTAACATAGCTGAACCACGTATACAATAGCCCCGTAATATAGATCATTGTCTTTCCCAACGGCTACCCCACTGTTTTGTGTTCTTCTTCCTTCGTCTCGGGCCAATGAATGGAACTTTACACCGTTCACAAAACATCCGGGATAAATATAGTGTTTAACCGGCTTCCCTGCTAGCAAGTGCTTTGGCCATGACCACCACCCTCCGTGGTTATCAGATTTTTGCAGATCAATCATCTGCGAAAAAGGCCAAATTAATATAATGGTTTACTTTCTACAAACATGAGCAATCTGTATTTAAATAATTAATACCGAGTCGTACGTACGTACCCATTGGAAGAAATAATCAGGAAACTTCTTCTTAACCATTTTCTCAATCCACGCCGAACTCTTGTTTTGATTTAACGCCTGAAGCCTCTCCCTGTATGACATCATGTACGGCTCAACTTCATCACAGTCTCGCAACACTACCCAATGTGCCTCAATAAGTTCTTCCCGTGTTAACGATTCCTTTAATACTCCTCTAAACGGTCGGACGACATTGGTGACGACAGAAAGATTGATGCGGGCACTGCGATCGGAGGCAGTGCTGGGTGGGGGTGGATCTTTGAGGTACCTGTTGCAGTAAGTAACACACTCATGCATTAGGTATGTCTCTACTATGGAGCCATCCGGGGCCGACCTGTTTTTGACGAATGACTTATACTGTCCAAGCTGTCTACAAAATCAAACGTACACATTACATAAGTACATATAGCTAGCTGGCTAGTATATATATAATCTCCAGTGGAACAAATTAATTAATTAGTTGTACGTACCTTTCTTGAGGATACATCCAAGTGTACTGGACCGGACCAGAAATGAGCACCTGCTCGGGCAGGTGGATCATTAGGTGAATCATGATGTCAAAGAAAGCAGGGGGGAAAATCCTCTCTAGTTTGCAAATGATGTGCACAATTTGTTGTTGCAATTCCACCACATCTGACTTCTTTAATTCTCTGGCGCATAACTTCTGCCACCACCTGCACAATGCCACTATTGGTTCTACGACGTCCCGAGGCAAGTATGGTCGAATTACCACTGGAATCAGACGTTGCAGCATAACGTGATAGTCATGTGTCTTTAGACCAACAAACTTGTGTTGCACCTCGTCCACTGCTCCAGTTATAGTAGCTGCATACGTAGCCGGATAACGAACGCCCTTAAACCAGTGAAATACAGAACGTCTAAGCGTCGGCTTCACTGTGTAAGGTGCATCTGGCATCTTGTTGTACACTCCTTTCCTATCCCTCCTCAACCACAAGGGACGACGTAGATTCATTGATTCCAAATCTTTGCGCGCTTTGGGAGTATCTTTAGTCTTGAACTTAATACCGAGAATTGTTCCCACCACGCTGTCGCACACATTCTTTTCTATGTGCATCGCGTCCAAGTTGTTCCTCAGCTTCAACTTCGACCAGTAAGGGAGTTCAAAGAATATACTCTTGTGATCCCAATAGCTCAGATCATGTGGAGGAATTGGATTGCATTTCTTTACATCCGCGTCATTGCTCAACACACCAAAGTCGAAATAGCTCAACCTCTCTAAAATCTCTTCGCCCGACCAACTACGGGGTTTAGGATTGTTCTCTACCGTACCGTCGAAATGAGCTTCATCCTGTCGCCACGGGTGGTCGTGAGGAAGCCATCTACGGTGACCCAAGTAACACACCTTCCCCGCGTGCCAACTAGAGTTCACGTCGTCCAAACATATAGGACATCCATTATATCCTTTTGTCCTGCAGGCTGCCAACATCCCATAAGCTGGAAAATCGCTGATCGTCCACATTACCGCAGCCCTCATCGTGAACATCGTGTCAGTGAATTTGTCATAAGTTGGGACTCCATTTTCCCACAACAGTTTCAGCTCGTCGATCAAAGGTCTGAGGTAGACATCTAAGCACTTCGATGGAGATTTAGAACCTGGAATTAGTACGGTAAGGAAATTAAATTCCTTGTTCATGCACATCCACGGAGGCAAGTTGTACGGCATCAGAATAACTGGCCAAGTGCTGACGGCGGAGCTATTACTTCCCTAAGGATTGAATCCGTCTATAGATAGGCCGAGTCTAACATTTCTAACCTCTGAAGCAAAGTCTCCAAATTCTCTGTCGAAATGTTTGAAACCCTCCCCATCCGCGGCGTGTCGCAGGACATCGTCATCTATTCGCTTTTCTGCGTACCATCGCATCGCCTTTGCTGTGTGTAGCGACATGTACAGGCGCTGCAATCTGGGAATCAAGCGAAAATATCGAACAACTTTCACAGGAATTCTCTTTTTCGAACTCTTCCTATTCAACTGGAATCTGCACTGGCCACATACGGGACAATAGTCCAACTCTTTATACTCTTTGTAAAATAGCACACAATCATTCGGACATGCGTCAATTATCCTGTACTTTAGGCCGAGGCTGCTCAGGATATTTCTAACCTTATAATGAGATTTAGGAAGATTGTGATCATCAGGAAGCAACTTACATATTTGCTCCTGAATTTCGTCAAAAGCACTCACTGACATTTTGTGCTTCATTTTTATCTTCATTTGCTCCATCACATATTGCAACACATTCTCTCGACATCCAGGGAACACCGGGGTCTGCGCTTCAAGTAGCATCCGGTTGTACTTTTCCATCTCACTGGTGTCAGTGGCCAAGCTAGCTGCGGGGAATGTGTCATCATGCTCATTGGTGGTACTGTAACCTCCGTCTTGGTGTTGGTGTCTGCCATGACTACATCCCGGAAACGCATCATGGACCAAATCTGCAGTTGGGTTGCAAGCTGGGGGTCCGGCACCACTGCCGCTGGATGAGGCACCATGGTAACTGTACCCTGAGCTGAAGTCTGCTGCGCTGAACTCTACTGCTTCACCATGCTCGCTCCATGTAGTGTAACTCCACATCATACCATTTTCGTACAAGTGTTGCACCATAACATTAACCTCCGCATACTGACAATTAAGACATTTCTGACACGGACACCTGAAACGTTTCTTTCCCTGACCATGTTCTATCGCAAAATTCACAAATTCGCTAATTCCATCCATATACCGGACATCACATCTATTCTTCAACTTCATCCAACTCTTGTCCATACTGCTACAAAATATTATACTTATTTAATTATTACATATATATATATTTGTCCATTAATTTACGCTTAATTATACGTACTCGATCTACATATCGATCCATCAATTACGTGCGTATGTACGTAATTTAATCGATCTGTACATATATATATATATATATAGCTAACATCAGCTAACATCCTTGCATGTATATATATATGTACGTACGTTTTCACTAAATACATATTAATTAAGCAAATTTTAACTGCGTACGTACGTACCTGCTAGCCTTCTCGATATCTTTACGTTAATTAAGCTAACTAGCGTGTCAGCGGAGATCCCGGCCTTATCGATCCTGATTCTTCTCGGCCTAGCTAGCTTCTAGCTACCTAGCTCGATCGAGCTCCCTAGCTTCTAGCTACCTAGCTCGATCGAGCTCCCTAGCTTCTCCTTCTCCCTTCTCCTTCAATTATTCTTCAAATGGGATCGATCATGAAGAGATCGAGGCTAGCTAGGAATGAATTCGATCAGTACGTTTGGCCGGCAGTGGGCTTATATAATGCTTCACTTAGACGACGGAGGTGTCGGTACGTCATCTAAGTGGAAGTACGTTTTGTGAACTCGGACGACGGCGTGTCGGTCCGTCCCCCAGGTAATCACCTGGACGACGGAGAATACCATCTCCGTCGTCCAAGTGGTCACCTGGAGGACGGAGAAGACTCCGAGGTTCAGGTGGTCACCTGGAGGACGGAGAAGACTCCGAGGTCCAGGTGGTCACCTGGACGACGGAGATGGTCAACTCCGTCGTCCAGGTGGTACTTGGACCACGGAGTCTTCTCCGTCGTCTAAGTGTCACTTGGACGACGGAGAATTAGTGTTTCCATGGTCTAAGTGCTGTTTTCTTGTAGTGTCAAGAATTGGAAAGATAAATTCGAAACAAAAACCAAAATTAACTTTTTTGTGTCAATGTTTATGCAACAAAATCTTAGAAGCATATTTTCGGTATGCACATAGGTTAAAGTAGATAGTTACTGGATGAAATTTAGTTTATGTGCGTTGTCTGTTTGATTGACGAATCAAAAACTAAGATTGGTTATTGAATCGATTGACATTTTACTGAGCATTGAAATACAGTTATGGGGTTGTTTGTTACTATATTGAGATGCAACTGTTTCGTGTGCTAGAATGGTTTAATTTTATGTGTTTTCAGGTTTTTGGTTGCATTTATCTTTAGGAAAAATTATGTCAAATTTTTGGTAGAATTATCCGAGTCATTTGAGTTTAATTTAATTTTTAATTTTTAATTTTATTGTAGGAGAAGATGGCGCAGTTGACTGAGGAAGCATTAACCGAGAGGGCTTCACAAAACCCGGACACTCCGCGTGAAAATCTCCCTCCACTAGATGTACCTACTCAAATTCAGATGTATGAGAAAACACTTGGATTCTGACCTGGGAAGGACCTGCGGGGTCTTGGACAAGCAGGCGTTTGAGATTTGAGCTAGTAATCAATGTCTACCTCGTGAGCTCCTTCAAGTTTGGTCGATGAGCGCATCCGAGAGGTCGAGGAGCGGGTGGAGGTGAGTCCTCTAGTGAAGAGGGAGCGGCACGAGGAGTGGCTTCGAGAGATCGAAGAGTGGCTTCGAGAGATCGAGGCACGGTCCGAGGAGCTAATTCGAGAGGCCATGGAGCGGATGATGTTACAGATGGGCTTATAGCCAGGTTGTAGTTCACATGTGCCGTTTAAGTAGTTAGATGAAAAAATTAGTCTCTTAGTCGACGAATTTGTTTCGCGTCTAAGTTAGGTATTCTAGTAGTGGTAGTGGTTATATTGGAGTGTTCTATGCTGACTTCTGATGGGCCTGGTTGTGACGGATTGGTTGGTGGACCCCACGAGGAGGTAGTGATCGCTGGCATTACAGCTTATGTCTATAGGCAGTGGTGGAGGGAGATCACATCAGTGGCGTCTGCGACGATGGATCACACGCACCGTCATTCCCCTTTCGAGATGAGGGTCGGCTTCTCTGCTGAGTTTGTCTCCTAGTGTCTCTGCCGAGTTTGTGTTGCTGGCGCGGTGCTTGGCTGATCACGACTGGGCAGTGGGGCAATTGATGGATGACGAGGATCGCATTTAGAGTTCAGGATAATAGATGTTGGTTTCGGGCCGGTGGGCTTCTTTGTGTTCTACTTATCCCTCTTTTGAACATTAAGGATTCTGCCATAGCTTGGATCTGTCGTTGGAGGTGGGCTTTGTGGCTAAAGAAAAAGGTGACCATGGACTTGGTGACTCTCGCAAAAGTACAGGCAGAGGAGTGACAATTCACTTTGATGTAATTGGGGTACATAGCTAGATAGGGTATGAGACTTAAATATTTTAGTGTATATCTTATATGCCTAGGCCATCAAGGAAAGTTCTTATATTCTAGCACTTTCATAAATGGACTATCGATTACCAATGTTTTTGTAGGCGTTCTTGGGTGCGACTTAGGGCGCACTTTTGAGCGAGGAGTACCGAAAAACACTCGAAGGTGTGTGCAGGGGAGCGTAAGTCACTGGAGGCGTGCACTTCTTGCCCGAGGCGTCTAGAGGAATTCGCCTCCGATATGAGGAGTAGGCTTTTGTTGCAGTTTTCAAAAACGAAAAATAGTCAGTCGCTACTCTTTGAAGCTTTTAATTATAGAATAGTAAAACTTTGATTGATAACAATGGCGGAAACCAAGTGGGGAAGAAGGTAGACAGCAAGTCTGCCCTCTGCAATCTATAACCTCTATTTAACTTTGCAATCGACGACCAAAACGACATCGTTTATGTTTTATTGATACCAAACAGTGGCATTTTGTTCTGAATAGAGTTAACTAAGAGCTTTTGCGCCGGGCACCAAATAGGGCAAGCAATCGGTGAGCCCAAGCCAAAAATACTACGAGCGAGGGTGGGCAACGATGCAGTGGTGTTTTTACGCCCAGGCGACCGCTTGTTGATCGGTTGCTCAAGCAACCAGGACAAAGAAGACGTGCTGTCTGGCGAAACCCACCACACGTAGGTGATGTTGGACACATTAATTTTGCCAAACCTGAAATTTTCAACCTCTTGAAATATTTAAACCTTAAAATATTGAAGTTGGGTGAAGCTTTGAATAGAAAAAAATGGTAGAGATGAGAGATAGGAGGAAGACGACGGGTCTTCAACTTCTTCAAAATATAGAATTAAAAAAAACGACATTTGTCTTTAATTGATTGGGCCTTTTTGAGATAAGAATGAGCCGTTTGAAACACAATAAATATAAGAGAGAGAGAGAGAGAGAGAGAGAGAGAAGAAAAGGCCAGGAACCACAAAAGAGAGAAATTTTTTTAACATATCAAAAATGTAGAAAAATATTTAACTCTTATCGCAGAAAAATGTAATATTAAAAAACATGCAAACAAAATATAAAAAAACTTATCGAAAATTTTATCAAAAACTTACATCAAGTATTTAGACGACGCGTAACATTAATATAACGTGTCATACTATTATTGATCGAAAGTATTATTGGTGAATCAAAATATTTAAAATTAATAAATAATAATAGGAGGTGCTATTTTTTTAAAGTTACAGGAAAACCAGATATTGCTCCTCCTATTCAATGAATTGTACATAGTCTTCCTCAAAATAAAAGGTGCAAGACAAATAAGAGATGTAAATGAGTGTGAATGCTTTAAAGAGAAATCGTCTTCAAAAGCTTGTCCAGAACCATCAACCATTCATTATCTTCTTTTAGCCATCTTCCATATGTATGGAGCATCTTTATAAACAAAGAATCAAAAATAAAATAGAAAACTGAGAAGAGTGATTATTTTTTGTTTATTTATAGAGAGAATTCAATTGGTTCAATCTCAAACTCAATGAACAGGTTCACATTATATATTCTTGCTCGTATTTGTGAATTCATTTAAGTTTTCTTGCTTTCACTTCGTGGTTTTTGCTATAATGATTGAATATGGATTCTACTGAAAAACATATATTTTCTTTTGTATTTATTTTTCATAAATATTATGCCAAAAACTTATGTCTTTGCGCCTCGAAACTTATGCCTCTTCTCGACAGACTTAAAACGCTTCGTGTGCGCTTTCGTCTTTAAAAACATTTTCGATTACTAAAAAAAAACTCATTGAACACACCCTCGATGACTAGCTAGCTAGAACTGAGTCAATCCACGACGTCCTCATCCCCCACTCTATTTAACACTATCTATTGGTTTGGGGTAAGCCTAAGTCCTTACTTTTGTGAGTTTGTCTGTCCCAATTTCTTGCCGTGATCGAGCACGCCGCACGCCCGCCAAGTCCACTATTCATTTCCATCAATACTACTAGCTAGCTACTCAACTCTTCCTCAGAGCTAATGTTTTCTAGTCAATGTTTTGGTGATTTGGTCCATGGAACAATTATTAACTTTAGCTACCAAAGTTCCTTAAATACTCGATAATTGATCGAGTTGGATCACATACTTGAAGACTTGAACGCATGTAGCAACCTCCCATATATTGCTGTCATGGGGTGAAACTTCAGCTGCGCTCATGTGAAATCAGGCAAATATATAGAGGTAAAACTTCAGCTGCACTCATATTCTTTTGCCGATCGATAATAGCACTCAATTGAACATCGCTCTACTCGAGTCTAAACTCTAAAGTTTTCAAGTCATATTCAGCCTTGAAATTTGCAAGAATTTTAGGGGAAAATTGAAAGGAAATGAGTCAACCAAACTAGCTAGAAGCATTGGAAAAGACGGGCCATCTCTACAAATTTACATTCACATTATGTATTCAAATATTGTGCCACATAAATTATAATAAATTATAATGTATCGAAAAAAATATAATTGTATGTAATTCAGAAATATAAGACATTCGATTAGCCAATACCATCGTAATCATTTTCAATGATACTTTATATATCATATATCATGGCACATGTTTGACCCATTCTAACTCCATCTTGTTACGAATCTAACCGTTGGTATGTAATGTGTTTTAATATAAAATAGTTTGAACAGTTCCTCAAAAGTATGACATATATCACTTTGGTCCCTCAAGTTTACCTTCAGGTTTCACTTTGGTCACTCAAGTATGAAATTATTTTGGCCACTCAAGTGTACTTCCATTTATCACTTTGGTCACTCATTTTTAATGAATCTGGATGACCAAAGTGATTGACAAAAGTTTACTCGAGTGACCAAAATTTATAACGTGTCATATTTTGGAACCATTCCATCTATTTTCTCTAAAAAAAATTCTTAATATCCATGGTTAAATACGTTTAGATTTGTTTTATATGGATATTGTAAGGGCAATCATGCTCTTTTGGTCGGTGAGCTCGTGACGAATTATAGTGAATTACCGTTAATTCATGACGATAATTAATCACAACTGATAACAAATTTCATTCATTACCCGTAATAAGTTTCACATTTCTCAAATGTTATTCATTAATTTCAAATAGAAACCTCGATCACGAGGTCCCACAGCTCAAAACTGCACTATTATTCATCTCCGCTATTATTCTTTCAAAATTTAAATGGAATAACCGCTATTCGATAATCATCCCCTTCTATAAAGTCCACGACGACTGCGACCACCAACAAATCCCTATTGGTAAAACCCTCAAAAAGCAAAACCTCCACCACTAATCACTACTCTCCACGTTTCCAATCTCATTAGATCTCAACCGCATTGGATCCCCCCCACCCCCCCCAAGTTCAGCTTCTTCTTTAGTCCCTCTGCTCAGGTTTACTCTCTACTGCAATCCCTGATCAAATCTCCCCTTTCTTCCATTTCGATTAGGTTTAGGGTTTCAATTACTCGCTTACTCTGTACTATGAGCTCGCAACGAATCTAATCTGAGCTAAAGGCTAGTGTAGTAGTGTTTCACAATGCCGAGGCAGCACAATGAGATGGACTTGAATCACTTGATTCCGGGGAAGATCAGAAAGCGAGGCTGCTCGTCCTCGGCTTCGTCTTCGTCGTCGATTATCCAGAACTACAGATTCAAGCGAGCGATTCTGGTCGGAAAGCGAGGCGGATCCACTACGCCGGTGCCTACGTGGAAGCTCATGAGCTCGTCCAGGTCCCCAGCTTCCGCATTGCGTCGCGCTATGGAGTCGCCGAAGATGGCGGCGGCGGCGTCGCAGAACGGTAAGGTTATTCATCAGTCGCCACGGCCGCCGGTGTCGGCGAGGAAGCTGGCGGCGACGCTGTGGGAAATGAACGAGGTGCCGTCGCCGAGAGCCAAGGAGGTTGAGGTTGAGGTGGATGAGCGGAGGCTGGGGAAGGAGACTAGGGCTAGAGAGAAAGAGAGGGTCGCGAGGTCGATGCGCTCGGGATCTTTGCCTCCTCATCTCTCCGATCCGTCGCATAGTCCCGTTTCAGAGGTAAAGCTTTATCTCTCTAATTTTATAACAGTTCTGTTTGGTTTATGAATTGTGAGAATTCGTTCTTGTTCGTTGTATATGGAAAATGTGGTTGCTGGTTTAAGCAATTAGTTGATATTATATAGGAAGAGAGGTTTGAATGACTTTAAATTGAGAAATAGTTCTTTTGAATTTTGATGAGGTAATGGTTTGGTGGAATTTGTGAGACTAAGCCTGTCGCTTTCAAGAACCATGTTTTTAATTTGCAATGAAATGGTTTAGTGCATGTAATCTAACAAGGCCCCTACTGACTCCTAATCAATTATGCAATGTGGGAAATGGAGTGCGGTTGATTGATGGTTATTTGTTGTTTCATCGTCATTTTGTAGAGGATGGATCGATCTGGAACAGGTAGTTTCCACAGGAGGACAACCTCTATTTTGCAGAGGATCAGGCTGACAGATCAACATTCGGGAATATTGGATACTCATGGAAACGACAGCTTCATGGAGGTACACTGAGTCAATGATCTTAGAAAGACTTGCGCTTATCGCACATTGTGAATTGATCATTTCTTAAGCATCTCGAAATTCAATAACTTTTAGAATTTCATTTGTTGTCGAGGATTTTCGAATTTTGATTTGTACCATTATATAATCGTAAAAGATAATACCAAGCGTTTGTTCTATTTGCAATGCAGATTGAGACTCGATCGAGAGCTCAGACTCCAACTAGATCGAGAGGTCAAACTCCTAGTGCTGGAGTCAAGCCACATTTGAAGGACGTCAGTAATGCTTTGACCACATCGATGGAGCTACTGAAAATCATCCAACGCATCTGGGGTAATGATGATCAGTCTTCATCTAGCATGGCCCTTATTTCAGCTTTACATACAGAGCTCGAGAGGGCTCGTTTACTCGTGAACCAGCATATTCATGAACAACGCTCAAAGCAGAACGAGATCAGCTATCTCGTGAAGTGTTTTGCTGAAGAAAAGGCAGCTTGGAAAAACAAGGAATACAAAGTTGTTGAGGCTGCCATTGAATCTGTAGCAGGAGAACTTGAGGTGGAGAGGAAATTGAGAAGAAGGCTTGAAAGCTTGAACAAAACACTTGGAAATGAGCTGGCAGAGACAAAGGCATCTCTTGTTAAGGCAGTCAGAGATCTTGAGAGTGAGAAGAGAACACGAGAGATAATGGAACAAGTATGTGATGAATTGGCGAGGGATATTAGTGAAGATAAAGCTGAATCAGAGGAACTGAAGTGGGATTCTGCAAAAGTCCATGAAGAAATCGAGAAGGAAAGGGAGATGATGCAGTTTTCTGATGTGTTGCGGGAGGAGAGAGCTCAAGAGAAACTTTCAGAGGCAAAATATCAGGTTGAGGAGAAGAATGCTGCAGTTGATATGTTGAGGAGTCAACTTGAAGCCTTTATGGGAAGTAAGAGATCCACAGAAAAAGGTTGTGGTTCTACTCATCTGCATGATGAAGACATTGCTGCCTATCTAAGTAGAACTCGCCTTGGTTCCCATCAGGATGAAAAAGATGAGGATGGAGAAGTTGAAGATGGAGTAGAATGTGAAGAGGATTCTGCTGAAAGTGAATTGCATTCCATAGAGTTAAGTATGGGCAACAACAACAACAGAAGCTATAACTGGAGTCATGCTTCTGTAGCTGCTCGGGACCCAAGATGGGCTCCACTGGTTGATGAAGAAATCAAAGGGAGGAAATCTGTGTCCGGGAAGCCACCAAGAAAAAGCACTTCTCTGCAAAGAAGCATATCAGATGGAGTGGAAAGGGGCCTGCAAACCGAAAGGCTCCAAAATTCAGGAGCTTGGATAGATTGGGAGAGATCCCCTGACCTGGAGAGGCAAATGCAAAGCAAAGATTCTGGAGATGAAATGCAAGGCTATAAATCATCAAAAGGTCTTAGGGACCAAATGCTATCTGGTTCTAGGTTTGGATCTGGTAGAGTTCATGCTAGTCCAACCCGGCAATGGGGGCAGCCTGGGCCTTCTCGAAATCCAACGAGTACAGTTCACGATAGGCCTCCCCCTGTGCATGGAAGCGGTTCAAAGTCGAGGCTAGCCGAAGAAAGAGGTGAAGGTCAGAATGGTAGAAGGTCTAAAAGGTGAAGTTCTCGTTTGGCCAACGCCTGGAAATAAAGACATCCCTTATCTTTCACAACAGATGATGAAAAGTTCAGAGAACCAAATTATTTGAATTATGGGAAGAAGTGTTTTGGACCAGTCATATTTTGCTTGTGATCCCTAGGAGCAGCAAAGTTGCCGCTTATTTCGCAGTATACCCCACCCTGACTTCAACGATGCTTGTTTTGTAGATTTTTGAAAAAAGAAAAATGACAATCCTGCAACCTTTTGTCTTGTACAAAGAATTTCCGGTATCCACGATTTTACTGGCAGTATTTATTTCGTTCAAAGTGGCACTTTCGGTTCCTTCTATTTTCGTGTTATGGATTCATATGTGTTTACAAGGTGTTCATTTGGTGTAATGCCGTAATGGTGTTAAACTGGTAAGTTTGCAGGTCTACTTGCATCTTTGAATCCTACCCACTTCTTAGAGGTGGTGTGTTCTTCACACAAATTGCAATTTGCGAGTCTTTAAAAACGATCAAACCTCTCGACTGATTCGTCTTGATTGTCTTGAGCAGCACAGCCGAAACAATAAATTCGATTGAGGTTTTGTTGATCCATTATCAGTCTTTGGATTCGATGGTTCAACAAAATCTCATTGATTTTACCAAATGCGATACTGTACAGTATGCACAAGTTATTTTGTTTTAGATATTTACTCTCAACATTATTATATATAAAAAAAAAATTATATATAAGTTCAATTAGAGACTCTATTCACACATAAGTTCATTATAAATTTTTTACATGCATAAGATCATTATCCCTTCCTTAATATATTTGAGTTTCCAAAATTACCCTTTTTTATAAAAAAAGTTGTTTAGTTCAATTTTTTTTTGGTAACGGTTAAGTTCAAATTCAAAACTCCACCGGCAACTTTAAAAGAGAGAAGGAGAGAGTCGTGCTAGAGAGAGAGAGAGAGCTCTATTAGCTCGATTCTCTCCACACTAGCTTTCTGTGTTTTTGTGTGTGTGTTTTTGTTTGTTGATGCTGCTTATCTCAAGGAAAAGTACAAGAGATACATGCTCTGTGCCATTGGAAAGAACGGGAACGAAGATTCGTTTTTCAGTTTCTAGATAGTGTTTAAAACTAGTAGCAGTAGTACTGTCCAACAACTAGAGTAGTACTTTCTGAAAACTACAGTAGTACTTTCAACAGAGTTTTAGTTAGAATGCATGAAGTCCCAGTAGAGTAGTACTGTCCAACAACTAGAGTAGTACTTTCTGAAAATTACAGTAGTACTTTCAAAAAACTGTTGTAGTGTTTTCCGTGAAACTGCCAAATGATGTTTTCCATGAAACTGCCAAATAGTGTTTTCTGCAACATCCTCACTATTTTTGGAGGCAATTTTTTTATGAAGTTCACCCATGACTTTTTAAAAGCCTCTTAATGTCGATCTTATTTGAACTTTGAATTTCTCAGGGTCCTCCATTTGTGTCATCTCTGCAAAACAATAAAATAGACCACCAAAACACTACATACTACTCACATAAATTTTATATACTACTTACATCAATTCTACATACTACTATAGAGCACACTACATACTATTCACAGACAACACTATATACTACTTACAAACAACACTACATACTACTCATAGAGCATACTACATACTACTACATAAAACACTACATACTACTCACAGACAACACCACAAACTACTACAGAGAACACTACAAAGTACTACAAAGAACACTACATACTACTCACAGATAACACTACAGACAACACTATAAACTACTACAGAGCACACTACATACTACTACAGAACACACTACATACTACTCACAGATAACACTACAAACTACTACAGAGCACACTATATACTACTCACAGACAACACTACAAACTACTACAGAGTATACCACAGAGTAACATAAACATTACCACATATTATTGTAGACACTACTGCATAAAAACTAAAGCACACCAATCTGTATACACTACTACAAACTAACATAAACACTACCACAAATTATTGTAGACAATACTACGTACGTAACAACCAAAACACAACTTTTGTGTAACAACCAAACCAAACAAAAGCAAACACTACCACAGACTATACTCCAACGTTGATTGATTGATTGATTGATTGATTGAGAGAGAGAGAGAGAGAGAGAGAGAGAGAGAGAGAGAGAGAGAGAGAGAGAGAGAGAGAGAGAGAGAGAGAGAGAGGTACTAAGCGATCGATGGAGTGCGACAACGACGGAGAGCTCGCGGTGGTGAGGGAGCGAAGAGGATAGCGGCAACGGTGAGGATGACTAGATAAAATTCACGACGGTGATGGATCGGAGAGGAGAGAAGATGAGCAGTGATGGTATGGAAGTTGGGGTTTTGGAGAGAGAGGTGAAGAGAGAGAAAGACTTGATCATAATTGAAATATGAGATAGTTAAGAAAGTGTTCTGGAATGAGAGGATGACATGGCTATAAATAATTAAAATTTTATGGTTATGTTTGTTGTAGGGATGACCTAATTTGGGATAAAAATGTTGGGTGACCTAATCTAGTATAAATCTTATGTAAATGACCTTATGTATAATTTATCCACACATAAAAGTTATATAATGACCAATGAGTTATGTTCTGGTAATCAATGAATTTTGTGGTAAGTCATGATCAACTGCTGGAAAATAATTTAAGATTAAACTTAACTTTTAGCACTTTCTTTAAATATTTAGGTTGTGTTTGGATGAGGGAAAAAGACATGAGATTTCATTTAAAAAATAAATTCTATGAATAAAGTTCTTCGTTTGATAAACAACTATTAAGAAATTTAGAAATTTCGTGGTAAAATAAAAATGAATTTGAGGACACTAAATCTGGCTTTAAATTCCACCTATTTAAGTTTCATTTTCAAATTCTATTCTTTTTCACTAAATTATCAGATCTCAACAGCACCATTTAAAAATCTATGTGACTATCCAAACACCGGAAAACTGATTTATTTGAAATCTGAATAATGAAATTGTAATCCCATCATTTAAAATTCACTACGAAATTCAAAGCTCCTTCATCCAAACACAAAACTTCTATATCCCAATTACGAAGAATTTTGATATTTTCTTTTTCGTAGTTATTGGATTTATAATTTTACATAATTTGTGTTTTTAATACCTTATTGTTTTGTGGTGAAATTGTTTGAACTTTTACCCTGTTTAGTCTAAATAATTACATAATTTTAAACGACACATAACAACTCATTTATTAAAGGGGTCACACTGATTGACCCGTTTATAAATGAGTTGAGTTTGTGCTTGTCTTTACGACACGATTATTAAATGGATTGAGTTTAAATTTACCTTTTTCAACACATATAACCTGACACGATCTATTGAGTAGCCTAGCCTCAAGGCTAGCCGAAATCTCGTACTTTAAAAAAACACTATCATTTAATATGAGGCTCTTAGAAAAATGCGTCCTGTAACACGTCAACAAAATAAAACCTTTATAGATTACGATGACATAAAGTTTATTCTAATATCCTCATCACAGTAGTGTCTAAATTTCTGTGGGGGTGTGGGTTTATTATGTATGCAATGTGGCCATAAAAATACTAATGAAAATTTTTATTTTTCCATTTTTTCTTTAAAATCTTAAAGAAAAAAATAGTATTTCACTACAAGAAAACAGCACTTAGACCACGGAAACACTAATTCTCCGTCGTCCAAGTGACACTTAGACGACGGAGAAGACTCCGTGGTCCAAGTACCACCTGGACGACGGAGATGGTATTCTCCGTCGTCCAAGTGGTCACCTGGACCTCGGAGTCTTCTCCGTCCTCCAGGTGACCACCTGGACCTCGGAGTCTTCTCCGTCCTCCAGGTGACCACCTGGACGACGGAGAATACCATCTCCGTCGTCCAGGTGACCACCTGGACCTCGGAGTCTTCTCCGTCCTCCAGGTGACCACTTGGACGACGGAGATGGTATTCTCCGTCGTCCAGGTGATTACCTGGAGGACGGACCGACACGCCGTCGTCCGAGTTCACAAAACGTACTTCCACTTAGACGACGTACCGACACCTCCGTCGTCTAAGTGAAGCATTATATAAGCCCACTGCCGGCCAAACGTACTGATCGAATTCATTCCTAGCTAGCCTCGATCTCTTCATGATCGATTCCATTTGAAGAATAATTGAAGGAGAAGGGAGAAGGAGAAGCTAGGGAGCTCGATCGAGCTAGGTAGCTAGAAGCTAGGGAGCTCGATCGAGCTAGGTAGCTAGAAGCTAGCTAGGCCGAGAAGAATCAGGATCGATAAGGCCGGGATCTCCGCTGACACGCTAGTTAACTTAATTAACGTAAAGATATCGAGAAGGCTAGCAGGTACGTACGTACGCAGTTAAAATTTGCTTAATTAATATGTATTTAGTGAAAATGTACGTACATATATATATACATGCAAGGATGTTAGCTGATGTTAGCTATATATATATATATGTACAGATCGATTAAATTACGTACATACGCACGTAATTGATGGATCGATATGTAGATCGAGTACGTATAATTAAGCGTAAATTAATGGACAAATATATATATATATATATATGTAATAATTAAATAAGTATAATATTTTGTAGCAGTATGGACAAGAGTTGGATGAAGTTGAAGAATAGATGTGATGTCCGGTATATGGATGGAATTAGCGAATTTGTGAATTTTGCGATAGAACATGGTCAGGGAAAGAAACGTTTCAGGTGTCCGTGTCAGAAATGTCTTAATTGTCAGTATGCGGAGGTTAATGTTATGGTGCAACACTTGTACGAAAATGGTATGATGTGGAGTTACACTACATGGAGCGAGCATGGTGAAGCAGTAGAGTTCAGCGCAGCAGACTTCAGCTCAGGGTACAGTTACCATGGTGCCTCATCCAGCGGCAGTGGTGCCGGACCCCCAGCTTGCAACCCAACTGCAGATTTGGTCCATGATGCGTTTCCGGGATGTAGTCATGGCAGACACCAACACCAAGACGGAGGTTACAGTACCACCAATGAGCATGATGACACATTCCCCGCAGCTAGCTTGGCCACTGACACCAGTGAGATGGAAAAGTACAACCGGATGCTACTTGAAGCGCAGACCCCGGTGTTCCCTGGATGTCGAGAGAATGTGTTGCAATATGTGATGGAGCAAATGAAGATAAAAATGAAGCACAAAATGTCAGTGAGTGCTTTTGACGAAATTCAGGAGCAAATATGTAAGTTGCTTCCTGATGATCACAATCTTCCTAAATCTCATTATAAGGTTAGAAATATCCTGAGCAGCCTCGGCCTAAAGTACAGGATAATTGACGCATGTCCGAATGATTGTGTGCTATTTTACAAAGAGTATAAAGAGTTGGACTATTGTCCCGTATGTGGCCAGTGCAGATTCCAGTTGAATAGGAAGAGTTCGAAAAAGAGAATTCCTGTGAAAGTTGTTCGATATTTTCCCTTGATTCCCAGATTGCAGCGCCTGTACATGTCGCTACACACAGCAGAGGCGATGCGATGGTACGCAGAAAAGCGAATAGATGACGATGTCCTGCGACACGCCGCGGATGGGGAGGGTTTCAAACATTTCGACAGAGAATTTGGAGACTTTGCTTCAGAGGTTAGAAATGTTAGACTCGGCCTATCTACATACGGATTCAATCCTTGGGGAAGTAATAGCTCCGCCGTCAGCACTTGGCCAGTTATTCTGATGCCGTACAACTTGCCTCCGTGGATGTGCATGAACAAGGAATTTAATTTCCTTACCGTACTAATTCCAGGTCCTAAATCTCCATCGAAGTGCTTAGATGTCTACCTCAGACCTTTGATCGACGAGCTGAAACTGTTGTGGGAAAATGGAGTCCCAACTTATGACAAATTCACTGACACGATGTTCACGATGAGGGCTGCGGTAATGTGGACGATCAGCGATTTTCCAACTTATGGGATGTTGGCAGCCTGCAGGACAAAAAGATATAATGGATGTCCTATATGTTTGGACGACGTGAACTCTAGTTGGCACGCGGGGAAGGTGTGTTACTTGGGTCACTGTAGATGGCTTCCTCACGACCACCCGTGGCGACAGGATGAAGCTCATTTCGACGGTACGGTAGAGAACAATCCTAAACCCCGTAGTTGGTCGGGCGAAGAGATTTTAGAGAGGTTGAGCTATTTCGACTTTGGTGTGTTGAGCAATGACGCGGATGTAAAGAAATGCAATCCAATTCCTCCACATGATCTGAGCTATTGGGATCACAAGAGTATATTCTTTGAACTCCCTTACTGGTCGAAGTTGAAGCTGAGGAACAACTTGGACGCGATGCACATAGAAAAGAATGTGTGCGACAGCGTGGTGGGAACAATTCTCGGTATTAAGTTCAAGACTAAAGATACTCCCAAAGCGCGCAAAGATTTGGAATCAATGAATCTACGTCGTCCCTTGTGGTTGAGGAGGGATAGGAAAGGAGTGTACAACAAGATGCCAGATGCACCTTACACAGTGAAGCCGACGCTTAGACGTTCTGTATTTCACTGGTTTAAGGGCGTTCGTTATCCGGCTACGTATGCAGCTACTATAACTGGAGCAGTGGACGAGGTGCAACACAAGTTTGTTGGTCTAAAGACACATGACTATCACGTTATGCTGCAACGTCTGATTCCAGTGGTAATTCGACCATACTTGCCTCGGGACGTCGTAGAACCAATAGTGGCATTGTGCAGGTGGTGGCAGAGGTTATGCGCCAGAGAATTAAAGAAGTCAGATGTGGTGGAATTGCAACAACAAATTGTGCACATCATTTGCAAACTAGAGAGGATTTTCCCCCCTGCTTTCTTTGACATCATGATTCACCTAATGATCCACCTGCCCGAGCAGGTGCTCATTTCTGGTCCGGTCCAGTACACTTGGATGTATCCTCAAGAAAGGTACGTACAACTAATTAATTAATTTGTTCCACTGGAGATTATATATATACTAGCCAGCTAGCTATATGTACTTATGTAATGTGTACGTTTGATTTTGTAGACAGCTTGGACAGTATAAGTCATTCGTCAAAAACAGGTCGGCCCCGGATGGCTCCATAGCAGAGACATACCTAATGCATGAGTGTGTTACTTACTGCAATAGGTACCTCAAAGATCCACCCCCTCCCAGCACTGCCTCCGATCGCAGTGCCCGCATCAATCTTTCTGTCGTCACCAATGTCGTCCGACCGTTTAGAGGAGTATTAAAGGAATCGTTAACACGGGAAGAACTTATTGAGGCACATTGGGTAGTGTTGCGAGACTGTGATGAAGTTGAGCCGTACATGATGTCATACAGGGAGAGGCTTCAGGCGTTAAATCAAAACAAGAGTTCGGCGTGGATTGAGAAAATGGTTAAGAAGAAGTTTCCTGATTATTTCTTCCAATGGGTACGTACGTACGACTCGGTATTAATTATTTAAATACAGATTGCTCATGTTTGTAGAAAGTAAACCATTATATTAATTTGGCCTTTTTCGCAGATGATTGATCTGCAAAAATCTGATAACCACGGAGGGTGGTGGTCATGGCCAAAGCACTTGCTAGCAGGGAAGCCGGTTAAACACTATATTTATCCCGGATGTTTTGTGAACGGTGTAAAGTTCCATTCATTGGCCCGAGACGAAGGAAGAAGAACACAAAACAGTGGGGTAGCCGTTGGGAAAGACAATGATCTATATTACGGGGCTATTGTATACGTGGTTCAGCTATGTTACGGGAATGATGTCAACGTTTTCCTATTCAAGTGCAGATGGTTCAAGCGTACAAAGGAAGACCTGGGACTATTATCTGTCGATACAAACTCGCACTGGTATGAGGATGAGCCTTTCGCTCTCGCCACCTTAGTTCGGCAGGTGTTCTATCTCGACGATCCGAAAGCCGGTGAAGGGTGGAAAATAGTGAACCATATCTCTCACCGAGGAATATGGAATACAGAGACAATTGAAGGGACACCGGCGACGACACAAGATGCTGCTGAACCAGAAAGAGACATTCCTGCCTATCAAGAGCCTAATATTTCTATGGTCCGCTCCGATATAATGGACCTGGTTCAAGATGGTGAACGGTTACCCATGCCTGATGGTTGTACAGATCTAACTGAAGATGAGATTATCCATGAGGTAGATGAAGAAGACGAGCAGGAAGAGGACGCGGACGAGGACTCAGGTTATTCGTCGGACGATGTTGAGTACGATGACGAGGATGAGTCGTCGACTAACGGGGATGAGGACGATGATGATTATGACGAAGAGTACGGTCATACGACGAGGGAGATTAATTGGTAATTAATTACTGTAATTATTGTAATATATATATATATATATGATCGATGCCGGATTACGGTAAGAAATTAATCTGAATTATATATATATCCTGGCCAACGGAGAAATTAATAAATATTGGCGCCAAATCTCAATCTCATATAAAACGTACCCTAGCTAAATCCTCGACCCTAAATCTAGCAAATCGGATCGATCCATCATTTATTTAATTTTTTTATGGTCATTCAAAATAATTTAACGGACACCTGAATTCTGTCCACGTTTATATTAGGTCCCCCGCCATATTCACCCTAAACCCATATAAAACCCTAAATCTTGGACCCAAAACCTAGCAGATCGGATCGATCGATCAATTTTTTAATTATATTTTTGAATCAGAATAATTGAACGCACACACAAATGACCGGGGACGACCTAAACCGTAAACCCTAAGGTCCTAACCCCTGAATTCGGGGTTTTTACACCTGGACGACGGAGATGGTCATTCTCCGTCGTCCAGGTACACACTAGGACGATGATGATTATGACGAAGAGTACGGTCATACGACGAGGGAGATTAATTGGTAATTAATTACTGTAATTATTGCAATATATATATATATATACATATGATCGATGCTGGTTTACGGTAAGAAATTAATCCGAATTATATATCCTGGACAACGGAGAAATTAATTGCAGATTCACCTTTGGTGCCAAATCTCAATCTCATATAAAACCCTAGCTAAATCTTGGACCCTAAATCTAGCAGTTCGGATCGATCGATCAATTTTTTAATTATATTTTTGAATCAGAATAATTGAACGCACACAAATGACCGGGGACGACCTAAACCGTAAACCCTAAGGCCCTAACCCCTGAATTCGGGGTTTTTACACCTGGACGACGGAGATGGTCATTTTCCGTCGTCCAAGTTCACAAACCCTAAACCCTAAACAGTAAGGCCCTAACCCCTGAATTCAGGGTCTATACACCTGGACGACGGAAATGAGTGTTTCCGTCGTCCAGGTTCTGACTTGGACGACGGAAATGAAGTTATCCATCGTCCAGGTGATTACCTGAACGACGGAAACGATCATTTCCGTCGTCCAGGTGCAGATATCGTAATTTTTTCTAAGACAACGACCATCTAGACCTTCTTCCAATGCAAAGTCTTTTCATCAAGACTTTAGAGTAAACAATTCTTGGTGTGTGAGCTTCGACGGTTCGAAAATCGGAGTTACGAAATGCCTAGTATCCACGTTTCCGGTTTGTGAAATTATCGGTTTTGCGGTTGACTGTGCCGATCAAACCTTTCCCGAACTTATTATTTTATGATCCTTTGAAGACAATTATATATTATGTTACGACGAACATATCCAACGGTTGTTTTGTCCAAATTCAATTTCGTTAATACTCTGCTGCAAATGAGCGTCTACTCATGAACACTTAAGTCGTAAAGATTAGTCGATACTTAACATGTTTCAATACGTAAAATTAATCGTCGGTTCAAATTTAACTGTTTATATACACGATGCGTTCATCGATATTGTACGACTATTTCACTCGAATGACAGATCGCTAAATTCCTAGCGAATTTTTTTTAAATTTTTTTTTTACGTAATTTGAACCTGGACGACGGAGATGGTCATTTTCCGTCGTCCAGGTTCAAAAACCATGGCGGTTCAAATTTATTTTTGTTAATTTTTTTCATGTAATTTTCACTTGGACGACGAAAACTGACCATCTCCGTCGTCCAAGTCCAAAATTATGGCGGTTCAATTTACCGCTTCCGTTTTCGGCACCGCTTGAATTTTCACTTAGACGACGGAGAATCCAGTCTCCGTCGTCTAAGTCCAAATTCATGGCGGTTCAAAACGTCCCTCCGATTAATTACGCGCCGATTGAAAATTTTTAAACCGCCACCTAGACGACGGAAAACACATTTTCCGTCGTCCAGGTGGACTTAGACGACGGAGAATAGTACTCCGTCGTCTAAGTGCAACTCTATAAATAGAGTTGCACCCCCCCTCATTTTCTCATCATTCCTCCTCTCCCTCTCCTCTCCTCTCCTCTCCTCTCCTCTCCTCCGGCGATCCTCCTCCGGCGACGCTCCGACGACATTTTTTCCGGCGTGGTTGCTCCTCTCCGACGACTCAAGTCCGGCGAAATTCCCGTAAACTCCGCTTCGGTACATTTCTATTTTTCCCTTATTTAAATAATTTTCATTTTTTTAATTAATTTAATTCTAAATATAATTAATTAGTAGAAATTAATTTAGTAATTAATTTTAAATATTTATTAAATGATTAATTGTTGTTATTTATTAATTAAATCATAATTATTGTTATTGTTTCCTAATTAAATGAATAATTGTAAATTTGTTGTTATTAAATAAATAAATAAATAATTATTGTTATTAATTAATTAAATAAATAATTATTGTTATTAATTAATTAAATGGTTAATTATTGCATGCTAAATGGAAAATAAATTATTGCATTTAATTACGTGTATTTTTTAGTAAATAAATTAGTAGTACGTGTTCGATTTAAATTTAGTACATAGGCTTGGTGTAATTAAGTCGCACTCTTTGGAATAGATGGCGCCTCTTTTCCTTGCTTATCTCCTTAACCCCTCGTGATGTGTGGATTTCATCACCGCACACCATAACCTAAGTGAAGTTATGGACACGAGGTTGAGGGCGGAGTTTGCAAAGGACTTGAGGGAGTGTAAATTTTCGAAAAATTGGCCGAATGTCGGACATGGTGTCTAGAAACGGGTTATGACTGGTGACAGGATTTGGACTAAGAAAGACTTTTGTCGAAATTAGTCCTGCCTCTCGCGTTATCTCTATCCCTAACTGGCCATGTTTTTCGATTTAACCAAGGCTGATTAATTGAAAATTTACACTTTATCGCGCGGGTCGCACGTCCATTGAACGACTGAAAATGCCAAGCTAGTGTACTCTATTTAAATCTTAAACGTACTTAATTAATTAGCGTAAATTTTGGACATTGTAATTATTATGGTAAGTAGGTATTTTAACCCCGTACTCTTAGGTTTAAATGGCTCCGCCAAAGACGACATCCGGCAAGAAGAAAGCCCCTACAAGAGGCAGAAGATGCCATGCTCCGCCGCTTGGCGGACCAAGTCGGTTGGGAATTACCACCGGAGGGCAACGACGCTCTCAATCCGGACGGATCATCTGGTCCGTCCGTAGCGCCATCTGGGGAAATTCCCGCTCCCCCATTCATCTCGAGCGGTGATGACGTCGACCCCTTCCAATCTCCGACGCCCGGTACCCATTCAACGGGAAGTACTCAGGCGTCCTCCACCGCCGAATCAATCATGTACAGCGCCCGCCGTAGGCAAAGGAGGGCCCCCACTGACCCGGAACCGAAAAGGACTCGGGGTCTCATTAAAGGGGGGAAAGCGGAGCGTATTTGTAAGGCGACCGGTAAAAAGATCGACTTGCCGTACGACGAATTCACCGGTGGCCCTCCCACAGCTCAACTAGCAAGTCTCTCGGCGCATGGGATAGGGTCAATCATCCGTAACCGGGTTCGTATCACTGCCCCTACTTGGAAGGAGGCGCCGGATCATGAGAAGGCGAAAGTCTTCAAAGATCTTTCGGTACGTAATACGTTCAATTTAGTTATTATATAATATTGTTAATCTCGGCCTAAAATTTCATAATATATACGATTATAATTTTCTATTTATTTTTCATAGGAACAATTTGACGTGGATCCGACACCGGCTATGTTGAGGCATATCAATCAAACCGCCAACTCCATCTACAAAGATTGGAAGTACAGGCTCCATAAGTACTTCAAAGATGTCGGTCCCGTGCCTCCCCCGGTAGAGCTGCAAGGGGAGAGAGAAGATGAGTGGGAGTGGTTGTGTAACCACTTTGCCGATGAACAATTTAAGGTATTAATTTAATTTTTTTATTTCAATTAAAATAATTGAATTATTTAAATTGTAGTTATTCATTTTTTAATGATTTAATTATGTTGTGTAACAGAAATTCTCCGGTGTCAACAAAGCCAACCGGGGGAAGAAGGAGAAACACCATACTACCGGCGCCAAGCAGTTCATTCAAATTGCCAAGGAGCACAAAGATAAGGGTTCCAAACACCCTTTTATTGATGCAAGCGTAAGCGCGTACGTGACGCCAGGGCTCGATAATGAAGCGAGTCAATGCGGGGTAAGTGATATAAGTGATATAAGTGATATGTATATATATATATGTGCTTTTAATTATAGTAATTATTATTTAAATATGATTACAAAATTATAATAAATTAATTATAATTTTGTAGGCAAGGGCGATAGAGCGTGCGCATGAAGAGTTGGCCAACACTCAGCTTGCGTTCCCAGATGTGCCGCCGGAAGACCTGCCTCCTCTATCCTTACAGAGCCAAATTGCAATCGCAGATGAGGTCTACGGTCGTAGAGCTGGCAAGGAGGTTAGGCACTTTGGGCCTAGGGTGGTACGAGATTTTTCGACGACCTCCGGCTCATCATCTACGGGAGGTTCGAGGCAGCGGAGAATGAGTCAAGCTGCGGCCGTCGAAGCAGCCATTCAAGAGGCTCGACTGGCACGAGAGGAGAATCGACGGACACAAGAGCAGAATGAGTCAATGCGGCAAAGACTTGACGAACAACAAGCACAAATAGCCCAACTCATCGCGCTCATGAACCAAAATCGAGAAGTATGTCAACCTCCTCCGAACCCACACCCCGACGACAACGACCCGGCTGGAGGCGGAGGACTCGGCCCCGCATCTGCTCCTCCAGTGTATTAGCTAGCACGTAGTATATTATCTCGTTTCTTTACGCATTCCGAACAATATTTTAATTTTTAATTTATGGGTTTTTTCGTATGTACAAATTAATTTACTTTGATTATTTAATAATTATATATATAAGTTATTAATTTTAATATTCAAAATTTAGTTTATTTATTTAATATTAGCATTTTTCATTATTTAAATTAAAATAATAATAAATTAAATTAATAATATTTAATTTCAATTTATTTTTTTAAAAAAATAAAATATTCACTTGGACGACGGAGATTATGTTATCCGTCGTCCAGGTGCAGAACCCTAAACCTAACCCCTAACCCCTAACCCCTAAACCCTGTCGTTCTCCGTGGCCCAGGTGCTCACCTGGACGACGGAAACACTAAGTCTCCGTCGTCCAGGTGAGCACCTGGGCCACGGACACACGAGCAATGTCCATGGCCCAGGTGCTCACCTGGACGACGGAGACTTAGTGTTTCCGTCGTCCAGGTGAGAACCTGGGCCACGGACATTGCTCGTGTGTCCGTGGCCCAGGTGTTCACCTGGACGACGGAAACACTAAGTCTCCGTCTTCCAGGTGAGCACCTGGGCCACGGACATTGCAACCATTATCCGTGGCCCAGGTGTTCACCTGGACGACGGAGACTTAGTGTTTCCGTCGTCCAGGTGAACACCTGGGCCACGGATAATATCCGAGGTCCAAGTTCACTTGGACGACGGAAACACTAAGTCTCCGTCGTCCAGGTTCTTGGACGACAGCACTTGGAGCACGGACCTTGGACGACGGAATCTCCGTCGTCCAAGTACTTAGACGACGGAAAACTGCACTTAGACGACGGAAATGGTTCGTGGTCTAAGTGCAGTTTTCTTGTAGTGTTTATTGCTTTTTGAAATCGCATGATTTGTTAGTGGTTTTTGAAAACCCCAGCTTGTAAGTCCACTGTTTTGTTTTTAAAATCATGGCTTGTACGTTCATTTTTTAATTTTTCAAAACCATCAACCTAGAACCATCCATTGATCTATAAAATGCAACGTATGTTAAGTGGGTTGTAGAAGACTTGAGACTTGAGAGTGAAATACCATTGGATTATTCTCATTGTTTTTCAATGCATATGTGTAAGATCCTAGCTCTTCAGTTTCCTTCACATCGGTTATAGATAGACCACTCTTGCATGTCCAGACTGTTGTGCATTTGATACTGACTGAGACTTTTTAACTATTCAGTTTTAAGTTAACAGATTGTTAATCTGGTATTGTGCTTTAATACAGCTGAGTTTACAACATTTCATTTTCTTATAGATATAGATAGTTTAGATACACAGTAGTTATGTTCTGAATTTTCAGAATGTACGGCTAGAACATTGTTCCCACTGAGTCTTGATATTAATGACATCCAAGAATGAGATTGTAACTGCTGAATTTAGTGCTGCTCCTATTGGAAGAGCCTCCTCATCGATTACAAAGTAGGGCGAGTGCAAGAATTTATCTGCTGTCAGGGTCTGATTCCTTATTCCGACAACAAAAATCGCAGCTGGAATCTTCTCCGCAAGGAAGCTGAAATCCTCTGCACCCACGGTCATTGGCATAAGCTGCACATTAGGTTTCCCAACGAGGACCTCACTGATTTTCTTCACATGTTCGTACAGCGCCTCATCATTAGCCATTGCAGGATGAGGCACTGGTATATCCTCCATGAAGTCTAACGTAGCAGAACAATGATGCACAGCGGCTTGCTGCTCTATGACCTGTAAGTGCAATGCATTTAATCAAATTACTAAGACAGTATACAATTTGCACAAATGATTGGAGACTTGGGAAATGAAAACCTCTTTCATTCTTTGTTGGAGATAGGAAAGACCCTCAGAAGTTAAGCTCCTAAAAGTTCCGCCTATAGTGACAGTCTCTGGGATCACATTTCCTGCTTGACCTCCATGTATATATCCAACTGTTACAACCTACAAGGAATTAAATGGATGCTTCAGAAATAGTTAGTTGTCAATTACTTGAAATTCTAAGAATTAGGGAACCTCAATTGGTCTATTATCTCCCAGTCATTTCAGATTCCTGCGACTCTGGCAGATGTACTGTTTTTATTCCTATCCTTTTTCAGGTCACATTCTTTTGAAAGATCAGTATGATAATGCAATATGCATTGTTTTCTAGAATGGTTTACAGGAAAACGAAAGCAAGTATGATTACTCTGGATTCAAGAGGATTCGTCTCTTGTGACACAATCTGTTGGAGAGCAATGGTTGAAAAGGCTGCTGCAATCAGAGGGTCCCAAGCTTCATGTGGAGCTGCTCCATGCGTCCATGTCCTCCTTTTCCTTGTATTTTAGCCGAGAAGAGCCCTACTCCGGCTAGCATTGGCCAGGCCTTGAAGCTATGGCACCGGTAGGTATTGACGGGAAAACATGTATGCTCAATATTGCATCAATGTCATGTAAAACATCATCTTTTAACATATGGTAAGCACCAGCATGACCCTCTTCTCCCGGCTGGAACACTAGTTTCACAGTTCCCTTAAATCACATCTTAGAAACATTAGCACCACTCAAAGTAGTTATATACCATACAGCTGTTCATCTGATCAGCATCTCTATTCTGTTTTGAAGCAGCTTGGCTGCTCCAAGTAGCATTGCTACATGAGAATCGTGACCGCAAGCGTGCCTCTTTCCGTCAACCTGCTTTTGTGCTCCCACTCTACTAGCTCCTAACAAATAGTAAAGAGTCATGTTATCACACTTCAACTTATCAGTTAAACTAGTTAAATCATCATCTAACTACATATGAAAGCATGATTTAGTATGTATGAAAATAGTAAAACAATTCATACTGTCTAGGCATTGTTTGGTATGAAACAGTAAAACTGTGTTAGAGAGAGTACCTGGGGAGGGAGAGCATCCATGTCAGCTCTGAGAGCAAAGACTGGATTAGACCCTGTCCCAATTGAAGCGACCACCCCAGTCCTGGCCACAGGGCACTTGTACTTGACTCCCAGAGAGTCAAGTTCAGATCTGATGAGTTCATTAGTCTTACGCTCTTCAAATCCCAGCTCCGGATACTCATGAATCCTCCTTCTCAGCCCTCTCATCCACTTAAAGAACTCGGGCTCTCTCGCTGATTTTAGCAGCTCTCTAGTTAATACTGTTAGTATAGCACCATTAGTTCATGGATTAAACATACTTACCCAATTAAGCAGGCAATCAACACCTACCCGACCACCCGAAAGACCACCAAGCGGACTACAACTTCACTCGCAAGACCGAGCCCATCCGACCGGGCACGCGCCTGACAAACGCACATCCGAATGCTCGGACCATATGACAGCAAAACAGCTCTATCCCACATCGAAGAACACAAGCAAGTAACAATCTCAACCACCTATATAGGTAAAGGCATTTACTACAGGTAAGAAGGGGATTGAATTCTAGCATTAAGTATCCCAACCTACTTTCTTACACGTTCGCTTGACTGTTATATCCAATACATCTTCTAACTTAGGCATCGAAGCGTTGAAGGCAGGCCAGCCCTGTCTTGTCCATCTGACAGCCCGTTTGTTGTTGTATTCTTCTAACAGTAGGAGCCGAACACCCGAACACCCGAAGAGAAAAGGCACCCGATCATCCGAACATCCCGAACGTTTGGACAACCATAGAGAGGAGATTACTCGTACTTGCATCTGCTAGATTACGTCCCACGTAATCCGGTAGAAACAGTTGACGCCGTCTGTGGAAATTCTTACAAATTGCAAACCTCGTATAAACATCGCCAACCAAAAGCCCACATGCATACCCAAGAGACGAACGTCAGCGACACGCCCGTCGAGGAAACACCCCCAAGCGCACGAGCACGACAGGTGATGGAGCTGGGGACGAACAGCAGCCCCGGACTGAGCGGCGAAGAACGTGTCGATTGCCTGCTCCAGGAGCTGCGAGAGGCGGCGTTCGAAAGGGACCATGAGCGCCAGGTCCGGCAGAGGCTGGAAGAACGGTTGGACGCGCTCGTCAGCTAGCAGCAGATACAACACTAGCGTTGTCCCGTCCGAGAAGCCACAAACGCCGAAGAGCAGCACCCGTTCGGCAGGACTGACCCCCGAGCGGCCCGAACGCCCACGCCAGCGGAGGAACCGGCACCCCCGACAGACAATACCCTGATCCTTCGGAGGATGGAAGAGTTAGCGGAGGAAGTCTCGCGCCTGCGGAAGGACAAGCTTGCCGGGCAAGGTGGGATGTTCACCCCCCGGGTTAGTCCATTCACTACAAGAAAACTGCACCTAGACCACGGACCATTTCCGTCGTCTAGGTGCAGTTTTCCGTCGTCTAAGTACTTGGACGACGGAATCTCCGTCGTCCAAGGTCCGTGCTCCAAGTGCTGTCGTCCAAGAACCTGGACGACGGAGATTTAGTGCTCCGTCGTCCAAGTTCACTTGGACCGCGGACGTTATCCGTGGCCCATGTAGACACCTGGACGACGGAAACTCTAAGTCTCCGTCGTCCAGGTGTCTACATGGGCCACGGACATTGCTCGTTTCTCCGTGGCCCAGGTGTTCACCTGGACGACGGAGAATTAGAGTTTCCGTCGTCCAGGTGAACACGTGGGCCACGGAGAAACGAGCAATGTCCGTGGCCCAGGTGTTCACCTGGACGACGGAAACTCTAATTCTCCGTCGTCCAGGTGAACACCTGGGCCACGGAGAATGGCAGGTTTAGGGTTTAGGGGTTAGGGGTTTAGGGTTAGGTTTAGGGTTTGTGCACCTGGACGACGGAGAACATAATCTCCGTCGTCCAAGTGAATATTTAATTTTTTAAAAAAAATAAATTGAAATTAAATATTATTAATTTAATTTATTATTAATTTAATTTAAATAATGAAAAATAGTTGAAAATAATTAATTAAACTAAATTTTTAATATTAAATAATTAATTAATTTGTACATATATACACATCCAAATTAAAAACCCAGAAAAATTATATAATATTGTTCGGAACTCGGAAATAAAGAAACGCTATAATTAACTAGCTAGCTAATACACTGGAGGAGCAGATGCGCCGCCGAGTCCTCCGCCTCTAGCCGGGTCGTTGTCGTCGGGGTGTGGGTTCGGAGGAGGTTGACATACTTCTCAATTTTGTTGCATGAGGGCGATGAGTTGGGCTATTTGTGCTTGTTGTTCGTCAAGTCTTTGCCGCATTGACTCATTCTCCTCTCGTGCCAGTCGAGCCTCTTGAATGGCTGCTTCGACGGCCGCAGCCTGACTCCTTCTCCGCTGCCCCGAACCTCCCGTAGATGATGAGCCGGAGGTCGTCAACAAATCTCGTACCACCCTAGGCCCAAAGTGTCTAACCTCCTTGCCAGCTCTACGACCGTAGACCTCATCCGCGATTGCAATTTGGCTCTCTAAGGATAGAGGAGGCAGGTCTTCCGGCGGCACATCTGGGAACGCAAGCTGAGTGTTAGCCAACTCTTCATGCGCACGCTCTATCGCCCTTGCCTACAAAAGAATAATTAATTTATTATAATGAAATCATATTTAAATAATAATTACTATAATTAAAAGCACATATATATATATATATCACTTACGCCGCATTGACTCGCTTCATTATCGAGCCCTGGCGTCACGTACGCGCTTACGCTTGCATCAAGATAAGGGTGTTTGGAGCCCTTATCCTTGTGCTCCTTGGCTATTTGAATGAACTGCTTGGCGCCGGTAGTATGGTGTTTCTCCTTCTTCCCCTGGTTGGCTTTGTTGACACTGAAGAATTTCTGTTACACAACATAATTAAATCATTAAAAAATGAATAACTACAATTTAAATAATTCAATTATCTTAATTGAAATAAAATAAATAAATTAATACCTTAAATTGTTCATCGGCAAAGTGGTTACACAACCACTCCCACTCATCTTCTCTCTCCCCTTGCAGCTCTACCGGGGGGGAGGCACGGGACCGACATCTTGGAAGTACTTATGGAGCTTGTACTTCCAATCTTTGTAGATGGAGTTGGCGGTTTGGTTGATATGCCTCAACATAGCCGGTGTCGGATCCACGTCAAATTGTTCCTACCAAAAATAAATAGAAAATTATAATCGTATATATTATGAAATTTTAGGCCGAGATTAACAATATTATATTATAACTAAATTGGACGTATTACGTACCGAAAGATCTTTGAATACTTTCGCCTTCTCATGATCCGGCGCCTCCTTCCAAGTAGGGGCAGTGATACGAACCCAGTTACAGATGATTGACCCTATCCCATGTGCCGAGAGACTTGCTAGCTGAGCTGTGGGAGGGCAACCGGTGAATTCGTCGTACGGTAAGTCGATCTTTTTACCGGTCGCCTTGCAAATACGCTCCGCTTTACCCCCTTTAACGAGACCCCGAGTCCTTTTCGGTTCCGGGTCAGTGGGGGCCCTCCTTTGCCTACGGCGGGCGCTGTACATGATTGATTCGGCGGTCGAGGACGCCTGAGTACTTCCTGTTGAACCGGTACCGGGCGTCGGAGATTGGAAGGGGTCGACGTCATCACCGCTCGAGATGAATGGGGGAGCGGGAATTTCCCCAGAGGGCGCTACGGACGGACCAGATGTTCCGTCCGGATTGAAAGCGTCGTTGCCCTCCTGTTGAACCCAACCGACTTGGGCCGCCAACATTCGGAGCATCTCATCTTCTGCCTCCTGTTGGACTTTCTTCTTGCCGGATGTCGTCTTTGGCGGAGCCATTTAAACCTAAGAGTACGGTGTTAAAATACCTACTTACCATAATATTTACAACTTAAAAATTTACGCTAATTAATTAAGTACGTTTAAGATTTAAATAGAGTACACTAGCTTGGCATTTTCGGTCGTTCAATGGACATGCGACCCGCGCGATAATGTGTAAATTTTCAATTAATCAGCCTTGGTTAAATCGAAAAACATGGTCAGTTAGGGATAGAGATAACGCGAGAGGCAGGACTAATTTCGACAAAAGTCTTTCTTAGTCCAAATCCTGTCACCAGTCATAACCCGTTTCTAGACACCATGTCCGACATTCGGCCAATTTTTCGAAAATTTACACTCCCTCAAGTCCTTTGCAAACTCCGCCCTCAACCTCGTGTCCATAATTTCACTTAGGTTATGGTGTGCGGTGATGAAATCCACACATCACGAGGGGTTAAGGAGATAAGCAAGGAAAAGATGCGTCATCTATTCCAAAGAGTGCGACTTAATAAACCCCTATGTACTAAATTTAAATCGAACACGTACTACTAATTAATTTAATCTCATATTTATTTAATTATGCAACTAATTAATAAATAATTACAATAATATTTATTCATTTCATAAATTAACAAGTAATTACAATTATTCATTTAATTATTATTAATAACAATAATTTACCATTTAATTAATTAATAACAATATGTAATCATTTATTTAATTAATAACAATAATTAATCTAAATATAATTAATAACAATAAATTTACAATTATTCATTTAATTAGTATTAATAGCAATAATTAATAAATAACATTACAATAATCATTTAAGAAATATTTAAAACTAATTAATTAAATAAAAATTATTTTAATAAGGGAAAAATAGAAATTTACCGAATCGGAGTTTTTCGGGAGTTTTCGGGAAAATCGCCGGAGTTGTGTCGTCGGAGAGGTGGAACCACGCCGGAAATAATGTCGTCGGAGCGTCGCCGGAGGAGAATCGCCGGAATGAGAGAGAGAGAGGAGATGGAGGAGAGAAAGTTGTAAGGGATGAGGAAAAGAAGATGAGGCTCGGCCTATTTATAGAGTTTCACTTAGACGACGGAGCACTATTCTCCGTCGTCTAAGTGAACTTAGACGACGGAAACAGTGTTTTCCGTCGTCTAAGTGAAATGTTAAAATGTTTCGAAGCGGCGCGTAATTAATGGGGGGGACGTTTCACCAGCCATAAATTTGGACTTAGACGACGGAGAATTGATTCTCCGTCGTCTAAGTGGAAATTCAAGCGGCGTCGAAAATTGAGGCGGTAAAACGAACCGCCATGATTTTCGACTTGGACGACGGATATTGACGTTCTCCGTCGTCCAGGTTATCACCTGGACGACGGACAACCACATGTCCGTCGTCCAGGTGAAAAATTCATTGGAAAAAAAAGAAATAAATAATTGAACCGCCATGGTAAAGTGAACCTGGACGACGGAGAAGGACGTTTTCCGTCGTCCGGGTGTTCACCTGGACGACGGATAAAGTCATTCTCCGTCGTCCAGGTTCAATTTACGTAAAAAAAAAGTTTAAAATTAATTCGCTAGGAATTTAGCGATCTGTCATTGGAGTGAAATAGTCGTTCAATATCGATGAACGTTTCGTATATATGAACAGTTAAATTTGAACTGACGAATAGATTTTCGTTTTGAAAGTTGTTAAGTATCGACTAATCCTTACGACTTAAGTGTTCATGAGTAGAGGCTCATTTGCAACATAGTATTAACGAAATTGAATTTGGACAAAACAACCGTTGGATATGTTCGTCGTAACATAATATATAATTGTCTTCAAAGGACCATAAAATAATAAGTTCGGGAAGAGTTTGATCGGCACAGTCAACCGCAAAACCGATAATTTCACAAACCGGAAACGTGGATACAAGGCATTTCGCAACTCCGATTTTCGAACCGTCGAAGCTCACACACCAAGAATTGTTTACTCTAAAGTCTTGATGAAAAGACTTTGCATTGGAAGAAGGTCTAGATGGTCGTTGTCTTAGAAAAAATTACGATATCTGCACCTGGACGACGGAAATGAGTGTTTCTGTCGTTCAGGTAATCACCTGGACGACGGATATGAAGTTATCCGTCGTCCAGGTTCTGACCTGGACGACGGAGAATGACGTTCTCCGTCGTCCAGGTGTATAGACCCTGAATTCAGGGGTTAGGGCCTTACTGTTTAGGGTTTAGGGTTTGTGAACTTGGACGTACGAGAATTACCATATCCGTCGTCCTAGTGTGTACCTGGACGACGGATAATGACCATTCTCCGTCATCCAAGTTCTAAAACCCGATTTCAGGGGTTAGGGCCTTAGGGTTTACGGTTTAGGTCATCCCCGGTCATTTGTGTGTCCGTTCAATTATTTTGATTCAAAAATATAATTAAAAAATTGATCGATCGATCCGATCTGCTAGATTTAGGGTCCAGGATTTAGGGTTTTATATGAGATTGAGATTTGGCGTGGCGCCAAAGGTGAAAATGGCGGGGGACCTAATATAAACGTGGACGGAATTCAGGTGTCCGTTCAATTATTTTGAATGACCATAAAAAAATTAAATAAATGATCGATCGATCCGATTTGCTAGATTTAGGGTCGAGGATTTAGGGAGATAGCCAAAATACCCAAAGGCGACAACCTGCAATTAATTTCTCCGTTGTCCAGGATATATAATTCGGATTAATTAATTACCGTAAATTAACCTGCATCGATCATATATATATTACAATAATTACAATAATTAATTACCAATTAATCTCCCTCGTCGTATGACCGTACTCTTCGTCATAATCATCATCGTCCTCATCCCCGTTAGACGACGGCTCATCCTCGTCATCGTACTCAACATCGTCCGACGAATAACCTGAGTCGTCGTCCGCGTCCAAGTTCTAAAACCCGATTTCAGGGGTTAGGGCCTTAGGGTTTACGGTTTAGGTCGTCCCCGGTCATTTGTGTGTCCGTTCAATTATTCTGATTCAAAAATATAATTAAAAAATTGATCGATCGATCCGAACTGCTAGCTAGATTTAGGGTCCAGGATTTAGCTAGGGTACGTTTTATATGAGATTAAGATTTGGCGACAACCTGTAATTAATTTCTCCGTTGTCCAGGATATATAATTCGGATTAATTTCTTACCGTAAACCGGCATCGATCATATATATATTACAATAATTACAGTAATTAATTACCAATTAATCTCCCTCGTCGTATGACCGTACTCTTCGTCATAATCATCATCGTCCTCATCCCCGGTAGACGACGGCTCATCCTCGTCATCGTACTCAACATCGTCCGACGAATAACCTGAGTCCTCGTCCGCGTCCAAGTTCTAAAACCCGATTTCAGGGGTTAGGGCCTTAGGGTTTACGGTTTAGGTCATCCCCGGTCATTTGTGTGTCCGTTCAATTATTCTGATTCAAAAATATAATTAAAAAATTGATCGATCGATCCGAACTGCTAGCTAGATTTAGGGTCCAGGATTTAGCTAGGGTACGTTTTATATGAGATTGAGATTTGGCGACAACCTGCAATTAATTTCTCCGTTGTCCAGGATATATAATTCGGATTAATTTCTTACCGTAAACCGGCATCGATCATATATATATATATTACAATAATTACAGTAATTAATTACCAATTAATCTCCCTCGTCGTATGACCGTACTCTTCGTCATAATCATCATCGTCCTCATCCCCGTTAGACGACGGCTCATCCTCGTCATCGTACTCAACATCGTCCGACGAATAACCTGAGTCCTCGTCCGCGTCCTCTTCCTGCTCGTCTTCTTCATCTACCTCATCGATAATCTCATCTTCAGTTAAATCTGTACAACCATCATGCATGGGTAACCGTTCACCATCTTGAACCAGGTCCATTATATCGGAGCGGACCATAGAAATATTAGGCTCTTGATAGGCAGGAATGTCTCTTTCTGGTTCAGCAGCATCTTCAATCGTCGCCGGTGTCCCTTCAATTGTCTCTGTATTCCATATTCCTCGGTGAGAGATATGGTTCACTATTTTCCACCCTTCACTTGCTTTCGGATCGTCGAGATAGAACACCTGCCGAACTAAGGTGGCGAGAGCGAAAGGCTCATCCTCATACCAGTGCGAGTTTGTATCGACTGATAATAGTCCCAGGTCTTCCTTTGTACGCTTGAACCATCTGCACTTGAATAGGAAAACGTTGACATCATTCCCGTAACATAGCTGAACCACGTATACAATAGCCCCGTAATATAGATCATTGTCTTTCCCAACCGCTACCCCACTGTTTTGTGTTCTTCTTCCTTCGTCTCGGGCCAATGAATGGAACTTTACACCGTTCACAAAACATCCGGGATAAATATAGTGTTTAACCGGCTTCCCTGCTAGCAAGTGCTTTGGCCATGACCACCACCCTCCGTGGTTATCAGATTTTTGCAGATCAATCATCTGCGAAAAAGGGCAAATTAATATAAGGGTTTACTTTCTACAAACAGGAGTGATATGTATTTAAATAATTAATACCGAGACGTACGTACGTACCCATTGGAAGAAATAATCGGGAAACTTCTTCTTAACCATTTTCTCAATCCACGCCGAACTCTTGTTTTGATTTAACGCCTGAAGCCTCTCCCTGTATGACAACATGTACGGCTAAACTTCGTCACAGTCTCGCAACACTACCCAATGTGCCTCAATAAGTTCTTCCCGTGTTAACGATTCCTTTAATACTCTTCTAAACGGTCGGACGACATTGGTGACGACATAAAGATTGATGCGGGCACTGCGATCGGAGGCAGTGGGAGGGGGTGGATCTTTGAGGTACCTGTTGCAGTAAGTAACACACTCATGCATTAGGTATGTCTCTGCTATGGAGCCATCCGGGACCGACCTGTTTTTGACGAATGACTTATACTGTCCAAGCTGTCTACAAAATCAAACGTACACATTACATAAGTACATATAGCTAGCTAGTATATATATAATCTCCAGTGGAACAAATAAATTAATTAGTTGTACGTACCTTTCTTGAGGATACATCCAAGTGTATTGGACCGGACCAGAAATGAGCACCTGCTCGGGCAGGTGGATCATTAGGTGAATCATGATGTCAAAGAAAGCGGGGGGGGGGGGGGGGGGGGGAAATCCTCTCTAGTTTGCAAATGATGTGCACAATTTGTTGTTGCAATTCCACCACATCTGACTTCTTTAATTCTCTGGCGCATAACCTCTGCCACCACCTGCACAATGCTACTATTGGTTCTACGACGTCCCGAGGCAAGTATGGTCGAATTACCACTGGAATCAGACGTTGCAGCATAACGTGATAGTCATGTGTCTTTAGACCAACAAACTTGTGTTGCACCTCGTCCACTGCTCCAGTTATAGTAGCTGCATACGTAGCCGGATAACGAACGCCCTTAAACAAGTGAAATACAGAACGTCTAAGCGTCGGCTTCACTGTGTATGGTGCATCTGGCATCTTGTTGTACACTCTTTTCCTATCCCTCCTCAACCACAAGGGACGACGTAGATTCATTGATTCCAAATCTTTGTGCGCTTTGGGAGTATCTTTAGTCTTGAACTTAATACCGAGAATTGTTCCCACCATGCTGTCGCACACATTCTTTTCTATGTGCATCGCGTCCAAGTTGTTCCTCAGCTTCAACTTCGACCAGTAAGGGAGTTCAAAGAATATACTCTTGTGATCCCAATAGCTCAGATCATGTGGAGGAATTGGATTGCATTTCTTTACATCCGCGTCATTGCTCAACACACCAAAGTCGAAATAGCTCAACCTCTCTAAAATCTCTTCGCCCGACCAACTACGGGGTTTAGGATTGTTCTCTACCGTACCGTCGAAATGAGCTTCATCCTGTCGCCACGGGTGGTCGTGAGGAAGCCATCTACGATGACCCAAGTAACACACCTTCCCCGCGTGCCAACTAGAGTTCACGTCGTCCAAACATATAGGACATCCATTATATCCTTTTGTCCTGCAGGCTGCCAACATCCCATAAGCTGGAAAATCGCTGATCGTCCACATTACCGCAGCCCTCATCGTGAACATCGTGTCAGTGAATTTGTCATAAGTTGGGACTCCATTTTCCCACAACAGTTTCAGCTCGTCGATCAAAGGTCTGAGGTAGACATCTAAGCACTTCGATGGAGATTTAGGACCTGGAATTAGTACGGTAAGGAAATTAAATTCCTTGTTCATGCACATCCACGGAGGCAAGTTGTACGGCATCAGAATAACTGGCCAAGTGCTGACGGCGGAGCTATTACTTCCCCAAGGATTGAATCTGTCTGTAGATAGGCCGAGTCTAACATTTCTAACCTCTGAAGCAAAGTCTCCAAATTCTCTGTCGAAATGTTTGAAACCCTCCCCATCCGCGGCGTGTCGCAGGACATCGTCATCTATTCGCTTTTCTGCGTACCATCGCATCGCCTCTGCTGTGTGTAGAGACATGTATAGGCGCTGCAATCTGGGAATCAAGGGAAAATATCGAACAACTTTCATAGGAATTCTCTTTTTCGTACTCTTCCTATTCAACTGGAATCTGCATTGGCCACATACGGGACAATAGTCCAACTCTTTATACTCTTTGTAAAATAGCACACAATCATTCGGACATGCGTCAATTATCCTGTACTTTAGGCCGAGGCTGCTCAGGATATTTCTAATCTTATAATGAGATTTAGGAAGATTTTGATCATCAGGGAGCAACTTACATATTTGCTCCTGAATTTCGTCAAAAGCACTCACTGACATTTTGTGCTTCACTTTTATCTTCATTTGCTCCATCACATATTGCAACACATTCTCTCGACATCCAGGGAACACCGGGGTCTGCGCTTCAAGTAGTATCCGGTTGTACTTTTCCATCTCACTGGTGTCAGTGGCCAAGCTAGCTGCGAGAATGTGTCATCATGCTCATTAGTGGTACTGTAACATCCGTCTTGGTGTTGGTGTCCCCTATGACTACATCCCGGAAACGCATCATGGACTAAATCTGCAGTTGGGTTGCAAGCTGGGGGTCCGGCACCACTGCCGCTGGATGAGGCACCATGGTAACTGTACCCTGAGCTGAAGTCTGCTGCGCTGAACTCTACTGCTTCACCATGCTCGCTCCATGTAGTGTAACTCCACATCATACTATTTTCGTACAGGTGTTGCACCATAACATTAACCTCCGCATACTGACAATTAAGACATTTCTGACACGGACACCTGAAACGTTTCTTTCCCTGACCATGTTCTATCGCAAAATTCACAAATTCGCTAATTCCATCCATATACCGGACATCACATCTATTCTTCAACTTCATCCAACTCTTGTCCATACTGCTACAAAATATTATAATTAATTAATTATTACATATATATATTTGTCCATTAATTTACGCTTAATTATACGTACTCGATCTACATATCGATCCATCAATTACGTACGTACGTACGTAATTTAATCGATCTGTACATATATATATATAGCTAACATCCTTGCATGTATGTACGTACGTTTTCACTAAATATATATTAATTAAGCAAATTTTAACTGCGTACGTATGTACCTGCTGGCCTTCTCGATATCTGTACGTTAATTAAGCTACATAGCTAGTCAGCGGAGATCCCTTATCGATCCTGATTCTTCTCGGCTTAGCTTCTAGCTAGCTAGCTCCCTTCTCTTTCTCCCTTCTCCTTCAATTCTTCTTCAAATGGAATGAAGAGATCGAGGAATGAATTCAGTTTGGCATCGGGCTTATATAATGCTTCACTTAGACGACAGAGGTGTCGGTACGTCGTCTAAGTGGAAGTACGTTACGTACTCGGACGACGGCGTGTCGGTCCGTCCTCCAGGTAATCACCTGGACGACGGAGAATACCATATCCGTCGTCCAGGTGATCACCTGGAGGACGGAGAAGACTCCGAGGTACAGGTGATCACCTGGACGACGGATAATGCCGTCTCCGTCGTCCAGGTGATCACCTGGACCTCGGAGTATTCTCCGTCCTCCAGGTGATCACCTGGACGACGGAGATGGTATTCTCCGTCGTCCAGGTGGTACTTGGACCACGGAGTCTTTTCCGTGGTCCAGGTGTCACTTGGACCACGGAACAATTACGTTTCCGTGGTCTAAGTGCTGTTTTCTTGTAGTGATTCTCGGCGCACATACTGGAGAGGGGCAGGGACCTGAACGCGAAGACAACGAAGGTCACCCGGTTCGACGGAAGCGGAGATCCCCGCATGCACATCGACGAATTTCGATCCGCCACAGATGGAACCAGGTATTCGGACTCGACTTTGTGCTTTCTATTCCAGGAGACGCTTTCCGAAGAAATGAGGAGCTAGTTCTACGAGATTCCGCCAGGCTCCATCCACTCGTTCCTCGAGCTGGCGGAGAGCTTCCAAAGACGCTACAGGCTCCAGGGCAAGTACAACACCGCGGGCATCCTCCTCAAGGTCCTCCAGGGGGCGGACGAGAGCCTATCCAGCTACATCAACCGATGGAGGGCACTGGCGAGCACATGTAAACGCCTCAACAAGCAGGTGGCTAAGGTCGCCCTAATGGACAACATGTTTGCAACACCATTCATAGAGAAGCAAGTGCGGAAGGAGCATCTCGACTACGACGAGATCATGGATTTGGTCGTGCAGAAGGCGCTAGTGGAGACGAGAGTATACGGGACCGCCTCCAAATCCAACACCGACTAACCAGAGAGCGCGGACGCCCAACCACGACAGAACACCGACGATAGGGGAGAGCCGAGCGGAGGCTACAAGCAAAACTGAGACACGTATGGGCAAAATAACCAGAGGCCGACCTACCGCAGCCACCAAGGCGTCCAAAACGACCGAGCAAGGGCACCAGCACCGCGGGGAACCCATTCCCGAGAGGCCCCCCGATACCGATCGGCCGAGCAGGAGGTCTACGCAATCAATCGATAGTCGAACGAGCAGCTACTCTGCCAACACCGACACCAGATCCAACCGCCGAACAACGTTTCGAAGGAAAGGGCCCCGATCGGTCGGACCCCGAACAGATGGTGCGAATACCACCACACCATCACCCACCACACCAATGATTGCGTGATGTTGAAGAAGGTACTCAGGGACATGCAGGGAGACGGACGGATCGCCCTCCCAAGAGCCGAGGAACGCCCACGTGAGACGAACATCGAGACCAGGGGGACTATCAGCACGATATCCGGAGGAAAACGCAAGGAGGGGACTTCGTCGCCCGATCGACTGAGCAGGGAGGTTCTGACGATCGGAACAGGAAGAACGAACAAGGCAGGAAAGAGAGAGCCACCAACCATCAACTTCACGGCGGAAGATGAGGAAAGGAGTCCGAAAAATAGCTCCCTACCGTTTGTGATCGACGCGATCATAGATCGATTCCTCGTGAAGAGAGTGTTGATAGACAACGGGGCGTCCGTGAACGTGATCTACCTGGACGCGTACACGACGCTGGGCAGAACCGCACACAAAATGACGCAGGAGCACGAGTGCGTCGCAAGCTTCACCGGCAAAACATCGTACCCAATCGGGAGCGACAACATTCGGGTCCGGATCGGTGCCCCCGACTCCCCACACAGCGAAGTCCGAACGGACTTCATCATCATGGACACGCCCTCCTCATACAACGCCATACTAGGGAGACCGGGGATCAGCCAGCTAAAATTGATCATCGCAGGGCACATGCTGCTGGGACGATTCCCGACAGAGCGCGGAGTCGGGCACGTCCGGGGCTACGACTACGAGGAGGCAGCAAAACCCGGGAATAGGCAAGAGGTCCTGGCTTTGAAAGAACTGGCGCCAGAGGCAGAAACACCGGATGACCCGCGCGACGGGCTAATGGCGGTGTCCCCCTTCCCCGAACGCGAAGAGCTAATGACGATTCAGCTATCCTCCGACCACCCGGAGAGAACGATCCAGATCGGCGCATAACTGGGGCCTGCGATAGCCGAGGGACTGATCGCACTACTAAAGGAAAAACAAGAAGTGTTCGCGTGGTCATACAAGGACATGCCCGGGATCAGCACGAACATCATATCCCATAAACTAGTCAACACCAGCGCGAGGGCGGTCAAACAGAAGCGAAGGGCGTACAAAGCCGAGCACTACACAGCGATGCACGAGGAGGTGGACCGACTGCTAGGCATTGGGTTCATCCGGAAGGTGGATTATCCGAAGTGGATATCCAACGCCGTGATGGTGCAGAAGAACAATAAGGCATGCCCCAAGGACAGCTTCCCTCTACCGAGGATCGACCAGTTGGTAGACGCGACAGCCGGGCACGAGCTCCTATCGATGATGGACGCATACTCAGGGTACAACCAGATCTTCATGGACCCCGAAGACCAGGAGGCGACGTGCTTTGTCACGGACAAGGGCCTTTACTGCTACGTCGTTATGCCATTCGGACTGAAAAACGAGGGCTCCACATACCAGAGGTTCATGAACGCAATGTTTCACGGCTTGATAGGCAACATCGTGGACGTCTACGTGGACGACATACTTGTGAAGAGCGTTCGGGCGGCCGATCACATCCAAAATCTGGGGACTGTGCTCGACGTCCTCATCAAGAACGACATGAGGCTGAACCCGGCCAAGTGTACGTTCGGGGTCACGAACAACAAATTCCTGGGGTACATCGTGAGCCAGAGAGGAATCGAGGCTTCACTCTCCAAGGTAAGGGCGATCGTCGACATGAAGCCGCCCATCAAGAAAGTGGACCTACAGAGCCTCATGGGCAAACTCGCATCACTAAACAGGTTCATATCTCGCTACTCGGACAAATGCGCCCCGTTCTTCAAAGCCCTCCGAACGACAAATAAGCGAGAGGTCGTATGGACGCCCGAATGCGAGGCATCTTTTCTCCAGAGCAAGGAATACTTGGCCTCAATCCCACTCCTGTCCAGGCCCGTCCGAGGGGAGGTATTATACATCTACCTGGCCGCATCCCTCACGGCCGTCAACTCAGCCCTCGTCCGCAAGGAAGACTGCACGGAACTGCCCGTTTTCTTTTCAAGGAAGGGCATGACGGGCGCTGAAACCTGATACCCCATGATCGAGAAGATGGCGCTCGCACTCATCACCACCACCCGACGACTGAGGCCATACTTACAAGCACACAACATCCACATCCTCACGAACGCGCCCCTGCGCCAGATCCTGCAATCGCCCGACCACAGCGGCCGTCTGGCGAAGTGAGCGGTCGAGCTCAGCGAATTCGACCTCCAGTACAAACCACAAACGGCAATAAAAGGGCAAGCAGTGGCAGACTTTATCGCCGAATACATGGAAGTAGAAACAACATCAATCGGCGCACCTGGCGGTCTGACGGTAGAAACATCCGACAAACCAGAAATCAAGGAAGCACCACTGTCGGAGTGGAACCTCTACGTCTACGGATCATGTACAAAGAAGACGAGCGGTGCCGAGATCATCCTAACCAGGCCAAGAGGAGTAAACGAGGAGTACGCCCTCAAATTTGAATTCAAGACAACCAACAACGAAGCCGAGTATGAGGCGCTCATCGCAGGCCTGCAATTGGCCAAAAACTCGGAGGGGCCCAACCTAAACATATTTAGCAACTCACAGTTGATGGTGAGCCAGATCGAGGGCGAGTTCCAAGCAAAAGAGGAGTCCATGATCGCCTACCTTAAATACGCGAAAGCGCTAATCGTCAAGTTTAACTACGTCAATATCAACCACATACACCGGGGACTCAACGCCAAGGCCGACAGGCTGGCCCGACTGGCCACGGCCCCCGTCCATTCAGGACTAGGGCAGTGGATCATCGAGGTACTACGACAACCAAGCATTTCGGGAACAGAATAGATCCTGGCGATCGAACCGCACGAACAGAGCTACATGGACGTACTCATCACATACAAGGCTAGGGGGATTTACCAGAAGACAAGCGAGAGGCCAGGACCGTCGTCGCACGGGCGGCAAACTTCAGCATGCGGGATGGCATGCTTTATCGGTGGAGAAAGACTTGGGCGAGCCTCAAGTGCGTTACCCCGACACGGGGCAACACAATTCTACAAGAAATCCTCACAGGCACGTGCAGCCACCATGCGGGAGCAAGGTCAATCGCGCACAAGGCCCTCCGATGCGGATTCTAGTGGCCCACCATCCACGTGGATTCCACGACACTAACGAACAAGTGCCACCAGAGCCAGCTGTACACACACCACTACCACGCGTCCGCCGTCCCACTCTCAATCCTCCTATCGCCAGTACCGTTCGCACAGTGGGGACTGGACTTAATTGGGGAACTCCCAAAGTCCAAGGGGCAGTACAAGTACCTGATCGTCATCATCGATTACCACACCAAGTTCATCGAGGCTCAGCCGATAATAAAGATCACGACAGAAAAGGTCGAACACTTCCTTTGGCAGTTCCTTTTTTGTCGCTACGGAACCCTGATCAGCATCATCACGGACAACGGGCCGCAATTCAACAATCCTCGACTCACGGCCTTCTGCAAACGACAAGGAACAGAGCTCGTATTCGCGTCACCCGCGCACCCTCAGACAAACGGGCAGGTAGAGGCGGCAAACAAAATCATCAAGGCAGGCATCAAGAAGAAAACCGAAGACATCGAGCCCGGGGAAGCAGGATACGGGCGCTGGCCCGAGATCATCCCTGAAATCCTATGGTCTATCCGAACGACCGCCAACACGGCCACAGGTGAAACCTCGTTCAGTCTGACGTTCGGAACCGAAGTCGTGCTACCCCTAGAAATCACCCACCAGAGCCTACGGATCGAGGGGTACGATCCGAACACGAACGAAGAGGGGCTACGACTCAACAACGATCTACTGGAAGAAAGGAGGGACACGACACATCTCCACAACGCCGCGAACAAGCAGAGAATCGCCCGATTATACAACCAGTGCATTCGGGCTCAACCGATCCAACAGGACGACTGGGTCATGAAGGCAATACAACAGAAGGTCAAGGCACTCCGTCCATCGTGGGAAGGCCCGTATCTCGTGGACGAGGTGGTTAGCCCCAACACTTTTTACCTTAGATATATGCAAGGTCAAAGACTACGACACCCATGGAACATCCAACACTTGCGGAAGTACTTTCATTAAGTTATCTTGTTATGTTATGTACTTATTTCGCGTTATATATTTTCCCGATCCACCCACCCGCACACTCGGGGACTGGGGATTGACTATTCACATTGATGTAACACTTGGTGAAATACCAAAAAAAAAGAGATGGCAAAAAAAAAATAGAGCAAGCACACGCATACGGAAGGAAAAAGAGAGATTCATTAATCCAAAAAAGGGCACGAACGGCCAATTACAAAATCCTACAAAGCTACAAAGGGAAAAAAAACTACTCTACTTCTACTTCTACATCCGCCTCCTCCACTACTGCCCGCTCCGCGTCCGCCTGCTGGGGCTCCTCCGGCTGCTCGGCCTGATCCGCCTGCTCGACCGGCTCCTCGGGCTGCGCGGGCTACTGCTCCACGCCCCCGGTGGAAGGACCAGCTGCTCCTGCCTCCCGCTCGCTCAGATGGGCCCGGTAGCGCACCAGATCAATGAACGGGGCCACAGCCACCCGGAAGGCAATCACCTGCTCTTCCACCTCAGCCATCACCAACTCCAAGAAATCATTAGACTCCTTAAAAGCAGCAACGGCCTCAGCCTGGGTTAACTTGACCTGATCCGGAGTCCAAGCGCAGCGCTCGGCCTCCATCAACCGGGACTCCATGTCAGCTACGCGGTTGGCAGCCTCTGCGCGCACGCGCTCCACCTCAGCTAGAGCACTGTCACGCTCGGCCTTGAGCACGGCCTCCCGTTCGGCACTCTCATGGAGCTCCCGGGTCAGCTCGTTCACCCGGGTGACCTTTGGCTCAGCCAGCTCGTTCGCCTTGTAGAGTCCGGCTTACAGCTTCTCATGAGCCACGACAGCCTCGCGAGCCTCAGCTCTCAACCACATCAGCTCCTTCGAGCTCTCACGCGCGCACAGACAAAAGAGTTGGTACTGCAGCTTGGAGCACGGGTTGAAAGCCCGGTCCAGACTGTCAGGAGCAGGGGCAGAGTCCGTTTGGAGCAGCCGCTGAAGCGAAGACACGCCCTCACCAAGAGCTTGGAAAAGACCCATGATGGTGCGAGCCACATCCCCACCCTCCGCCATCGCACCAGCAACGTTCGCCCGAGCACGCTTCAGGGGACGGGAGGACTCACCCACAGGAACGGGCGACCCGGCAGAGAGATCTGCACCACTAGACTGGGATGCCCAGTTCCTTGAGCCCGAGTTCAGGGAGGTCTCCTGCCGGTCCCTCTGCTCCACGCGCCTCTGGTCACACTCTGACTGTCTCTGCTCCTTCTCACGGGAGAGGCGATCCCGTTCGGCCCGGTCTTGACTCCAAGCAGCAGACGACCCAGGGGGTGGACGAACAACCCTTTCAGGAGCAGCACCAGTGACCCGGGGGACTATGACGACGGGCGCCCGCACAGCAGGGGCGTGATCGGACACGTTCGGCGCTGGGATCCTCGCCTGAACGGTATCCCAACCACCAATCCACTGTGCCCGTCATCCACGACCCGGCGCACGGTCTCAACACTCGAGAGTAGAAGCTCCATACGGCGCTGGAGGGCCTCATCCTTCTCGGTGGCCTTCGAGTTGGTCATTTTGGCTGTAAGACAAGAACAAACGAAAGGTTAGTAACGGTAAAACAAATATGCACTACGTAAACATGCATGCAAAAATGAAACAGGTACTAAAATGCCCGAACAGACCGGGTGCTCGGGCCAGGCGCGTGCGTTCGATAAAATCCCAATGGCATGCCACCCAGAAGTGTCTCGCCTCGGGCGTCGGGTCGAAGATGTACTTCAAGCGAGCAACCCTGACCTCCTCCACAGGCGTCATTGGGTACTCGTTGGTGTTAAGAGGATAAAAACGCTAGGGGACTCGATCGATGCAGTGGGCGTTGGCCGCATACCCGGGAAAGAAAGAGCCGAACTTCCAGTCGCCTTCGACCAGACAGCTGATCGTGCACCACGAGGTCGACGAGCATGGCGGGTTGACCAACCACCACTTCACCCGCGGCTCCACGGTGAAGGTACCCGAGTCCCTTCGACGGGAGGAATGCTTCAAGCGGAAGAAGTGCAAGAACTCCGCCCGCGTCGGGTGATCGAGGCCGCTCAGGCGGAAGATGTTGAAGAATGCCACCAACGTACGGGTCAGCGTGGGCCCGCTCTGACCGAGTGAGATCCGCAGCAGCGCCAGCATGTACTGGAAGAACGGGTGCAGAGGAAGCTTGATGCCCGCCTTCAGGTGGAATTCGCTCACGCAGACGTGGCCGGGCGGAGGCCGCGTGAACGTTTCGGCCTTCTCGGGGATCCTCAGCTTCACGGATGAAGGGATGTGGTAGTCGCGCGCCCATTGCGCCATCTCCTTCACCGAGGGTGCACGCTCAGGCTCTTGAACAGGCACTTCATCGGGCAACACCTAGTGCACACGCCCGCCCTCCGCAAATTGGGGCACGACACTCTCTCCTCGAGTACGCCCCTCACCCCGCGGCCCCAAAGACGAAGACCCACCCGATGAGCCCGACGATTCGGATGAATCTCCCAACCCAACAACCTCAGCAGCAGCCCGCGCTCGTTCCTCCTCCATCGGCTGCACGACAGGAGAATCATTAGGGATATAACGCAAGGGCGTCACACTCATCACGGAGTCGGACGAGTCTGATCCGCTCACGCACGGACTACAGCTAAACCACCCCGCCCCCGGAATGTACACCCGTTCACGCGACATGTCGCTCGAAACTTCTATCGGTTCCATCTCCTAGACGCACGCACGCAAAACCCAAACACTTAGAGAAAAATCCTACCAAAAACAAGAAAAAACCCAGAAATTCACCCCAAAACAGATCAAAACAGGCTCACCTCAAGAACACGCCTTGTTCTTGAGATGAAAACCCAGAAAAAACCCAGAAACGAGAAACCCAGAAACGGCAAGACACCGGAAAACCAAAAAAACAGAACGGAAAAGCAACAAAAACAGGTTAGAACCTCACCAGAAATTGGAATTGAGATTGAGATTGAAGATCGAAGATGAACGTCGACGAGAACTCCGGCAAGAAAGCAACACACAAAAACCAGAAGACGATGAACAGGGAGCAAGGTAATTTTTGGCAGAGCTTCAGTGAATGTAAAAACGATGGAAGAAGATGACACCACGAAGACCTATTTATACTGATCGCACGAGACAAGCGAACGAACGCCAGCCGTTCATTTTTTGCGTGTCCACCGTCAGATGATGACACGTGTCCACGAGGTGGTTTACTTACCCGCCTAAGTAACCGCGCTTACCCTTCGGCTTCCCGCCTCGGTTTCAAACCCTAGCACGATCTCCCACGACTCGCCACGTGTTATCCATGCAACATCCCATGCTCCCACGCGCGTGACGCCTAACTTTCGAGCAGTTACTACGTCACCAGCATTGATTACACAGGGCACGCCAGCATTTATTGTGCCGACTAGCATTTATTACATCACCGGTTCCCAAGAAGAAGTTGAAAGAATGTCACCTCAAGCGTCTCGTCTGTCAGATCACCCCACCCGAGGCATGCACACGCACGTCACGATTCCCGCCATTCGGACCATCGCCCATACCACCAGCTCGATCAAACGCCCCTCAATCTCACGGAAAAGTAAACGCCACCCCACCAGGTTAGTGCAAGACCATTGAGGCGTCCCGAAAGAGGCTAACGTCACGCGTTTCCTTTCGGCGTGTGCGCGCTCAGAGCAAGACCATTTAGGCGTCCCGAAAGAGGCTGGCGGTCCGCGTCCCCTTTTTGGCGTGCGCATGCTAAAATTTACCGTAGGCGGCGAGTGGTATCGTCTCCCTGGCTCTGTTGGCGAAGCCGGAGCACAAGCGGCCGCTTGTGAGTCCGCGTCTAGACGCCTAGTAAGAGGTGACCCACCGTTCGGGCTACGCGGCACGAAAGCGGCTAACGTCACTCATTACCTTCCGGGGTGCGCAAACAGCAGGACCATTCGGGCGGCTCGAAAGCGGCACACACCTTTCGGAGCGCACGCTGAATGATGGGCGACTCGGGAGTGGCCCCATTTCTTCCGAGGGTGTAACACTACCATTCGCCGAATTAGGCGGCACGATAGCGGCAAGTTCCTTTCGTGCGCGCGCTAAACCGAAGAGCGGCACGGGCATGCTGTCTGTCCCTCCATGCACGCTGCAACACATGTACGTAACGGTCGGGCCCCCACCGTTGACGCTACGATAGGTCGGCGCCGAGAGTGATGATCTCCTCTCGAGCACCTAAGCACGACCGGTGTGAGGCCTATTCTTGACGGGCTCCGAACAGCAAGATCCGTTTGGGAGTGTCGTGCAAGCGGCTCGGAACCATCCATGCATCAAGAAAGGCCGTTCCATAGGCCTATCTTTGGCGGACTCCGGACAGCAACATTAGTCGCGGGGCCAGGTAAGTGGCTCGGAACCATCCATGCATTTCAAGAAAGGCCGTTCCATAGGCCTATCCTTGGCAGACTCTGGACAGTAAGATTCGTTGCGGGATCGAATAAGTGGCTCGGAACCATCCATGCATCTACATACACGCATACATCAAACACTCATTCACTCAAACATCACTCAATCGCATCGCACGGTCATACATACACCCGTATACATTCACATACTGATTCACTCATCCCTACTTGTATATCTGTACTACATACACACATTCACTCCTACATACTGACATACATCCGCATACACAAACATACATATCTATCCACATAGCTCCACAGGCGCACGCCCGAGCACACGGCTCCAAACAGCAACATTCGTTTGGGAGTCGGACACCCGGATACAGGACCACCCGAACAGGTACACGATCAGACGCACAGGTACCCACTCCGTCAGACGAGCTCTTTCTTGACCGGAGAGTTGGGGGACTTGGGGCTTACAGGACCGCGCATCACTGCTCAATCGGATAAGTATTTGTTTAATCGCACGAACCCTTTTTCAACTCCCCAATCAAGAAAGGTCTCTTTGACTTGGGGGACTTGTTAGTATAGCACCATTAGTTCATGGATTAAACATACTCACCCAATTAAGCAGGCAATCAACACCTACCCGACCACCCGAAAGACCACCAAGCGGACTACAACTTCACTCGCAAGACCGAGCCCATCCGACCGGGCACGCGCCCGACAAACGCACATCCGAATGCTCGGACCATATGACAGCAAAACAGCTCTATCCCACATCGAAGAACACAAGCAAGCAACAATCTCAACCACCTATATAGGTAAAGACATTTACTATAGGTAAGAAGGGGATTGAATTCTAGCATTAAGTATCCCAACCTACTTTCTTACACGTCGCTTGACTGTTATATCCAATACATCTTCCAACTTAGGCATCGGAGCGTTGAAGGCAGGCTAGCCCTGTCTTGACCATCTGACCGCCCGTTTGTTGTTGTATTCTTCTAACAGTAGGAGCCGAACATCCGAACACCCCAACACCCGAAGAGAAAAGGCACCCGATCATCCGAACATCCCGAACGTTCGGACAACCATAGAGAGGAGATTACTCGTACTTACTTATGCTAGATTACGTCCCGCGTAATCCGATAGAAACAAATACCTCAAGCTCTGAGGCTTCTGATCCACATGTTGTCTCTTCTAGAACCCAACATTGGTAAAACAGTGTTGCTGATAGTAATAAGCACAAGTTGAGAATGAAAGCTATGAGTAATGTGTTGCAGTGTGGTGATCTTTTGGGATTCCAAGGGGCAAGGGCAAGGGCAAGGGCACATGTGAGGGGTCGTTCCTAGCTCAAAGTTGGAGAAATGGTAGCTGAGGAGTTGTGCTTTCTCTTTTATTGCTGGGTAGCTCTAGCCAGAAATGGAAACCACTTGGTTTTTATTGTGTTCCATACGTCGATTTAAAGTCAGTTTTAGAATGATCAATTTTGATAGAACTCTTTCACCTTTTAGTCAAATGGGAACAATTCCTTCTCTAAGTAATGTAGACCAAAAACGTATAAGACTGGTTTATTAGAATTTGCTTTGAAATGATAAGATTGTCCAGAACGAAATTTCCAGAAGCAGTCGTTAACCTGTCTGATACGAAGGTTAGAAGCTGGAAAGTTTAACTACAAAGAAGTGGTCAAGTGAGAGTATGCTACATCTATAATGTATACATGGTTTTTCATTGTATGGTACATTTATGATGTATACATGGGTTTTTCATTGTGCAAATGTATTTCTGGCTGTCCAACTCTTATTGTTTCTAAAGTTCAATACGTTCTAACTATCATACCCTGCCAGAAATTACATAAATGAATTTCAAATGAAACCCATTTATTGGGACTCAACAAGATGTGTATCCAAGTAAGATATTGCTACAGCAGCTTTGAGAGCCACTCCTATTGAAAGTGCCTCTTCATCTATCACAAAGTAAGGTGTGTGCAATGGCCGGTCTGGTTTCTGAGTTTCATTCTTCACTCCAAGCACAAATATCGTGGCAGGAAATTTTTGTGAGTAGAAGCTGAAATCTTCTGCTCCCATGATCATTGGGAAAAATTGCACATTAGGTTCCCCAACCAGAGCCTCTCCGACCTTCTTTATATGCGTGTACAATGCTTCATCGTTAATCATTACAGGATAAGGCAATGGTCTCTCCTCATTGAAGTCCAGTGTAGCAGTACACTGATGTACAAGTGCTTGCAGTTCGGTTACCTGCGTGTGAAACGTGTTTACTAATTTCACTGCCAAAAAATTGGTACAGAAGAATATTCATGGTTGTCTATGTCAGTTACCTCTTTGATCCTTTCTTTCAGATAGATGAGGCCTTCAGGACTCAAACTCCTATAAGTCCCTCCAAATTTCACAGACTCTGGAATTACATTTTCTGCTTTACCTCCCTCCAAGTACGCAACTGTGACAACCTACATAATTGAAATACCATATGTTACATCATTGATTGTAAAAAATCTACCATTAGTGGTTATTCAATCAGTAGTTGCTGATTGAACATATGAACCAACTCCGTTCATATCTGAATCTAAGCTTAGTTATACCCATGTAGGACATTCTGCTTATTTTATATCAAATATGAGCATGAGAAATTGAGGAGCACAATATCAGCACAGGTAAAACATAGCAGAGGATGCAAACTATTATTAAATGAGATAATCACACATGTGAACTCATGGTTTAAGAGATAATTAATGAAATTGCATCACTAATTACTCAATTCCAAATTCTTACCCTGGCATCAAGAGGATCAGTTTCTCTTGACACAATCTGTTGGAGAGCCAGAACAGCAGAAGCTGCAGCAATAATCGGGTCCCTACTTTTATGTGGTGCTGCTGCATGTCCACCTTTTCCAGTGATCGTGGCTGAGAACCTGCCCGAACCAGCCAGCATTTGCCCAGGCCTTGAAGAAATGACACCAGTGGGCAGGTCTGGCACAACATGTATAAAGAAGATGGCATCAATGTCATCTAGAATACCATGCTGTAGCATATGGTAAGCCCCAGAATATCCCTCCTCTCCAGGCTGAAAGACCAGCTTCACAGTTCCCTTCAAAGCATAAAAGAGATATCAAATTAATGATCTGGGTTCAGAGGCGGAGCTAGTCAGGGGCGAGCTCGGGCCATGGCCCCACCTGACTTCTAAGAGTGAAAAAATTTAGTACACCACCATGACTTGATAAGTATGCAATGTATCTCTATCAATTAGCCAGGCATATTAATCTAATCAACTACTTGTGATGTCTACAGTTTAAGGCCTGCTATGGATAAAAAAAAAAGCGCCTGCCGCGCATGGTCTATGAGCCAACATTAATTACTATCATGGGTAAAAGTATAATATTCAGTATCTTATGTTTGAGATCAACAAGGTCTATGTATTTACATTATTTATCTACAACAATAAATAGAAATTGATGTTTTCCCTATTATGTAGCTTATTGTATGTTTATTTTATTATAAGTTTCTTTATACATCTCTTATATCAACACCCTTAATTCGATAAGTTAGTGAAGAATTGTTACACAATAATATGAGTTACGACTTACAAATTGATGAACGATTGTTTGATATCATACATTGAGAAATAAATATCATTCACTAGTGGCAATGAAGTTATTATGAAACATTTACACGATATAAAACTTTGACGAGGACAATTATCCTTGTAATTGATAGTACACTTACGAGCTTTGTATATTTTCAACTATTTAATATGTTTATAAAATTTTTTTATCTCAGCCAGTCGGTCCCCCCTAACGATGAATCCTGGCAGAGCCACTGCCTGGGTTTATAAGGTCTTAGTAATTTTGCTATAGTCATTCATTACATGGGTTTAGATCCTCTCCGGATCTTTGTTGATCTTTTCCTTAGGTCTAATTGTCTAAAACTACATTAATTCAAACTTCTCTAAGTTCTTTATTAGATATTTGAATCCTAAACAAAAAAAAAGTGATACTTGAAAGTAAAATGAGGTGCATCGTTTGGACATTATCACAAAATCTACTCCGAACAGAATCATAATATATTCATATTCTTCAACACAAAGAAGACCACATACGGCAATAGAACATTAGGTTTTGATGCATACCTTGAGCGTGTCTCTTCTACTTTGGAGTATCTTGGCTGCACCAAGCAACATTGCAACATGAGCATCGTGACCACAAGCATGCATTTTTCCATCTACTTTGCTCTTGAACTCCCACTCTACTTGTTCCTAAGATATCAAATCCAGCACTGACCAAAATAAACCAAAAATCCAATAGGTTCAAACGTCAACGTTTTCATAACAGAGAGAAAAGAGAGACCTGAATTGGAAGGGCGTCCATGTCAGCTCTGAGAGCGAAGACGGGTTTGAACCCGGACCCAATAGTGGCCACAATACCCGTCTTGGCAACAGGCCATGTGTACTCGATTCCAAGCGAGTCAAGCTCAGTCCTGATGAGTTGACTCGTCCTGAACTCCTCGAAACCAATCTCTGGGTACTGATGGATTCTTCTCCTCACTCCTATCATCCATTCGAAGAACTCGGGCTCCTTGGCCGATTCCAACAGAGTTCGAGTCAATAACTCCAGCTCTAACTCAGTGGCTGTAGCTCCCACAGCCCAAGATCGGCTTGAGATGGGTAGCAACAACAAGCACAAGATCATGAATCCCATGATCAGTTCAGACATAAAAACCGAAATTTGGATTCGGGTTTTTTGGTTTTCAAGTGGGGTGAGGATGACTCGAGAAGATGAGCTAGACAAGCTGTTCTGGACTTTGTGGAAAATTTTTACTCTTTGGTTCTCTTGGGAATTGGGATTACTGTCATCGGATTGGATACCATGTCTGTTGTTTTTCTATCAATTTTTAGTTTAATTTGTATATAACAATTGACCACCTACCTACAGCCTGTGCTTAACATTTTCTGTTTTCAATAATATTGTTTTCTCCTCCAAACCGGTCTTAATTTTGTTTTTGCCCATGCTTGCCCCTCAAGAATGAAACTTGACATCTCTTCCATTACTCATTTTATCTCTTAGAAATCTTTATATTCAATTTGATTTATACAAATGCACTTGTATAAATCCAGCAATGATTTTCGTGACTCTTGACACAGCAAATTCACAGTATGATATCTCAAAAATACATAAAGCTTAAATCATCAGTCCTAAAAAGAAATTGAAATTTGTTGCAATTGTGCATTGGTTGATTGAATTGGTGCAATGACACAATTGAGTAAATTTGTGCAATTATGTAATGGTTGATAATAACTGTGGAAAACTTATGAATCTGATGAATGCTGTCAATCATGAAGTAAACTGATGAACTTTATTCGCACAACTGCATTTAGTTCTCAAAATGATTTGCATTATAGCAATGTACATCCACAAAGTTCCTGACACTCTAATACAAATTACACATAGAATGTAATTAAACGTTCAAGTTTCAACCAAATTGTTACCCAAGGACGAGATTGCAACTGCAGCATGAAGAGCTGCTCCTATTGGAAGTACCTCCTCATCAATGACTAAGTATGGTGAATGCAAACTTGAACTATTCGACACGGAGGATTCATGTGTAGTCCCAATCATGAACAATGCGCCTGCCATTTTATGTGTATAGAAGCTGAAGTCTTCAGCTCCCATAGCCATTGGAAGAAGATGCACATTTGCTTGCCCAACCAACGCTTCACTAACACTCTTGCCGTGCTCATAGAGTGCTTCGTCGATTACAAGAGGTGGATACGGCCTCATTTTCTCAAGCATGAAGTCGATTGTTGCAGTACACTTGTGCACTAATGCTTGTAGCTCTGTGACCTGTATACATAGTCACCGTTATACACTTACATGTTCTGTACGTACATAATAATCTTTCCCTAGATATCAGGTAGCTTCAATCTTAGTACGTACTTAGTAGTAGATTGTTAAAACATATATACATACCAGGTTCATTTTCCAACTGACTACTAATGATATACAAATTTAGTTACAAACCGATCTGTCAAGCGGCTTACCTCTTTAATTCTTTGCCTAAGGTAAGTGAGACCTTCTAAACTCATGCTTCGAAATGTGCCTTTTAGTACCACAATTTCTGGGATTACATTTGCTGCTTGGCCGCCCTTAACAAACCCAACTGTTACCACCTATAACAATATAACGTCATTAAAAGTGAAAAAATTACTGTAATACCTACTCCAATTTGTGCTACTTTGTCAAAGTGTAAATCTCATGTCCAGTGCTAGCTTTTAGATTGCCTTAAAGCGAATTTCAAAAAAAATAATTATAAAATAAATAAATAAATTCTTTGGTTGAGTTTCAGAAACACTTAGAAGTGTTTTGAAAAACAAATGAAATATACTTCCTAGTTTAAAAACATTTTTAAAAATTCTCAAAAACGCTTTTAGAGCTCTAGAAAATAATTTCAAACAGATCTATATATATAATAAATCTCATGATTAGAGAATATATATATTTCATTTTCTCGACTATAATACATTTTATACGTACCCTGGCCTCTAGAGGGTCGGTTTCTCGAGATACAATCTGTTGGAGGGAAATGATAACAGAGCAGGCTGCAAGAATTGGGTCTGCAGTCAAATGGGGAGCTGCAGCATGCCCCCCTTTTCCCTTAACTGTGATAAAAAATCTACCGGAACCAGCAAGGAATGGACCAGGTCTAGAACCGATTGAACCAGTCGGCATATGTGGCGAAACATGTAGCCCAAAGATTCCTTTAACTCCATCAAGAGTACCCTCTTTTAACATATGATATGCTCCTGCATGTCCCTCTTCTGCAGGTTGAAAAACCAGCTTGACAGTGCCCTATAAAGATTGAAACATACAAATTTTAGCCAAGCAATTAATGCATAGATCGACTAATGGTGTAGCAGAAGGTCCTAGCTAAAACAATCTGATCGAGCACATCAACCTAACTACATACCTTCAATTCTCTACTCTTAAGCTGAAGCAACTTAGCCGCTCCAAGCAGCATTGTTACATGAACATCATGGCCACAAGCATGCATTTTTCCAGGGTTCTTGCTCTTATGCTCCCACTCAACCAATTCCTTACAGGCAAGAAAACACATATAATGAATTATTACTATACCACCACTTGATCGAGGTTTATTGGATATAGCTACCAAATATATATATATATATATATTGTACGTGTAAGATGTGTAATATTAAAAAACTAGTTTCATTTCTTGTACCAATTGTTTAATCCGTGTTGACCTTCCCCGAGAGAGAGAGAGAGAGATACCTGAATGGGAAGAGCATCCATGTCTGCCCTGAGAGCAAACCACGGTTGCAGCCCGGAACCAATGAAAGCCACAACCCCAGTCTTGGCCACTGGCCACGTGTACTCGATGCCAAGCAAGTCGAGCTCCGATCTTATGAGTTGACTCGTCTTTTCTTCTTCAAATGCTAGCTCCGGGTTCTCGTGGATTTTCCTCCGGACTTTTCTCAGCCAATCGAAGAACTCGGGCTCTCTGGCCGAGTCAAGCAGATTTCGACTCAGCCGACTCATCCCCTGCCTCGACCCAGATGTGCTCTCACCCCATGTAGCATGAACTAATGTTAACGTCGATAGCAAAACTATCAGGGCTTGCAGGAGTCGCAGCGACTCCATGAGATACTACGGAAAGGGAAAAGATCTATTCAATCTGCTGGCCTCTTATCATCAAGCTCGATCAGAGGCCTTATATATAGGCACTGCTCTGACGCTAATTCTTTCCCTTGAATTCTTGATGAATTGGATTAGCTTGCAGTTTTGCACAAAAAAATGAGCGTATCCACGCAGTTAAGAAAACAATTTTAGAAAAAGAGCTTCTTCAGCGATATCATTTTGGGTGCGGTCTATTGACACCTCGTCTTTTGCTCTTCACACCTCTCTATTTTTTTGAACATTTTTAATTCCATTTCCACCCTTAAAAATAAAAGTTTTAACACAATCAAATATATTTTCGTAGCTTCTGGTGTTGTTGCGCCTCGATTACAGAAATTCTTCTTCTTTTTGCTTCTCTCTTCTCATAGTCATCTGATGTCATAGTAATAGGTTTCAATTTCGACAAAGATTGTAGATTTAAGAGCTCGGGAAATACTAGATTGGAGGGTCTGATAGCGAAGCTAACAAATTAAGGTCTCCATTCTCCAACACGGTCACTGGTCAGTAATCCAAGATCAATGGGTCTTCAATTCTCGTATGTGGAAACTGAAAAAACAAATTAAGAAGTTGTACTAATTCGAAGAACTTGACAAGAAGATAAACACCCTTATCAGATATTCAAGAAAATCAAGCAAACCTTCATCGTCTTGTAAAATTTGACTATAACAAAACTCAATTAACATTGATTAATTTGCCACCAAACCACAGTCCGAGAGATAAATCAAGCATCAAAAAGAGAGAGAGAGTTTGGAAATGAATTCGAAAGAAATAAGGATGGAGGAAAAAAAATAAAAAGTTTGATGCATAAATTATTCATGGAATTGTGAATAGACTTACCTTATAGTTTTACCAATGTATCAAAAAAAAAAGTTTTACCCAAAGTGATTTTAAACTGTTCCTACATCAATCAAACATGTTGGCAAGCAAAACCCTAACAGAGGAGCCGTTATTGTGTGGGGAAGCTACCATGGCAAGGCCATACACCAACAGCATAAGTATTATAGCCGACGACATAAACTTGTTTGTTTGTTTGCCAAAAGTTGTCGGCCATAGTATAGTATAGCCGATAAACCTTTGTCGGCTATAGCACCGTCGGGAATAGGTTGTTGGCTATAGTATAGCCGAGGACATTTCATGACCACCGTCGGTTATAGTCGAAATTATAGCCGACAACCAAAAACTTGTCGGCTATAGTTCGTACCTATAACTGACGACTTTTCACTAAAATGTCATCGGGAAAACCTTCCCGATCGGTCAAATTTATTGACCGGAGGATACTATAGCCGATGACGGGATTCCATCCCATCGGGTATAGTTTTTAAACCCGTCGGTTATAGTTATTAAACCCGTCGGGTATAGTTTTGACACTCGTCGAAAATTTTAGACTATAGCCGTTGACTTTTGTACATGTCGTCGGCTATAGTATGCAACTTTTGAAGAAGAAAAAACTGCAAATTCTGGATTTACCATTTTGAGAACTTGTAGTTTTAAAATAGCCGACAAACATATATTTTCATTTTCACAATGGCCAACAACACATAACAACTTCACAATCGACACAAAACACAAACTTATAAAAATTTAGTATATAATTTTGAAACACATATTCACATAAACTAAATGTTGTCAAAGTCTAGGTTGTGGAGATAAGATGGGCCACTACCATCATCATCGGGTAGATCCTGCTGCTCATGTGGGGCATCGTGAGGGTGCTAGTTAGATAGAGTCCATGGAGTCCAACCTTGGGTCGGGACATTTATTCCTTGCGCCTGAAGGGTTGAGCTCAGGCCTTCAAAATTCCTAGCCATTTCAGCTCGCATCTGAGCTAACTCCTCAGCTCGTTACCGGGCCATCACCTGACGTATCTTCTCCATTTGCTGGGTCATCCGTCGCCGAGTCTCTTTCATCTGGCTCTATTAGTACTCCCGAGTCTGCCTACGAAGTTGTTCATCTAGCTGGGCCTTGGAAGATCTCGATTTGCGTTAGAAATCGGAAGTGTTCTTCAATATCTCTTTGTCTTGCCGTCCTAAACCCTTGCAATAGTAATTGCTTATTTGTGGTGGAAAAGCATTTCCTATGATCATCGCCCCAACCCTTAAATCATATTGATCGATCTGAAAAATGGCCTGGGGAAGCTCATCATTCGAGATATTAGGATTTTGCTCCCTTGCAATCTCAGTCAACACCTCATCAGCTGTTTCCCTTAAATGAATCTAATTGACAAAGAAAACAAAATAACATATTAGTAAACAAAAATTAAAAAATAGGGAAAATACATATATAAGTAATTTGTAAAGTTGTAAGGGCACAATACTTACAGCATATTTGTGGGACTGAGGATGCATTTTTTCATACATCCGCACGAACGGGTTTTCTTCAGGGTGTTGGTTCACTGTCTCCTCCTTATAAGACCCATAGGGTCTAGAACTGGCACAATGGTTGTCCGTGTTCTTTGCCCGGTTCCTCGCGTTTATGGAGGAAATGACCTTATTTCATAAATATATATCATACAAAATTAATTTAGAAACTATCAACGTCAAATTATCCATAAGTAAATACATATGATGTTAAATATATACCTCAAAAAAAATCCTGGGGCGTTGAAGTGGATTAGAACCCATTTCCACTCGTACTCCCTAAGCATCAACTCCATAGGGGTATCTGAACGGTCATTGAGCATGTCATTCTTCCTCCAGAACTTCAGAGCTCATTCTTCAACTCTTTATACCTATATATGCGACACAAATGTTAGAAACACATTACATGATTCCTCTAATATCTAAATATATAATATATAACTCCCGTTACCTTCCTCCTTGAACCTCATTTGCCCAGGTGGATTTAAGATCCTCCGGAACATTGAACCACACCTGCAATGTCCTTTTTTTTGTTAATATATTTATATTTTAAAGAAATTAATTAATATAAGTAGACATACAAAATGAATATCTAACTCACTGACATCGCATTTTTCACTTGGTCCTTCACGAACTGAGGAACTGAGGACCACTCTGACCACAAAATAGGGACTTTGTCCAAGATAATGCTTCCAACCATGCCAGAGTACCTCCTACAAAGGTTTTGCTCTCTCACCGATCCTTGCTCGTCGGTCTCTACGACCAGTGACCCGTAGGCCTCGATGTCCTTTTGAAGTTGCTTCCCCACAACAGGGCCTCTGGTCCTCACTTTTTTCTCCCCTCTAACGTCTGTCGCATAAGACAAAGTAAAAAAAAAAATTAAAACAGGATCACCCAATTTAAAATAAAAATTATTGGAAAGTTTAAAATTAAATAATGCATATATTTACTATTTACCCGATGATTCTAACGTCGATACGTTTGCTATCCTCACACTTTTCAGAGGTGTATTAAACGGCTGAAAGACGTATGCTTCCTTCGGGTGGATGTGAATAAGGTTTCCCTCGTCATCGATAGTAGGTATAGGGTTTCCCTCGTCATTGACATTTGGCAGGGTAGGTACGCCCTGCGAGGGGAAATAGAGGTGAGAAGGGAAGACACCTCCTTGTTGTCCGGAGAACGATGTCCCTGAACTACCAGTATGACTGGGAGAAGGACCTCGAGTTGGCTTTGGCCGGTTCATTTCTAGCATACAAGGACCCGAAGGAGCAGGACCTGTATAGCTAGGCGTAGCTGACACGTGGCTCATGTCTGAAATACGGTGACCCGAAGGGGCACGACTCGTAGAGCTGGGCGTAGACGACGCGTGGCTCCTGTTGGAGAAAAAATCTTCCTTGCGCTCTGTGGTCGTTCAGGGTCGGCCATATCATCATGAACATGCGACTCCTGGGTCCCCCAAGCAGTTGTCGGCGACGATTGTTGTACGGGCCGTCGTAAGGCTGGTGAGGTTGGTTGTTCGAGCTGGACCCGCAACTGTCACTGCTGGACCCATTTTTTGGATTCTTAGATGTCCCCTTCTTTCCTCTGCCCGAAAAAATGCATGATTCCTAAAATTTACATAATTTGAACATCATCAACATCAATAAATTCAATAAACATCCGATTACCGTATTTCTTAAACATCATCATTCATCAACATCAATCAATTAACCATTCTAACCAATTCATAATTCTAAAAACATAACCTATTAACACAACCTAACATCAATCTCATAATTTCAGGGCCTAAACAATAATCACTATGTATAATGAAACAATAATCACTTTTAACACATCCTAACAATAATCCCATAATTTCACAACCTACACCATAATTTCATAATCACCTAAATCCATAATAAAACAATCACAATCACAATCAAAAATTTCACAATCACTATGTAATTCATTGTACATTAATTGAGAGAGAGATAGAGAGTTACTGAAATAGATAGGTGGGCAGCAACGGCTGGCTGGTGACGGTTGCGGGCGGCAGAAGTGGTTTGGGGTTTTTAGGTTTTTAAGGTTTTTAGAGTTTAGGGTTTTAAGGGTTTGGACGAGGAGAGGACAGAGAGGTGGCATGCTGGGCTTAGGGTTTAGGTGGCCGGGCGATTGATTCGATTTTTTGTAGTCCCCCAGTTGTCTATCAAGTTTAAAAGTGCATATTATGATTATTTTCAAATAATTTTTTAAAAAAATTAGACACAAATTCAGATGTTGAATCGTACGTACCTTTCCATATGATATATCCAAGTGTAGTGTACCGGACCGGTAAGCAACACTTGTTCGGGAAGATGGATTATCAGGTGAGGCATGATATCGAAAAAATTTGGGGGAAATATCTTCTCAAATTTGCACATGTTAAAAATGATGTCCTGTTGCATTTCCCTCAGGTCAGATTTTTTCACTTTTTTAGTGCATAACTTCTAAAAGAATCTTGACAACACCACTAACGGCTCCAACACCTCTTTCAGTACGTACCCTCAAATGAAAATAGGGTAGAGGTGTTGAAGCAGTATATGGCAGTCATGATTCTTTAATCTGTACATCTTATTGTCCCAGAAGTTAACACACCGGCCTATATTGCCTGCACAGCCTGAAGGATACCTGACATTACCCATCCACCTAAAAATTTCATACTTCTGGTCAGACTTGAAGGTATAAGGAGCTTGAAGCATTTTTTTCTTCCCTTATCTCAACCACAAATGTTTCCACAAATTCATTCTTTTCAGATCAATGCGTGCCTTATGGTCATCTTTAGTTTTCCCCTCCTAATTCAGCACTGTGCCCACCACACTTTCACACACATTCTTCTCTATGTGCATGACATCTAGGTAGTGCCTGATCGGCAACTTAGGTCAGTACGGGAGTTCCTAGAATATGCTTTTGTGTGTTCAGAATTTATACCTGTCGGGTTTGTCAGGTATTGACGCCACTATTTCAGGATGATTGCTCAGCTGCCTAAAATCGTATTCATTCAGCACTTCTAACATTTCATCCCCCGTCCATCTCCTGGGTTGCACACCCGTTTCTACAACGCCATCAAAGCCTCGGGATCCTGCCGCCATGGGTGATTATGTGGAAGCCAACAACGGTGACACATTTGAACAATCTTCCTGCAATGAGGTCTGTAACACTCAACAACCATGCACTCTGAACAAGCCATGTATCCCCTGGTAACGTTGTCCGACAACATCCCGCGGGCTGGAAAATCACTGATGATGCCAACAACTATGGCATGCATTTGGAATATCTGGTTCGTATACTTGTCATAAGTGGGATGCCCAAATTCACTCAGGTACTTAAGCTCCTCAATCAAGGGTCTCAAATACACATCGAGACTGTTTCCCGGATAACTCGGCCTGAAATTAACAGAGTGAGCATATTGTATTTCTTCTTCATGCACATCCATAGAGGAAGGTTGTACGGTACCAAAATAACTGGTCATATACTGTATTGAAGACTCATCTTACAAAAGGGTTGAATCAGTCAGATGAGAACCCGAGCCAAACATTTCAGACCTCCGATGCAAAATGAGAAAACTACCTGACCATGTGCTTCCAAGCCTCTCCGTCAGCAGGGTGTATAAGGGTATCATCATCAGGAAAATTCCTCTCAACCCACCATCTCATAGCTTCAGCCGTATATGCACAAATGAACACCGTTCCAGCCTATTAATCAATAGAAATACCGAAGTATCTTCACAGCTTTCTTATTCGCTGCATGAGTCAACTTATACCTATCAAGATCATACCGGTAAGCATCTTCACCCCAGAAGAGAACGCAATCATATCTGCATACATGAATTTTGATGTAGGAAAGGCCATAATGTTTCAATATATGTAGCATCTTACGATGAGTTGTAGGAAGACAATGACCGAGGGGCAGCATTGAAGCAGTCCACTTTAGCCAATCATCAATAGCCTTGACAGTCATTTTGTTCTCCACTTTGAGCTTCATTACTTCCATGACACTTTCAAGTACAGTCTTATTACACCCGTTGTACAACGGGGTCTGTTGGAATGCAATCAGGTTGTTATACTTGTCCATATCAGTAGTGTTGATAACTGTAGGTAATTGCTGGACTGGCTCAATATGAGGTAAGCCCCCAACGGCGGGATCATTATCTAGTACTTGAGCAAATACACCGCTCTCATAAGGAAACACATCGTTGGTCAACCTCGTTGTTGGATCATTAGATGTACTGGCCATCTGAGGATATTGCCCATGATCATACTGACCCACTGATGATGTTTCACCGTGATAAATCCAACATATATACTTATCCCAAAACTCATTTTTCTTCAGGTGCTCCCATACTGTATCAATGGTAAAACGATACATATCGCTCCGACACTAACAGTGTTTACATGGGCAATAATGAATATAATTCACATTAGAATTAGCCTTCACATATTCCACAAAACTCTTAATTCCAATTTTATAATTTCGATCTCATCTTGGAAACAAAATCCAACTCTTGTCCAACCTGAAAATTTTAACTTAATTTAAATATATATATATATACACATCTTTAATTTGATCATCTACTAGGTAGCTAGCTATGTAATTACAAAGTTACACGCACACACACACGCACGCACACACACACGCACGCACGCACGCATACTAGCTATCAACAATTAACATATAAACACACATACATATATATTTTCATCTAATTAAATAAACTCAATCTCCAAAATTCATATTCATATAACACACATAAATCAACTCAATCTCCAAAATTTATACATATATATATATATTTTCATCTAATTAAATCAACTCAATCTACAAAATTCATATATATACGTACCTATATAGCGAGAAATAGGTTCACGAACTTGTTTTGGACAGCTACTGACAACACCCAACAATTTGAAAGAGTTTTGAGTTTTCCTTCTCTAATTTTTTTGAATGGTTGAGTTGTTGCCTGATCTGTTTAGATAAGGAACTATAGCTGACAACATAAAAAACAGTCGTCGGTTATAGTTGACAATATCGTCGGTTTTTTGCCAAAACGGTTGTTGGATATAGTATAATTATAGCTGACGATGAGTTTCTACTATAACCGATGATCTGAAATATACCGTCGGCTATAGTATATACTATAGCCGACGGTAATTTTTTTAACCGACAACGGTTTTGTACCGTCGGCTAAAGTACAATATAGCCGACGGTAAAAAATTCGTCGGCCTGTTTTCCCTCTTTTCGTCGGTTATAGTACTTATGCTGGTAGTAATAAGGTCAGCCAATAAGAAATCAAATAACCAAAACTTTCTACTCCAACTGTCCCATTTAATAGCCTGAAAAATTCCAAAATTACTCTTCAAAACCCCTGTAATTGGCTGAGCCGTATAGAAACAATCTAGGGCGGCACTGTTCAAAAACTGCTCCTCACAAAGATCTAGACTTTTAATCCCTCCCTGATACATTCACTTTGAGCCACATCGGTCACCTTTGAAAGTTGAACTTCGTGACCACTGCCTAGTGCCTACATTTCTAAAGGCTTGCAACATAATGTATTTGCCTATTTGGTTACCGAGAATGTAAGCGCCATAAGCAAATTTGATACGTGACCACAAAAATGGGGTTCCGTCCTCTCACAGTCACATTGATAAATAAGTTGATTTGGTTACTGAGAATTTAAGTGCCATAAGCAAATTTGATACGTGACCACATAATGGAGTTCCTTCCTCACATAGTCACATTGATACATAAGTCGACCATGATCTCCACTGGCTATATACATCATGTGGGAACAAACTAATGTACACACACAATTTTGGTTATTCCCAGGGGTTATTACTTGCAACAGATTTCTGCTGCAGTACTTGGACATATTAAGAAAATAAACCATATTTTTTTGTAGAAAAAATATAAAAAAATGAGTTAAATGGAGGGTTCTTGATGCAAACAAGAGAAATGAAGTGGATTCTTTAATTTACAAATCAATATATACTAAACTTAAGTGGACAAGAACAAACTCATGATTAAGAAAGCTTGACTCGGTGAGTACTCGTTTTAGTACTGCCTAGAGTATTCAGAGAGTACACGGATACTTTTTTATATATATATTTTTAAATAATTAGATAATTACTTAATATATTAGATATATATAAAATCATTAAAATGCCATTCATCAAAAGAAAATTAAAGAATTAATATTAAAAAAATGTCATAAAAGCCATTATACAAATACCAATATAGTTCAAAAACTCAAATAAAAATATAAGAAAATATCCTTTTCAAAATAAAAAATCACTCTATATCATCAAAAAGGCGGCGCCTAGAAGGCCATCAGCCGATTCTTGGGTGACTAATTTTATGTCTGAGTAGGAATGGGAAGTAGGTCCAAATCGACTCGTTTTGTTGCCAATTAGCGAATACTCGGCCGAGTAGATCAATTTTTTTAACATTGAACAAACTCAATTCAACAAAGTCGGTATATAAACTCTTCTCAAGGTTGTAAAGGTTAATCATAAACTTTTGGGAGCAAGAGACGAGTAATGAACTAGGAGCCGCGTGAAGGAATCTATGTCGTCTAGGTTCGACTGAAAGGACCCAATCCCGATTCAGTTACCTAAACCGGAATCGAACCCCTTTCGAAAATACGAACCAACAAAATTTTTTCAAAATTTCGGCAGAGTTTCGTTACTAATGTGGAATTGCCATAACCTGCACCCAGAAAATAACACTTCATCCTATGCCACAAAAGCCAAACCGTAGGCACCAATCCCATCCGGATTTCTCAACATCAATATAATCAATAACAGTAAACAAACTGTACTATGTATATATGTATATCCGAGAAAATCCGTATAAACAAGTATCAGAATGTATCAGAGCGACCTCTAAAGTAAAATATATACAATATACACATCAGTAGGCGAAACAAGAACCTACTGGAAAGCACAGGTAACTCTGATCACTAGCCTCCAAACCGCGACGTGAAAAACACCAAACCTGAACTGCAACTGGGCACGGAAACCGAAAAGCCCAGGGGAAAGACATAAAACACGTTAGAGTGAGTGGACGAAAATAAATGTCTTTCACCAGTTAATATATATGTTAAAATAACATATGCGAGTCCAGGTAAATAAAATAACATAGTACACGAGGTAAAACTCACACTCTTCCAGTGTACTGAGCATGCAAGTAAAAAATCCCACGGGGTCACTCATGGACACACACCGTGCTAGTACAGCCCGAACCACGGGATCCCGGACCCACACGTGATTCTAAGCCAGAAAGGCCTCGGTTCCGGGGATACGCCCCTCGCCGGTCAGGTCAGGGTAACGCCCCGCCTGGGATGCCTACCATCGGGGATCAGCCGAGAGGCTAGTGTATCGATACAACAACGTAACCAAGACTGTACTCTGTGTAAACCAAATCATAAACAGTTCGATGCAAATGCATGAAACAACATATAAGTATATGCATATTCGTATATGTATATCCGTATAAGTATAATCGTAAACACATGCTCATGTAATCCGTATTCTCAATACGCATGCTCAAGTTCGAAAATCATATAAAAGACTCGCAAGAATTCCGTGAAAAGAAATTGTCCACTCACAGGTGAGCAAAACGCGCACTCGAGCTAATCTCGAGGACCGGCAGAAGATCCCTCGCCAGAAGCACGATCACGATCCCGATCTTGATCTCCTGAATATTCACAAAACATAACTGATCAATATCAAAGTCCACAACCCTGTACTGAATCACGGAAACCAACCGTTCCCGGAAATATGCAATGCGGTACAAAACGAATAACGGAAATTCTGAAATCCCCACTCGAAACCTCGACTGAAAATCGGCTAACCAAATTAACCCGGAAACCTCTGGACGACGATCAGGGCGCAATTTTGAGAAAAACGACACTAATTACATCAAAATATGAAAAAGTCAACTCCTCCGCCGTTGACCACCGTTGACCGCCGCCGCTGCCGGCGGCGCGCCGTCAACGGCGGGATTCACCGGCGGAGAAATTCCAGATCACAAGTTCACAACAAGGCAAACCATTTTCCCTTTTACCCCGAAAGCCAATTCATAACGGAACCCCTCCAAATCCAAGAAAACCCGAACGGAAAACTAACTCCGGCAACCCATTCGGGTTCACCGGAAAACTCAACAAATCCTCAATCAAATCACATAGGGAGCTTCCTTGGGGCAAGGCGAGTCGAAGCCCTCACCCCACCGCCACCAAGGCTCATCGGAAAACCTCCCCCCGTTAATGGCGATTTCCGGCGACGTAACCCAACTCGGGTTCACACAATACCCCATCAATTTTCACAATTTCAAATACCATTCAACTCGAAATTACTCAAGGAAGCTAATTATACCTGTCCCAGGCCGGAGGTGGCCGGAAAGTAGGTCGTCGGACGGTCAAACCAAATCGGGAAACTTTCCTTATCGGGTCAACGGGTCAAATTTCCATTTTAGGAAAGTCAACGTCTGGTCAACGAAAAACAGTGTTTTTACGACAATTCTCGACTATTCCGATATTTATACTCGCGTCTCGGGTCAATCGACGGTCCAAAATGAATATACGAAATGATTCGGATAAACACGAAACAATCGGATAAACTCGTCGGAAACTGAAACTTCGAATAATCATAAAATATTCTTCGGTTATCGGAAAAATCTTCCGGAACCGCCCACAAGCTCGAAATCACGTACTCTACAATTTCCGTGAAGACACCCAACTCAAATTCTCGACCGAAAATATAGTCGCAAATCGAATCGGCAAAACACATATACGACGTAAAACTGCGACTAAACAGAATCTCGAGAATCGTGCTGAATACACAACTGATTTTGGTTCGGGTCGTCACACGACAGATAAAAATTGTGTCTACAATGGTTTTTCTCATCTTTGTTTATATCAATTTCTCATGGATTATCTTGTTAAATGGTTTTTTTGAAGCTCCGTACGTGAAGTCTAAATAACTTAATTATATACTTTGACCTAATTTTGCTTTGTTTATAAATGATTATTTTTTGTTGGTTATTCATCAATAATTTCTATCTTGTATGCTATGAAGGTCTTCTTAGGATACAAATATAAGGATTTATTTCTATGGGATTTCGATGCATGTTGCTCTACCATAGCATTTTTGAATCTCTGTATAGTGGAAACCAATCTTTTTGGTTATAAGAACTATAGGTCTAGCAAGGAACGCCTGAAGTGTAGATTCTCAGATCTTGTCTAGATTGTAATGCTCCCCTCTTCGTAAACTTGAGTCTGGCACTTGGATTGTTGGAGGGATAGTCATTCACTGATAAGAAGATTTTCACCGATGTATGCATAAAAATTAGGTAATAGGATATATTCTTAACAGGCGAATCTTCCTGAAAACTTTCATGTAGACGTAGTATTGTTAGGTTGAGCATGTGTTATGTGGATGGATTGACAACAATCCCTTAACTCATTCATCAATTGATTTACTTCATATTTTTAAATTTAGTTTTCTGCATTAGTTGACATACCAAATAAGCTCCAAATCACCTGAAAGTTCATGTGTTACTCTGCCAATGTGTAGTTGATCCAATATTTATTAGGTTTTTGTCTTTAGGTCAAATATGCCAAAAATCTGGCTTTAGTATATAGTTCTGTTTTAAGTACTAACTTGGTCTCTTCTTTCCTCTGCGGGTAATAATTCCTACTTCCACTAACTGTATTTGATACATTTAGATACACAGTAGGGAGTGTCTTTAATAGGTAGTTTTGCGCCTATTAATATGAGATGAGATGTTGAAAACAAACAAAAAGAAAGAACTCTTAATCAGCTTCCACAAAGCCATCTCTATTAATTAAGGCAGGAGGGCTTGAAACGGTTGGAATGGTAGAACATTCAATATTCTACTATTGTCCTTGAGTTTTATAATTCGTCAAATGGCAGATATATATTGAACATGGGTAAAAAGGTAAATGGGAACTCGAGAAACTACTTTTACAGTTCCATTCCCAACCTATTCTCTAATTGTAAGAAAGTGAGAAACTGCTCTCTCACCTGGGAAACTTCTTAACCGATCGCATCCAACATTCTGGTGTGGATCTGCGGCAGCTAAACTGAGAGCTTGAAGAAGGTAAATTTGAGATTCTTTGGTTGTTGTTTACTTTACACTTTGATTGGGTTTTACGTTTACACTCTTAAACCTTTAAGTCTCAATCATCATCATTTCTTAATTCATGATTCCAATTCCAATTCCGTTTGTGTTGTTCCTTCTTCTTTGAGAATTCTGTTTTTCTTTCATAATGGTTAGTAGAGCTTTAATTGAGATTTAAGGAACTAATTTTGTATTTGTTTTTGCAGACTAAAGGACAAGATATTGGTCTGGGAATTGGGGTTTTGTTATCGAAAAGATTGTAAATTTGGGGGCTTTGTTTGACTGAAGATTGTATTGGGGGAGGGGGGGGGGGTTGTGTTTGCATGAGTGAATTTGGATAAGAATAAGTTTGAGGAAACATGGAGAGGATTTTGTCGATGGTGGAGGTTGGGAATCAAGTGGCAGGGGAGTCGTTAATCGGAACTATCAAGATTGCAGTGCTGCTGATAGCAAAGGTTTTTACAGTATGTTCTTTGATGAGGTATAAAACACAATTTGAATTTGAATTTGAATGATCATTATGTCATCATGTCATGTGAATTTGATTGGATTGGATTGTTTTTTATGTCCAGGGAGGATTCTGAGAAATGGTTTGGAGGTGTTCTCTCTGAATTAGCAAAGCTGCTTTTGCGGCTTCCCACATTGTTATTCCACATTTCAATAGTGAGTTATAGTTATATGCCAGAATCGTCGTAAGATTCCAAAGCGAAGTTACGAACCGACCAGATAGAGTTTTTTAAGTCTTGAAAACCCTCGGAAAACAACGTTTTGTTTCTTAGTTCTTACTCGAGTCCATGGTGATTCAATAGTGTCAACGTGCTTTCCTCTTCTGGGTCTACTTCTTTGGTATATTTGCTTCGAGAAAAAAGCTGATGTAGCAAATAGAAAACTACTGAACCAAAACAAGTGACGTAGTTCAAGGATGGTGGCGCCTGGGACGGCGACGTCATCGTCTCAGAGTTTTACATCCACTCCCGAAAGCTTTCATTCTACTTGGGTAATTTTATAATGATATTTTGTTTTTTACTCTAGCTATTTTGTTTGATATTGTTTTTACTTTCTGATCAAAATATGAAGAATGCATAACCAAATTTGAAGTAAAGATTCGATCTTTGCTCTTCTTTTTTTTGTATGTAAAATGTTTTTATTGTCTATGAGTGCCCTTTGAAGTAAGAATTTTAACTCTAAAGTCTTTATTGCAGAAAGGAAGAATTCTAGAAGGAAGAGGATGGCAAGAAGACCCAGATCATGTTTGTTTCTTAATTCTATCTTCTTGCTTTTGTTTTGTTTAGTTTTTTTTTTTAAATCTTTTTGTAGTCCACACTGTGATCATGTTGTTTGCTTCTTAATTGGATTCGCATGGTACAAACTTCAGTGATAGTAGGATTTCAGTATGATTTGCCATGAAAGGTGAAGTAGATGAGCTTGATTTTTGAAAATCGGTACTAAATTCATATGCTAGAGTATCATGGATTACATGCATGCCTAAAAGTTGAAGTAGATGAGCTTAAATGCATGCCTATAAGACTTTATATTGGGGCTGCTAAAGCTTAGAAACACTCTAATACAAACCGGAATGCAATGCTCTGACGTATATCGCAGCTTTGAAGATTTACTAGAATAGAATTAAACGACTATATGCTTACATAAATTGGTAGGTGAGTTTAGTTCTGACTTCTGAATGATTCATGTTCAAGATCACTATCAAAATGAAAATAGTCTTATTCCTCTATTCAAAACTGGCCTTCGTCTGCTTCATTCACAACAACCAGGAATAGTTTTCCTCACTCAGGTAACTTTGCTTATATGCTTTACATGTTCTAGCAGCCTAGAATTATTATACAATGCTACTACCTGGCAGAAAACTGGATGCTATATTGTATAGTCACTATAGATAGTGTTAGCATAAATGTGTAACCCCAGTGGGTTCTGAAAATCTATAATACAATGCTACTACCTCGCAGAAAACTATATAGTTACTATAGATAGTGTTAGCATAAATGTGTAACTTCACTTCATTTTATGTTTTTATTCAAAGAAAAGCCTGAAAGGTTTTATCTTCACTATAGTATCCTTTTCGACAAGCTAATTGTCTGATGCTTTTGGAAGATTATGTGTATAGAATTGTCAAGTCTGTTCTATACTGAAAGAACTTCCTTTCTTTTGGTTTAGTTTTGCTGATTTTTCGTTTTATGTTACATTTCAGGAGCTAATTAGTGCTCTTTGTTGTGTTTGTTCCCAGTCAAGGATAGAAGTGCCAAACATCTCCCAACAATCAATTTTGATAACTTTGTCGAGTTCAATCGAAGAAAGATACCAAACTTTTGTTAATCAAATAGGAGAAAGCTGTGAAGAGATATCATACCCTTCTTAAAAGCCAAAATTATGATTTTGAATCAATGGAAGACGCTCAATCTGCACAGTCTGCTCAATCTGGTACTATATCTCTTCACTACTGTGATTTGTAGTTGTGATTATGATTTTGATATTTGCGAAAACAGTGTTTTGAAAATTTTGTACGGTTTCGATTTCAGGGAAGCTTCTTCGCTTCGTAACGCGTAGCGATCCGGTACTAAAGAGAAGCCGCCAGTCCCTGCCGTTGCCAGAGGAGAATCGTCCAGCGTCTCCGCTTCCAAGAGGTAACGATTTTAGTCACATCTAACCGTTGCTCGGTTTGTGAATTGGGTTTTGTCGTCCGATCGTAAAGCAGTAAACTTTATCTTTGATCTGAACTCTGAACTTCTGAAATACTTGAGTTAAAAATGCTTACTTTAAGTATGATCAGTGATAAATAGAGCTTCTTTGACCCAAGTACTTGGTTAAATTTCGATTGGTATGACTTTAGTGAGTTTCAATTGGTAATGGATTGTTAATTCTGGTGAGAGTTGCAATACTATAAAATTGTGTGAATTTTGCATCTTCAGGTGTTGTTATTGCAGCATGCTTTTGACGTCAATTTGATTTTGTGTTGGTTTCGTATCGAATGTTAAGATTGGACTGTGACCGGGTTGAATTTTAGAATGTGTTTCTTCTGCTCCTTTAATGTAACTGTGTTGAAAACTTAGAACAGTTCGGATAACATCGATGGACATAAATAGGAGATAGTTTTAGTGGAGCAAAAAGTTATCTAAAGCTCAAAATATGTAAAGTTGAAAAATGATTTATCATGACTAAGCAATTGGGGTGGCCGGGTAGAGTGTGAGGGTAGCAGATGTTTGGGTTCGGTGCTGTAGGGTTACGTCTTACGAGTACCGACATAGTAGGAATTCCTTTGACTGCTTATTTCTCTGTAGCATATTTAGTTAAAGAGGGAGAAGATAGATCTTCAACTGCATCTTTTTTATCTGATAGACATGGAGCTTGAGAGATCTTCAACTGCATCTTTTTTCAAAATTGGTTTTTATTTGCATTTGGTACAAACTATTAGAATATTGATCAAAGTTAGACTATGATTAGATCACGAATGCAAAAGCATGTTCATATCAATTCTGTCGTGTATGACTTAGTTGTAATGGGGGTCTTTTAAGCTTATGAATTATTTGGTTGTTCGTCTTTGTTGGCAAACGTAACTTTGTATCCCTTTTGTTATAAGAATATGGAGTAGTTCTAAATGTACAGAATAAGAGGAAAAGAAAACTAAAAAGTGACTAGATTGAAGCTTAACTTTGTATCCCTTTTGTTCAGGTGAGGGATATTACAAGCAATCCAGAATGGGAGAGAGCTTATCAGTATGAGATTCCTGTTTTGGCTAGAGTGCTCTCTGATGGCACTAAGATTAGTTGAAAAAGTGTGCTGCATATGGCAATTTCTGTTGAATAGAATTTGACAGTCGATTGTGTATGTAGCTGTTTAGACGATTATATGATGAGCTCTCTGTTTATTGTAATCGGATAATGATGTTGTTAGTGATTTTTTAAAAGTGTTAACGGTTGAGTATGATATCGAATTTTTAGCTGCATTAAGATTTGTTGTTCTGGTTTAGTTGATCGAAAACTTACAATGTTGCGATGTTAGGTGATTGTATATTATCAGCTGAGCTTAGTGAAAGTGAAGTTCTTAGTTGAATTAAGAAAACTCTGTAGTGTGTGATTGGTTGATTCTTGGATGTCTACTATATAGCTGCATTAGATTTGTTGTTTTTGGTTTAGTGGAGATAGAAATTGTTATTAGTTGAGCTTAGTGAAAGTTAAGTTCTTGATTGACTTTGGAAAACTCTGTAGTTTGTAATTGGTCGATACTTTGGATGCTTAGCTTCCTTCAGATTTGTCCAAGTTCTTTTTGTGGTTTGTAATTACTGATGTCATGCTTTAAATATAGTGAATTCTTACAGTACACTACAAGAAAATGAGTCATCACCGGCGAGATTCCGGCCAACAAGGCCGGCGACCGGAAAAGTCGCCGGTAATGTCCATCATTACCGGCGACTTACTCCGTCGCCGGTAATGTTGCCGGAATCTCGCCGGTAATGTGGCCTAGACATTGCCGGCGACTCCAACCGTCGCCGGCAATGTCTAGGCACACATTACCGGCGAGATTCCGGCCGGAAAATCGCCGGTAATGTGCCCTAGACATTACCGGCGACTCCAACCGTCGCCGGCAATGTCTAGGGCACATTACCGGCGATTTTCCGGCCGGAATCTCGCCGGAAATGTGCCCTAGACATTGCCGGCGACGGTTGGAGTCGCCGGTAATGTCTATGGCACATTTCCGGCGAGATTCCGGCGTAAAGTCGCCGGTAATGTGTTCATTTCCGGCGACTTACTCCGTCGCCGGCAATGTGTCTTATATTAGATGCCGGATCGGGCAGCTCGATCATTCAATCATTTTGAGCGAAAAAAATCGGCGTATACGGAAAATGTAGTCGTTAATCGGACGTATACGGAAAATGTAGTCGTTAATCGTACGTATACGGAAATCATTAATCGAAAATGTAGACGGAAAATGTAGTCATTAATCGTACGTATACGGAAATTGATAATCGAAATTGTAGTCGGAAAATGTAGCCGGATATCGTAGACGGAAAATGTAGTCGTTAATCGGACGTATACGGAAAATGTAGTCGTTAATCATACGTATACGGAAATCGTAGTCGTTAATCGTAGTCGTTAATCGTACGTATACGGAAAATGTAGTCGTTAATCGGACGTATACGGAAAATGTAGTCGTTAATCGGACGTATACGGAAAATGTAGTCGTTAATCGTACGTATACGGAAATCATTAATCGAAAATGTAGACGGAAAATGTAGTCATTAATCGTACGGATACGGAAATTGATAATCGAAAATGTAGTCGGAAAATGTAGCCGGAAATCGTAGACGGAAAATGTTGTCGGATATTCTTCGGGAAATAATGACATTACCAACGAGTTGACTCGTCGTTGGTAATGACATTACCAACGAGTTATAAGCAACTCGTTGGTAATGACATTACCCACGAGTTAACTCGTCGTTGGTAATGTCATTACCAACGAGTTGCTTATAACTCGTTGGTAATGTCATTACCAACGAGTTAACTCGTTGGTAATGTCATTACCAACGAGTTGAAGTCGTTGGTAATGACATTACCAACGAGTTATAAGCAACTCGCCGGTAATGTCTTCTGGTTTGTGATTTTATCCAGCCCGAGCCTTTCATTTCTCCTCCTCTCCCTCTCCTCCTCCTCTCCCTCTCCTCTCCCTCTCCTCCTCCCAAATCGGTCCGGTGAGTGTCCTCCTCCTCCTCTCCCACTCCTCCTCCTTATCCTCTACTCCTCCTCTCCCTCTCCTCCTCTCCACCGATCCCCTCTCCTCTCCTCCTCCGAAAATCTCCTCCTCCCCTCCTCCCCTCCTCCCCTCCTCTCCTCCCCTCACCATTGTAGGTGGAAGAAAATGGCAGGTCCGATCCTCTCTCTCTCCCTCTCTCTCTCTCTCTCAATTTTTAATTATTTTTTTGCATGTGTATGTGTATGTGTATGTGTATGTGTATGTGTATGTGTATGTGTATGTGTATGTGTATGTGTATGTGTAAATTAATTAGGGTGCTAAGTTGGAAATTAGGGTGATAAGATCTAAATTAGCATGTATGTATATATGTGATGTATATATATATTTAGGTATGTGAATATGAAGTGATGTATATATATATGTGAAAATTATGTATAAATGTGGTTTGGATGAATATGTGATGTATATATATATACGGAAATTAAACCTAATTAAGATGCATGATATATATATGTGTGAAAAATGTGGAAAATTAATTAGGGTTTGTGATTTGGATGAATATGTGATGGATAAATTTAATTAAGATGCATGATGTATATATATATACACATCGAATATGTATAGTCGTTAATTTAGGTGATATAGTTGTTAATTAATCGTATAAATGAAGGTGGAAATCGGGATCGGGACGGTTTGGAACCGGAACGGTTTGGAACCGGAACGGTTTGGAACCGGAACGGTTTGGAACCGGAACTTATTGTAACTGGAACCGTTATGTTACAAACGGTTCCGGTTACAAACAGTTCCGGTTTCAAACGGTTCCGGTTCCACACCGTTCCGGTTCCGATTTGTTATAGAACCGGAACGGTGTGGAACCGAAACTGTTTGTAACCGGAACCGTTATGTTACAAACGGTTCCGGTTACAAACAGTTCCGGTTTCAAACGGTTCCGATTCCACACCGTTCCGGTTCCGATTTGTTATAGAACCGGAACGGTTTGGAACCGGAACTGTTTGTAACCGGAACCGTTATGTTACAAACGGTTCCGGTTACAAACAGTTTCGGTTTCAAACGGTTCCGGTTCCACACCGTTCAAACGGTTCCGATTTGTTATTGAACCGAATCCATGACTATTACGATGTCCAGGAGGTTTTGCGGCTAATTGGCTTCGGAGAGGTTCCCGAAATAGTGGAGGGAACAGTAGTCAAGCTTCCTCCTCGGCCGCAGTTAGCAACACGCCCAGTGGGCCAATGATGACTGCTCGCACGAGAGCCTTGCTAGAGGCGCGAGCTGAGGAGGAAGCTGCACGATCAAGAGCCGTCGAACCGGAATTCGAGGCTCGAGCCTCAGTCTCTAGACGCTCAATCAGCAGACGTCCCTCCGGTGGCAGAGCCTCAGACGAGCGACAGTCAACGGGGGCATCAGAAACTCCCTCAATCCGAATGCCCCATATTCGGATGGTGCCTACTCCCGTTTCACGGGAATCATCTGAGGCACATGGTGGTGCTGGCGCCTCATCGTCCAGGCCTCGTCTATCTCCGCCGTCCGGTCTCTTCCTACCCGACGAGATTCCTGTCATCCCTGAATTCGATGATAGGGGGATGCCTGTTTATATTGAAGGACGGCCGGATTTCCTGACCGTGGAGGAAGCGTATAACTTCCTCCCGTTCGACCCCGTGTATCTTTGGAGTGTGAGGTGCACCAACCAACAAACGGACGATGCAGGTAAATTTTATTTAACATCAGATTGATTACTTAATTATTACTTAAGACTTGCGATTGGTTCAATTAATGATATCAATTTGTTGACATTGTTTTATTAGGCAATTTCGTTAATGGGACTGGAAAACGGAAAGGGGCTAGAGGCACCTGCACCGGGAAGAGACTTGAGCAGGCCACCGGCGGAAGGAAAACGCCCATAAGGGCCAATGAGGATGGCGAGGTGATCGAGGCATTCGACACCACGCGCAAATATGTCAGCATGGCCGGTGCGATCGTGCGGGACAAGGTCCCAATGCTTTGGCCAGATTGGGAATCTGTGCCTATCTACGTGAAGATGCAAGTGCATAATGCACTCAGTGTGAGTAAAATCGTATTTTCATTACGTAAATTTTACATTTATTAATTAAGTCCACTTAAATATATAATTTTACCTTTTATATATTCATATTGCAGGTGTGGTTTGACGTGGATGAAGTTCTTATTCACACGTGGGTAGAGCGTCAACTACATAATCGGTGATGTGCTTCCACTTATTTGAATATATATCGAGTTAGATTTTTGTTTATCAACTGTTTTAATATCTCTAACTTTTTTTCCTTGTTTTAATATAGGTATAAAGAGTGGAAGAACGAGCTTTCTTCCCATTACACTGTATACAAGGAGCTAGGCCGAGGTTCTACTCCTAGCGAATTCCGGTTTAGGGAGTACGAGTGGCTGTGGCTGATAGCCCACTTCGAGCACCCCAAAGCTCAGGTATGCATCCTTAATATATCTTACAAGCCTAATGTATCGTATCAGATTGAAATAGTTAGTTACTAATTTTTTTCCATATGTTTATCAAACAAGGCGATTTCGAAGACGAACCGGGCGAATAGATTGAAAAACACCAGGGCCCATCATGCAGGTTCACTCAACTACATGGGTTGGTCGACTAAGGCGCAGCAACAACAAGAAGTGAACCCCTTGGTGTATATTCATCAGAAGTTCTATCCGCAATGCCCTGAAGAAGCGGTAAGTCTTTCGCCTCTCCATGTGTTAATAAAACTATTTTTCGATATTAATAGATGTTGTTAGTTAATACGTTGTTCATTTTCGCTTTTCAATTAGGCGAGAGTGGAGGAGGCGACGACAGAAGTGACCATGAGTATAGCTCGGACTAACCATCCTGACTGCTCCGAGGAAGAAGTCACCCAGTATGCCTCTCAGATCGATCCGCTTGATCCCCCGATAGCGGCTCAGATCATGGCAAAAGCGTGCGGGACTGGAAAGAATACCTACTACTGTAGGGGAATGGGCTCGGCGGGCGAAGGAGTATTGAAAACCACTTCACAATACTCTACCGGGTCAAGAAGTTCAACTTCTAGTCGTAACCTCGCAGCGGAGCTTCATAGGACGCAGAGGGAGTTGGAGGAGCAAAAGAGGCAGATGGCCGAGTACCAAATGCAGCAGACACAGGTGCAGGCTCAGATGTACACATGGATGCGGACGATGTACGAGGCTCAGACTACCGGACAACCGTTCCCCACACCTCCCCCAGACCCGGTCCCTCCGTTCCCTAGCTATCCACCACCACCACCGCACCAGTCAACGCCAGAGCAAGACCAAGGTAGCCACCGGAATTCAAATGAGTACTTTGATTACTTCGACCCTGACCCGCAAGTTCCTCGACCCTGACCTGTAGTTGTAGTTAATTTTCGTATCGTCGTTGCTATTTGTACTGTACGTTGGACATTTATGTGTACTGTTGAACTTGTATGATTGTACGGTTTATGTCTTTCAATGCAGGTTCTGGAATTGGGCCCAATCCAGAACCGCGTTTTTTTTTCAAAATTTTTTCTGACATTGCCGGCGACATGGACCTCAGTCGCCGGCAATGTCACAAATTCCGGCCACGGCGGCGGAACCATTGCCGGCGACGGTGTCGCCGGCAATGTCGGAGACATTGCCGGCGACTCAAGTCGCCGGTGATGTCTCCGACATTGCCGGCGACTCAAGTCGCCGGTAATGTCGGAGACATTGCCGGCGACTTGAGTCGCCGGTAATGTCTCCGACATTGCCGGCGACACCGTTTCCCGTCGCCGGCAATGTTAACACCGGCGGGAGATTTCCGGCGACGTCATTGCCGGCGACTCGTCGCCGGGAATGACATTTCCGGCGAAAAAAATAGACAAGGCCGGCGACCTCCCGTCGCCGGTAATGTCTCCTTTTCTTGTAGTGGTAGCAGTGTGTGATTGATAATTTAGTTTTTTAGTTTATTCTTCCGTCACCAACAACAAATTTAACATTGACATATGCATCAGCATATCTAAAAAACTTCAGTATATGTGGGTTATCAGCTCCATAACCTCTCCTCTTTGCTCTATCTCATTTTTTACTTTCCTTTTTTCGTATTCAGTCTGTTTGTTATTATGGGTAGTGTTTTAGTTCCTGAATAGATTGTTTTCGTTGTGTTTACTATTGAATGGATTGTTTTAATTATGTTTTAACTATTGTTTTCGTTATGTTTTCTGATATGAATTTACATCTTATTACGTGAGCAGAGAGTATTCAATTCTGACCTTTGCACTTAATACTGGACATTGTCCCGTGTTATTGATTTCTATTTTCATATGCACTGACACTGCATTTATTATCAGTGATTGATTATTTTTTACATAGTGTTGACTTAATATGAAGTAGGCTAATATTATTTTACAAATTTTATCATCAATCATTGGTAATTCTTCTCACATCTCAATTAGATCTGTATTCGAATAATAGATATCTCAATTAAATTATTATTCGAATAATAATAGAGATATGCCTGAAAGTGCACGATAGTATCTGTCATGAGCAATGGACTTGGGCAATTAATCGTTCTATTTTCATATGCACTGACACTGCATTTATTATTAGCGATTGATTATTTTTTATATAGTGTTGACTTAATATGAAGTAGGCTAATATTATTTTACAAAATTTATCATCAATCATTGGTAATTCTTCTCACATCTCAATTAGATCAGTGTTCGAATAATAGAGATCTCAATTAGATCAGTGTTCGAATAATAGAGATAGGCCTGAAAGTGCACGATAGTATCTGTCAGCTGCACAATGGACTTGGACAATTAAGTGAAGACGATATAATTGCACACTTTTAAATATGTCACCGATAAGTCACACGCGTGAGCGCGACGCCTTTCGCACGCGCATATGCGCGTGCAGGAATGCTAGTATTGGATAACTGAAAGCTCAGCAATACATGGGAGGGCTAAAAATTGACGTGATGAGTTTGAAGTTTTTGTAATATTTTTTTTCGTGGCTCTACGTATAATCAAAACGAAAACAGAAGCGCTTACTTGAAGATCAAACCGCAAATAATTTTTTTTTTTCACATTTCAAACTGCAAATTAGTTTTTTTGTTCTCGGTGATCAAACTACATACAAGTCAGTTTTCTTCTTGATTTTAATTTTGTCGAGTTTATCAAGAGAGAGGGTAGAAAATGAGATATTGAATGTTTGATGTTAATTATTCCCTTAACTGCCGTAAGGCAAGTCTGCTTCATTAATAGAGCTTAACTCACTCTAGCATAACTGTTTAATAACACTAGATAAAACACACACATTATGTGCATGTATAATATAAACAAAAACAAAAACAAAAACAGTCATAAATATTTATATTGAAATTAAACGTACAATAGATTGAAACAGAGAAAAAAAATTGGAACAATTGTTCAGATTGTAAAGAGAATTTATATTAGAACTTCATCATTGTTTGTTTCAGAGGGGAGCATGCATGCATCTACAACGCATAAAGAAAGATCTTGATTCCCCCTAAATTTGTTCATATACCTCCTCTTCAATATTTTTGCCCAAAATTTCCAATATCAACCTTATATAGAAAAAACATTGAAAATAAATTAACGGAAAAAAGGCTCGAGCACAAAGATACCAAAGAGAGGGTTGTTAATCATGAGAGTGGAGAAAAAGTGGTACACATTATAAATAATATATATGTGTGGATGTCTATGAAAATACTCAATAATTGTGTACCTATTATGTAAACTCTACCTCTATATATAGAGACTAAATGAGATAAATAATACAACACTCTACATTTTCTCCTCTCTCTCTCTGCATTCTCTATTCTCTCTATATATCTTCTCCCTAATTTATAACACATTATTAGCACTTTCACTCTATTTTCAAACTCAATGATGATCTATAAAGTTTATGGTTCAATTTTGTTGCGTTGGCCAAACCTTGACTATTTGTTATTTTGTTTTATATTATGAGAAGACATTTTTTTATTACTTTTCATGATCTATTAGATCTAAAGTGAGTCTAAAGCTTTACTTGAAATACGGCATTTTGAGTATAATAGGTATTTGAACAAGAAGTTCATATTACCAACAATATTAGAACCTGAAGTTCTGATTTTGAAATCTTGAAATTGAAGTATCGAGCACAATTGAATCTTCTGTCTCTATGCTTAAGTTGCATATGATATTTCTGGTTGGATACATTGTTGTCAACTGTAAAGAGATCCCTCAGGTATAAGATAAGACCCTGAACTTGGATTCTTTGATTGTGCTTCATCTACCATGATAGTATGTATGTTGATCTTTGTTATTTTGTTTATGTATCCCTTGCTTATCCGAGTTATGCAACCGAATCATCTTTAATATGTTTAATTATCATAATTAATACTATTAAACTTCATGTTTTATGATCTAATTAAATTCTTGAGGTTTCAGCATTTCTCAATGAAAAATTAGAACCGAAGATCCTAATTCACCATGAAAAATATAAACATGGAGATCAATGATTAAATTTGAGGGCTTGAAGTTCCTCAAAAATTCAATTGGTTACTCGAGATTGAAGTTTCGAGTGTAAAAGATTTTGTGAACCCGCAGTTCCAAATACCAATGTATAGAACTTGTAGTTCTAAAAGTTACATGTCCATCAACCTACGTATTATTCATTTGGTATAAGTCATACTTAGTGCACTACTAATATGATTGTTATAACTCCTGCTATCATTGTATATTATATGGAGTAACTGACGTATCAGATTTGTAACGATGTAATGGTCATCTACAATCATTTATGTAATCAGTATTGGTTCATCACATGAGATGTGAAACCTTGTAATAAAATCTAGACCTGAAGATTTATGATTATATATGAGGACTTGAAGTTCTTTAGAATTTTTTTGGTTACTCAAACATGAAGTTTTGAGTGTAAAATTATTGGAAATATGAAGTTTCAACTACCAATTCATGGAACATAAAATTCTACTAGTGAAATTCAAACTTGAAGATTCGAATGAATAGTTATACAATAACCAAAAACTAAGACCTGAAGTTCTCACAATTAGTTCAATTACGAGAACTAGAAGATCCTCCAAATTTTGCTATTGAATCTATGAAACCTATGTTTCTTAATCCCACAAGGACCTAGATTGAAGTTCCTCGATTCAATTTTATTATGGGAATTCTCTGTATATGAACATGTAATTTAAATGACCTTAAGAACCAGAAGTTCAAGGTTGAATATTCGGAACCATAAGGTTTTCGACTATGTATTGAGAAAATTTCAAGTACCTGAGCAAATCTGAAATTCTGTCTATCTTCTTCATTAATAGAACTAGAGTTCCCATGTTTATTTCTACTACTTAATTTTATTTAATTAGTTTTCTTTATTGCGTTACATGTATTTATTTATTGCTATTAATATTGATGATATTTTGCTATTATGGACCAGCAGTCCTCATTCTTACATCTCGAAACTCAAGTGCAATTTGACCCTAAAGTTCAGATTTCTTACATGAACTTAGAGTTCATAATAGATTCAGATTTATTTATCAAGCCTATTGTGTTCATACCAAACCTGAAGTTTTAGATACACTGCTATAAAAGTAAGAGATTAAGGCTTTGATTTTCATGACTTAAAATAGTCATTGATAATCTTTCATGTGAAATTATACTATGATGCTTATAAAAGTTACTATAACTCTTCTCCCAAGAGGTGTATATTTTTATTGATTGCTCCGGAAGAGCTTGTATCATGTTGCTATGTAACATACTTTCAACCTTAAGGGGTGTATAATTCTCTACATTCGATAAATACATGAACTAGTAATTCTCAGGATCTACGATAACATGTAAGATCATCAAAATCTCCAATGATATCATTGTTTGATTACTCATATATTGCAATGATTGCAACCAAGCAATTTAATTTTTAAACCATTATTTACGCATATCTTTTGTAAGTTGTTACTTTAAATTGATGTATGATATTATCCACCATATACTTTTATTTGATTTAGAGAAATGCCTCAATCAACTATGCGCAAATTAAAGGTGGCAATTAATTTGACCAAATATTTGATTTGGGTTTGCCACCTACATGATTATAAGGAACATAATATCCTTACACGCATATTTAGTGAATATATTTATCGTTGTAATTTTACAGCATGTAATCAACGACACTTTGAGTCACATCTGTCATTTGATGGCATATTTTATCGATGATTTTCAACTTTTTAATTCAGCGTCTTCGAACCACGACACAAATATGTCATCCGAATAAATTTAAACTAGGAGTATTTCTCATGAGAATCATGTATTATTACAACAACTTATATCTGTCGTTGAAAAGAAAGGGTTGTAGAGAGATTTTTGTTTGTAAATTGTATTCACTTGGACGACAAATATTTGCATTGTCGTCTTTGTTGCACCAAAAATTGGGAATTTTACTTTGTATTTAGTTTAATTTTTAGAGAACAAATATATATATATATGTCGTCTCTAAATTATGTTTTTGATGACGTGTGTATTAACTTTAACCGTATCTAAACTAAAACCCACAGTTGATATACTTTGATCTCTTCTACACTTGGTCTTTTATTTTCAAACCCTAATGTGAAGTCTTTTTCTGAAGCGTGCCAGGTGTGTCAGTGAAACCTTATCTATTCAGATTTCCGATTTCGATCATTTCAATCTCTCTCTCTCTCTCTCTCTCTCTCTCTCTCTCTCTCTCTCTCATCACACAAAATCCTTGCCAAGCAGCAATGTCCCAAGGGTCGATCTCGGGCCATCGCCTTGAAGCCTCGCGTGCCGTCACTCTTGATACCTCACCCCTGCATCCCACCTTTTCTTGGCCTTGCTTCTTGCAATGCACGCCATCGGGTGGTCGGCCTCGCATGCTCGCTCCTGCTCATCCTCGATGCCTTATGTTTCATTTTGATTCGTAGCCCACTCTTCGATTTGGGGTTTCTAGGGTTTCGTTTGGTTTGCACCGTTGCCCGTTTTCTTTGTCAATCACACCTCGCACCTACTAGCCTTGCAGACACAACCATTGCCTTCTCCCTCACCTATTAGTCGGCTCACCACCTCTCTCGGCCTCGACCGAGCCGCCGCCCTCCCCCGGTCTCTCTCTCCCCCTCATGTGATGTTATATGTGTTGGTTTACTCTTGGTGTTATGTTTGATGCTGCTTGAGTTTTGTACTTTTGGTTTAGGCCTTTGATCATTCTTGTATAGTTTGTTGTAGTATAAAGCATATACATTAAGTGACTATATAATCAGATTTGATAGTTTGTTGTTGTAGAAAGCAATCCCATATATATTAGATTCTAGGCTATACTGGTTACTATGAACTGATGTGAATTGGATAAAGTTTGCATTGCCCTAGTTTTAGTTTCTCGAAAATTGGTCTTTTATGTTCAAAACCTAATATGAAGTCTTTTTCTGAAGCGTTCCAGGCATGCCAGTGAAACCTTATCCCTTCAGATTTCCGATTTCGATCATTTCAATCTCAGCCTCTCTCTCTCTCTCTCTCTCTCTCTCTCTCTCTCTCTCTCTCTCTCTCTCTCTCTCTCTCTCTCTCCCTCTCTCTCTCTCTCTCTCTCTCTCTCTCATCATAAAAAATCCTTGCCAAGCAGCAATGTCCCAAGGGTCGATCTCGGGCCACCGCCTTGAAGCCTCGCGTGCCGTCACTCTTGGGATTGTGCCGCTTGATACCTCATCCCTCCATCCCACCTCTGCTTGGCCTCGCTTCCGGCAACGCACACCCCTAGGTGGTCGGCCTCGCATGCTCGCTCCTGCTCATTCTCGATGCCTTGTGTTTCATTTTGATTCGTAGCTCACTCTTCGATTTGGGATTTCTATGGTTTGGTTTGGTTTGGTTTACACTGTTGCCCGCTTTCTTTGTCAATCACGCCTCACACCTACTGGCCTTGCAAACACAACCATTGCCTTCTCCCTCACCTGTTAGTCGGCTCACCGCCTCTCTCGGCCTCGACCGAGCCGCCGCCCTCCCCCAGTCTCTCTTTCTCTCCCCCTCATATGATCTTATATGTGTGGGTTTACTCTTGGTGTTATGTTTGATGTTGCTTGAGTATTGTACTTTTGGTTTAGGCCTTTGATCATTCTTGTATAGTTTGTTATAGTATAAAGCATATATATTAAGTAACTATATGATCGGGTTTTATAGTTTGTTGTTGTAGAAAGAAATCCCATATATATTGGATTCTGGGCTATACTGGTTACTATGAACTCATGTGAATCGGATAAAGTTTGCATTGTCCTAGTTTTAGTTTCTAGAAAATTGGAGTATATTCACTTTTCCTTGCTTTGCAAATTGATTATGTGGCATTGGAAATTATTGATGATATTTGGCATATGTAGGTTGAATTTTGTGCTATTTTCTTTCTCTACGATTGCATTGTAATGGTCACTTGGTGTAGTTGCTTAGAGCTAATTATATGGATATATTTTTATGTTACGGTGATTAGAATGAATTAGCTATTGCCAAATTGGAGAGATTATGATGCTGAAAGTGATTGGATTATTGATGGTGTGATATGGTAATTGATTGAATGTGTTATTGTTAGAGACCATGAGGGTAGTTATGTGATAACATGATCTGACAGGGATCCTGGCTTCTTCTATTGAGCTGTTGATGAATGTAGATGCAAGAGGTGGGAGGATATGTGGAGGTTATCTCTGAAGCGACACAACTCCTTTCGTCTCTTCCTCTTGTTCTTTTTTACTCTTACTCCATATGCATGTGTGTGGATGCCCAAATCTAAAAATATTTGTATCCCACTTTGCCTCTTCATGTGTGCTCCTTTCTTTGGTTTTTGTTTATTTAGGTCTTTACTTTGTTGCTATCTATTGTAAGGCAACTATTATAGTGCTCCATGCACTGGTACTCAATATTTGAGGTCCACTCGTGTGCATGGCACACGCTGATAGTTTAAAAGTCGAACAAGTTAGCCAGTCATCACTTCTACTTATATGAAAAAGCCTGATTATTACTTTTTATTGTGGTAAAAAAAGTTATTTAATTTCAAAGTGAGCCATTTATTTAACCCAAACAACCCAACTTGGTTAATTGGTTAAGAGAAGCGAACTCTCCTTGCCCCCTTTTTCTTTTCAATTCCCTACATAACCACCAAACCTTGAATGAACCCAATATCAAACAATTGAAATGTTCAATATCAGAAATTGATTTAACAAAATCTAAACTCACATCCAATACTAGCAACCCTAACCTATATTGTAGCCACTGATTTGCCTAAACTCACTCTGGTTAAATCCTCCCCCCAATAACCAGCAAGTCCCGATCTCTGTCACCGTTTACAAAACCCAGCAATTTCAGTTCCAATTTCAGTTTCATTTCAGAAACCAAATCAAAGCATGACTTATTTCGTTGTGATATCCAACGATTTTGAATTGCTGGAATTCAAAGACTCTGATCAAGAACTCGTCACTCTCTCTCACTAGAGTTCATCGACATCTCCGATGCCAACTCCCACTCCAAACCATGGCAACAACAATCAGATCCCCAGAAAATCATGTTTAAATGCTAGTGGGCTGGCTTCAATTGATTCTCCCATCCGGTCTCTTTCCGGTCTATCTTCTTCAATTAACCTCCATCCATTCCACATATTTCATTGAAGAATGAAGATACTATAGATACCAAGTTGATCTGTCACTATTTCTATGTAGAGTGGGTAAGGCGTTGACCCTTTCGGTGATAGCTAGAGTGAAAAATTCAGAATGGAAGATTCAATAAAGGGTTTTCCAGGAGATACGAAGGAGACCCGCAAAAAAAAAGACGTCGCACGTGGGGTTTGAGGTTTAGAGTCTAGGCCTTAGGGTATCGAGCCTAGGGTCTAAGAATATGTAGAAACAGAAACAATAAAGAATAAACAAGAAAAATAATTAATTTTTTAAAAGATAGACTGCCTAGATTGTTTTTGTTATTTTTCAACGATCATACTGCGCTAAATAATTGTACTTTTTTGAAGAGTGCAGCTTATTATTTATGGAATGATTTACAACCCCTTTTGAAGAATTTTGCTAATTAATTTATTTTGGAATGAGTACGTAGTTGAATGAAAAAAGATTTGACAAACTTTTTAATAGATTAGAGAGATAACCGTACGTACAAGAATGTGTATATGGAAGTTGGTCTCAAATTATTCAGTTATAGATGATAATTGCATTTTAGTCGTAATAGCGTAAAAGTCAAAATTGTTGCATGCAAAGATCGATGTTAAAATTAAATCTAAAAAATTTATGTTTTTCATAGTGTGCTTTTATTATTCTAATCGTCGTATCTAACAAATAAAATTGCAAAGTAGTTATTCCTTTGCAATTTAGGTTCATAAAAGTTTGCATTTTTAAATCGCCAACAAGCAAAATAAACATCACTAGTAACCTCGTGGGGAACTTAAGCAATATAATGAATCGTAGTTGTTTATAATGAGATTATACATACACAGGTGTCCACCCTTGTGTGATACGGATTGCGTGAAAAATATTAGTTAGCTAGCCTTGTTGAAGTTCGTTTAGACGCTCGGTCAATAAGATCAAAGGAGTTTTGAAAAAATTACCTGAATAGTAAACATTTAATGTATTTTTCTCATGTTCTAAATTAATTTGTTTTGTCAATTTTTTTATATTGTGAGATACATATATATCAACTCCACAAAACTGTATGTGTGAAATTTAGTCTCAAATTATATTTTTATATAGTGATACTTAAGAGTAGTAGAGTCAGGCATGGAGCCAAATGGGGGCCAGGGTGGGCCTGGGCCCCCCCTGAATTTTACTGAAAAAAAAGTTAGTATATTATTATTATATAATATAAATATTATAATTTATTTGAAGTATATATAAACTTCAATGACGCGTATGAATGCATGACTAATTAATTCAAATCTGACGACTTTGTAAGAATATTATTATATATTATTTTAATAATGAAGTCCAAATATTAGGTAAATTAGGATTTAATCTTTTACCAAGTTTAGGATTTTATGACATTTTTTTCTATATAAAAGCTCTACCGTTCCTGAGATTAAAATACAATTATTTTTATTAAGTTTATTAGATATGGAGAGATACTTCAAAAAACAAATCCTCTTCTTCTACTCCAACATCAGATGAGCAACCACCTACGAAAATTCAAAAGAAGAATAGTAACAATATGAAAAAGTCTCGTGTTGAAGATATTACAGAAAAGTATCCATCGGATCTCGCTAAACGCCAGCCAATTTCAAGTTATCATCCTAACATTCAAGAAGAAGTTCGAAGATATTATCTACAACAAGGCCCTTGTCGACCTAAACATCATACTTTTCCTTTCACGGAATTTAGAGAAAAAAAAGAAGAAGAAAAGAAGGTTTATTCGTGATTGGTTTATTGAATTTTCATATTGGTTAGAGTACAATATTAAAGAGGATGCTGTATTTTGTTTATGTTGTTATTTTTTCAAACCAGCTATTGGAGAACAAGGCAGTGGTGAAACTTTTGTTGGTGCTGGTCATGGATTCAGTAATTGGAAGAAGAAGCAAACGTTAATATCACATTTTGGAGGATCAAATATTATTCATAATCAGGCTGCGAGTAATTGTGATGCTTTATCAAACCAAAAACAACACATTGAGATTGTTTTGGCAAAATATACAGATCAAAATCGAATTGACTACCCTAACCGAGACTATTTTTTAAACTTTTCATTTAGGCCCCCCTAACTGAGAATCCTAGCTCCGTCCCTGAGTAGAGTCATATTGGTTGAATACAAGATCGAAACTAAGATAACTTTTATTTATTTTTATACAACATTTCAACGAAAACGCAAGTATCTACTTTAAAAAAGTTGAGATCAAGTTTCACATCTCATTTCATTTCGTGGAGGTTCTTATATCTATCTCACAATATATATTTTTTGATGAAAACACCTACATACACTATACAAGACAAAAAAAAAAGAGTTGAAAAACCAAATAAAGAAGTGAAAAAGAAATTAGAAAGCACACATTTTAAGAAAAAGTTAATGTGCGGTCGTTTAATTGATTTCAGTTTTGACGAATTGAGAGTAAAGTTTTGTTAATAAATTGATCATTTTCGGTTTTAATTTTATCTTTACGCAGTTAATTTTAATTAATTACAGTAACGTTTGTATTATTTACCAATTATTATTGACCTTCAAGTTGCAGGGCCTACTAAATAGTTGATTAACTTGATTTCACGTACACCAAACTGCCTAGCCGGTCACCCGGTTCTTTTGATTCAAGGGCTGTGATCAATTGTGCCCAATCCAATCGATATTAGATTTGATGACAAAGCAGGGCATTGCTGCTCGGAGTACTAGAGAACTGTCGTTGTTGTAAGTTTAAGTATACAACGTTTGGACACTGATGACTTGCTATATCTCAAGGTTCCACCAAGTAATCAAAACGAAGAATACATATATGGTATGCTTGTAGCAATGAAAAATCAGAATGGCAGATGCTGAAAAGGAAACAAGCTAGGAAGGGATATGAAATCAACAAGTAAGACTACAAGTCACATATACCTCTCACAAGCAGCAGAAGCACCAGACCTGCCAGCAGAAGCAGAGGAGGACAAGGCTTAGGAAACTAAGCTGTGATGGGATAGTCGAGTATACTCAATACTGTAGATAATCAATTTTTCTTAGATCAATTGCTTAGGTATATATTCATGTATTGAAACTTGAAGTACGATAATTGTAATGTCAGCTACTTTAGAGTATTAAATGATAATTTCAATGTGAATACAAACATTTTTGATTTTTTGATTTTATGTAATGCAATTATAATTCTCAATACATATAAAATGAGAAAATAAATATGACATCAGTAATAAATGATACTAACAAACGACAGATATATATACACAATTATTTGATTTGGGTTATGAAAGACGACATATACATGTGTCGTTGTAAAATAATTAAGACGACTAATAGTAAAGATGGCAGATCATATTAGTTGTCTACTTGTTCTTAAAGACGATAGATAGCTTACCGTCATCTGATGACATCTTCAACATACAAGCATGGTACACGATAGTTGTGAACATCTTCAGACGACGCAGGCGTAAGAGTCGTCTGAAACACTTTTTCACGTAGTGGATCAATATGATAGTCTTCCTACTGTTAGGGGGATAATGGATTAATGAAATGACGTGAAGTTGTGGAATATTTTTACTTGGTCCAAACTATATTCTCCTTAAGTGGAGATTTTATATCTCCTACCATGTCTAGAGTACACATTTAGTGATCCACATTTTGAAATTAATTCCTATATAGAAATGATTTCCCTAGAGTGTGACACGAATATCCGATAATACTGAGCTCGTTAAAGCTTATGCATGCATATATGAATGTGTTGGATCAAAAGTTGATGATCATTGATATATTACTTATGCTAGCTAGTGAAAGATCATCAAGGGTTGTGTACAAATCACGTTTCATTTTAAATGTCGACAAATTATATTACTGGCCAAATCGGAAAGAGGTAATTCCAATACTAAGCAAAATGTGATGGATTCTTGGATCTTAATGCTATGACACAATCTTCTTGGTAGAGATATGATATTATCAGTGTTATTCCCTTATGCGAAAATTACTCTATAAGTGTCAATATTGACGAGAGACTTATGGTAGGTGGAGAGGGTATATTGTGCATTTGTTCAACACATAAAAAAGTCTCAAATATCGTGTAATCGATTATAAATAATTGTCTATTTACAATCCTTAAAGGATTCAAATTGCGCTAATGACAACTCCATGATTAAACGAGTTTCTCACCCATGGAATAAGAGTTTAAATCTTACACTTACTCATTTACATAGTCAATGTGACTAATCAAACTTGCCTCAATAAGTAGTATGAGTAGACTATCAAATCAATTTCAAATCATGATCATAATGTTGCAATAGATTATAACTCTCACGAAGTTATGAATTCATCATAACTCCAGAAGAGTCTATATGAATTTATCAATACATATAGATATTGATACTTATCGCTTGATATGCCATATTAATTTTTGATATGCGTTACTTTATGCGCTAATTTCATTACTTTATGCATTTTATTTACGTCTCAAAGTTTTCAGATTACCACAACACTTATGGTAAGTGGTTGATGAAAATATTTGCAATTTTCTTGTACTGCTTTAACATGTTTATCTTGCAGGATTCAAAGTTAACGATGAGCCTCCATATGTAAGGTACCCTAAAGCTTACAATGATCAGAGGGAGTTTCTCATCAGGGGGATCAGAGCATATAGAAGCATGCTACCTAGGACATTAGCGCGTTGTACTATTTTCCTTTGACCATGATTATTTTTCTCCCACTGAATTGTTTTTACCTTGCAAGGTTTTTAATGAGGCAACACTAGGCGCGTCTAACACCCAACTGCAAAAGTCGAAACCTGGACCTCTTAGGTTTTCTTTAGAAGAATTTTCCACTGTGCTAAGTCAATTTCATTGGCAACCTATAAACACATAAGCTATTTAACAAATTCTGAGGAGGGGCGTGGCCTAGGCTCGCCCTAACATGGCTCCGCCTTTGAGAGCAAGGGAGGTTTAGTGAGAAAATTTTGAGGTCTCAATAGCAACATACACTCTTATAATAAAACCATAATTATTCAATAGTTATTGAAAGGAGGAGAATATTGTAGAGGATGAAGGGAAATAGTTTTTGCTAAGATCAAGGTGAAAAAATAAGTTTATTCAGTTCTCTCTATTATTAATAATAATTCGTCACAGTAATATGAACCTTGAATTATGTAACTTTCTCTAAGATAAAGGTTTTAAATGAACAATTGGACAATTTGAGAAAACAATCTTTCTTAGCTTCCTTTGAAATTTAGTATAAATGCCTTTCAAAAAAATAGTATACATGTTTAACTGAAATATAAGAGCATCTTCAACAGCATGATTCAAAATATTGTCATTTTTTTCAAAGATATACTTTAAACCTATTTTAGCTAATTGATTTTGAAAACTTGCTCCGACAACATTACTTAAATTATAGTGATACTTCAACAAATGCTTAATTTTGATTGGTTAATTTAAAAAATCATTAAATACATGTAATTATTAATTATATTTGCAACATAAAAGGAAATCATTGATTACGTACACTATTGCTTATTCTCATTACCTATATTTTTACTTTTTGATATAGGAATAGAGGATGAAAACTTAAAATTTATGAATTTCCTAAAATAGAGATTGATATAGGGGATCTGCTGGAGCTAAAATTTGATAATAATCTTTATATTATAAGTAAAAAATTTATATAAGGGATCTGCTGGAGTTGCTTTAAAAGTAATTAAGACAACATAGATATAAGGGTGTGTCTATTCACACCTCCCATTTTAATATATACTCTTCCTTGTATATTTTTGTCTTTGAACATCCTATTTTTTCCTTTAATTTTTATTCACACCTCCAACCAAATCAACTGATATCTGAGATGAAGCCTTTAAGGAAATCGAATTCGAACCCTACTGAATTATGGAGAAAAAGAAAAAATCTACGAATAAATCCTAATCATGCCTTATTTTTCCATCTTGTATCTAAGTCTACACAGTTGTTTTACAAATGGAGTCATTGAGTGCCTTATTCTGGTTCGTCATTTGGCTAAGGAATCAAATCGCCTAGTGGCCAAAGTGATGAGATGTTGAAGCTAGAACATCTTTCTAGACTTTTAATTTGACAAGTCCTTGGAATACTTCCCAAAGAGAGGATCACCAATGACCCAAATGATCCATATGCAGTGTCTACAATATCTCAATTGAGAGTATGGGGATTTGACTATATTAACAACATGGAGAAGAGATCTTAGTTGAAAATTTAGAACTTGTTCTTATCATCTTATACCATTATTTTGAAATAAATTACAAAGAAGCAAAGTAAACAATAGATTAGAAGAACCCAAGTTGAAGACTATCTCAAACTAGAAGAAATCTATATTGAACTAGAAGAAATTAAGCACAGAAAACTCATCGATAACCAATTACCTAGATTGATGTTCAACAGTAGAGAAATTCAATATAGTTATGACCAATTTATAGGTCTATTTGAGAGAACTCGATCTTCATCTTGTGTGAACCTTGATTTTCTGTCTTTTTTTAACTGTTATAAGATAATTAGAGGGATAAAACTGAAATTTAAAATGTCCAAATTTTTTAAGAGGTGTACATATCAAAATGGGAGGTGTGAATAGAAGAATAGACACACCATATATATAAAAGTATAGATGTGCTACCAAACTAATCAAAGTATTGAAAATCATAATGCATGTTATGTGCCACTAATCAAATGCAAAATTGATTATGCGATACTAAATTTGTCGTGTTTTCAGAAGCCAGTGTTTGTTTATTCTATATACATTTTAAACTGATCTTTTTGGTTTTATTTTAAAAAATATATATTAAAAAAAGACTATTATGACATTATCAGAGTCGTTTTGGGTGCTCATTGGGTTGCACACTTCCTCTCCAGTTTCAAGACAAAGCTCTCTCTCTCTCTCTTCCCTCCATCGTGCAATGGCATTCTCATCGATTGTTTCAGCTGTGACAAGAAGGTTAGTAGCTCTATCGATCGAACGTATATACTTAATCCATCCATCTTTTCTCGATCTACAAAATTTTTATAAGAATCTCTGTGTGTACAGGATTTACGTTGTGTATATATGCTGCCGAGCCGGCCGGTCGAGTTGATAGAGTAGCTTGGCCGTAAATTATGCAAGACAACAACCGGTCGGCTAGTGGCCATGCATCACTAGCCAATAGCTGTGCATGCACATATAAAATACCCATACATGAACCGATGAAGCAAGAAACTTACTACTCATTTCTTCATAGATCTTCAAGAGAATACTACATGCATGATGCTTATGTATATAGTTCCTCCGATATCCATTAGTCTTTCTGGTGTTATTAGACTGTTGTGTCTAATTTCCTGGCCGCCAGCGTTGGTTCTGGATCAATCGTCGGTGCTATATTTGCTATTACATATAGACAGGGACTACTACTAATTATTTTTCAGGATGTCTTTTGTTTTGTTTTAAGGTTTATGGCTTTACAACAACGTTCCCTATGACCATAAGCCTTCAAATGGACGTCTGCTTTTTTGACAATCAGATCAACCACCTCCTTGTACGATAAATAATCACGCTTGATTACCTTCTCCTTGAACGATGAAGGTAGCAAACTTTCGACCAGGGCTGATAAGGTTGTTTGCTTGTCTAAATTTCGGCAATGTTAAGCGGTTGTTCAAATGCAGTTGATGTAGGTGGAAAATGGCTCGACTCTGCCCTGGCGGATGGCGAACAGTGAATTGGCAGAGTTGTGACAGCCCTGCAACCGATAGTGCTTGAGGAATGCATAGGTGAAATCAGAGAAAGAATCGATGAAGCCAGTAGCGAGCTCAAAAAACTAGTTAAGCGCTTTGCCCTTGAGCATCTCAAGGAAAAGTTAGCATATAGTAGCATCGTCATGTTGGCGCCCCGGTGTGGCTAACAGAAACTTATCTATGTTTGCTCCAAGGTCACCACGCCCTAAGTATTGATCATCTTTCAATGATTTTGCATGTCTATCGCGCCTGACATGTGTGATAGCACGAGAGAACGAGGTCATACGAGGTGTATACGAGTGGCTGGCATCTGAGGGGTGACGCACGTGACGGAGCTTGCCCTCAATGTCAACGAAGCAGGCCAAGATCTCGGCAATGGCATTAAGCACGTGGTTCTAGTACTCAGGGGTGGTAGTGGGCCTAGGAGTCGAGGGACATGGAGTTGAGTGACCATTTGAATGATAGGAGGGCGCCCTCCTGGTCCTCTATGAGTAGGCTGCTGAGACTGTATAATAACAATAGTCTCCTAGAGGTTTTGGTTGGCTTGGTATGCGACATTGTGCTTACGGCGGAGTTGCTCCAACTCTTGCATCAACCAAGTGTTGGCGTCTCTGACACGGTGCTGCTGTTGGCGGAAGTGTCAGTCTCGGTGGACTGGGGATGAGGTGTCAGCAAATTGTTGAAGGGGCGTAGATGGGAATCGACGGGTGTAATGAAGTCGCTATCCTCAGGATGAGGCATAGCAGAAAGAAGATGGGCTGGGAAGTAGAAAGGGATGGCTTTTTAATGGGGAATAGGAAGAACGAAACCGCTAGACGGCGCCAATTGTTTCTACCGAAATTCGTAAGTGAATTCTTATTAGAAGAGCATGGGATATTGTTGCGAAATCGCTCCCCAGCGCTCAAGCTATAATCTCTTGTGCTCTCGCTTAGGCTGCAAAACACAAGACATGCTTTAAGAAGTTGAGACAAGGTTGACCCGCCTTCAACGCTTCGATGCCTAAGTCAGAAGTGGCTATAACAATAAGCAGAGAGTCAAATAGGAAAGAAGTGGTTCGATACCTTTGCTTGTCATAAATACCTTCCTTATATAGGTAGTTGATGGCGACATCCACTCATCACTCTCGATATGGGACTAATGCCCATACCTCTTTTGGATGTTGAGAAAGGAAAATTGGTCTTTTGGTAGATCACACCCTACTTGCTTAGCAGACATACGGTTCGCATTGCACCATTGAGCGTGTGTGGATCAATTCCAAGCGGAATATTCGTTTCTATTCCACTTTGTTTGTCCTAACAATCGTCTTTGGTGCTAAGTGTGACACATTTTATGGGTTAGCATATGGCGTACTAACATCAAATATATTTAAATATGTAATATTGTGAAATCGCTAATCTTTTTATATTTTTGTTAGATCAAGCAAGCTCAAGCCTTTTACTATGCGGTAAAAAAAACCGTTTTCATACTTTGAATGTTACGAAGCGATTAAGGACCATCCAACTTGCGTTATGGTGAAACCAACTACTCCGACTTCGTATGCAAGTAATTTCGAAGCTACTTCTCCCGTTTCTGAATCATCTCTAGTCATCAATTGGGGTGGCGAGGAAGTCAATGAGACACCACAAAGAACCATGGCCAGTCCCTTGAGTTTGGTTAGACCGATTGGATGCAAGGAGACAAAGGTAGCAAGGCGGCCAAAGAAACAAGGTAATACTTCTATTTAGCAACGAGTTGAATTTTTGCAAACCATTGGAAGTGATCAAGCATCGGGGCATACCTTATGGAATATGCATAATTAAACCGAGCTTAATTATTACAAAGAGTGCATACAATTTCAACAACGGAAAGAAGCAAGGGCGAAAAATGAGTTGCAAGTCAAGAAATAAGAGGAAGAAACAAGGATCATGATAATGGATTTGGAAACTATGACCCCAATCTTGAAAAGTTATTTTACCAAGAGAAAACTAGATATCCTTAAGGAAGGAAAAGTTATTGATGAAATATTTTCAGATTGTTATCACCCGCGTGTGCTCTTTCCATAGTAGTTATAGTATTATCTTGAAAATTAATCTAGGTTTGGCTTATCATTATGTAATTTAAATTTTTGAGAAATAAAAATATAATTTATTCATTTAGATAAAACTGAAACGCATATTTTCTACACATATTAAAGTAAAACACATACTAAAATTGAAACACACATATTAAAATGAAAACACATAATAAAATTGAAATACACATATTTAGACACATATTTAGAGTATTTGATTGATTTCAATCCTCTAGCTATGTTTCACTAAGTCCTTCTGAACCTCTGTATGGATATAAATGGATTCAAGATCAGCAACACGGTCGTGAAATCGTTGCATATTGTGTTCATCTTTTCTTATTGGCTCAAAAGGAATTCGACTCCCTTTTGCATCCACTTGCCCATCAAAAACCTGGAAATCTCTTGATGAGTTTTGCATATCTTCTTCTTCATTCTCCTCATACTCTTCCTTCGATCACAAACTCATCCTCGATGATCATGTTATGCAATATGATTCAAGCTAACATGATGGATGTGATTATCAATTCTTGTGCAATGTAAAACTATGAGGAATAATTGTCCAACGAGATTGCAAGATGCCAAAGGCCCTCTCCACATTTTTCTGAAATGCCTCTTGTTTCTTTGTGAAGAGCTTATCTTGCGGCGACTGGGGATTGTAAATTGTTTTAAAAAATGTAGAGTACCTTGGACATATTCTGTCTGCTACATAATAAGCATTGGAGTATCTCTGTCCGTGGACTTCATAAATGGCAGTTGGGCTTCTTCCAGTAAGGACCTAGTCGGAGACATCGGAATAGTTGAGCACATTAATGTCATTTTGAGCTCCGAGCACCGCGAAAAAACTATGATATATCCACGTATCATACGACACCACCGCCTTTAGGATAATAGTGGGCCGACCATTTCTCCATAAGTATGCCCCTTGATGAGCAGTTGGTTAGTTCTTTTACTTCCAGTGCATGTAGCCGATGTTTTCAATCATACCTAGAAACCCTCGATGTTGGCCATTTAGGAGCCGAATGAGGTCCTTTGGTGTTGGAGTGCATAGGTATTTCAAACCATAGAGATTAACCACTTTGTGGCAAAACTTCATCATACATTCTAGTGTAGTCGATTCCCCTATCCTTGTAATTTTGGTACACTGATCGACGGTTGCACCGTATGCCATCATTCGTAGAGCACTGATCATCTTTTTTTAGGGAAGAAACCCTAGCATTCTAGTGGCAACTGCTCTTTGATGCCAAAATTGATCGTGGTTGCAGAAATCCATCATGATAGTGTTGAATATGTCTCTGCTCATTCGATACCTCTGACGAAATTTATGCACGTTGAAGATAGGGCGCTTGAAGAAGTAATCTCCCATGAGATTCAATCCCCTCGACTCCCTCAATCTTGGACGATTTACTTTGCGACCAGGATGTGAACCGTGACCTTCTGGTTCATCATTAAATTTTGCCTCCTCCATGACCGCCTAATTGACGAATGATTCCTCCATGTCGTCATCCTTTGGTTTTGTTGCCTCTGCCTAATAAAATTGTGAAAAATGAAAGGATTCATCAAAGTGATATCAGAGTGATCTTGCAAAGTTTTTAGAGAGATGTGTTATCTACTCGAATTGGAAGATACTTGTAGCTAGTGCGAGTATATAATGAGTGATGGATGAAAGTTTTATAGCCAATTGTAAATATTTTGATCTTTGAAGATGAACACATCATCATTGGTCAAAAATCTTACAGAAAATATGGTCCAATTATTTTTTCGATAACGCTATCTGGAAGTGACATGTGTCACATCGTCATTATTCAAAAATCTTACCGGACATATAGTTCGATTATTTTGTCGATAATCACATGTGGATATGACACGTATCATATTTTTATTAGTCAAAAATCTTATTAGAAATTATATATATTTATTTAGTCAATAACAACATGTGTCACATTGTAATTTATTAAAAATCTATCCGAAAAAGAATATATTAACATTTTACAACATGGTGAATAGTAAACCATCTGTGTACTGCTACATTAAAAAATTGCTCTTCTCTTGCGATATGTTGAATAACTCTTACTCTTACTCTTTCTCTTTGGAAGAGTTGCACTTGCTCTTGCTCTTGCGGGTGCATATGCCTTTAGTCATTCATTCTCGTCTTGTGGTCACATTTCAATGTAGTTGTTTTTTGACTTTTACAACATGTTGCACCTTATCCCTTCCCAATCTCCACCTCCAACCCACCTTCAATCTCGTCTTCTGTTTTCACCTATTTATGGTTCTGGGGAAAAGGAAATAATAATGAACTCATATCTCAAACTGACTTACAAGCATAGATTAAAAAAATGGGCACTGATTTTTTAGTCGTACAAATTCTTTCTCATGAGAAATAGGCTTATAAGTTTTCATTTGCAGTGTTTCCAACTTTTCATGAATTTAATTTTTACATATAAAGAAGAAATTAAGAATCATCGAATAGCTGGTAAAGATTTTCTTGCCATGGATTTCACGGTTTCTTCCTCTTCCTTCTATCTGGTTTTTTTTCTTTTCATTTGCGTATATTTCTTTCAAGTGATTGCTATGAGCACAAATAAATTTCTAGTTCTTTTTTAGAGGAATACCCATGTCTAGGATCATATACTGCGGAATAATTGGAATCACGAACGTGGTATTTTACCAACAATATTTGCGGAGAAAAGCTCTTGGGAGGTATCGATACTGTCTGGGCCCAAATAAACTTAAATATTTTATAATAATTTATGGGCCAAGAAGGATACGGGCCGACCTCTGCGGCCCAGGAAGGATTACTGTGAATCTGGGAAAGAATATCACATACGAGTTTTCTAAGCAAGCTAGGAAGATTTACGAAAGATACATCCCTTCTTTCCTAGTTTTACTTGTTTCCTAGAGTGATTGGAGAGAGAGCATCACAACCTATAAATAAACAAGTCTAAGAAAATTTCAAGACATCTACACACGCACAATTCTGCATATAAGCAATTCATTACTCACAACAAGTAAACAACGATAGTGGCGATCAAAGGAGTCTGGTTTACGAGGTCACCCAACTCAGCAACAGCAAACTCAGAATCTTGATCACTCGATCGAGCGTGGAGATTCAAAGGTTCACTTTAGCAACCAAGCCGACGACGACGATCATAAGAGTTTGATTCACCCGACAGAGAGTGGAGATTCCAAGGATTCAAGAAGTCACCATATCCAGTGTTCTCAACACCTGCCTTAAAAGATTGCTTTGGTTTGTACTCACAACGTGTATAAAGTATCGATCATTTTTGTGGCTCAGCGAAGAGACACAAAACCTAAGTCTTAAAACAACTTAGGCAAGTAGAACTCAACTAGCGAGGTTGGTGCTCTCCTCGCTCTAATCACTTGTAAAGAAGTAAAGACATCGCGGTGCAAAACACATTAACTACATTCTGCCCTCGGCAATGGCACGCCAAGTACGCATAACGCGACCAAAAGAGACAATTTGTGATCTTCTTCTTCACATCGACCTGATTGGAGAAAAAATCAAGCCAAACATTTTGGTGTCTCTCTTAGCAATCATTGAGAATCAATATAGAAGAAAGTTTTCTAGTTGCCGCAAGCACCAGTCACCTATATTTCTGGAACATAACTCAGCCAGTTGTCGGGGCCTAAGTAGCAAAGAAGTCATACAAAGGTTTGGAGTAATGATGAGTTTCAAACCCAAATCAGCAGTCGAGATCTGAGCTCTGGATTCAGTAGCTTACTGTGATTACATCATGGAATGAGACCAACATATTGATGGTCAGCTTAGTCACATCCTACAGGCAGTTACTGAGAATGAATAATCAGTAACATGATTCAACTCAAAGGTAGAAGACATGTGGACCTCCATGCAAGGGGACCGACAAATTTCAATGCAAAATTTGATAGTCTATCAAACTCTATCACTGCTCTAACAAAAATAATGATTGGGAGCTTAACCGCTATAACAACACGGTTGAACATTATGCCAGATATACATAACCGTGAAGAAGAGCGAAGGGAGGATGAAGACCTAAGGGATGAGGAAGAAGAGCAACATCAAGATCATCCTCTATCGCCAGAGTTTGATCTGGAAGAACGAATCGATAAAATCATCACATAGAAGCTGCCTGCTATAGCTAGAGGGGCTGACACCTACGGCGATCCTCTTGGTCCACCACCACTAGAGTGAAAGTGGCCGAAGGGTTACATACCTATTTCCTTCACCCAATTTAATGGAGAGGGACCGGAGACATCTGTCACTCATATGACGTGATTCAGAGCTCAATGTGGCCTATGGGGATTACTAAGTGAATTCAAACTCAGAGTTTTCGCATCATCATTATCAGGAGCTAGATTACAATTGTATACAAATCTGCCATAGGCTTCGGTACTCACTTGGGCTATGATGGAAAGATTATTCACTAAGCATTTCGGTAGAGCGGAACCTATAGTTAAGGTTGGAAAGTTATGCCAAATGACACAAATGCCAAGCGAATCCCCAGTGGCATACCTACATAGGTTTAATACGGCATACACTAAGAGCAAAACTTCATGCACTATAGAGGAGTTGGTGGATATCACAGTAGGGGGCCTAGAGGAGAGATTGCATACTATACAAGTATGTGGATATGAAGTTTACTTCCATAAATGCGCTCATAGCAGTCGCTCAAACTTATGCAACATACTAGGAGGTAGACAACACACGTAATGTCTCTAGAGGGACCTATCATGCAAAGGCTCCATATCATGGAGAATGACATAAGACAGTCTTTGCAACTTACTTGGAAGAAGAATCTGAAGATGAAGACACAATAGTAGCTGGAATAGAGTTAACTGCCAAGTATTCAGTCAAGTCCAAGAAGGTAACACCTACCAAGGGACCAATGCTAGTATTAACAAGTGCATTCACCAAACCAGAGTTTGTAACATATACCTATGATGTGAATGCAACACACGAAATTCTGGATGTCTTGTTGGGCAAGAAATCAACCAAGACAGACTTTGGTGCATACCCGACAGAAGAGTAGCTAAAGGGTAAGAAATATTGCAAGCTCGATAACATGTGGAACAACCACACAACTAAGGATTGTGTGAAGCTGAAGGATCAGATCCAAAAGTGGATCAACGAGGGAAGAATCACAATAGATTGAGCACCCCAGATTGCCTTCTTGGATCATCAGCCATTTGTTGAGAATTGAGTGAGCGCTATAGAGCTATCAAATACTGCAAATACTTTCCGTAGTGACAAAGCTGTTGAGATCTTGGATGACCTTATAAAGGAAGGTATCATAATAGTACCTTTTGGCCTAGCTCCAGATATACGGGGAACCACTAGTAACTCGTATTGCAAGTTCCACCAGGACTGGACACACGATACCAATCAATGCCAGGAGCTTCAGTAAGTAGATCCAATAGTGGATCGATGAAGGAGAAATTGTTGTGCCAAATGAATATGAGGAAGATGTCGGCACAGCTTCGTTCATGGTAGGAACCTTGGAGGTACCATGGTGAGGAGGAGAAAAAAATAAGCAAACTTTGGATCTTAGAAGTCCTGTTAAAGAAATTGCATCTAGCAGCCATAAAACTGAAAACTCAATAGGGAAACAGAAGGAGATTATTCCTGAAGCAACTCTCGTAGTCCTTTGCATACGATGCAAGGCAGAGTAAAATAATGACTACCTGGTTGCGATCACGGAAGTTTGTGAACCCGCAACATCAAATCAAGTGGAAATGAGTCGACTAAATGACTATCTGAAAGAAGGGACTGAAATGAGAGGGGTTTATGCTACTTACTACTAGTGACGCATTGTTGATTTCGTTAACGCTACAACTGAATGCTTTATAGAAGTAATGGCAGGTGAATTAGTAGAATTTGAAAAAGGTACGACAGGCATTGAATTGCCTACAAAAGGGGGATTTAGGGGATCCTTCAATGCTGTTACAGGCACTCATGAGTTTGGATTGGGTAGTGTGATGGAAATAATAGAAGCACCTGTCAAAAGTCGTTCAGTTTTACTGGGGATTCTTGAGTACAAATATCCTCATGGAATGGCATTCTTAGTTTGTAGGATTAAAGATGACTTATGATGAGTTTATAGAGGCTGTACGAGCAAATCCACAGATCAATTGTCCTCCTGAGAAATTTCAACCATCCAGCCCTAAGGCAGTAAAAGGGGTTCCAAAAGACTCGAATTTATACATAAGGTTGCGAGAAGAAGAAAAGAAGCTAGCCAAAGTTGTACAGTGAGTGCACAAAGAAGACTCCAAGCTGTACATCCCTCCAACAAATAGGTTCATCATCAAAGAGAATGTATGGTACATGAAGATAGAAGGGAAAACTGTGGAAATCACTTCTACAAGGAAACAAAAGCAACAGAGGCAGTTCGGTACAGCAAAACAAACCTTGGAGACGTTGGATAGATGGCTAATAAAGCCAGATCAGCTAATTAATATAGTCTCCAGAACAAGATTCAACGGAGGATGAACATGCTCACGGCTAACCCAGTAATTACTTTCGATAGAAATCCTTGCGAGCCTAAAGTCAAAACATCTCGTTCAAGTGTTTTCTCCAGAATCAGTGAGACTGAAGTAATCTCTGAAGGTCAGCGAATGACAAAGAGACAAAGAAAAGTAAGCGAGATGGAGGAAAAACTAGTGCGAAGGTCTGCCTTGAAGCAAATTCATAAGAAGACCGAGACAGTAGTTGAAACTAGCAAAAGGCCAGTGCTTAGATGGCGTCCCAAGCCCTTAGTCGCCAAAGAATAGAAGAAGCAGATTCTTGATCTAAGTAGTACAACCAAGGTGGAAACAAGAACGTTACTTGTTGAAGAATCAAAAAGACCTAAATCCGAGGTTCGCTTGATTCAGACAACCAAGTAACCAATTATGGTAAAGGGGCCATAGGCTGTAACAAATACATTAGCCATAGATGAGATAGCAGAAGCCAACGACGAGGAGGAGTTGGTGAATTATGAGGAAGAGAACGTACTAGACATGAATGTTGGAATGTTATATGTGCTACCAGCTTGGTTTGCAAAACCAATAGGGGCCAGGCAAGTGGCTTCTGTGAGCAGAGTGGCAAAAGAAGTAATCCTCGTAGAGCATGGAGAAGAAGGAGAAACTGTACCTATAATAGATCTAGCATTGCAAAAGTCATAGATGATGTTCTCTAAGCCCACAACAACCATGGCTTCACATATGAGACCACTATACATTACGGGGAACATGGGGGCAACCAGCTCAGCAAAATCATGGTTGGCACTGGAGCAGTAGTGAACATTCTGACTACTCGAGTGATGACTTTGCTTAGGATTCCTAGATCCTCTATATGAGCTACTTCCATGACCATAAGGAACTTTGTAAGAACAGTCTCGCAGACTCTCGGGTTGTTATCCATAAAAGTCAAAGTTGGTCTGGCAGAAGCTACTCATACCTTCTTCGTGCTAGATTGTAATGCACCTTACAGTGCGATTATAGGAAGAGAGTGGATACACAGGATTTATTGTGTCCCTTCATCGCTTCATTAGCAGCTTTTACTTTGGAATATGGAGATTGAAGAATCACATATCATCACTGCAGATCCGAGACCATATTTCGTCTCTATAAATGTTTTGGATGCCAATTACTACAATAGAACCTTAAAACCATTGGAAATATGTGGCGTCGACAACAAAAGATGGCATGTTGGTGTAACAGGCTCTGAACTAGCTCAATGGGGGATAGTGCAGGCTAAAGATGATAAGGCATTCCATGCTTCCTTGAGCTAACCTCTCCGAGCCATCAATGATAATACAACCTTCTAAGGAATCAGAAGCAGAGGCTTGCACTTCTCTATGCAAAAGATTACAAACATATATGATAGAGAAGTGGGTCTACGATTGTCTGCCCACAGTCGTATCGGCAAAATGCGTATACAAAGACGTGCAACAAGGAATCGACGAAGATGGGGTGGTCATTCAACTAGCTCTAGCAGCTTGAGATGATACTCCACCTTAAGTAAAAGATCCCACTAAAAAGATTAACCTAGGAACAACAAATGAGCCAATAGAGGTGGCCATTAGTACTTTTTTGGAGCCTATGGAAAGAAAGAGGCTCATTGAGTTACTACTGATATATAAAGATTACTTTGTAGAAAGCTTTAAGGATATGCCAGGACTTTCTCCAGAATTAGTGGTACAAAAATTACCTATCATGGAAGGAAAGAAACCAGTTCAGCAGCAGATGCAGAGGATGAACGCAGAAACAATGACACTCGTAAAAGAAGAAATAGAGAAAATGCTGAAGTCTGGGGTCATCCAGGTGGATAAATACACAGAGAGGATATCCAACATAGTTCCAGGATGAAAGAAGAATAGCAAGATACGAGTCTGTGTTGACTACACGGATTTGAATCATACTACTCCTAAGAACGCGTACCCTATGCCAGTAACAGACCTATTGGTGGATTCAGTGGCAAGACATAAGATGTTAGCATTCATGGATGATACAATGGGCTATCATCAGATCCCAGTAGCTGAGGCGGCTAGACACAAAACTGTGTTTTGATGCCCATGAGTACTAGGGATATTTGAGTATATCAATATGCCATTTGGGCTGAAGAATGCAGGAGCCACGTATCAGCGAGCCATGCACTACATCTTCCATGATTTGTCAGGAAATACCGTGGAAGTATACATTGACGATATAGTGGTCAAATCAAGAAAGAGGTTTGATCATGTTGAGGACTTAAGGCAGGTATTCAAACAAATGAGGCAACATCAGCTGAAGATGAATCCTATCAAGTGTGTATTTGGGGTACAAGAATGGGATTTCTAAGGATTCCTAGTACACCAGAGAGGCATAGAGGTCCCAGATGATAAGAAGGAAGTTGTAATTAAAGCATCACCACCAAAGAACACGCGGGAGTTGTAGCAGCTTCAGGGAAGGATTAACTTTTTAAGAAGATTCATTGCCAACGTTGTAAGGAAGATGATCTACGCATTTTAGGCGTATTAATTAATATATTTTCTCTACATTTTTGCTTTTTTAATTGCTTAGTTTTATTAGTTTTGATTCATTTTGTTGTTTTTAGGTTTTTGTCAAAAGAGACGGAGTAAAGAGGTCTACAAGCTTTTGAGGCATGGCAAAATGGAGCAAAAATATGAGTGAAGAAATGTTGCCAAAATTCCATGGATCTTGAAGAAGAACAAATGAAAATGATGCAAAAAAGAAGAAGACATTTCTCCTGCACGATCCAGGAAAGCACAACCTTGCCGAATTAATAAAGGATCATTGGGCCAAATTTTTGGAAAATATTCCAAGATGATATGGATATGATATGAGGCCCAAAATATGTGCAATTAAATGGTATTTTCGGGCAAGAAGAATTGGAGAGCAAGAAATCCAAAATTTGTTGAGATTGGGATTCCTAATACTCAAAAAGGAAGGAAATCTGAAGTTACAGGATAGTATACTTCTACAGGCTGTTGAAATCTCGGATCAACTCTGATTGAGGTAATTAAGGAAGGTATTTTATAGCCCTTGGAAAGATATTTCCAATGCTATAAGAATCATGCAATTCGGATATACATAACTCAGGAAAATCGCGTTTTACTACAGGAGGTTAGATTTCTCCGAAATTAATGTGGACTTCTTGTTATGGTAGGAAACAACCTACCCTTCTCCTATATAAAGGGGAGCTCAGACTCAAAGCAGATCATCACTTGTTCCTACACCTAAGCTCTGCCAAACACTCTCCTCCTCCCCACAAATCAAGCCGACATCCTCAAGAAGCCGACTACACCATCATAACGCCATATCTCTTCTTCCACCAACGTATAGGGGATTTCGAGCATCTTCCACCAAAGAAATCTAGTGCTCTTGAGTAGCCTTAGGAGATTCCAAAGCTATAAAAGTGTAACCATGATCTCTTTACTATGTAATTTCTTTGTGTATCAAACTTGGTTATGTGTTTTGGATGAATTTATTTGGTTTCATGAATTATATGTCTTTCAATAAATCTTCCATGTGTTTTATTACTTTTATTCGAAACTTGCATGTGTGTTTGGTTCTTAATGCTTTGATCTTAGATATAGGGGATTCCGAGTCTAAATCAAAGGTGTATAAGGGATTTCGAGCACAAAATATGAAATATGCATGTGTTTTGAGAGTTTGAGTGATAGAATTTCATAGGTTGTTGAGAGATGTATATATGCCATGTTTGAGTGAAGGTAAGGAATAAGATGATCAATTGTAAATAATAGATTAGTATTTTATTTTCGTGTCAAACATGTTTAGAGTCTAGATTTTCTGGATTGTTTGCTTGTCTATGAGTGAAGTATGTTAGAATTTTAGGATCTTGATATGTTTGAACCATAAAGCCTTAAATTCCGTAGATATTAAAAACTAACTTATAAACCCCCTATACATTTACTTTTTTGTTTATAAACGTTGTCATGCATTAGTACCCTCAATTCCTGGTTAAGAACGATCCCTACTTATCAGTGCTACATCTACAAAGAAGCGTTTTAAATTGCATACGTGTGAACTATGTATTGAGTGTCTACTTTGTGTTAATATTTGATGCATGTTTTACTCATTATCAGAAGACCAAACCTTTCGCTCCATTAGTAATGTTACAAGGAGAGAAAGAGTTTGTTTGGGAGCCAATCCACCAAGATGAGTTTGATAAAATCAAGAAATACTTAGTCAATCTGCCAGTCTTGATACCTCCACAGCCAGGAAGGCCTTTGAAACTTTATATCTCGGCAACTGAGTTCTCGGTTGGAAGTTTGTTAGCACAAGATGACAAGGCCCAGGCAGAGAGAGCAATTTTCTACCTGAGCATAATGCTAACAGATTGCGAAAGTAGGTATACACCAATGAAGAACTTGTGCCTTGCTCCATACTTTTCTGGCTGCAAGTTAAGACATTGCATGTTATCCTTCACCACGTGTGTCATCGCTAAGATAGATTTGGTACGATACATGTTATCCCGACCTATACTTAGAGGACAGATTGGAAGGTGGATTCTCGCACTGTCAGAGATTTCACGGCAATATGTTCTGCAGAAAGCAATAAAAGGCCAAGAAATGACCAATTTTTTAGCACATCAACCAATGGAGGATATTCCAGAGCACAAGGAGTTAGAACTATCCCACATCTCCTTAACTTCATGGAAGTTATACTTCGATGGATCTAGTATGAGTGCTTTCGCTAGAGCAGGGATTGCATTAGTAAATTCTCGTGGGGAAACTTTTGCTTACTCTTTTAGAATGGACTGCCATTGCTCAAATAATGCAACAGAGTATGAAGCATTAATCACTAAATTAGAGCTTTTAGTTGACTTAGAGGTCAAGGATGTGCAAATCTGGGGTGACTTGCCACTAGTAGTACTACAGCTCGAGGCAACATTCAAAACTGGAGCAGCTTTGGAACCATACGTGAATGGAGCAAGTGAATTATTGGAGCATTTCACTAGTGTGGAATTAATACACATTCCCAGAGGAGAAAATTATGCAGCGAATGAACTAGCACATCTCGCTACAGGGGTTGGACTCGCAGACGGTGTTCAAGAGCGTATCTACAGGTTGAACGCATGACTCTTCCTTCCTTTATAGTAAGGAAAGAATAAAAAGATGAATGGTATGTAGCCACTTTAAGTTCCATTAATGAAGATTAGAGACAGCCACTCATTACCTACTTGAAAGATCCAAGTACTTCTATAGACAAACGCACTAGGTATTTAGCTCATAATTACCTTCTACGAAACAATGAGCTATTCAGAAGAGGAGGGAATGGTGTTGATTTGCTTTGTGTTTATGGTAACGAGGCCAAATGGTTGCTACGAGAGGTCCTAAGATGAGATGGGATGGTTGCTACGACGGTATGGTTATTTTTGGCCCTCTATTCTAAAAAATTGCATTTCTTTTGCTGAGGGATGTGAAGATTGTCAAGTTCATGAACCAGTTAGCCATATTCCAAATATTCTTATCAAGCCAATCATTAAGCCATGGCCTACGGGAGGATGGGCGTTGGACTTAATTGAAATGATTCATTCTCATTCATCCATGCAACACAAATTCATCATTGTGGCTACTGAATTCTTCACCAAATGGGTGGAAGCAAAGCCATTAAAAGTTGTTGCTACTGCTACGATCAGACAGTTCTTATATGAAGAAGTCATCTTTTGGTTTGGTATTCTGGAATATTTTCTCTCAGAAAGGGAGACAACGTTCATATATGGAGAAATAGAAGAGTTGATGACATACTTTGGGATCCAGTTTTTGCACTCTTCACCATATTACATACAATCCAATGGCCAAGCTGAAGCATGCAACAAGCTGATCCTATACATATTAAAGAGGATGCTTGCTGGTAACCCACGATTATGGCATGAAGATTTATTTAGTACACTTTGGGCCTACAAGACTTTGAAGCGCAGCCTAACAGGCACTACCTCATATGCCCTAATGTTTGGTCCTAATGCAATGTTACCTCTTGAAATCAATGAACAGTCTCTACGAATCATGGATCAGTACCAGTTAATTGGTGAAGATTATGTTCAGGCAATGTGGCAGGAGCTTGAAGACTAGGATGAAAAATGCACTGAGGCTTTGAACAACCTAATCACTGAGAAGAAAAAGTGGCTCGCATTTACGATCGTCGCACCAGAGGACTAAGCTCGCAGAAGGAGAGTTAGTATGGAAGGCAGTTCCCCCTCTTAGTGAAAAACAAGATGGACGGGGTAAATGGTTTGCAGAATAGGAAGAACCTTTCATGATTGACAAAATCAAAGACAAATGAGCTTTCTAACTTCAAGATATAGACAGAAGAATGCATCGTAACCCTATCAATGACAAATTTCTAAAGAAGTATAGACAATCGGTCTGGGAGTACGAAACACCCGCAGAGCCAGCCACTAAGTTTTTCACTTCCTCGCAGCCTATAAGTGAGGCTCGCTCTTCAAGAAAAACTAGGGGCAACAAGTATACACATCAAATTGTTTACAACTTTGGTTGTTTTCCATTTGATTCAAAACCTATTAAAGGGGTTCTTTTTTACATTTGTATTCAAGACCAGCTTTAGTGGTTTACCATTGCTATAGAAATTACTTTCGCTGCGGAAACATGACGTATACAAAGAAGTAAATTAAATCTTTCATTTGATGAAGGAAAATACACTTTGTGAGGCTTTGCAACCTCTAGCTCTGATACCACCCATCAAGTGATGGAAACTCTATAGCAAAATGACCAAACCTAGTAACTAAAGAGGTAAAGTGGTCGATCTAGCTCTTAGTCGCAATATACACCAGGTGGGCGGTCACTAACCAAGGGCTAGATCTATCTCCGTTTGCATTAGACTCTGGCAGCTCAGGGTTTCTCCCTAACAAATCCTAACAAGTCTTCTCTTCATCAGTCCTGATCTTTGACACTCTACCCATACATGTAATAGAAACTTGCAGGGAGTGGGTTGGAACATTCGAAGGACTGAAACATAGGTCTTCAGGAATGGAGTTAGTGAGGAACAACTGAAAGGACCCAACCCCGATTCAGTTACCTAAACCGGAATCGAACCCCTTCTGAAAATACGAACCAACAAAAATTTTTTAAAATTTCGGCAGAGTTTCGTTACTAACGTGGAATTGCATAAACCTGCACCCTGAAAATAACACTTCGTCCTATGCCACAAAAGCCAAACCGTGGGCACCAATCCCATCCGGATTTCTCAACATCATAATATAAACAATAAACATATTGTACTATATATAGTATATCCGTGAAAATCCGTATAAACACGTATCAGAGTGTATCAGAGCGACCACTAGTGTAAATATATACAATATGCACATCAGTAGGCGAAAAAAGAACCTACTGGAAAACACAGGTAGCTCAGATCACTAGCCTCCAACCGCGACGTGAAACACCAAACCTGAACTGCAACTGGGCACGGAAATCGAAAAGCCCAGGGGAAAGACATGAAAACTGTTAGAGTGAGTGGACGAAAATAAATGTCTTCACCGAGTAATATATGTTATAAAACATATGCGAGTCGAAATATAAATAAATCATATCAAATAGTATACGAGGAGACGCTGACTCCAACTCGTAAACAGAGCATGCATAAAGAAAATCTCACAGTCAGAACCACGGGGTCCCTAGCCCACACGTGATTCAGAACCACGGGGTCCCTAGCCCACACGTGATTCTAGCCGGTAAACATCCTCGGGGATCAGCCGGGATGCAGTGTATCGATACAACAACATAACTGAAACTGTACTCTGTGAAAATCAAATCATAAACAGTTCGAAGCAAATGCATGAAACAACATATAAATGTATATATACTCGTAGACGCATATCCGTATATGTATAATCATAAAACACATGCTCATGTAATCCGAAATCTCATACGCATGCTCAAGTTCATAAAACGTATATAAAGACTCGCAAACAATCCGTGAAAAGAAATTGTCCACTCACAGGTGAGCAAAACGCACACTCGCGCTAATCTCGTGGTCCGGCGGAAGATCCCTCGCCTGAAGCACGATCACGATCCAGATCTCGATCTCGATCTCCTGAATATTCACAAAACATAACTGATCAAAATCATAGTCCACAACTCTGTACTGAACCATGGAAACCAACCGTTCCCGGAAATATGAAATGCAGTACAAAATAATTAACGAAATTCCTGAAATCTCCACTCGAAACCCTCGACTGAAAATCGTCTACCCAAATCAATCCGAAAACCTTTGGACGTTAATCGGGGCGCGATTACGAGATAAATGACATTAAAAACACTAAAATCCAAAAAGTCAACTCCTCGCCGGAGCACCACCATTGACCGCCGCCGCTGCCGCCGCGCCGTCAGCCGTGACTTCCTCCGGCGAGGAAGCTCCAGATCAGTAGATTACAAGCAGCTCTACCACTTCTTCTACTACCACGAAGGCCAAAACAACCCGGAACCATTCCAATTTCATCAAAACTCGAATGGAAAACCACTCACCGGTGACCTAATCGGACCTTCACCAATTCACGATTTTAACTCAATCCAGACCTATAGGTAGCTTCTCCAGGACACAAGGAGTCAAACCCCTCAAACCCTCACCACCGTGGCTCGCCGGAACACGGCGAACCAACACCGGCGACGTGCTCAAACTCGGCCCGACTCGGGTTCCACAATAACTCCACCAATTTTCATCAAGCCAAAGCCAAACCCACTCGAAATCAAGAGAGGAAGAAAACCTTACCCTTCACTTGGCCGGAGGTGGCCGGAAAATGGTCGTTGGACGGCAAGAACCCGAAATGGAAACTTTCCTCTTTGGTCAACAGGTCAAACTTCCAGAAATGGAAAGTCAACGGTGGTCAACGCCAAATAGTGATTTTCGACGATTTTACGACTATTTCCGATATTTATACTCGCGCCTCGGGTCAATCGACGGTCCGAAATGAATGTTCGAAATGATTCGGATAAGCTCGAAAAAATCGGATAAACTCGTCGAAAACCGAAACTTCGAATAATCATAATATATTCCTCGGTTATCGGAAAAATCATCCGGAACCGCCCTCGAGCTCAAAATCACGTACTCTACAATTTCCGTGAAGACACACAACTCAAATTCTCGGCCGAAAATATAGTCGCGAATAAAGTCGACGAACCACACATATATCGTAAAACTGCGACTATACCCAATCTCGTGAATCGTGCCGAATACATAACTGATTCTGGTTCGGGTCGTCACAACAACCTACAGAGCTTCCAAATAATTCTGAAAGGCTTGAGAACAAGAATGCAAGTGGAGAGACTAAGCTTAGGTACTTCTACCTAAGACAGGATTGAGCTTGGGCACTTCTACCAAGAGGAGCGTTAGCAGAACAAGAAATCTGGAGGGATTGCCTTGAAGCAGAAAAGAAAAAAGCCACACATAGGAAACATAATCTTTCTGGATGATGGAAGAGCATTTTGTAAAGATGAAGGTAGAAGTAGCACGCTATATATAGCAGCCTAACCCTAGAGGCTTTAACGAGCGAAGTGGGAAGCGTTGCATCGATTCAATACGATAATTAAGGAGGTTCACGCTCCCCAACGATTTGCGTATCTCTTGAAAGACCGAAGATGACCGTTTCAAGAAACAAATTAATGAAGCATTCAAAGCAGACAATTATTCTGCATTCGGCGTGATCTTTGGGGGCATAGAATTAAAGACTAAGCAGAGATATACAGAAAGGTGTTAGGGGCTTCGGACCAGGAGAGTTGAATAAATTAACATTGCCAATAAAAATTAAAGCCCACTAATTAAGGCTTGGTCCATGGTCAAATGAAAATTCTCAGGAAGATTTGCAACGAAGCTACTTAGTTCTTGCATAGTAGTCTTTTCCCGGCATTTGCAGTTAACCTTTTGGCCTCGGCATCAACTGCCAAAGTCCGAATTTCAGTCACATTCTGTAGCGAGGCCTTACCAGTTGCAAGGATTTTCACTGCTAGCTACTTTCTCCCATTGAAGTTTTCCTCCATCTCTCGCAACTCTACTTGCAGATGAGTGATTTCAGCCCGTTTGTTTTGAATCTTCTCCTACTCACCATAGTAGTCCTTGCCAAGGGATGCGATATGAGCTTGTTGTTGCTTCCACTTACGATTATGTTCTTTACAGAGGGAAACAACTTTCTCCTTCTCGAAATTTGCAGTGGATATAGTCTTTTGCAGCTTGAGAAGCTGAAGTAGTAATGCTTCCATCAATCGTAGCGTATGAGGATTAGTAACATCTTTGGCACATCGAGCAATGCGAATGTTCTCCAGGATTGCATTTCAAACCTTATCACTCTTAAGGTCTACAACCCAAAGGTCACGAAGATTGGCAACAACGATCTGTACCTGCGGGAGCTCTTGTTCAGGAAAAACTAACTCCTCAAAGAGCTTCTGGGCCTCCTCTAAAGTATCAACCATGAAATCCCCATCTTCAGGAGGCCCAGCAGAGGGACCAGGATAGGGTATTGCAAAAATTGCAGCATGGTTGGTAGCAGCTCCATCACAGCCTCGAATGACATTCGCAAAATGCCCAAGTGCGTGACTACCCGTATCAAGAGAAAGCTCTTCTGAGTTGAGGTCTTTATGAGAGAAAACCTGCACAAAGAAGGTTAGCATTAAAAATTGATTACCACCAGTCACAAATTGAGGTCATAAAGAGATAGAGTAGACGTGTGGCAGCAGTGGTGAAGTAGAGGCATTATATAGATAAGTGTTTAGGGGAGACAAACGATCATGAGCAAGAGCCTAAAAGAGCCTTGAGTCAGAGTATGTTCACAAATAAAGGAACATCAAAGCAAAATGAGTTTTACCTCTGTTGAAGGGCCTGTCTTGGTAATCATAGTAGTTATCGTAGAAGCAAGGTTGGTTTCAGGAACAAAAAATTTCTTTGCAGGGTCATTGGGCTGTACAAGCTCAGTTTTCTCATCCATTGGCAAATGGATAGTCCCTGGTTGCAACATGGCAGCAACATTCGACTAGATAAACCAAAAACAGTGGTTAAAAAGAAAAAATTCACCCATCATACTCCAACTTATGTGGCCAGGTCAGTTTGATACCTGGACTTTTTTTCGTACGAGATACATACTCCAACTTATTTTTCCATACCGTCGGGGTACCCACATCACATTTCCGTTCAATTTCCGACAAATTTGCTGACATTACACATCTGTTTTTTTTAAAAGTCCATATTACCCTCCCTCAAAGTTTCCCGCCAATTTTCATTTCTAATATAAACCCAGAGTTCATTTATTATCTATTTTCTGGGTTCCGTAGAATTTATTCATATTGTGAACCTTTTTGTTAGAGATTGATCCATTAGTACTCCGAAGAAAAATTTAATCTTGGTGATGGGTTTGTGTTAAAATCACATCTTTGTGTGGTAGTGAGAATCATTTACTCATGTATAGTTAATCTGTCAATGTTTTTGATATGGCAAAGTGATGATAACCAGGACATCACAATGAGAAATTCCTTTCAGATACTTTAGTCCTTCAGAGCATATTCTTAATGTTTTCACTTTTCTTGTTTTGTTCCATTGGGCTTTGGTAGATTCATGGGAGCTGATAATGTGAAGTCATGACTCTATTGTGTGTAGTTCCATGTACAACTTGCAGATGTCATTAAAGTTGTGTGGCCGAAACAGAAGAAGTTTAATACTGTTGTAAAAATTGCAGGTAGCCTAAGATATGGCAACAAAACCAACAGTTGCTTTGAGAGCTATACTCGTCGGAGGAATAGCTGCATTTGCGAAAGTAGCCACTGCAATGAAAGCTGCAGGTGGTGCCAAGCTGGGTGTAGCTGCAGCTGCCATGTCGGCAGCAGCAAGTGCTGAAATGTCATCAAAACAAGAAACAAAGGGCGGCTCTAAGCAGCTTCCAAAGTAAATTTATTTCTGTACCATGTAACATGTAATTTCTGTAGCTTAGTGTTGGCTCCCCCCTTTTCCATTTGTTGGGACGTCGGAGAAAAAGTGCTACACTTGAGCTGTTGTTTTGGATACAAGATCTGTGTAATCTTAATTGTAAGACAATGCTGAAACTCTTGAAATAAATTAAGTGGTTTTCATTCTGAATCTGTCCTGTTTCTTTTGAAAGTCAATTCATCAGGCAAAGAAACAAAGGCAAAAGCAAGATCACTTCACTATGACTACCCTGCACATATGCAAGAGCTAACATTTTGCTTAGCATCTAGGGTTTGTTGGTTGAGTCTTTGCAGCTGCACTATTATTACGAGAGTCAAAATCCGGTGCCAATCTGAACCTAAGAATCCTATGAGTGCGGCCAAGTGGGCCTGCTTGGCTGCTCGGAGATTGGGGTCCTCCTGTTTCTTCATGAACAACAGAGACAACTTCTTGTTTGAGTAAAAGACAAGTCCCAACAGTATCATCCCACTGTCCAATCAGCTTAAACTTGTCATCTAGAACCATTTCCGGATTCATCGTATCCAAACCGGAAAGAACATATGGTGCATTTGGTGGAATCGAGATCAAGCAATACATATTCTTCTTCTCCTTTCCAAATACTAAACCAAGTATTTGTTCCAGCCTTTCAGGAAAATTTTTGAGCCCTATCTGTATTGAGCAAGACTGCCAATTGAAATGATTAACTCGATTGTTCTTCTTTGTATTAATGTATAAAATCTGAGTGTCATAGTGCTTGCTACAAAGTCCATGAAAATTCTTGAAAGGTGGAAATGAAAGGTTCAGAATATGAATAAACTCTACGGAACCAGAAAACAGATAATAAATGAACTCTGGGCTTATATTAGAAATTAAAACTGGCGGAAAATTTTGAGGGAAGACAATATAGACTTTTAAAAAAAAGATGTGCAACGTCAGCAAATTTGTCGGAAATTGAACGGAAATATGATGTGGGTACTCTAACGGTACGGAAAAATAAGTTGGAGTATGTATCTCATACGAAAAAAAGTCCAGGTATCAAATTGACCTGGCCACATAAGTTGGAGGACGGTGGGTGAATTTTTTCCTGGTTAAAATATGTGAAGACAGTTCAAACAAAATAAATGTGTACATGATTAACCCACCTCAGGGACTGCAGTGTCTCCTGAGGTAGGGAACCTTCACCGTTTACAGCCTCTCCTCCCTCCCTTAGAGATGAGTTAGAGTCTTGGACCTCTCGAGTTTGGACTTCCACGTCAACAGGATTAGCTATCAATTCATGAAGGGGTTGTTTATAGACTTGTTCAATAAGGATAATATTTTCTCAGGCCAAGGGAAGAGTGTGATCTAAGGTAGAAGAGGGGCCCTCATTATGGTACTGATTGGGAAGAATCTCATGAGAAGGCTCTCTAGTTGATGATGAAGAGTTTGCAGGAGCAGCATTCTGAACTCCCTTTCCTTTGCCCCTCGTAGCATGAATTTCCAATGACTCACTATATTTGCTGGCAGTATTAAGCGAGACAGTGAAGGGAGAGTCTAGACTTACTTCTCTTTCAGGTCCTTTCCCAGGATGTTCCACTCTATAACTCTGTTTAGAATAACAAAGTTGTTTCTACAATCAACATCAATGGATAAGGCAAAAAGGCACTAAACAAGGCATTAGTTTACAAAAAAACAACCAAGGAAGCTTACCAGTGGAACTTGCTCGAATGAATCCTCATTCTCTTGATTCCAATTTTCAACCACAGGGGAACTAGGGAAAGGGAGAGTCTTCTTCGTCTTTGGAGTACCCTTCACGGAGGCTCTCATTGTAGGATTCGCAGCGGCCATACTAGCCGAAAGAAGTTTGGTACGTTTTACAGCTGAAACAGGCGATACACTGCTTTACTTTTTCTTCCTCTTTTTATCCTTATTACCTTGAGAAGGGGCCTTCGAATGACCCAAAGTCTTCTTATCTACTGGAAGCTTGAAGAAAGAAAGAAAAGATTATGGGAAGATCCGATGAAACGTGTCAGTCTTGCTCTTCCTCGATATGTGACTGTAGTGATGCTTGCACCAGTCTGAATAGGCGCTAACAGCAGAATAGGTAGCACATATGGTATGACAATGAATTTCTTCAAGATGCACAGGAGGAAAGGTATGAGTTGTGTACTCCTACAGCGTACTTGTAGCAGGTTTATCCATATCAATCCCCTAGGAAGTAAATCCATTAAGGGAATAGATCAGTGGGCAAGGAAGATTTTGGGTCCAACCAAATTGTCGTGCAAAATGATTAGGAGCATACAGTTCAAGTCATACCACTAAATCAGAAATGAAAATATCAGAGCAGGAGGTACACTGAATGAATACCTCATTCGCAGCAAGAGTTTGAGTCGGAGAGAGTATAAAGCCAGTTGACAGCTCAAGCGGGTATCTGTGAGTAACCACTAGTTTCGCTATTTCCATAGAAAATTTCCTCATGGTCCAGAACTAATTGATGCATTGAACATAACTCAGAGGGTCAATCTCACCAGTATGGACTAGAGTTCTTCCTAAGAGTTCGTTGTGCTCAAAATCGCTGCGAAGGAAAGGAAAATACACCTGAAGCCAGTGGTGTAAAATCCAAACGGGGCCAACAAACTTAAGTTTGAACGGGTTTAGAGAAATCCACCCGAGACTACGAGAGTGAATGCCCAAAGCAAGTTGAGCTAGACTGAGCTTTTGGCCGATATAGAGTGCTTCGGAGGCCTTAGTAAAGGTACCTGTCATCTTATCCACAGCAGCACAAAAAACATAGCGACTCATTTTTTGTCCGTTGTGCATCAGAGCCTAGGACAAGTTCAACAGTGGCCTGGAAGGATTCCTCGTTGTAGCGTTTTCGCTAAGTAGAGTACGCGGCACTGGTAGGACGTTAGGGGTTTACATGAAACGCATATACTTGATCATCGAGGGTACCAAGAATATATGGCCAAGCCGCAGTAGGAAGCCCAGTAACAGTGACCACATCCAGTAGGCTCACACTCATATTTCCACAGATGAACAAAAAGGTGTTACTGCTCGTCTCCCAAAAGCACAATGCAACAACCACTAGAGTACGAGCGCCTCCCGAAGGAAGATTGAAATATAAATCCAAGGCCTGGGCGATTCCAACCTGCACCCAGAATTCTTCATCCAAGGATTTACGATCCTTTTACCATAGGAGGTCTTCCTCCTTGTTACTGGGCCATTTGCCCAACTTGACATCAAAATCTTTACCATCCCACTGAATGGGCTCAGTGGCCTCAACACGATCAGTAAGCAGAGAACGATGAACTTTCCAGCTAAGGGCAGAAGAGACCTTGGTAGTATCAATTGTTGGACCCAATATGACTTCATCGCCCTTGCTAATATCAAGCCTTTCATATAGAAAGCTCTGATCCCGATGAAGGCACGGGAGCATATGGGCATAAAAGCGTTCAACATCCTTTTGGGAAGATTATGGGCAGAATTTTTGGTAGGGTGCCATGGCTGTAGAAAGGAGGATCGAAATGGCGGTAGAAATTTCAGAAAGTGCAAAAGCATAGAGAAGAAGCTGTTAAGAAGAGAGAGAAACACAAGTAAATATATCAGGGTTTTTAAACGTTGGGTGCAACTTTCCAAACAGGTGCACTCAAGTAGCCTAAGCGAGGTTGTTGAACTGTTGGGAACGACACATCACAACAAAGACCTCTTCGATTATCTATGAGTTAATCTCGTGGTCTGGGGGGCAATGTTTGGGTCCAAAATAAACTTAAATATTTTATAACATTTTATGGGCCAAGAAGGATACGGGTTGACCTCTGTGGCCCACGAATGGTTGCTGCGAAACTGGGAAAGAATATCATATACGAGTTTCCTAAGCAAGTTAGGAAGATTTACGAAAAATACATCCCTTCTTTCCTAGTTCTACTTGTTTCCTAGAGCAATTGGAGAGAGAGCATCACAACCTATAAATAGACGAGTCTAAGAAGATTTCAAGACATCTACACACACGAATCTGCATACAAGCAATTCATTACTCGCAGCGAGTAAACAACGACAACGGTGATCAAAGGAGTCTGGTTCACCCGATAGAGCGTAGAGATTCCAGTGGTTTACGAGGTCACCCAACTCAACAATAGCGGACCCAAAATCTTGTTCACCCGATCGAGCGTGGAGATTTGAACGTTTCAAGAACTCACTATATCCAGTGTTCTCAACATTTGCCTTAAAAGATTGCTCTACTTTGTACTCGCAACGTGTATAAAGTATCGATCCTTTTGTGGCTCAGCGAAGAGACATAAAACCTAAGTCTTGAAACAACTTAGGCAAGTAGAACTCAACGAGGGAGGTTGGTGCTCTACTCGCTCCAATCGCTTGTAAATATGCAAAGACATCGCGGCGTAAAACACATCAACTACATTCTACCCTCAGCAGTGGCACGCCAAGCACGCACAACGCGACCAAAAGAGATAGTTTGTGATCTTCTTCTTCACATCGACCTGACTGAAGAAAAAATCAAGCCAACCAAATACATGGGTCCAATCTTTTGGATTTGGATAAGACTCAGAGAGTAGAAGAAGACTGACTTTCATGGTTTATTTTTAATGTCGTATCTTAAATGTTAATGGAAAACCTCTTTGATCCAGAAAAAACAGATGTGAAGATAGGCACAGACCATGGAAGAGAAGAAGAGGATACAAGAATTCAGCATGGATTGATTTTGAAAAAAAGAAGGAAATAAAGTGTATCTAAGTCATAAGATCAGAATGAACGGTGATATGCATTGGTTAGGAAGAAGTTAGGAAAGGATCTGAATCCCTAAGATATATAGTCTCATCATCATTGTTGATACCCAAAAAGTCATTAAGCTCATTATGTATTCGGGCCCAAATTGAAGACAAGTTGCCCGTCGTAATGCCATAATGCAAAACGCAACATGCCATTATTAACTACGTTTTGCCCTAGCGACCATATTTTTAGTGTGCCCAAGTTGCACTCATGCACTATTTGGGGCTTATAATCGTGGGTATGGTGTGGAAGGTAATGAAAATACACATGCTCGTCGTTGAATTAAACAATCAATAATTTCAGCCTTAGGCCTGAAATTCATGCCCGATAGTTTAAATCAAGGACCAAGCGATTTGGGAATTAAACCCTCTTTGAAGCTCAATACTCTAAAAACCTATCAAAGGCCCAGTCTAATTCTAAACCACTCATTGTAGCCCAATTACCAAGCTCAACAATCTAGTTCCAACTAAATAACTCCTTGTAGTGGAAAAAACACCAAATAAGCAGATGCTTCCTCATCTCTCACTCTCCCATGGCAAGAGACCCCTACAACTTTGAACACCACAATCAACCTCTTATTGATGTTGAGCTGCATGCCTTGACCTCTTACAATCTTTAAGCCCTCCAAAATCCCTCATAGACCCTCTACAAACACTACCACACCCTCTTATTGGCATAGCTCTCTCCATCCTTGAGAATCCATGCAGAAAGAGAGGAATCCAGCCAGCAAAACCCTTCCTAGAAACCTCTATAAATAGAGTAACAAGCCATAACCCATCAAAAAACCCATCATAAGCCACCACTCTATAGGCAAAGTACTCAAGCATTTCAAGCACACCAAACAACCCTTCTTTTCAACCAATCCTATCACCCTTAACCTCTCTCAGTTTTTCAGAGACACTAATTCTCAATTCTTAATCACTTAAGTGTATTTTTAGCTCCCACACCATGCGCATGCTTTAATGTCTCTTTCATAATTTGAATCACATATTTGAGTTGTTTCACTTGATTGATGATAAACTTAGCCTAATCTCAACTTATGCAAAAAAAACCTCTTACATTTTGGCTACTCCGCTGAGGAAATTAGGTTATGATTCAAACCATGGAAGTAGCAACATTTCAATATTAGTTGTTAAATCTCACTGCAACATGAAGAAACAAGTGCTGAAAACCATGAATAAGCAAGAAGAAATGACTATGAGCAACCTTATACGAGATTCACATGCAAAACTCTTAACCCATGGATGAAAATCAAATCAAATCAAGCCATGCTACATGCTTAATCATACTAGATTTCCATTTTAACAGAAGCAGCATGCAAAGCTTCAAATGATGCAGCACTCAGTCTCAATCCACAGCAGTTCATGTTCCGGTTTGATATTCAAACTATATTGAAATACCAAACTGCAACACTAACTCAATCCAACACTGTTCGATCAATACCAACTACAATTACTTAATCCACCACAATCCAAGTCCTAGTTTAATCTTATGCGTTGCAGCAGTTCAATTCACCACCGCAGTTCAAGTTCGAGTTTAAATTTCAAAGTTCAAACTCTATTACAATACTAGCTACATCAACAACTCAATCCACCAAAATTTCAAGTTCAAGAACAATCTTCAGACTTATTTGGAGTACCAACTACAACAACAACTCAATCCATTGATGTTAAAGTTTCAATTCAATTTTCAAACTCTACAACAACTTAATCTTCCAAAGTTTAATATTGAGTTAAATCTTCAAACTCTAATACAATATCAATTACAGCAACGCTCAATTGATCACATTTCAAGTTCTAGTCCAATCTTTATACTTTATTATAGTACCAACTACAACACCTATAATTACAACTAACTGCAGCACCTCTAGCTATAGTTCAAGTTGTCCATAACATAATCATCTTATGAAAGTCAAGATACAACTCATGTTACTTCCCACTTGTACTCATGCTATTACACTTGGGAGCTGAATTGATATTTAGTTCAAAGAAATTGCCAACAAATTCTAATGCCAAAATCCATGCATTGATGTTCTTATCAACGAAGACATACTTATTTCGAACTTTATCAGCAAAAAATATTGCAATAGTAATCCACTACAATTCAAATTTTATCCACTCTTCAAATTCTAATAAAGTACCAACTATGGCAGCTCAATCCATCACATTTCAAGTTCTAGTACACTCTTCACACACTATAGAAGCTCAATCCACCATAGTTTTGGTTCAGATCAATCTTTAAACTTGATTGATGATAAACTCAGCCTAGTCTTAATACATTTGAGTTGTTATCTCTTGATTGATGATAAAGTCATCCTAATAATAGCTTATGAAAAAAGACCCATTACAATCATCAAGTGTGATAATTCTTCAAATTGTAGTAGCTCGTTCTAGATGAGGTAATTGGCGATATTGCTGCATCCGACCTTTGTATCTATTATATAGTAATTTTTTTTTGTCATCAGCATGAGGCTACCAATCTAGTGGCACTGGTGGTAATGGACATCCAGTAGATAAACTTACTTGTTAGTTGATAAACAAAGGAATACAAGAAATTAGGTATGTCCCTTAAATAATGAAAATATAGAAACTTGTATTTGTGGTACTTACCTGTACAAAGTGGTTGTCATTAACCAAACCAGTTTCAATCTCTGGCAGCTCTTGGCTCTCAAATCGACCATTTATATGTTCCATCAAAATGGATGAATGTAAGGCATTAACCATTAGATAAGTTTATAACTATGACTCCGTAACATGTAGCAATTAAATGTCTTGTCTCTGTAATACACATCCACTTTATCTTTGGTGCAGCAAATCTAGAATGTTTAAGTATCTGATGTATCTTATTCATATTGTCTTCACTGTCGTAAAGTTCATGATACAAGTAAGGCATACCTTGTAACTCATTTATTAGGTCTGTTCGAACCTTGCACCAAGAACGTCTACCAAATCCCATAGCCAATACTATAACTCTATTACAACAATTACCATATGATTCTATATCAAATGTACCTGAAATGTCTGGCCTCATGCCTAAAATAAATTACGACATATATTTTTGTGTGAGGTCAAATTGTGAATTGCTTTGGCTAACGTGAATATGTTGTACAAAAATTACTCTTTGTTAGTTTATGTTCACTAATTATGATTGAAATAGTGTCATAATATGTAACAACTAAATTATGTACCTAATTATTTTGAGAATACTCATTCACTTTTGTAGATGCATTAACAACTTCAGCTTTTGGTGGTTCTATGGGTTGGCTCATTTGACTAGCCAAAGCATCTGCAATCTCAAATGTTGAAGGTAGACGACACTACCACATTTTGAATAATTACCGGCGATTTTTTCCTCAAAAATCACAGGTAATGTCTTTTTTTTTCTTTTTTTTAACATTGCCGGCGATTTTTCCGGCAAATCGCCGGCAATGTCCCGCCAGTAATTAAAAAAAAAAAAGACATTACCGGCGACTTAAAGTAAGTTGCCGGTAATGTCTTCTTTTTTTTTGACATTACCGGCGACTTAAATATAAGTCGCCGGCAATGTCTTTTTTTTTTTTTAATTACCGGCGACTTACATTTAAGTTGCCGGTAATGTTAAAAAAAAAAAATAGACATTGCCGGCAATTTTTCTGGCAAATATCGCCGGTAATGATAAAAAAACATTGCCGGCGATTTTTAAATCGCCGGCAATGGTTCAAACGTGGTAATGCGACGAGTACCAGTGTCAATCTTAAAGGGTCTCCCTTTAGTCTTAGTCTTCTCATTTGACTCTTTAAGCATTATTTTTTCTGGATTCATAAGCTCGTCAATCTTCAACAAACTTTGCTTCCTGATCTCATTATCACGTTTCTTTAGCCAAGTTTCCAATTGTGTCAAACAAAATTTTACTAAATCTTCTTCTTGGTGATCAATTTTGTCTACCAAGTGCCCAACACCTAATCTTTTCCAATGAGAATGAATAACATCAAGTGGGATAGGTTGATGAGGTTTTTGATATTCGACAATCTCATGTGTACATGGCAACTGGTGAGTACGACGAATGACACAACCACATGCTACAACATCCTCTACCACTGTAACAACCATGTATTCATGATGCATTTAGTAATATAAAAAGTAATTTCAACAAACATAAACCTAACAAAGACAAACATTACCTATTTGATTCACGAACAATTTTGTTCAAAGCAGTAATAGATACATTACTAATAAACTCTTTAAAGTAAGCTTCATTAAAGTGATGCAGGACAAAATATCGACTCTTTTTGAATGATGCCTTTTATTGCAGTATGTTGCAATTCCAACAAAGAGTGAATATAACTTTAAGATACACTAAAGTCTAATCGGCTAGAGCCCAGCTACTGCTTGAGTTTTGAATGTGCACTTTCCACCCTAGAAGATCAGATAGAGATATATCCAACATATGTTTCAATATAGAGTATTCAATATAAAATTTGATAAAGTTACATTTACATGTTTTGATGTAGTCGTACCAAGATGCATATAAGTATCTGTCCAAACAACAACAAGTCTATCCTTATAGTTTTTCAACTAAGTGGTTTTCGAATATTTAATGGCATTAGGATATGTACTAAATGTATATTCAAGCACTTGTACATTATTCAAGTACTCATCTTCGGTATTTGAATTCACAACGGACTGTCAATCATTGACGAACATATCTCATCCTTCTTTTTGTGCAAATAATTTTTTGCAATTAGTTTCCACATTTTTGTTGATATGCCAACGACATAACATATGTCAAGTATCAGAAAAAACACTGCTTATGGAATTCATCAAAGCTAGCTCTCGGTCGGTGACTATCACATCTGGGATACAACTATCATCTAGTAAAGTCTTGAGTCTAGTCAAAGCATTGTCTTCTTTCTCTTTAGACATGTAAATAAACGCAACATTAAAGGTCAAGTTAGTGCAAGTGATCCCAACAATCTCCAAAAGTGAAAAATAATTCTTGTTTGTCCTGTAAGTATAATCCATGATAAGTACATGTAGAAATGTACATAAAATCTCAACACTATAAAGATGACACTAGAACAAGTCTGTCACTTTATCACTGTCACTGCTATGATGTTCAATAAATTTGTGCTCATGTAAATTCTTGAGCAAATGTCGCATTTGTGTACTCCCAGCCCTTATTTTTGTCCTATATCGTTGTCTGACATTATATATTGACTTCTTAATTGTTACATTCTTCAGATTTCTTCTCTAAATAGCAGTCAAAATATCCTTAGGTTCACTAAACTAATGGACATATCCACACACAATGTATTTTTTCCCTAGTTAAGTGATCTGCAAATAAATGACCATGAAGATATTCTAAAGCAGCATGATTATGTACTCCACAAATGATCTATAACTTCCATTCATCATCTATCCTAATGTTGATGTCTCTCAATCAGAAAGGGCATCCACATTTCTCTGTACCAGTAAGTCGTCGACGCTTTTCTTTTGCCATTCTTTATCAGATTCTTGAATGTCATGATCAAACTCCATAGGTTTATAGGACTTGAATATACTATTCCTTTCATAGCAAAAATTTATTTTCGGTCTCTTCATTTTGTTACCAACTTTTTCAAAATCGAGATCTTCGAATAACAATGACAATATTGTTCTTCATCCCTTATGCACAAACCCATTCAATTAATTATGCTTTACTTTTTAATATCTGCACAAATAAATACTATTCCACATTCCCAACTAAAACTTTATATAACTTTTAGACTATAAAAACTAGTTTACCTTATTCATAATAAATTGCTCAGTATGATTTAGAGGTTCCATGTCAATTCCATTGTATTGGGTAGAGGCTCTGCTATGATGTTGTTCATGCTGTAAGTTATATAAGATAGTAGAATTAACATAGATATATCAACAATGTAGACTTAAAAACCTTCTTGGCATGATGCAAGAGAAAGAATAAAATAAGAAATACTAAGATAATGCTTATCAAAGATAGTATAAATAATGGTACATGTGAATTCACATAGTAAATATAATAAGAACTTGATATTCTATTAACCTTTACTCTGTTTATATATAATATGAATTTGTCTAGCTATGATTACACAGACATGCATATATATATATATATATATATGATTCTAGTTTGCTCATCATGTCCTATATTGACAGGACCCGCCTCAGATAACTGACATCATTTGAAGCAAGCCTTGTGGGACCCGCATTAGGATAACTTGCATCGTTGAGTCAATACAAGCAATCCCAATTCGAGTTACCCAAAAACATGAACTAAGGTACAACGGCTCTAATTTGACTGAAAGTTTTTTATTGAAAGAAAACACAGAACTGATAAGTTTATAAAACATAAGAGTGTTAACTTTAAAGTTTACAACTGACAAACATAATTTACAAAAAAGTATGTATTCAAAGCATCTAAGACCAGCCATAAAGAAATATAAACAAAAGTAGGTCTTTGAGTAACCTACTTTGATGAAAACGGAAGCTGTGGGAATTCTATGCCTCGACAACTAGATGGACACATCTTCAGCCGTCTAACTTAAGATCTGGGCAATGTAAAACAAAGGGACCAGGAAATGCAATTTTAAAACATTAGAGTGAGTGGACATAAATAAATAAACATAAAACTAAAAATCGACTATCTATGCATTTCTAACAAACTGGAAGTTTCAAAGCTGACATGCAGTATATTGAAACGTTGTCAAGATAATACTAGGAAAAATTGGTGACTGGGGTACTAGCTCATAGTCGCCACTACAGAAAACTTACTTCATGATGTACATAATATAGGAACATTGGTTGGGGGTGCTAGCACACCAACCATTTATATGAGAGATTTATACTGACTCTCACAAAACTGGAAACGATGACTAGGGGGTGCTACCTCACTAGTCAACGCTAGATGAAACGATTTCTAGATCCTACTTAATAGAGATAATGACTTGGGGGGTGCTAACTCGCCAGTCATATGATGATCATCTAGGGGGTGCTACTATACTAGATGACCTATCTCGATGGTTAACTTGTAGGGCTAGTCACTTGAAGGCCAGACCAAGTGACATATCATACGTATGCATACATATAATATTATAATACTAACTAACATTGAATAACTGACTGATTAGTTTACTGAACTTGAAAACGTATAACTGAGACGTATAATGGAAACGTATAACTGAATGTAGAACATATAACGTATAGCTAAAACGTAAAAGTTCCTAAAATGATATGCATTACCAAACATATAGAGAACTGATCTTGGAAAGCAAACATTGAAATCAAAAGTGCTAGACTGCATTCTTTATGTTTGAAAACAAAAGTCCACTCACAATGTTAGGCTAAATCTCCTATCGAACCAATTGCTAAGCCATCGATGGCTTCGTGCGTTGTCCTATAACAACGAATATTATTTTATTACCACTTTGCCAAAATGATACTGTTTGACTAAGTTCATTATTCCGTCAAGAATATCGTATTCTCGAATTACGTAATTTCTGAAATTCTAAAAAATTATAAACTAATCATATTATTAATCCAATAAGGTCCAAGTCCAAATTAAACTAAGTCCAATTAATCGAAAACTTCTTTATTGTAATCAGTATGCTATTACGAACAAAACGACATTAAACTTCTGCCAAAAAATCCATCGCCAGAGCATCGTTGTGAATCACCACTGCCGGCAATCCCGCTCCAAATTCCGGTGATCTGAGACCAAACCTGTTCAAAATCAACCCAACAACAACTTTCTCTTCTATAACATCCAATTCTTCACGGAAATAGCCGAATTTACCTTTGAAGTCAAGAAAACCGAAAAATTCCAAATCTTTGAATCTTCAATTCTCCCTTCTCTGATTGATTCAAGACTCGTCTTTGGTATGTATGGATTCAAGAAAAGAAGGGCTACAAAGCCCAGAGGGTTTCCTTGACTGATTTGAGCTAGAAATCAAAACCACCCAAACTGTAGGGTTTTTAGATTTTCGATTGGTTTTCTTCAATTCCTGACTTAACCGATGAACAAGAGGTTCGTGGGTGTATTGGAGATGATAAAGGAGATCAAGAGAAAGATTTTGACACCTTGATCACTTGATTTGGTGGCCGGCCGGTGGTAGACCGTTGACGACAGTGAGAGAGAGACTAGACCAACGAGAGAGGAGAGAGAAAAAGTGACGAAGTGAGAGAAAAAGGTTGCCTAAAATGGTAACTAGATCTCTTCCAAAATCGGCAAGTTTTCTATTTATTCTTGCGTATTTACCATATCGTAACTTTTCGACAAACTTCCTCCAACCATAACTTCTTCATCATAACTCTAATTTTAATGATCTAAGAGTCCACGGATTCGTCTCCACGAGCTCTACAACTTCACTAAGATAGTTTATCACGTTATAAAACTAATAAATAGTCGATCAAAGAACTTCTGATAACTACAAACGGTGCAAAAATTATTTACTATCTTCGACTAAACCTTATTCGATGTAAAACGGTAAAACTTAGGTACGGCTTATCACATATATGCACAATCTCAAATGTAAATTTGCAATCTATAATTTATAATATCAGTATATGATTGGCTATTTAGAACCTAAAAGTAGTAAATAGTATATGTTTATCATTTGGTCTAACTTCGGAAGGGATCTGGCTCCTTTATATTTATTATCTACGAAATTTCTTCAAGTTCATGAAATCTCATCTACCCAATTATTTCAAAGGTCGTAATTACGCCACATCAATTAAACATATCTAAAATAAACTTCTATTATAACTGGCGTCATGTTTTCTCTCATCCTCTCTGTGTCTCAGCCGGTTCTTTATCGCTAGAGTTTTTAAGAGAAGCATCACTGGTTGATTCGTCAAGATACGACTTGATGGAGAACCCGATTAAGTAGTTAAGCTTTGAAATTATTGAATTTGGCTACGGGTAAATAGTGATCTAAACTAAGGCCTGTAAACAAACCTGAAGAAATATCTAACAAATTAACTTGGAATGCAACGGATCCATCGAGTTGTATGTTGCAATGAAAGCAATATACATAGATATAGGCTTTTTTGAATTTCTACTTGTTGGATCCACTGGTTATTCTTTCGCTCGTGGTTCTTTGATTTTGATCCCCCCTGATACTTAAGAATTCTCATACATATGGATTATTAGATTCTGCATTTCAGTTACAGATTTACAGTAGATAGGATTACTATGTGCGTTTGAGTTGGGTTACTTGGGCTCAGGATAAAGAAATTGATAATTAGAATTTCCATCTCAAAATATCAAGAGGAAAGATTGAGAACATCATGGATGAGATAGAGAGTAGATGCAGACCAGAGAAACAAATAGAAACGATGGTGCTCGTTCATAAGGGAGATGAAAGATAACGGTAGCTAAACAACATCTTGTGTACTTAATGATAAAAGTGGCATGGTATAATTGTAACCTATAAAATAATTGGGTGGATGAGATTTCATGAACTTGAAGAAACTTCACAGATAAAAACTGCAGAGGAGCCGGATCCCTTTGGAAGCATGCGCACAATAGCTAATTGAATTTTTGTTCAAACCTAAATAGCTAGACGAGAACTACACTAGCTAGCAGGCTTTAAGTCTTTTAATCTTAGCTAGGCTAGCATGCACACTATAGTTAATCATATTTATGTTTATGCCCTAGCATGCTAATTGAGCGAAGCTAACTTATACAAGTACCAAAACTACGTTATCAACTCTGCAATTGCACGAGTTGCAAAGTTTTCAAGGAAAACAAAAATTGAAATTACCTGGTGTAATGGCTCCATATATGAATGAGGATTAATTCTTATCAATCTCATAGTTTACAAGGTCATTGTATAATCATCTCAAGAACGGAGGAAGCTAAAGGTGTCGCGCCAATATAGGTTTGTCGATTAAACCGGTAGGTTTTAAGAGATTTTTAGGGTTTTATTTTATGTCTTTAATTTTAATTTGATAAGGATAATTATGTAATTATCTAATAAAAACTAAATGAAGGTCTACTGAGCAAATTGGGAGTCTTAATAAAAAAAACTCAATAAATAAATAAATTATCCACAACACTACTCTGTTTTGTATGCATATGTTTACTATTTGTTACAAATGTACAGACATCAAAATTTAGTTGCAAGGATCAGAGTTGTTGGATTTAGGTACCAGAATAATATTCTTAATCACCTGCCAAACACCCATCAAACATCATCACCCACAAAAATTCTTTCAGAAATCAAAATTCTAGTACAAAAACAAAAATATCTACAAAAGTTTCAAAAAAATCACTAGAAAAAAAAAAGTCTTTAGGGACAATGAGGTTGGGGACAAATCTTGGTCTCTTTTATTTATGGAGATTAATAAAGAAAATTTTATTTGTTACATATTTTAGTCCCTGACATATAGTTTGGGACGTTTGGGAGTTGTAACTAAAAAAATTATATATTTTGTACCTTAATTTTACTATTTATACTTGGCCGATGAGACTTTTTTCTATCCCTATTTATATTTAGTACCTAATACAATTCATTGATTTTTTTCTCTACCGTACTTGAGGTAATGACGTATGAGAAAACCTCTCCAAAACACTTTGTACCTTTGCAAACCTCTCCAAAACCTCTCTACCATAGTTGATTCTGCTGTGTTGATCACTTTATTATAGAGCTACAATTATGAGATGCACCCATTGGGATCAATGCTTGCAACCTGCAAGAAGTTATTGGACAAGTTTGGCTCTGCTGATGTTCATCATATTTTCAGAGAGTGCAACATGGTGGTTGATGTTCTTGCCAAGAGAAGTATAAATCATGATCTTGGAATCATCAAATTTGATGCCCCTACTGTCCATGTTATGGAGAGTTACACTAAGGATATGTCTGGGTTTGTTAGAACAGAATTATAGTTCAGAATCATAAGGACAGGTAGTTTTGTGCATGTTGCTTTTGTTTGGATCTTTTTTACTCCCTTTGTAACAAAAAAAAAGTCCTTTGCTTCCACATAATGGGATAGTTGTGTGTCCCAACTTTTTTTATCATTATTTTCTCTATAAAGCCCATATACGGTGGTACGTGGGTATTGTGTACATGATACACATAAAAGTAAGTAAAATGTATAGAATACTTTGTTGGTTGGGGACGCATAGGTAATTGCCCCCTTTACCTAGCATGTTTGATATTTCAACTTGGTATAATTTTTCCTTCTAAGTCAATGTCATCGATCCCTCCAACTTTACTCTTTGTCTTATGCCTTATAGAATTATTTTCCCAGATCTATGTTCTCGGTTGGGATTTGATCCTTCTCAAACAGACCACAAGGCGTCATTCACTAGAGGGTTTGCGTTGCCACTTGATGGTAGGTGTTTTGGCTGGAGTTGGGTTTCATCGAACCTAATATCGATTCATTTGTATTTGATCAATAACTTGTTGGGTTCATCACTGTTTCATATCTTTCGGTTCCGTATAGTTCAGTAGTAAGCTTGTATTTGTCTATTGCATAAATATTAGGGCATACTCAAAACCGATTTGGGGTTTTGGGTTTGGGGATTGTATTCAGTTCGATTTAATTTGGTTTCTGAATTTTATCGAGTTCTTTTTTCTTAAGCTGGATTGTTAATTTAGCTTTATACATGTATGGATTGAACTGCTCTGTATTTAAATTTTAGATTTATGCTCGTCTTTGTGGTTCCATTTGATCAATACAATTAAACTAAATATGTTTGAGCTAAAAGGGCAACAAGTTGAGTTATTGTCAATTATGAGGATCCCAGATGCTATAGCTTAAGCGTAAGTTGATGACAATACTGAGGTTCAGTACTCCATACAAAGACTCACAATTGGTGTCCATTACCTAAATGAAGAGATTAGCTTAAATCATTATCACTTTTCCATCTTTTTATATTGTCTGGTGCAGTGTAGAAGACATGATATTCCGGCAGTCAAGAGGGTGATATTTATTATTGCAAATATATATTGTGTTACCAAATAGTTATTCTTGTTCATATTTGTTGGATAGCTTTATTGTGGTTTTATTTTGTGTATAATTCTAGTATTTTTTTTATTGAACATAATAATTAATGAGTTAATATGTATTATAGGTCTTTGTGTCATATAAGCAATACAATGGACGAAGAGACTATTGTCAAGGTAGCTGTAACTAATGCCAACAGTAGAGCTACAATTATGTATCACCCCTCATACCAAAATTGATATGATCTCATGTTCAGTATATTGAGTGATCTACGCATTTTATGCTTGATTTTTAACTTCTTTCTCTTACATTTAGCTTTGTTTAGAACTTAGTATCTTTGTTTCTTACTTATTTTATTGTTTTAGGTCCAAAATAAAGATGAATGAATAAATGAGGCAGAAATGAGCTCAAAACGCAATAAGGAGGAAGTTCCTAATTCTGGAGAAGAAATGGTCTTTAAATGGTTACTAAAATGCATGCCCACATGGTGTCAAGAATTCGAAACCATTTGAAAAATGAAATGGATACCAAAATGGTGCAAATGAGGAAGAAGACATTTCTCCTATGCGAACCAGGAAAGAGCAATATTGTCGAAATTATGGAGATCCTAGGAGCTGAAGTCATGGAAGATATTTGAAGATTATTTATACCTGATTTGAAGCCCAAAATATTTGCAATAAAATGGAATTTTTGGACAAGAATAATTGGAGAGCAAGAAATCCAAGATTTGATGAGATTGAGATTCCTAATACTTAAAAAGGAAGGAAATCCGAAGTTATAGGACAGCAGACTTCGATAGGCTGTAGAAATCACATATCAATTCCAATTGAGGTGACTAATGAAGATATTTTATAGCCCTTGGAAAGATCTTTCCAATGCCTTAAGAATCACTCAATTCGGATATGTACAGCTCTAAAAAATTGCGTTTGAAGATAGGCTGTTAGATTTGTCCGGGTACACAAGGAAAATCTTGTTTTGGTAGGAAAATACCTAATCTTCTTCTATAAATTGGGGAGCTCGGCTCATTCATCATCATAACCCATCTTAGAAGCCAAATCCCTGTCCATAAACACTTTGTCTCCTCTAAACTCAAGAATTCATCAAGAAGCCGAAATCCTCCACAGTCCAACAAACAATATCCTCCATTAGAGTACCTTAGGCAATCCGAGGGTTTCTCTCCATTCACTAGAAGGCCATCTACACGATTTGCGACTGAAATCACGACACAAAAAGTGTAACATGTCACCTTCTATTTTATTTTTGTATGAACAATTGATTTTTAAGGAAGAGTTTAAAGAAGAGTTTGTGGTTATGTAATTCTAGCATATTTTTATGATTTATTTCGAATCTGAGTTCTTTGCTAAGCATGCATTTTCTATTCTTAATGCTTAACTTAAATTGGAGCAATCTTGGTTTAGGTTATGATGTGTCTAGAATTCGAGCAATCTTGGTTCAAAAACACTGTTATTTGAGAGATGCATGAAAAACGTAGTAAATGCTTAGAGTTTAAATAGGTTACATATAATATGTTTAGGTTATAAAGAGATAAGGTGAGAGATGAGATGATAACTTGTAAATATGTTAAGTCTTAGATTTTATTTTCAGTTTAGAAAGCATGTTTAAGATTCTATGTTCTTGCTTGTTTAGCTTGTCTATGAGTTTAAGCATGATAAAATTTAGGTTTTCTCTATGTGTTTTCTGCCATGTTTTATCTTTATATTTCGTAGATTAATAACCAAACTTTCAAACCCCCCATACCTTTTATTTTCTGTTCATAAACGTTGTCATGCATTAGTACCTTCAATCCTCGGTTAAGAACGATCCCTACTTATCAATGCTACATCTACAAAGAAGGGTTTTAAATTGCATACGTGTGAGATATGTGTTGAGTGTCTACTTTGTGTTAATGTTTGATGCATGCTTTTACGCGTTATCATTGAGATTATAGTTTTTTCAGCTTTGATCATTTAAAACATTGAAACATGGTAGTGCTTTCAGTTTGAGAGAAATTATCTTACACAGTGCTATAGAAAGACCACTGACAGAATATGAGAAAAACAAGACATATAATGTTCTCCCACTTATTGACCTTCAATTTTCATATGGATTTAAAACTTTTATTCCCATATTTGACAAGATCGTTGCAATGAAAACACCAACAAACATAGTGTACGATGATGAATAAGTCCTGGTCATTCGAGGATATCAACCCTCATGCTCATGTTCATGTTGTACTCATTCCAAAAGATAGGTATAGATGAACACAACTAAGCAAGGTAATTTCAAGACACATGCTACCAAACCTACTTGTTCTTACATTTTTTGTTTATCTTTTAATCAATGAAACCAATCCAAGTGAAAGACATTATCTTTGTGGCAATATGTTGGTTTCTGTTTACAACTACTTCGTACTTGTGGGAATATATTGATATGTGTTTACGACTACAAACAGATTATGGGCGTGAATGTGTGATACATCTGCCATGATCATATTCAATTAGTTTGACATTTGATCTACACTACTAGAAAAGTTTACTTAGGCGACAAAATCTTTACAAATTCATCGCCTAAAGTTTACTTAGGCGACAAACATTTACTTGGTCGCCTAAGTTATATCTTAGACAATGAACTACTTATTTCGTCGCCTAAGTGACTTCTTAGACGACGAAACCATCATTTTTTTTGTCTAAGAAGAAAGCTAAAATGACATAATGTTAGTGACTTAGATAACGACAGTGTGGTCGTCACCTAGGTGGCCACTTAGGCGATGAAACATATCACTTAGGCGACGAAACTGATCAACTATTAGCTCAATCAGTTTCTTTTCCCCTCGGGCTATCTCACCCTCTCCTCTCAACTTTTTTCTCTCTCCTCACTTTACCCAGCAGACTGATCCCGACGGGAAAAAAATCATCACGAAATATCGATTGATCGATTATAATTTTTCATCAACCCCTGCTCTCCTTCTAGGTGAAGATACGTATTAACTCGTTTCTAACGAATCATTTATTTGAATTTAATATCGTATGTACGTACGTAAATTCGGTGAAATATTTCGGCGAATACATAGTTTTTGGCGATCTTAGGTAGCTTAATTACAAGCTTGTTGTACGTATTGTATTGTATTGTTAATGTACGTAATTGTAAGGTAATTGATTAATTAGTTAATAATTAATAGTATAATATATATTATATTATATAATTAGTTAAAACATGTTAGCTAGCTAGACTAAGCTAATTAGTAATCTATAAGCGCGCTAATTAATGGTTTAATTAAGCTAGATAGTACGTTAAGTTTAATTAGTTAATAATATATATAGTATATATATATAGAGAGAGAGAGATTAATATAAGCTAGGTACGTAGTACTTTAGCTAGCTATATATATTATATATATAGTACGTATAATAGATTAATTAGTTATTAGTTGAAAAAATATAATTAATATGAAATATAATTGTTAACTTATTATGTATGCAGAAATATGGATAAGAGTTGGATACAGTTGGCGAATAGAAGTGATGTGCGGTATATGGACGGAATCAGAGAGTTTGTGGTTTTTGTGCTGGAACATGGTCAGGGAAATAAGTGTTTCAGGTGTCCTTACAGAAAATATCTTAACCATCAGTTTGTGACGGCTAATGGTTATGTCGCAACACCTGTACGAGAACGGTATGATATGAAGTTACAATACGTGGAGCGAGTATGGTGAAGTAGTAGACTTAAACTCAGGACCAGACTTCAGTTACCATAGTGTATAATCAAGCGGTAGTGGCGCCCCTTCGTGGAACCCAACTGTGGATTTGGTCCATGATGCCTTTCCGGGATTTAGTCATTGTGCACACCAACACCAAGAGAGACGTTACGATACCACTCATGGGCATGATGATACATTCTCCGCTGCTAGCTTGGCCACTGACACTAATGAGATGGATAAGTACAACATGATGCTACTTGAAACCCAGACCCCAGTGTACCCTAGATGTTAAGAGAATGTGTTGCAATATGTGATGCAACAAATGCAGATAAAAGAGAAGAACAAAATGTCACATAATGCTTTTGACGAAATACAGGAGTAAATATGTAAGTTGCTTCCCGATAATCACAATCTTCCTAAATCGAATTATAAGGTTAGAAAGATCTTGAGCAGATTTGGCCTAAAGTACAAGATAATTCACGCATGCTCAAATGATTGTGTGTTGTTTACAAAGAGTATGCACATTTGGACTATTGTCCCGTATGTGGCCAGTGCAGATATGAGAATCAGAGGAATATGAGGAGTTCGAAAAACCAAATTCCTTTTAAGGTTCTTCGATATTTTTCATTGATTCCTAGATTGCAGCGTTTGTACATGTCTCTATCCGCAGCAGAGGTGATGCGATGGTTCGCAAAAAATTGAAAAGATGACGATGTGCTGAGACACGCCATGGATGGGGAGGCGTTCAAACATTTCGACAGGGAATTTTGAGACTTTGTAGCAGAGGTTCGAAATGTTAGACTCGAAATTTCTACAGAATGATTCAATCCTTGAGATAGTAATAGCTCTGCCGTCAACACTTGGCTAGTTATTCTGATATCGTACAACTTGCCTCCGTGGATGTGCATGAATAAGAAATTTAATTTTTTTTACTTTGCTAATTCCAGGTCCTAAATATCTGGGAAGTGCTTAGATGTCTACCTCACACCTTTAATTGATGAGCTGAAACTGTTGTGGAAAAATGAAGTCCCAACTTATGACAAATTTACTGACATGATGTTCATGATGAGGACAGCCGTAATATGGACGATCAGTGATTTTCCAGCATATGGGATGTTGGCAACCTGCAGGATGAAAGGATACAATGGATGTCCTATATGTTTGGACGACGTGAACTCTAGTTGGCACGCGGGGAAGGTGTGTTACCTGGGTCACCGTAGATGGCTTCCTCACGATCACCCGTAGCGAGAGGATGAATCTCATTTCGACGGGACGATAGAGAATAATCCTAAACCTCGTAGTTGCTCTGGTGAAGAGATTTTAGAGAGATTAAGCTATTTCGACTTTGGTGTGTTGACCAATGACAAGGATGTACAGAAACGCAATCCAATACCTCCACAAGATCTCAGCTATTGGCATCACAAGAGCATATTCTTTGAACTCCCTTGCTGGTTGAAGTTGAAGCTGAGGAACAACTTAGATGTGATGCACATAGAAAAGAATGTGTGCGATAGTGTGGTTGGAAAAATTCCCGATATTAAGTTCAAGACTAAAGATACTTCCAAAGCGCACAAAGATCTGGAATCTATGAATCTATGTCATCCCTTGTGGTTGAGGAGGGATAGAAGAGGAGTGTACAACAAGATGCCAGATGCACTTTACACAGTGAAGCCGACACTTAGAGGTTCTGTATTCCACTGGTTTAAGAGTGTTCGTTATCCGGCTACATATGCAGCTACTATAATTGGAGCAGTGGACGAGGTGCAACACAAGTGTGTTGGTCTAAAGACACATGACTATCACGTTATGCTGCAACGCCTGATTCCAGTGGTAATTTGACCATATTTGCCTCGTGAAGTCATAGAACCAATAGTGACATTGTGCCCATGGTGGCAGAGGTTATGCGTTGGAGAGTTGAAAAAGTTAGATATGGTGGAACTGCAATAAAAAATTGTGCACATCATCTGCAAACTAGAGAGGATTTTCCCTCTTGCTTTCTTTGACATCATGATTCACCTAATGATCCCCCTTACCCGAACATGCGCTCATTTCTGGTCCGGTCCAGTACACTTAGATGTATTCTCAAGATAGGTACGTATAACTAATTAATTATACAGTTTTTCTGATCAATTATTTGTTCCACTCGAGATTACTATATGTACCTATTCTATAATTAATTAATTGAACGTTGGATTTTGTAAACAACTTGGACAGTATAAAGGATTCGTCAAAAATAGGTTGGCCCCGGATGGCTCTATAGCAGAAACATACCTAATGCATGAGTGTGTTACTTACTGCAATAGGTACATCAAGGATCCACCACCTCCTACCGCCTCTGATCCCAGTGGCAGCATCAATCTTTCTGTCGTCACAAATGTCGTACGACCCTTTAAAGGAGTATTAATGGAATCTTTAACAAGAGAAGAACTTATCGAGGCGTATTGGGTAGTGTTGCAAGACTGCGACGAAGTCGAGCCTTACATGAAGGATTACATGGAGAACCTTTAGGTGCTACATCCGAACAAGAGTTCAGCCTGATTTGAAAAAGTAGTTAAGAAGAAGTTCCCCAATTATTTCCTCCAATGGGTACATATGTTTACTTATTTAATTATATACATGTTTGTAGAATTTAAAATCTTTAATTAATTATATTTTAATCCGAATTGTTACAGATGATTGATCTACAAAAATTCGATAACCACGGGAGGTGGTGGTCCTGGCCAATGCACTTGCTAGCAGGGAAGCCAGTTAGACACTATATTTACCACGGATGTTTTATGAACGGTGTAAAATTTCATTCATTGGCCCGAGATGAAAGAAGAAGAACACAAAACAGTAGGGTCGCGGTTGGGGATGACGATGATATATATTACGAGGCTCTGGTTTCAGCTATATTACGGGAATGATGTTAACGTTTTCCTATTCAAGTGCAAATGGTTCAAGCGTACATAGGAAGACCTGGGCCTTTTATCAGTCGATACAAATTCAAGCTGGTATGAGGATGAGTCTTTCGCTCTTTTCACCTTAGTTAGGCAGGTATTCTATTTTGATTTAAGATGGTGAAGGGTGAAAAATAGTGAACCATATCTCTCATCGAGGAATATGGAATACCACGACAACTGAAGGGACGCCGACGACTGAAGATGCTGAACCGCAAAGAGACATTCTTGCATATCAAGAGCCTAATATTTCTGTCATCCGCTCCGACATAATGGAAATGGTTCAAGCTGGTGAACGCTTACCCATGCCCGATGGCTCTACGGATCTAACTCAATATGAGATTATAGATATAGAGAATGATGGCAGTGAAGATGAGGCGCAGGATGACGATGAGGACTCAGGATATTCGTCGAATGACGTTGAGTATGATAATGATAAGGAGCAATCAGATAATAGTGTTGAGGAGGATGATGATGATTATGACGAGTAGTACAATATAACGACGAGGGATATTAATTGGTAATTAATTATTATAATCTCCATTTTTGGAGGTAATGATGATTAATTATATTATGATCGAGGAGGAGTACAATATAATTAATATTCTGAATTCAAAAAAAATTTGAACGAGAATCGGAGTATTAGTACAATTATTCTATCATTCCTGACATAATTAATTACCGTACGTATACAACCTTACATCATATTTCTTCACGTCTACTTTGGATTTGATGCACAAATTTCACTTTGGTATATGGGGTATAACTTAGGCGACAAAAAGAACTGATTTCGTCGAGTAAAAAGGTACTTAGACGACGAACACAACTCCTTTCGTCGCCTAAGTCATACCATACATACCCTAACCCTAAACCCTACATACCCTACACACCTAAACCCTTTCCCCTAACCCCTAATCCCTTCCCCTAACCCGGAATTACTTAGGCAACGAAACGAGTTGTATTCGTCACTTACGATAGAGCTTAGGGGACGAAATGTAACTATTTTCGTTGCCTAAGTCATAGTTTGACAATCTGACCTCTAAGAGCATGACCATGTATACCATCTTCAAATATAATTTTTTTTCTTTCAGGGTGTAGAGTAACCAATTCTTGGACTGTGAGTATTGATGGCTCGAAAATCAGAGTTACGAAGATTCGTATATCAACGTTTCCGTTTCGTTAAAATTTCGGTTTTATGGTTTACTACGCCGATCAAATCCTTAACGAACTTCGTTTTCAATGAAAAGTCATGAACTTACATATTATATTATGATCAATATATCCAACGGCTGTTTTGTCAAAATTCAATTTCGTTAATGTTCAAGTGGAATAAATATAGACGTATGAACACTTAAGTTATACAATATTTGTAGATATATCACAAATGTTTAGTTTCTAATAAATTTTGGCTATTAAATTTCAATTAAAATTTTTTTCGTTGATAAATTAAGTTCTTACAACGAGATAAACACCTGTAACTTCAAAAATAGGTTTATGAACTATTTTTACGATAGTGCCCATGTTTTAACTATTTTTCGATAATTACTAAATTTAATTCGATTGAAACTTAAATTAATCCGAATTAGGTTCAATTTTTTTAACAATATTTTACAAATATAATGGTTATATCTAACGGTTTATTTTTTTTTAATTTATAAGTAACTACACAAAAATAATTTTCATACAATTTTATTTAAATATTCACTTAAGCGACGAACCAAGTTGTTTTCGTCGCCTACGTGAGCACTTCGGCGACGAAAACACCTTGGTTCGTCGCCTAAGACCACATTTTTGGCGGTCCGGTTCGTGCGCCAAAATTTTCAGGCCAGAAATAAGGACGACTTAGGCGACGAAATACCTCAAGTTCGTTGCCTAAGACCAAAATTTTGGTGGTTTAGTTTTCTGAGCGCCTATTTTTTGGGGCCACGTTTGAAGATTACTTAGACGATGAAAGGGTTGATTTCGTCGCCTAAGTTTAGGATTTAGGCGCTGAAACAAACCCTTTCGTCGTCTAAGTGTGGTTCATTTTCCTGTGCGCCTCATTTTTTTAGCCTTATTTAAGTTCCAATTAGGCAACGAACCGATGGTTTTCATCGCCTAAAAGCACTTAGGCGACAAAAACCATCGGTTTGTCGCCTAAGTGAATGTGTATATCCCGAAATTAAACTTGTTTATTCTAACCAGTCTTTCTCTCTCCATTCTCTCTCATTCTCTCCACACTTTCTCGATCCATTCTCTCCCAAAGGTCACTGCCTCCTCCTCCTGCAACCACATCGTCGCCGCCTCTCCTCTCCCTCTCCCGCCGTCCGGATGCCCTCCCCTCACTCCTCCTCCAAAACCGCCGCCCCCTCACTCCTCCTCCTTGATCACGTGCTTTGGCCGCCCTCCTCCCGGCCACTGGCCTGCCCTCCTCCTCGCCGCCTCCCCTCAAAGTCGTCGCTGGTATATCGATCTCTCACTCTCTCTCTCTCTCTCTCTCTCTCTCTCTCTATATATATATATATACGTATAATACATATTATGTATGTATTTCATATATATTGTGTATATAGATTTTGTATATATATATATATTTTTGGATGTACTGTTAATTAATAAATGAAATATTAATTGTGTATATATATATATTTGGTAATGCATGTATTTAGTACGTATAATGTATTTAGTATTGTATATATAATGTATAGATATAGTTTTGAATATATTGACGTTAATGATTTGGTAAATTGGTAAAAACTATCAAAACTATATCTACGTAATACCTAGACCCATTTTTCGCCATATAGCCGTTTATGTCGTTGACGTGACAATTTTTTTTTTGAAAACAAAGGGGAAATACTTTAGTACCCTCACATTTTTTTTAAAAAAAAAATTAATTTTTTAAGCTTTTTTACTCTCTCTTGGCTACAAAAAATGACCAGCAGCCAGCAGAGACAACTTGGCCTCCAAAGCCACGCCTCCCTCTGCCGTCGTCGGCTATGCTACTTGGTTGTGGCTTCCTAGGCCTCACAACCTCTTTGTAATACGTCTAGGCCTCTCCTCCATTGAATTTCATAATTTATACGGAAGTAAGTTGAGGACGTGGCCCTAGGGGGAGAGTCTGAGCTCCTCGTCGACAAACTGATATGAAGTCTGAATTATATGGCTTGATTTGAAGTCTAAAATTCAAAGAATTAAGGTTTGTAATTGTGGGTCCAGAATCTGTCACCGCCTCTCTGGTACCTCCAAGGAGACTCCCTCCTTGACTTCGTCACCATCCTCTGCACAGAGACCGTGCTCCGTTGGAATCTGAACGAGTAGGACCACTTCAAGGTGAAATCTTTACTGTTGATTCGGTCCTCCCAGTAACAAAACGTCTTTTGTTGCGACGATGACTGCTCTTCCTGCGCGCATGGTGTGATCTCCGTTGGGTCACCGGCCCACACAGAAAGTTCTTGATCACCATTGTATATGATATCGATACACATATACACAGATACACATCATTTATCACCATCACAAGATTCAAGTAGTGCTTTCTTTCTCTGACTCTCTCCTTATATTCCCTTTTGCCCTTCTCTCTCTCATAAAAAAACGTTGTTGTCCTCTAGTCCATGTCTCCGAGCCCAAACAGCCCCATCTCAACTAACTCATAAATAGGTATCGGAGGCGACCGAGATACTCGATCCGACCCGACTGGAGCAACGAGAAGCGTCGGATTTGGATCAGCAGCCGTGGAGGAGACATGGCTGAGAGAGAGAGAGAAAGAGAGAGAGAGAGAGAGAGAGAGAGAGAGAGAGAGAGATACCTTGAGATTTACAGATTCGAGATGCAAAATGATTTGGGAATTTAGGGTTTTGATAGAGGGGAGGGAGGGGGTTTAGGGTAGAGGTGGAGGGAGGGAGGGGGATTAAGGTTGAGGTGGAGGGGATTTTGTGTTTTGGGGTTTTAGGGTTTTGGGGTTGTATGAGAGTTGCTGCGGGTTGAAGAGGAAGAAAGAGGAAGAGAGTTAACAAAGAAATGGCTGCGGGTTGTTTTGTGATCTGCAATTATACTTGTTTTGAGGCGACGAAGATTGCTTCCTTCGTCGCTTCCATATTCAGGTGATTAATATTCAAACTTCGTCTCCTCGAAGTCTTGAAGTGACCAAGAATGAAACTTCGTCGCTCCAAAATACTGAAGCGACCAAGTTTAATTCTTTGTCGCCTCGAATTTCTCTAGTGACCAAATTTCAATCTTCGTCGCTCCAATATACTGAAGCGACCAAGTTTCAATCTTCGTCGCTCCATTATACTGAAGCGACAAAGTTTCAATCTTCGTCACTCCATTGTACTGAGGCGACCAAGTTTGCATTCACAGGGTTACCTTGGGGATCCAAACTTGGTCGCCTCATAGACCCTAAACCCTAATCGAAGCGACGAATATTGGTATCCAAACTTGGTCGCCTGGATATATTGAAGCGACGAAGATTGATATCTTCGTCGCCTCATTTTGTGTTATTTTTGGAAATTCAAAAAATATCTATTAATTTCTCAAATACATAATGTATAATGTAAGGTTTAAAGTAAATATCAATAATTTTTACATAATGTATAATGTACGCTTTAAATGCTTTAAATAATTTTTACATAATGTATAAGTATTTTCTCCTCTATTTTGAACAAAAAAAATTGTCACGTCAGCGATATAAACGACTCTGTGACGAAAAATGTGTCTAGACATTACGTAGATATAGTTTTGAGACTTTTGACACCACTTTCATAGTTTTTAAAGTTCGAGACCATTAAAAGTTCAAACCTTGGTAGTAATTGTTTATATATATATATAATTCAATGTACATAATTTAGCCAATTTAACTTTGTATTTATAAAAAGTAATTAATTTGGACCATTAAAGAGTCAAGATCAAAGGGTTATAAATCTATGTCAAATCATGGATGAAGGATATAAACAGGAAGCTTTCACTCAGGTATACCTGAGTGGAAACATTTTCAGGTATATAGCATTATGCCAACTTTTCGGTCATATTTTATCATCTCCACCGTTCAGATTTTAGGACATAATGTGTAGATCAAGCCTGTAAATTTTTAGCCAAAATAGTGATCGTTAAGGTATTCAAAACTGCAATTGAAGTTCATAAGTATAAATGGTTCAGGTTTGACGGATTCGGTTCGTCCATTGATTTGAACAAGTTCGATACCTTAACGATCACTATTTTAGCTGAAAATTTACAGGAATTATCTACTCATATAAACCTAGTAGTTAGACGGTGGAGATGGTAAAATATGATCAATTAGTTGACGTAAATGCCATATACCTGAAAAAGCTTCATCTCTCTCTCTCTCTCTCTCTCTCTCTCTCTCTCTCTCTCTCTCTCTCTATATATATATATATATATATATATTCAACTCGCTCATGCAAACAGGAAGCAGAAGAAGGATTGTTATTCTCATTCCAATCGTCCTATAAAAATTAAGTGTAGTTCATTAACTTAGACCTTGGCATCATGGGCGGATCCAGGATCAAATATTTGAAGGGGCTAATTTTTTCTACCCATTTTTTCTTTCTTTTAAGATCGATAATGCTTTAAAAGTTTACCAAGGAATTTTTTTTTTTAGAGAAGTTTTTTCAGAGAGTTATCAAAAGTATATGTAAATTTTGTAAAATTGAAGAACATTCCGCTATAAAATAAAACAATAGAATGAGTATATAATAAGAGGAGAGAATAACTTGAGAAAGTACTGGAATAAAGACAATATAGAAGAGATTCATCTGTAAAATAAAACAATAGAATGAGTATATAATAAGAGGAGAGAAGAACTTGAGAAAGCACTGGAATAAAGACAATAGAGAAGAAATTCAGCTGTAAAATAAAACAATCGAATGAGTATATAAGATGAGGAGAGAAGAACTTGAGAAAGCACCGGATTAAAGACAATAGAGAAGAAATTCAGCTGTAAAATAAAACAATAAAATGAGTATATAAGAAGAGGAGAGAAGAACTTGAGGAAGCACTGGAATAAAGACAGTAGATAAGAGATTCAAATGTAAAATAAAACAATAGAAAAGAAGAGCAGAATTGGAAGAGAGAAGTCGAACCATGAAGTGGCAGTTACAAACTCGCCAACTAAAAAAACCTCAATTAATATAGGGTAGTGATTCTCACACTTCATTTTTCTCTCTCCTCCTTATTTTCACACCCCCATTTTCTCTTTCCTCTTCATTTTCTTATTTATTTACTAATTCTTCATTTTGTTTACCAAACTATCCTCACTCTTTATTTTCTTAACTTCCCTTATTCAAGAGTCATTTTGGTAAACAACAAAAAAGAATTGAAAAGGAAATAATAAATTAAAAATTAGAGAGAAAATGCTACTGTGAAAATAAGGAGGAGAGAGAAAATGTGAGTGTGAGAATCACTTCCTAAAATATATATGTAGAAGATATATATTAACCTATATTATATAGTCACTCTTCAAAAACTCATACCAACATGCCTACATCATTCAAATTAAGGGCGGACACGAATCTCGCAAATCTCGAACCTGACCTGATCCTGCTCGGGATAGGACGGGACGAAAATTTAAATTTTTACTATTCCGTCCCGTCCCGACCCGTCCCCTTTTTTAGGGACGGGATCGGGTCTTGATTTTGAACTCCCGATAGATCCGTCCTGCCCTGTCCTGCACAATATATTTTGTCTATTTTATCACTTGTTTTATTAAGAGTTGACATACCAAATTATAAAACAATTATCAATATCCAACCTAAAAACTAAAATTACCATAATATGAACTAAATGTATCAATTAAACATGAAATAAGTGCGTGTAACTTTAATGCTTTTAATTAAACATCAAGTAAAATTGTATTACGTTGTGTAATTGTACACTTCTAGTTTCTATCAAATTATGTTTATCTTATATTGAGCCTAAAATTTGGTTCATCTCATCTTATTCGAATTTTTGTTAGTAAATACTCTATTAAATATTCATTTTATATTAAACCTGAAATTTGACCCGTCCCGTCTTGTTCAGATTTGGGGACTATCGGGATGGACTTTTAAAATGTCAAATCCCATCCTGCTCGGGATAGAAATAGGAATAACCAAATATTGACCCATGTTCACCCTAATTCAAATCATATCGATATATAACAACAAATGCGAATTTATATTCACAGGCTTATTGACTTGCATCTCCGTGTTTTTTTTCTTTCTAAAATGCACATGGGCCCGTCGACACAGTTAAGCCCAAATTACAGAAACAAAATTTCACAAGCCCATAACCATCCCCAACTTTGTCCTCCTCTTATATATAATCCCAAACCCTAACACGCCCTTCCCACATCTCTCTTTGCAGCAGCCGAGCCCCAAACCTTCAGTCACTTCCTCTCTCGCCGCCGCCTCCTCCTCCTCCTCCTCCTCCTGCCAGCCATGGGACGTGTCCGCACCAAGACTGTGAAGAAGTCCTCTCGCCAAGTCATCGAGCGCTACTACTCGCGCATGACTCTCGACTTCCACACCAACAAGAAGGTTCTCGAAGAAGTCGCCATCATCCCTTCCAAGCGTCTCCGCAACAAGATCGCTGGGTTCTCTACTCATCTGATGAAGCGTATCCAGAAGGGACCAGTCAGAGGAATCTCTCTCAAGCTTCAGGAAGAGGAGCGTGAGCGTCGCATGGACTTTGTACCCGACGAGTCTGCCATCAAGATCGACGAGATTGCCGTCGACAAAGAGACTCTTGATATGCTCACTTCCCTTGGAATGGCTGATATCCCTGGAGTTAAGAAGGTTGAGACTGATGTGCAGACTGCTCCCATGGGCTTCGGCCGCGGTGGGCCCAGGAGGTACTAGCTCTGGATTCACAACCCCCCACGGAGAGTTTAATGTCTTTTTTTGTTTGTGGGCAGTTTTATTTTTGGAGTAGAAACTATCGTTAATTTGCTATGTCTTATGTTATGAACTAGTGGGTTTATCGTTTATGGGAATTTCTATTCTGGATTCAGATAATATTTATGTTGCTAAATGTGATATCGTGCTTTTGGTTGATGGATGCTGTGGGTCTTGTGGCATTTTGGTTGATCGACGTTTAGGTGTTTATATCTGATTGTCTAGAATTGAGTTTTGTTTTTCATTTCTTTGGAAGTGATCGGGCTTGATGCAATTCTGAGGGTTATGAAGTAGGGTTTTATTGAAGATGTGGGAAGAATTTCCTGGCTTCATTAATCGCCTTGCTTTTCTGTGTTTAACTGCTTATTGCCTAATGCAAGGGCTAGGTACTTCAGGGTTCTTATTAGAGTAGTCCTGAGTATAGTGAAATTGGTGTTCTTTTGACTAGAATGTGAAGATACAAGATGCAAGTGATGTAAGACCATAGGAATATATGATCTTGACTAGGGTATGTTTAGCTTAAATGTTGGTAGAAGTTCTTAATTGTTTAAGATTGGCACAACAAAAATCTTAAATTAGGTTGTTACTTTGAGGTTATGTGTGTCAGATTGTTTAACCCAAAAATCTCCTAGCGGACTTGAGAGATTTCTCAAATTGTATTTTTTCCTCGATTGTATTTTGTGTGCTGGCGTGCCATTGTCTCACGACGGAGTGTTGATTTGTATGCTAGCGACTACTGACTTCTTGATTAAGCGATTTAGACGAGGAGAGTACTAACTTCGCCTGAATGGATCCATCTTGCTTGGTGACTTAGGATTTTCTGGTTTCATGTCTCTAATTGAGCTATGAAAATCGATATCCTACATTCATCCTGGTGTGAAGCAGAGCAATTCTCTTGTTGAGTGTCGGGAACATCGGGTGTCGCTTCCTTGAACCTCGAAATTCTCAATCTTCCTGTTGACAAACTTCTTGATTGTCGGTTGTAGGTTTTTGCGTCTTTGAATTATAAGTTTCTCACACTCTTCGGGTGACAACTCTATTGATCGTTGATTGTAAGAGTTTTTTCATATAGAGAAGGATAGTTTGCTAAGAGTAAAATATGTATTTGATTGAGGGATCCCTTCCTAATCGCTTTTCATTTCTTTTATATAAAAGATTGTAGCTGTAATCCACTTCTTTCAGATTTTTTTGATATCAGTAATTAGACTCTTAATAGAGTTCATTTGATATTTATAGATATCTCTTATAATAGAGTCCTAGCCACTATAGGAAATGTTAGATAAAAATAAGTCACATGAGTCAGTTTTTCGTATTGTTTCCATCAAGTCCATTTCGATCTGGATCTGGTATATTTCACTTAGCCTTCTAAGTCCAATAGGAAATATTTATTTCGGGGCCAAACATTGCCCGTCAAGCCTTGAAGTTAAATTCATGCAATCGAAAAGGTTTGTATTACCAAACGATATGTCGATTATACCAAACAGTAACCTTTTGCGCAAGCGCCAACTCCAAATACAACGTGGCTTGCAACTTCAATATTTGGAGTTCTCATTGCCAATTCCATTTTGAAGCAAGGCGATCATATTGAATGTACTATTCATGTCGATCCTCAATGCCTTGCTTCATACTCTGCTTGGACCAACGCCTTCATCAACGACTAGACTGATCAAGGAATGATCGACTTCCTTGAATTCTGGCTATCCAAATACATTTTATGTTCTTCTTTCCAGAAGGTAAACAAATGCTAGACCAATCTCGCCGAACGTCTTTTCGAGGGAACAAAAGTAGGTCTTGCGCAGTCTATCCTTGCCAGTATTTATCGCAGCTTAAGGTAGATTGTGCTCTCGCGACTCGACCTCAACCAACTAAGACCACTCTAGATAGTAGAACTATGGCTTTGAGTGTACTTCCCCATTTTCCGTCATCCCGAATCTTACCATTCGAGAGTGACGTAATTCTGGGGAAGACTCAGGCGACCACCAACTCCTTTGACGGGCGAACATACTAAACATGTTTCGCTGCCTTTTGCTCGAAATCAGAATTTCCCGAGGCTGTAGTTGACGTCATCTTAACCCGCAACTTCCCTGAAGACCTCGATACTGGCTTCCTTCCTTCGCCAAAACAAGACAACCTGGCGAGAGTCATTTTCCTTCAGTGCAACACCTATGGCGACCAACCAGTTCTTGATCCTTTCACTTCTGGTCATGAACTATATGCTCCGAACCATTTTGCCAGGCAACTCAGGCTATCTCAGCGTGCCCTTATGCCTTTCATTTGCTCAGTGAATCACTACAACATTTGGCGAGCCACTTCTTGTCTTGACCGTGCTGATCTGATCGATGATCATTATGGCTTCCTTTTGGTGATGCTTCCCGAGCAAAACTTTGAGCATCCTATTGTGTCATCTCTTCACATGACTACCCATTATTTGGTCTGGAAATCCCATATTTGGGACGGGATCAGACGTAAGCCACCACTAGCCTTATTTGTTGCCATCTTCCGTAATTTTACAAAGCATTTCACGAATGATTCAGACCAAAAATTGCTACGCATGGTCCATGAGGATACTGATGATACTCCTTGGCCAACAGTATGTCACTTTACTTACTCATTTTCCTTACTAAATTCCTACCACAGATTTTGGTGACATCGTTACATTACTTTAATCCATTTTCTTTTTACTGGATTTGAACAGTATTCTGAAGAAGAGCTTCGCCAGAGAAGGGAAGAAGAACTCCCACGTACTGTAAGTATTCCATTCTCCGAGTACCTCACCATTTTAAGCCTTCAAATATTCTAATTATCCTGATTCATTCCAGCAATCTCGTAAGCGGACTCGAATCAGCTCATCAACCGATGGCTCTCACAAACGTAAGCACCACCATTGTGAGGCTATCATTGAGGATGATTCAGAGGAACAAGTAATGCAAAACGAACTTCCTCGCCAAACCTTAACCAAGCAAACCGTTTTTGTGGAAACAACAACTCTCCCGCCATCGCCAGAGACTCAACCCATCACTGTCGTTCTGTCCCTACAGACTGACAACGTCTCTGCCGAGCAACCACATGAGTTGGTTGAAATCCAACTCTCACCTTTTTCGAAGGTAAGATAATTTAATCGTTTAGCATCCTGGACAACTTTCGATTTACATTATTTCGCTTCTAATCGTCCTTTGTCCTTGGAACTCATTCATTGATAATGAAGAAAGCACCGCTCTTGATACTGAAGCCGCTACCACCAAGAATGCTCCTAGTCCTCTGGTGAATATTTCGAGCCCGTTCATCTCTGAATCTGCTCCAAACGCCCGACTGCCCTTCTGTCAATATTTCTTGGATTTTGCTGAGGACTCCGATGATCAAACCGCCACAAATGAAGGCGGTGTTGCTTCCTTCTCTTATCATTCCTTACATTACACTCTGGAGGAACAACTAGCCATGGCAAAAGGGCGCATAGTGTCAATCTCTCGTCCAGAATTCTTAAGCGAGTCTTCCGCTTTGGAGCAACGAGTACTTGATATTCTGCACTCGCTTGAATAACATATGGTTGGCGAGCCTAAGGTATGCTTACCATAACAAACTTTTCGCATTTTACACATTGCATCAACCTTTATTCTGAATCAAGTATCTTAAACAGAATTCCTGGCCTAAGACTTCTTCTACCACTTCTGGTGCTCAGACTGCTGTATAAGAATGTTCAACTCCCCCTGCGATAGTTAAAGCAACTCCAAGCAACCGAGAAGTGTCTCTGTGGGCCTCGTCATCTTCATATCTCGCCAGCCGAGTAGCCACTCTTCGCGACCAAGCTCTGAGTTTGGAAGAACTGTCCACCAGGCTTGAAGTCTTAAGTCTCGTCCCGGCTGACATTGCTCTCTCCCGAGCCGTTCTCAAGGAACTCTCCCAGGCCAAGCTGGATTCATTTGAGGACACCAACGACTTCCTGGACAGAGTCAAAAACCAGGAAAGGACTGCCCCTAATGAACTCCTCGATACTATCTCTGAGTTCGAGCATGACCTCCGCGAGCTCTACAAGCTATACAGTCATCAGGATGACCTGAAGCACAGAGTGGACCGCAGGCGGGAGATGGTTAACCGAGATGGCTAACCAATTACAGCAAGATCGGGGTCGAGTCCAAGAATTCTTGAAGAATGCTTCGATCAAGAGGGAAATTCTAGCAGTTAAGGAAGCTGAACTAGCACTTCTTTAAACTGAAGTGGACTTCTTGTGCGCCGACGCTAATTCTACCCATGCCAATACTCAGCAGCTTTTGGACGAAAGCTCCTGTCATGCGAACCAACTCGTCGAAGCCGAGGACGATGCGTTCAGAGCTTCTAGACTCATATAGCCTGGCCTGAACAGACTTTGAATTTTTCAAGGTGGGATTGAAGAAGAAAGCTCTCATGTTATAGTTTTTAGGCCCATAGGATTAAGCCCAACTTTTGTATTTCATGAACCTAACATAATAATTTGAATATCTTGGTATTATTGCGATTCATTTGGGTTCTGAACATATTACTGGGCCTCGGATATAGGCCTGTTATGGATCATCCAACAGTAGTAGGCTTGTTAAAGAAAGTAGCTGCCCCTTTCCCGTTGTTGTTCGGCTTTAATGGTCTTTAATCTCAGACTTGGAATCCGCAACGCGCTGTGCCATCAGTCAAATCTTCCATATACGTTTCACTGCCTAAAAAATCTTTAACTATGGTGCCTTCATCTCGGAGTAGATAAACCGCTTTGTTGCTCAATCTTCTCTAGACACGTGTCCTTCATCCACGAGTGCGTTTAATCCCGAGTCTTTACTGCTACGGTTCAATGTGTCACTTCTCCTATAAAGGCCACTCTCATTCTTTGCTGTTATTCATATGTTCAAAGTCTTCTCGTTCGATGAAGTCCATTTTTCTATATTTTCTCTGGCTTTCGCTTCAAAAGAAACCTCCGGATATTATCCTCCCACACTAAAGGCTTTAGATAGTGATATCCATGTCTAAACCTAGACTAAATAGTGATATCTATGTCCAGGTGATTCCTTGACGAAGTCACCCTAAGTATCTATAGGGTGACAAAGTCTAAACGCCGGGGATGACTTTGCACTGTCTTCCTCGCCAACGGCTGATCCGTTTTTCTGTGCATATAGGCCGCATGTCCTATGAACACAGACGTTCTAGAGAGGAAAGACAGAGAGTTCAACCCGGGGTAAGGAATCACATGCCAGCTTGCTTCCAGTACTCTTTCTGGGCTGCTGAACTAGCTTCCTTGGCACTTCAAATCCTTTTTCTTTTGTCTTTTGGGGTCTTTCTCCATGTATGCATATTTGATACGTGTGCCCAGAAACCTGTAACCTACTGTTTGAGGATTTGGGGGAATAGATTCTATTTCCACCCTTTTGTTTCTGTTGCTAATCGTAGCTTATCTTCATATAGTATCAGAGCTTAAGGCCGCAAAGCCTTTGTAATCTTGTGTTTCAATGTAATCTGTTTGTATTCAAAGAAAAGAGTTGCTTTCTGCAAACGTTGTTCGTATTGATAAACTCAACCACTGTTTGTATATGAATTTGGCCACATAAATTGGCAAGTATAGACTAACAACTGCCCATTGATAACAGATTAAGCCATAGAAATTGGCTGCTAGAGAAATCTATGTTATCCCCCTTCAGTCCATTTAGGCGAAGACTTTTCTTTGAGGTCCATTTCGCCTGTATGGACTGAATTATTCTGTTGCCGGCGGGTCGTCATATTCCCAAATAGATTGTAAATATGGCTTAACAAAATGGTCATTAATGGGGTTGGCATGGATTGTACCATCTCGATCACGCACACGCACAACCCTTCTTTTGAGAATGCGATCTATGATGTATGGACCTTCCCACTTTTTAGACCATTTGCCTATGCCGTCGGTCTTCTCGCCAATGGGCAGGATTACGCGCCAGACTAAGTCTCCTGCAAAGCTGTTGCCTCGTGTACACCTGTCATAAGCACGTGATACTCTTCTTTTCTTCTCACAAAGGTTGTCAAAAGCCGCTAAACGCTGTTCGTCTAAATCTTCGAGTTCCTGCCACATTACTTGTACATAATCGTCGCTAATCAGATCGTGTTGGTCCATAACCCTCATAGAATGAACGTTGATTTCTAATGGTAAAACTGCATTGTGGCCGAATATTAGTGCATAAGGAGTCGTGCCAGTGGGGCTTCGTTTGCTCGTTCGGTATGCCCATAATGTATTAAATAAGTCTCCATGCCATAAGCGGGCATTGCTGACGAGCATTCTCTTTAGGATATGAATGATTATCTTGTTGCTTGCCTCAGCTTAACCGTTGGATTGAGCATAGTATGGGGTAGAATGAAGAAAATGTATTTCTAAGTCATTCATTAACTCTGCTACCTCGCTAGACATGAAAGCTGCTCCTCTGTCTGACACAAAACATTCTGGAATGCCAAATCTACATATGATATCCTCGAATAGAAATTGGTGAATGGCTTTCGCAGATGCCACTTTTAAAGGCCTAGCTTCCACCCATTTAGTGAAAAAGTCAGTCACAACGATGATAAACTTGTGTCTTGATGAATGAATGAGGATGAATAATCCTGATTAAGTCCAAAGCCCATCCTTGTGCTGGTCAAAGTTTGATAATTAGTTGTAAATGTATATTGGGCATATGGCTGATTGGACCGTGTGCCTGACATTCTTCACAACCTTTGGCGAACGTATTACAGTCCTTGAGCATACATGGCCAGTAGTAACCATGGCGTCATAATAACCACCTCATCTTTGGATCAACTTGGTGTGCTCTTGTTGCCCCAAAGTGAACTTCGCTCAATATTTGCTTGGCGTCACGTCTGTACACGCATTGTAATAATAAACCTTCTTCTCCTCGTTGGTACAACGTATCATCTTTGAGCACATAGTTGAGGGCTAGAAACCTGATCCACTTTTCGGTCGATTCATTTGGATTTTGGAGATATGTGATGATGGGATGCCACCAGTCGACGTCGATATGATCAAGCGTTGCCACATACCACTCATTATTTGCTTCTTGGCTAGCAAAGAAAGAAGGAAATGTGCGTCGTTCCAATTTTAGGATCCGTTCTCGTATTCCATCTTGAAGGCTGACTACTGTTGCTAACTAAGCTAATTCATTCGTTGCATAGTTCTCCTCGCGAGGAATATGACTCAATTATACTTCAATAAACAACTTGAGTAAATCACATGCTCGCTTGGCATACGGTTCTAATACTGGTCTGGCCTTATACTTTGTCCCGAGTTGCCTGATCACCAACAGAGAATCCTCATATACATGCACATTTGTAATTTCCATCTCCAGCAAGAGCTCTAAGCCTATGATAACTGCCTCATATTCCACTTGGTTATTTGTACACTGGAAATCCAACCTGAACGAATATGAGAAAGTCTGACCACATGGAGTAATTATCGCGACTCCTGCTCCAGCCAAAGTGCTGGTACTTGCTCCATCGAAGTATAACACCAGGGGGAAACATCAATGCGGGCTAAGTCCAATTCGAGACCTTCCGAGCACCAATCATCAGATGGTGGGCAAGAAAATCAGCCACTGCCTGGCCTTTGACTACCTTTTGTGGCACATACTGTAGTGAGAATTCAGAAAGTGCCAAGATCCATTTCCCAATTCTTCCCCTTAGTATGGGCTTTGATAACATATACTTCACCAGATCAGTTTGTGTAATTACACATGTGGTGAAGGATAACATATAGTGCCTCAACTTGCATTCCGAGAAATACAGGCCAAGCACAATTTCTCCATTTGCGAGTATCATGTTTCACAATCTGTTAATGTATGGCTAAGATAAAAGAAAACATGTTCTACACCCGCCTTATCGTCTTGAGCTAGTAAACTCCCCACAGAATAATCCGTAGCTGATATATACAGCTTAAGCGGGACCCCGGGCCTCGACGAGACTAAAACTAGTGGGTTTGCCCGATATGCTTTGATGGTATCAAAAGCCTCTGGATGAACAGACTCCCATGTTATCTTTCATGGACGGGACAGCTGGATATGACCAAATTCTAGTGGTAGAAGCAGATAGGCATAAGACGGCGTTCTAGTGTCCAGGTTTTACAGGAGCATTTGAATATGGGGATATGCCTTTTGGACTCAAGAACGCATGGGCGACCTATCAATAAGCTATGAATTTAATATTTCATGATCTGATAGGAAAGTCCGTGGAAGTTTATATCGATGACGTGGTAGTCAAGACGAAATGCAAAATTGACCATGCCGAAGACCTGAGGCAAGTGTCTGTTCAGATGAGAAAGCATCGATTGAAAATGAACCCTACTAAGTGTGTTTTTGGAGTACAAGCGGGAGACTTTTTGGGCTTCCTGGTCCATCAACGGGGAATTGAAGTCCCAGATGATAAGAAGGAGGCAGTTCTGAATGCAATCTCGCCAAAGAATAAGAAAGAATTACAATGCCTATTGGGAAAAATAAACTTCCTTAGGCGATTTATTGCAAATGCAACCAGGAAAACGCATCCATTCTCACATTTACTCAAGCTGTATCCACTAGAAGATCTGCTACTGGCATTGGACATGCATCCTTAGGAGTTATATTGTTAAGGTCTCGGTAATCAACATAAACTTGCCCATTTTTCTTCTTTACCGGAACTACATTTGAAAGCCACTTGTTGTATTTGGCTACTCTAATAATTCCTGATTTAAGCATTTTTTTGATCTCTTCCTTGACTAGGATTGTTGTTTTTGTATTCATACGACGCATCTATTGTTTTACAGGCTTCTTGCCATCTAGGGTAGGTAAGTTATGGCATAGTAAGTCTGGCGACAAGCCTGACATGTCTTCGTACTTTTCTGCAAAACAATATGCGTATTCCTTCAACGATTCTATGATCTTATAATGTTCTTCAGGTTCCAAGAACGTGCTTATAGCCACAGTCATTGACTCTTTTGAAGTCCCAAGATTAATCTTTACAATAGGATCTTTAACCTTGGGAGGTGTATCGTCTAAAGCTGTTGGAGCTAACTGGATTTCCTCCTCTTCGTTAGACTCATGCAGTACGTCATCATCTACATATTCCAATGTTGTAATCATCGGAATATTCTCGAGAGCTTGGCTTTCCATTAGAAAATTGTGGAGTATGTCGTACAAGGAGAAGCAAGCCTCGATCTCTATACTTGATAGAAACCCTATCATTGGGATGATTTGGGTGGTAACTCAATGGTATAAGGTCGACGACTGTCTTCATCTACTTGGATGATATCCTATTGAGCTAATTCAGAGGCCGTAACTCCAACCGGGCAGCCCTTGTTATCGACGCCACATACCTCCAGTGGTCGCAGGTCACTATTGTAATAGCTGGCGTCTATAGTATTGGTAGATACGGAATAAGGACGAGAGTCAGCGTCAATAACCTCTGCCTCGCCTGAATCCATATTCCAAAGTACCATCTTTTGATGAAGAAAAGAGGGTACACAATAGCTTCTATGAATCCAATCGCATCCCAGGATCGCGTTATATGGCGCATTCTGCCACGAAGAATGCGTATGTGCCTGCAGCTGGTCCCACCTGCACATGTATGAAGACAATTCCCAAAGTCTTGGAGATGTTGCCTTGGAAGTTTCGAACATTCAAGGTTGTTTCTTGGATAGCCGACTTGGGAATACCTAGTACTACTATTGCTTTGACGGTGATAATGTTGGGAATCCACCAAAAGCTTATTGATTTGAATTCCTTGGATCTTCCCTGTGACATATAGTGGCCGCATGTGCATGGCCATGTTCAGGGAGGGCTTTGCAAACATCATGTATGCCTTTTTTAATGATAAGTCAACCTCTGACTGCTTGGCGAGCGACTCCTGATTGGATGATATAGTGTCCTCTTTTGTGGTCGCCAAACTGTTCACACTTTTCATCGGGTCATTGTTGACTCTTATCGCTATTGTTGATGGTCTCGTGAATTTGGAAGGTAAGACAAACACCATATTACATTAATATCTACCTCATCTTCGTATTCTTGCATGGCCTCTGGTTCATCTTCACCATAGTCGACTAGTTCCTCATCATCGTTGCCTTTAAGGCCTTCTTCAATCCTTTTAGCCTCCATATCTGCTTCGTCGGTGATTTCTAAGGCGGCAACGTGCTGTTTTGGAACCTCAAGTATAGGTTTTAACGTAGTTGGTTGAAACAAACCAGAACTTTTCTTAAAGGTAGGAAAAGATTTGTTCAAGCTAGTCTATTTCTTAGGGGTTCCAACGGAAGCCCTTCGTTTCTCTCATTGAAACATGACCACGTGCAACCTCCTTCGTTCTTTGAGGGCTCTTTATTGTTTTTTTAGCTTCCTTGTCAATGTGAAGACGTTGCCTAGCTGCTCTGTGTCTTCTTGGTTCACTGTGAACCTCAGGTATAGGTTTTGGTGTGTTCTGTCTGGCCCATAACTCTGGGTTACGATCGAAGACGCTGGGTTTGGCTGCTCGGACTTTAGTTTCGCGTGATTTCTTTCCAAACACAACCAGGGGGTTCGCTGCCAAGGCATTCAGACGCCTTTACAACTATTCTGGGATATACTTCAATTGTTCTTCTTGTACCAAGCCCATCTCTAATGCCTCCAAAGCTCTCTTCGCTTCTCCGAAGCGCCGTTGTAAATTGTGTCGTTTGCTTAGAGTCACCTCCACTGTCTTGCTTTTCTCCTTCACATACCATACATTTTCCTTGGCAATGTTTCTTGAAGCGGGTGAAATGTATGGTCTGGCGAGTGTGTCGACCGTGGCTGCTTCGGATTTTTCTAATTTTCCAGACTTCTCAATAGCTTTTCTTCACCTGAAATCTTGAGAAGTCCTTTGACTCAGCTCCCTTGGACTGCTTGACTGATAGTGTTCTAGTGTTGAGATCAATTCCTGACAGATTTTAACTGCTTATTTTAGTTCTTCGTATGTGATTTTTATCCCACAATGGAACTTGCATTGTGAACACAATGCTATTGGCGATTCGTCCTTTGGGTCGACCTTCTCTTTTCCTACATTATCTTGTGTTTTCCTTGAAGTATCCTCACTACTGGTTCGAAGGTCGAGTGTTGGTTTCCTTTTGTGTAGGTTGCCCCTGACAATTCTAGCATGCCAACCGTCAACTCTTCTTTCATCGCCAGATTGGGCGAGGGTTCTGCTATCTGTACTTCTCCCTCGTCTATCTACTATTGGATTCTATACATTAAGTTAATGCATTCATTAATGGAATGTCGCCCCCATTTATTATGGTATTGGCTATGAGGTAGACCTTTTACATCTTCAAGATTTGGATCTGGAGTCCCCCAATTATCGGGAACCACTGCTACTCTGCTCGGAGTAGCTCATCGAAAATTTCTTCTCGCCTAGATGCATCGTATGTGATTTCGGCTCGCCTGGGTTTGACAAATGCAATATTGTGTTTAGGCCTTCGCCTTGATCTTTTCCGTCTTTGTGTGGGTCTAGATGCATCGAGAGATAAGGAAGTCTCTGGGACTATCATGGAAGGCGGTGGTGTCTTAGGATGTCATTCTACCACTCCTTCCTGACTAATTTTTATCACTTCCCAGTTAATCAAACCCTGAATTTTGTCTTTCAGGGCGGAACACGTTGTTGTCTGATGTCCGAATGTGCTTTGGAACCTGTAGAAATGTTCGCCTGGCCATTTATAATTTAGATGTCTCAGCTTGAACACTGGCCAATAAGCGATAAGCTTCATTTCTTGAAGTTCGTCCACTACTTCTTTTACCTTATCTTGCGGAAAAATATACCGCGGCAGGACTAGTGAATTCTCTTCCTCAACCCCCATTGCAAAGCTAACGGCTAGCGACCAATCGACATTTACCATATTAACTTGAGGTACTGAGAAATGTTTAGAATCGACTAACAAGGTTAATTGGCTTGATTTGAGTATTCCACGATTAGTCGCGGTTTTGTTGTAATTGGTTGATACGCGCAAAACATGCATTTAACGTTAACACAAAGTAGACCCTAAAAACACCGATTACGCGCATTGCAATTTAAAACCCTTCTTTTGTCATTATAATATTGGCGAGTAGGGATCGTTCTTTATCCGGGGAATTAAGGGCGCATGCATGGTTTCGTTAATAAGCGTAAATTTAAATGTTTGGGGGGATTGGAAGTTGGTTGTTTAATCTACAAAATTAAAGTACAAAAACATGCAAACACAACAAAAACTCTTAGACTTCTAACATGTTTTACTCATAGACAAGTTTAACAATCAAGAAACCTTAAAGTCTAATTATGCTTACTAAAAATAAGAAGCTAAGCTATTAATTACAATTGATCATCTCATATTATTAACCTTACCCTTTTTCATGCATCAAAGCTTTTGTAAGTTACGAAATTCATAACTTCCAACTAAATATACATGCTTGATATTTGAGTAGGAATGCAACTTAGCGTATAAACATCCTAAACAACATACGATCATCGAAACATGCGAAAGAGAGGGACTTAGCGTATTTTCTACCACATGCATTCGAAACTTTAAGATTGTATCAAACATGCATAAAAAGATAGAAATCATAAACACATGCAATTTATAAATCGGTTTAAGAACATAAAACACAAATCTAAACTTGTTCTTCATTTGATACATAAAAGTATTCCAATACATCCAAGGGTTCAAATACAAAGCAAAAGAAATGAAAGTGAAGATCATGGTTACACTTTTTGTCTTGAATGCTTGATGATCTACGGTGGAGATGGCTTTCCTTCACAAGGGACTTAGCGTATTGTGTTGGATGGAGGAGGATTGCTTCGGCTTGGATGGAGAAGGATGTGCTTCGGCTTTGCTTGAGAATCCTTGAAGTGTTTATGGTGGAGGAGTATTTGTGTAGAGTTTTTGCTTGTAAAATGAGAGATGATATGTTTTATGGCTGCCTCCTTGGCTTTTATAGGCAAGGGATGTTGCTCTTCTCTCTTCCACCTTGCCTCTTTCATTAAATGCAAGTAATAATCACCATGGATAGTCACTCCCTTAGTCACCAAGTGTGATCATCAAAAAGCAAGAGTCACCATGGCAAGTCACACACTTAGTCATCTTTTGTGATGATCACAAGCTTAGTCACTAAGCCTTGTCACCAAGCTTGATAACTTTGACTTTTCCTCTTCCCCAAGTTGCTTCCATGCCAAAATTAATGGGCTTGGGCTGGTTTTTGGGCCAAAACAAACTTTGAGAAATGGGCCCAAAAAATGCTTTTTGGGCCAGCCCATTCCCGGTTGTCCAAAATCGCAAAAATCGCAAAATCGCCGAAATTCCTCCGAATTGCGCCGTTATTCATCTCCACCGATGATATCTTCAAAATAACAATTTAAATAAGGAAAACATAAAAACTAAGATAATAACATAGCTAAACGAAAAGGGAAATGCGTTAAGAAACGAGCAAAAAATGCGTATATCATTGGTCGATATGGCGGGTTTGTTCATGACTAAATTATTGGGTAAGAATTTGGTTTGAGTTCCTTCACGAGAGTTGTAGTGTATGTGACTTCAAGCTCGTGGGAGCTTCCGGAGGATTATTTCGAGTTACGTGGAATAAGTTATAAAAAATTTTGGTTGTTGGATTTAGTTGTGTTTATCCATTTGATTTCGATTCGTTTTGGACCATTGATCGTTTTGGTCGCGAGTATAAATATCGAAATAGTCGTGGAATTGTCGAAAAGTCACATTTGGGCCGAGTTGACCAGTTTTGACCCGTTGACTATCGTTGACCCGCGTTGACCATGGTTCACTGGAGGAAATCTTGACCACCGGCTGAATTTCTGATTCCGGCCACCTCAGACCAAAATCTTGGTATGGTTAGCTTCCTCTTGTGATTTCCTATTGATTTAAACTTGGTTTGAGTGGATTTGGTGGAGTTTTGAGGGAGTTTGAACTCGGTGAAGTTCTTGGAACTTACCGGATTCGGGTGGCGGTTTCCGGCCAGCTTTGGGGTCGTTGGGGTTGGGGGTTTTGCTCCCCTCAACCCATAGATGCTTTTGGGTGAAGAAATTTTGGGATTAGGTGACGTTTGGAGCTCGCCGGAATCAATGGTGGCCGTGGCTTTCGAGCTTGATTCCGGCCATGGTGGTAGTTGGATGAGGTGGTGACTTTGAGGAAAAGTGTTGGGCTTGGGGAGAGGAAGATTTTGAGGCTTGTTCCGCCATGGAATTTCACCGTTGGCGCTGCGCCGCGGCCGACGACGGTGGTCAACGGCGCAACTCCGGCGAGGTTGACTTTTTCGGGATTTTTGGAGATTTTTATACCTTTTTGCTCGTAATCGCGTCCCGATCGTAGTCGTGAGGTTTTTGAGTTGATTTGAGTATTCTATTTTGGGACGAGGGTTGTTTGGGTGTATTTTGGAAATTTTGTTATCGTCATTGATATTTTGAGCGATACGTCTTCCGAGAATGCGGAGTTCTTGACGTATTAGCTCCGTATGTTGTGATTCTATATGTATTGATCGTATCCCTGTTATTCAGGTGATCGTGATCGAGTGTTTGACGGGATCTTCCGCCGAACCTCAGAGTTAGCCTCGTACAGTGAGTGGACACTTTATTTTCACTGTCGATTTGTGAGTCTTGATTATGCATTTTACGAGTATGCAATTATGATTATGCATTTACGATTATACATTTACGGTTATGTATTTTTACTTGGAGGCATATGTATGATTTGTTTTACATGGATTATGGATATATGGATGCATCGATGCATTGGCTTCTCGGCTGATCCCCGAGAGGCTCTGGGAGGGTTATGACAAACGCCTGACCCTTGATTATATGGCTCCCATGAAGGTTATGATAAACCCCTTACCTGGTTGAGCATGATTGTAAATTTGAGAAAAATGTACTCGAGTTACGGCCTCCACATTTTATACGGTATCCAGGAAGGTTATGACAACCACCTTACCTGTGTTTGATGATTTTAGACTCGCATCATGATTTTATGTATATATGTTGGTGAAATGCATATTATTATTTTCGTTCACTCACTCTAACGATTTTATTTGCCTTTCCCTGGGCTTTTTGGTTTCTTTTGCCCAGTTTGCAGTTTGGGTTCCAGGGTTCCACGTTGACGGTGGAGGCGTAGAGTTCAGGTCACACTTCAGTTCGAGTATGTTCTTTGTTCGCCCTACTGTTGTATATTATGTATATAGGCGTCGCTCTAAATACTTATGTTATGTTTTCAGTTGAATTTACTCCTGAATGTTTTCTGGATTTCTTGTAAACCTTGTGGTTTATTATATATATGATGTTAAGAAATTCAGATGGGGAACGGAGCCCCACGGTTTGGTTTTTGTAGAATATTCGAAGTATGATTCTCTCTGCAGGTTCTAATATTAGCTAACGTATTTCAAAGTAAACTCAGGCAAATTTTTTTTAAGGTCATATTTTTGAAGGAGTTTGATTTCGGTTTAGGCAACTAAATCAGAGTCGGGTCCTTTCATTTGACGCATACGTTCCCTTCGATGAGTTACGCTTGTTATCGCGCTTGCATGACGCTATGAGCTTTTGTTACAGCCGTGATAAGCTCATTCAAGGTAAAGTACTTATTGTTGAAAAACATATTATAATACTAACCTTCAAAGCCATTTATGGCCATTTCACAGTGTCTTTACCCAGCAGGGTTCTGCATAAGTTACTGGTGTTTCTGTTGACGATTGACTCATGACCGCTAACTTTCCGATGCTGGTTTCCGGTCTCCTTGTTCCGAAGTGGTCTATGAATAATGCTTCCATTTTCGCCCACCTTGTGATAGACCCCTTCTTTAGACCTGTATACTAAACGAGGGTTGATCCTGTTAAAGATGAACCAAAAGTTCTCAATTGGAGTTCCTTGTCGTCAGCAAATTGATCTAGCTGAAGGGTAAAATATGCCAGATGTGTTACTGTGTTAGCATCGTCATCTCCTGTAAAGGTCTGGAAATTGATTTGCTTGTAATGTCTTGGCCACTGCCAAGCCTTGGTGTCACCTTTCTGGACAAGCGGATAAGGAGTTTCGTACAGCTCGTGTGCTTTAGCAATGTAAATATCACATTGATCCATTAATCTATCTAAACGCTCTTCCCATACGGGTGGGAAAGCTTCTGCTTGCCGTGCCCTCCTGGTGAGATCGGAGACAGACTTAGTAAGGGCAGAGATGTCCCTTTCTATTCTCTAAAATTGGGTGGCCATTGTTTTGGCGTGCTTTGTAACGTTTGTGTCTAGAGTATGCATGATTTCAACATGCATCCTCTCTTGACCCTCCGCAAGGGTCACTATCTGGACCTTAAGCAGCTCTTGGTCTTCCAAGCCCTTATTGTGTTCTAACCTTAAAGCTTTGATTTTGACTATCGCAGTGTCCGTCTTTTCACAATTGGAAGCGAGCAGCTCTGCTTGTTCCTCAAACCTCCTCTCGATTGTTTCAAAGTAACCTCCAAGTTGTACGTCCCCTTTGGCGGCGTACTCTCGATACTCTTCGTAACTTAGGTGATTTATATCACCCTCACTTAACAAGTTAACGTCCATATTCGAATGTTGTGTAGTTGCGAAGATAATGTCAACCGCCTTCTCGGTTAGCGAACGGCACTTACAAGAAGTGTGTTCCCGATACTTCGGTTGCGAATGTTTACGACACTGGGGGTATTCCATTTTATAGGGATTCCTAATTGTCGCTTAGAGACACTAAATGTCAGTCCCACTGGGTGTGCCAAAATGTTTAACCCAAAAATCTCCTAGCGGACTTAAGAGATTTCTCAAATTGTCTCTTTTCCTCGATTGTGCTTCATGCGCTAGCGTGCCACCATCTCACGACGGAATGTTGATTTATATGTTAGTGGCTACTGACTTCTTGACTAAGCGATTTAGACGAGGAGAGCACCAATCTCGCCTGAATGGATCCTTCTTGCCTAGTGACCTAGGACTTTTTGGTTTCGTCTCTCTAACTGAGCCACGAAAATCGATACCCTACACTCCTCCTGGTGTAAAGCAGAGCAATCCCCTTGACCGAGTGTCGGGAACATTGGGTGTTGCTTCCTTGAACCTCGAAACTCTCAATCTTTCTGTTGACAAGCTTTTTGATCGCCGGTTGCAGGTTTTTGCGTCCTTGAATCACAAGAATCTCATGCTCTTCGGGTGACAGCTCTATTGATCACTGGTTGCAAGGGTTTTCTCGTATAGAGAAGGATAGTTTGCTGAGAGAAAAATATGTATTTGGTTGAGGGATCCCTTCCTAATCGCTTTCCACTTCTTTATATAGAAGATTATAGCCATAATCCACTTCTCTTGGAACTCTTTGATATCAGTAATTAGACTCTTAATACAACTCTAGGTACTTAATAGAGCTCATCCGATATTTATAGATATCTCTTATAATAGAGTCCTAACCACTATAGAAAAGGTTAGATAAAAATAAGCCGTATGGATCAGTTTTCCGTATTGTTTCCATCAAACCCATTCCGACCTGGATCTGGTATATTTCGCTCGGCCCGCTCGCCAGACTCAGTCCTCCAAGCCCAATAAGAAATATTTATTTCGGACCCAAACGCAGATAATTTCAATGCTTTTATGTTGAGATCTCATTTTGTGAAATTGTGTTGCTTGCAAATTTGTTTGACAAGTTTTGTAGTCATAATGAAGGGAATGTATATAGTGACAGAAGTGTGAGATTATTTCGTCCTACCTATGAAAATTATGCATGTTGTGATTTGTCCAGTTATGATTTGGTCAATAAATTATATGGTCAGTTGCGGTCAACTGCTGTTAGATCTTCATCCAACAGTTGATAATAAATTGTCTTCCAATTATTTTTTTAATTATCTACCGCTAGATGTAGATTAGAACCGACCACCAAATTTATTCACCACCAGATCAAGATTCGTGATTTGTTACTTTGATTTTGTCAATGTTGTCGAGGTTGTGTGATTTGGTGCGGATGGTACTATAGAGTAGAATCAGTTGCTATTAAGCTGCTCTGTACGTTTAAGCTTGGATAAATATGAATGAAAGCGCTCCAAGTTTAGGTTGAAATTTGGTACAACTGCATGAGTCTGTCTGAGTCTTCAAGCAGTGCTAGGTAATTCAAAAGAACTGAATTGAAACAGAAGTAGAATTAAATTAACTGAGTGGAAAGTTTGTAAAAATGCTGTTTAGCCATATGTTGTATGCAAGCCACAATAGTGGAAAATTCGTAGACATGTTTAACGAGGCCTTTTGCACGCAAGCCACATCCGGACAATGATGCCTTGTTAGTTGTAACATGCAATTGTTGTTTACATAAATGATTTTTGGGAAACTGTACACATTATTCGCTGGAATTTGCAAGTCCAACCAGGTTCAGCATATGGCGGTCTTCTTTGAACCTCTCCAATACAGTGCCTTTACCACCGTCAGATTTTTCTTCATCTAAAGCCTTTTGAATCACTCCCCAGCATTCTATTACTTCTGGGCATATTCGGCTGGTCTTGGAGAGGCAAGGTGAGCCAAATGTGGTACATGAGAAAGTGTGTCCCTGATCAAAGTTCGCTGAAAGGAAGAGACCAAAGTGATTCACCTTTCCCCCAAAACCAATACCATTTGGGATGCTGTCTGAACCAAAATTTACAGCACACTGGCAAGACGAAAAGAAAAAGATAAGTTTATGACTCAAAGTACTTGAACTCAAGGGCTGTAAATGTGTACTCATGCATATGATGCAATGCGAAAAGGCAACTAAATAAACCCAACATAACCTATAGGGCTACTAATAGTATAGCATAACAAATACTGAATATATTGAAGGAGGGGTAAAGCTAAAGACGGACCAGAGATTTCGCTCTAGCTGTGCTAGGCTTCCAATAGTTTCTTCAAGACTCAATTTGCTACTGAGAAACATATCTGAAACCAACTCAGTAATGACTTGCTTATGATTTCACTAAAGTCTTACCAGGTCAGAAACTCATGCAATCTAAAATCCTTTTCCCCCTTTCTCCCTACTGGAAATCATATCGATTGTACTAGGATAAACACATTCTATTTGTGGGAGAGCTCTAATTGCGTCTTTTCAGAAGGTTGATCACTTTTTAGAGGGAGTAAAGTTTATAATCTAGATTGTACTTCAAAAGACATATTGTACTCCTCTTGATTACAGTACAAACTATGTACAGTCAATTACTAATCCGAAAGGAGAGAAAATTGTGCCTGTCAGCCTATAGGGACAGTGATATATAGTGTAAGAAAAAAACAAAAAGTGCAGAAGTACCCAGAAGGCAATAGTTGAAGGGTAAAATCTTTCTACAAGATTACACTGCAAAATACCAAGATGCAAGCAGAAACTCACCCACTGTATATTAGTGTTTGCTCCAGTAGGTCTGAATATGGATTCCTTTGGATACAATTGAAAAACAAATGACTTCAAATCTCCATAGAAATCGCCATGCCTCTCCCACGGCTGCGAAGCATAGCCTCCATATACAAACCCTTCTGTATCTTTGATAATAAAAACAGTTGGTCCATTATCTTTTCTGCAGTTCATAAAAAAAATTAACCCATACCAGCTGAAATTAGTTGCATCAACCAACAAAGCTGGAATATAAATAGAAATAACTGTAAGAAATTGCATATAAGCATTTAATGGATTGCTGCTTGCTTGGACACAAGAGAAATCAAAGAAAATGAAAGGAGCAGCTTGTGAAGTCAAGTCCAGTCACATGATGAAAATCCAAACCGGAATCAGAGCCAACATATGCAACTTGATCTCCGGCCTATCTAGGAAGCTACACCAATCAACTCTCCACTTGAACTCAATAATTAACTTCCTTTAATCAATGATAACAATAAAACAAAGGCAATTTCTCTGAACATGTTTGGGCAATATATTCACTCATGTGACTCTTAAAGCTATAAGTGTTGAAGTACAAACAAGATACTTACGATATGTTTCCCACAAATGTGTTGAAGCTCAGACCATTAACAGCACTATGGTATAACAGTTTCCATTCTACCATCTCTTGGTGCGGAAGGATTCCTCCTATATGCCAGGCATATACCTCGTCAATAGCATCATATTTGAATCGATGTTTTCTAAATGCAACAACTGAGGAACTTGGGCACTCAGTCTTCCTACAACTGAAAGGTAATTACAGAAATCAAATCAAGACATTTATTAAATTCCAGATTCTTAGTTACCCTATAGAGTGTGGAACCACAAACTGAAAGAACACTGACTCAAAGTATAAGAGATTGAGAGGAGAACCTTGATCAGGCGGAATCATTAAGCCTCCAAGGAACTTCCTGACAGACGGGAGAAAAGTGCACCAAATTCTGAAATCTTCAAAAGACAAACTTTCCTCGTCATGTCCATCATGTTTTGTAAACTTTGCAGCATTAAGAAATGCATTCATAGCGTCTCGATGTGCACTCGATCCAGGTTGAGAGTCTTCAATTTTGAATATATATTGGAGCATTGCAACCAAAACACACTCCAGATCAGACCTGAATAAATTCTTATTATCGTATTTATCAGATGAATTATAAAAAGAATTGCAAGGCAAGTACTTCTATAGGAATCAAAACTAGCAATGACCAAACACGTCCATCACTTCTGCAGGCCCGAACAATGAGTACTATCAAACGCAAAATGCATCTCTTAGAATCCCAGCTCATAGATCTCAATCATCACAATGGCCACATGTACATTTCTAGTCTATGATGCTGTAAAGGTATTCCACTCTTAAACTTGCATACTAACAAGAAAGCTTAATACATTATCTAAACTAGTCAACGTCGCCACCAGTTCCAAACTATAGAACACAAGAATCTATACATGCAAACGACATCCTATACTTGTGGTAATTTAAGCAGGACTTATAATTCTACCTGCCCGCAATGTCATCGCCGTTTACATCCAACAACTTATAAATGAAATTTTCGATATCATCTCTTGTTCCCTTCTCATAAGTCCCCTAAATTCATTAAGAAACAAAAAAACATAGATAAATTGCAATGATCACATAATAAAAGCATACAATACAAAACAATCACCATAATTCATAATCTGGTTGAACAAAAATTACTTTGGCTACAACAATGTCCTCAAAAGTGAGTTTCTGGTCTTTGCGTTGCTGCGTAACTAAATCGAACATCCTATCTCCGAGAGGACCATGGAGTCTGAAATAAGTCTGTTAAGGTGTAAAGCTGATTTAGACATTGGAAATTGAGAGATAGAGAACGAGAGTAATAATGAAGTGAAGCAAATGACCTTGAAAACTGAGGGAGAGACGAATTGACCATCACTTTGTGACTGAGCAGCCAAAGAATTGAATAAGGACTTGAGATCTTCCAGCTCCGTATGAGTGAAAGCTCTGCCAATCAATTCAAAATCAATCGACTGTTTTATATGTATCAGACTATCAGGAGAGAGAGAGAGAGAGAGAGACCTGGAAGCAGAAGCAAACAGAGGATCTTTGTGAGAAGGTGACTGAGAGTTGCCCATGTTTTCTTCTCCTTCTTCACTTGTTCACTCCTTCTCTGTCCTGATGACTCGGAAATATCTGGCTGGAATAGGATTAACCGATTTTATACTTGGTATGCTTTATTTTTGTTTGATCTATCCATGCACGGTAAACACTTGGAAAAACTTGGCCAAGATAGACAAGCCTTATCCTAATCAAGAACGTGCCTCTCACGCCCTTGTCAAAAATTATTTTCATGTTTTCTTCGTTTCGGCTGGCGGTGGCCTCTGGCCTTGTCGACATTTTCAGGGTGTGGCCGGACGAAACACTTGTGCTTGGTTATGGGCGAGGGTGTGTGCACATATCAAGTTGGAGATGGTGTTGGTTTGGCTCGGCGCTGGGGGAGAGTTCGTGGTGATTTGGGAATGAACGGGAAGTGGATATGTGACTTTGGGAGATAGCGGTGTGGTGATCTCTGGTGGACCATTAACCTTTGCCGAGCATGGGTTGCGGCGTGTTACGCAGTCGATCAGATGGTGGCGTGTCAGATTGGGATTCCGACGGCTCATGCGGTTTATTGTTCGTGCACCTTATTCTTGGAGGGTTAGTGGAGGGCCTTGGTGAAGCTTGGAGCTGGCTTGGGTAGATCGGAGAAATCTGGCAGGAGTCTACCGGCGGCGAGCAGATTTGGGGAGGAAGAGCATCAGTGGTAGTGGCGAACTATCTTACAGTGTTGGACTAGGCTTGCAGATCATAGCTTGGCTGTTGTGGTGGTTGGGCTGGGCTTATGGGCCTTGGCCCATATGTTTTAGTTTTTTGTTATTTTATGCTTTTATTTAGGGTTGTTTCTTTATTTAAGTTAGTAATAAAGCTCTATCGTTATGCAGTAGGGGTAAGTATTTGGCAATGATTTGCCGGTGTGCGTGCACTTTGTCCTAGTGAAGATGTGAGTTATGGTAAGATGGTCGCATCCTCCTAGTGGTATGATGAAAATTATTGTTGACGATGTCATTTTCGTTCGACAGCATACTAAGAAAGCTAGTAAAAAATGGGTATGGATGGAATGCTTTCGCGGAGGAAGCAATATGATTTTTCCAGTATGTCGTCATGATTGTAAAGCAGATAGAATGACTTGTATGGCTTTCTTTGCTAATTTGTGCATGTTTGATTATATAGTTATAGTATGATATTCTGTGACTATCCGAGATGATCTATCTGTGCTCATTGTTATATGGGATTTAAGTTTTATATTCCTCCTATATACTCAACGGTTTTATTAGTAAAATCTTGAACGTTACTGTACCTGTCTTATTTAAAAAATAAAACTTAAATTTTTTTTCTTCGTGTTGCACAATATAACCCACGCTACATTAAAATCCTGGATCCCGCTTACCTACTATAATTAGTTTGCTGTCCTTCACGTATCATAACATGTGGTTCTCATAGAGTACAGAAAGAGGAGTCGCGCTGTAGGATCTGCCATGAAAGGACCGAGCCAACATACTTGTATTCTTCTCCACTCGTACCTGTGCTTTACCGTGCCTGTGCTGGCTCAAGTTGTGAAGGTACACTCATACTCTCTGAGTATCTTGTTTATTTTGGTATGTGATTTTGTCGTTTTCGTTTTTAGTGAACAAGAAGTCAATGTTTTTCTTATGACATAGTCAAGTTAGTTGCTCAACCCACTTGCTCAACCCACTTTGTACCATGAAATGGTCCCAGTTTCTTACAAAGTTCGATAATATAATTGACTTCTCTGCATCACGGCCGCTGAATTTAAGTTAATTAAAAGTTCATCACCATAATCTATCAAGACTTTTAGAGCAGGGGAATGATAGGAGGGCTTTTGGGACTTAAGATATTGAAGCTCAAAATGATATGTCAAGTCACGTCATTTTTATGTTATTATAATTTTATATATATTATCATATTTTAATATTAATTTGTAAAAAGACGATGTTATCATTGCGCATCTAACGGCTATCAATTATTCAATTAATTTAACAATATAATTACCTAATTAAAATCAAATTATAAAATTTATTGTAAAATCTCAAAATAATAAATGTCATAACTAAATATAGAATCCTAATTATAATAAATCAATCCATGATATAAATGTTCAATGATAGTTATGGAATCCTATTCATTGCATTTTATAATTCTTTCTAATTATAATAATGATTGAATTTTTTTTTATGATTGTTATGAAATTTAAAATCGTTATTAATGTAATACAAAATATCAATCATTATAAAGTTTAGAATATCAAAATATGAGTTATTAATTAGTTAATGTAATACAAAAAAAATTGTTATTAATATACTCTTTTTTTTAAGAAAGCAATTAATACAAAAGTCGATCAAAAAGAAAATTTGGTTCAAAAATTTATAATTTAAAAAGGCTCTCTCGCTTCTTTCTAACAAAAAAAAAAGACATTCTCTTCTTTCTACTAGATTCATCTCTTTTTCTCCATTATTATCTTCATCATCATATATTCTTTTCTGGGTTTCTTCAACAAATGGTCATTTGTCTAATTAAATTTTGGGTCATACATTAAATGAATTACATTGGTAAGTTAGTAGCTATTAAGCATTTTCCCAAAGGAATTAAATCGAGACGGAAAATTTGGGTTTGATTTCTTTTTCGATGAAGAAACTAATGAAGAAACCATAAAGGATACCCTGATACTTAGATAAATTTAACAATGAGTAGTAATATTACAAAAGTGATTTTAATTGAAAATAATCGATCAATTTGTTGGATTGGTTGTTGGTATAAAGTGTAGTTATAAGATAAGAAAAGTATCCATGGAAGATTAAGATGAGGAAAGATAGAGACGAAAGAAGAAGAAGTTAAGAGATGGGCACGATCTTACATGGAATATATTATGATTTTTTTAAGAAGAAGAATAGAACATAAGAAGAAAGAAAAAAAATAAGTTTCGGAAAAAAAAACTGTTAGATTGTATAATGAATACGATTATCTTTTCAAATATATCATATATAAGTTATATAATAATATATTAAATTCTATAATGACATGAAAAAGCCACATCATTTTGGGGGCTCAATATCTTAGGGCCTAAAATCATTTTCCTTTAAGGTATTTCAATCAGGGCACTTGATTCCAGATTCCAGAATGTGTTTTTCCTGGAACTTTATATTTTACTTCTCTGGAAAATTGAAGGGATTTGCTTCTCAGTCTTGTGTACTAGCTTGACGAAACTGTTCATCTGCTAAGATTTTGGAAGTAAGATACTTGTATCCAGGTTCCAATTTATCCAGGAAAGACCTACTTCATTGCCAGTACAAAAATGCTCTGTGCTTTACTTTAGAATAGTGCTCACCTTATTGATGGTTTAGATCATCTCCAACAATGAAGGTTCTATACCTTATAATAGAACCTTGTAAAATCACTATTCACTATAGGACCTTCTCATCTCCAACAATGAAGGTTCTATACCTCATAATAAGACTCATCTTCTTCTCTCCAACCATGGGTCTTATACCTTATACATTAAAACTTATAATCTTTATTATATATTTATTTTAATATTAAAATATACATATTGTATTCTATAATAATTTTTCAAACTATTTTAATTTAACATAAGCTATTATTGAATTTTTTAATTAAAAATTATTAATTATGGCCATGTGACTTTATCCCTATTTCGGATGTGATTTTATTGGCCACGTGTCGATCCGTATGAGCATAATCAGATTGTCGTAGATATGACATCTAACCGATAATTGAGATGTGATTTTCGGTGTCACGTGTCATAATATGATTGGTCGTCGGGATTGTACCGTCTATCTTATCTGCCACATGTCGATCACTGAACCATCTCCATATTATTTATAAACGGAGCTCTCATTTCTTCATCCTCACCAATTCACAAACGCTCCTCCTCCACAATCAAAATTGTGGTTTCTAAGTTTTGTACTCATACTTTGAGTTTGTTTCAGCTATGTTCAATAGGTTTAGGAAACTACTGAAGAAGGATGAAGAAGATAGTGGCTCGAGAAATCACGAGGATGATCTTATGATGACTTCAGCTGCCTCACACTTGCAGAGGATGAATGAAGAAAACTCACAGTGGGGTGGTTCTTCTGAAGGTCGAGCGTACATTGAAAGAGATCGAGAAGCTATAGATCGGCGATTGAAGGATCTATACTTCAATCCTGTGTGTAGGTTTGATGGAAACCATTTTCGTAGGCGGTACTGAATGAGACCTGAGCTGTTCGAAGGAATGATGCGTGATGTGGCCAACTACGATCCATATTTTGTTCAGACACTGGATGCTTCCGGTAGAGTCGGCTTCTCAACTGAACAGTAGCTAACATGTGTTCCTTGATGTGGCAGAATCCACTACTCTCGAGATTTTAGATCACTTTACAAAAGCTTTCTGGAATATTTATCACAAGAAGTATCTTCGTCGACCAGAGAGAGCAGATCTGATAAGGTTACTAAAAAAAGCTGACGATCGTGGATTTCTGGGTATGGTAAGGAGCCTTGATTGTATGCACTGGCAATGGAAAAACTGTCCTACTGCTTGGCACGGGAAATATCAAGGTTACAAAGGTAAACCTACTATTATCTTAGAGGTCGTGGCTTCATATGATACATGGATATGGCATGCATATTTTGGACTTCCAGGATCTCTGAATGATTTAAATGTCCTGGGGATGTCTCCCTTGTTCGACGAGGTTTGCCAAGGTAAAGCTCCTTGGGTGAAATACAAGGTGGGTGAAAATACGTACCATCAAGCATATTACCTGGTGGATGGCATCTACCCCAACTGGGGGACTTTAATCAAAGCAATTCCAAATCCTACCACGCTAGAGACAAAACATTTTACGAAGATGCAAGAGGCTTATAGAAAAGACGTGGAGAGAGCATTTGGTATTTTGCAAGCACGTTTTGCAATCGTGAGGGGGCCTGCTCGCCTTTGGGGTAGAGAGAGTCTCCAGTACATCATGATGACGTGCATAATATTGCACAACATGATAGTTGAGGATGAGTATGAGGAGGATGAGCCTTTTGACATTGATGAAATTCCAACTCGTCCGAGGCGCGCAGAGGTATATGATAGGGCAGATAATGATCAGGAAGTACACCGCAATCCTCGACGAGTGCGAGAATATATGGAACGTTACGACGACACTCGATGTCCAGTGATCCATGATTCACTAAGAGACAATCTAGTGAGGTATGGTTAGAACAAACACTTGGAAAGTCTACGTAATAATGGATGAGGGGTGTACATCCATTATTTCAATAATTGCCTTTTTTGCCATTATGCTTTTAATTTGGTGTGTTGTTGTGAGCTTTAATTTGGTGTGTTGTTGTGAGCTTTAATTTTGTGTGTTGTTGCGAGCTTTAATTTGGTGTGTTGTTGTGAGCTTTAATTTTGTGTGTTGTTGCGAGCTTTAATTTTGTGTGCTATTAATAAAAGTTGTATCAATTATGCATTTAAGTGAGTGTATACTAAATAAAAATTTAATCCATTATAAGAAAACAACAAAATACTCTTTATTAAAATGTAGTCCAAGTTACAACATCACATTAATTAAGCAATGCAACACATTAATTAAAATAAGCAATAACATACTAAAAGCAACAATACATTAATTAAAATGACTCTTCAAATTATTTCATAACCATGGCGTATCTTGAACCGGTGTGTAGATGGACAAATTTGTGTCATACAACTCATTCTTGATCGAGCCATACAACTCATTCCTAATCGAGAACATGCTCCGGTTAGCTTTGTGGCTTCATACGCCGCACTAATACGCTCCCACAATATTTTAGCGACTTGATTAGTACCCGTGATTGGATCCTCACTAGTATTCATAGTGACTTGGCACAACACTTCTTCTTCATCTTTTTTCCAATTTGTTTGCCTTGGATCTCTAGGCACCCTTGGTGGGATGATGCTACAAAAAATAAATTAAAAGCTAGAGAGAGATAAGTTTATGGAAAAAATTTACTCTTGAGAAGAAGTAGCAAATTTTGGTGTAGAAACAATGAGTTTTAGTGTTGGTATTTATAGAGATGGTGTGTTTTACTGTTGCAACGGACATATTTTTTTATATAAAAAATTTCAGTATATTTTTTTTATTTAAGAAAAGGAAAGACTATTTAATTTAGGAGAGTATTAAACATAAGAGTGTTGAAAGAGGCAAAATAGACGTTGGGCTCGAATGGAGAAGAAGTAGTCGTTGGGCTCAAAAGAGAGAAGTAGCCGTTGGGCTTTAAGTTCCAGCACTATCAGCATTGGTCAGCAGAACTGTGGGCCCCATGCGTGTCAACTGTCAGCACAGCTGGAGTCCACTTGCGCAGCTCCTCTAGTACCCAGCACGTGCTGGATAATTGCTTGGCAGCTTCTTCTGCTTGGCGCGTCACTCTCTCTCCAGCTTCAGCTGCGTTTGGTTTTTTTTTTTTTTTTTCTGTTTCTGATCCAACTTTTTTGCTTTCAACTGGGCCCACCAAAAATTTCAGGGTTTTATACCTCATTTTAGATTCTATTTTAGAACCTTGGATAGGGTATGAGACCTAGTTTTAGGATATAGGACCTAAGTTTTTATGGGTTGGAGATGAAATTTTTCTTGAAGGTTCTACTACAGGGTATAGGACCTCCATTGTTAGAGATGGTCTTATGTGTGGAGCTATATAAGGCACAGCTACGTTTCTTTTGAATTTGGTAAGAGTGTAGTAAATCGAGTTACAGTCGTGTTGGAAGGTACATGATGTTTTTTTGGTAATGTACATGATGCTTGTGTTGCTTCAATCTGCCGAATTGCTCAAGTATGAGCTTGGCTCTGGAGCCAAACTCGATTGCGCTAAAATGAGTTAAAGTTGGAGTATTAAGGTATTTAGACTCGATTGAAGTTAAATCTGTAAATTCTGAGCTTTGTGTATGGGTAAAATAAATAAATCCTAAAGTGTCGTTTGAAATTGAAGTTTCACCCTGTGATACTACAGCACTATATCAGAAGTGAGAATCCGTTCATTCATTATTTGAGGACATAGGTAGGGTTCAGTATGGCAGCTTCTGTTGCTCAATACTTGTCTGCTTTGGATTTAGTTCCCTTTTTTGTAATTCGATCGCCTAGGAAAATAGGAAATTAAAAAAGAGAAGTACTGTTTACTCTTCAGTCTTCACTGATTCCTATCAGGATTCTGGTAAATCTGCATAAGAAGGTATCTACTCAATTTCTTGGTGGAAAGGCTATAATGATTTCGTTGTGGTATCTTCAAAAGCTTCAAGTTAATTAGTCTTTGAATATCTTTTTCCCGTATATAAAGTATAAACCTTCAAATTGGGCCTAAAGTATTTTCAGAAGCTGCCTCTTCTTCTTGTTCCTTTTTTTTGTCCATCTCTTTTCTTCCTTCTGCGGTTGGGAATAATCTCTCTTGTGCCAGACATTGAGTAGATTTTTAGGGCAATCATCTCCAGGCCACTCTCATAAAAACCTAGAGGACACAGACAGATACATCTACCTTTCCTAACAGACTGACAGTAGTTTAAGCAAAATTAACTACTGTCCCATAATAATTCTGCTTTGAGCTTGGTCCTTCATATATAGCATATTAGGTTGTTTTCGCATTTCAGATATAGCTTATAAGGTTGTCTTCACATTCGCATTTATGTCTGGCACATACTCCATCCTCTTACCACGAATGAGCCTCCAACATATTATAGAGTAGTTTTTGTCAGTAACGTTGCTCATTGCGCGACGGTTTTTTGCCGAAAAATGAAATTTCGAAGCATGAAAAAGTTCTCCGATAACTCGAAGATGTATACAAACTAATTTAGCGAATTCTAGCTGAAGTAGTAACGAATACCGGGTCATGAACACGATAATCAGTTACATCAACTGTTTTGATTCCCTTGAAAGAATACATTCCATGTGTATAGCCTCGATCAAAATCAAATGAAGTTCCCAGGAAATGTGAGCAATATTCGGCTTCATATATGGTTGGAGTCTTGGAGAGAGATTAGTCATGGTCGATAAACTGTAGCCTTCGATTTTTATCAAACTAATTAAAGGTTCATGAATACCTCCTTATAATTTTTCATTCCATGTGCTGCTTAATTTAAAGAGAGCCAAATAAGATGGGCATCACAAATCAAGCCTAAGCAGGTGACCATCTTTATGATTAGCCAGAGTCTACAGTAGGAAGCATTGATGCACCAACTCGGATGGAAATTAAGATCAGATTTATTGATTGAGCCCTACCCACCTGCTTGTTAGGTCGATCGATAAGGGCATCTCCGATGAGAGTTGCTAGAAGCTATATATAGCTTTTGGGTGGAAGAAAAGCTCTCCAATGATTGAATTCAAGGGTGCTAAAACTTACGAATCTAGCTTGAGGTGTTATATGAAGTGCTAAAATAGCACCTAATTTGGGATGCATCCTAAAACTGGAAGGTGAGGCAGTTGACGCAGACCACAGTGTTGGAAAGTAGATTATTGTAAATATTCTTTTATAATTAGAATTAAAGTTGTATAGATATGATAGGAATGTAAATATCATTTCCTATTAGGAAACACTACAAGAAAAATGCACTTAGACCGCGGAAACTTCTCTGCGGTCTAAGTGAACACTTAGACGATGGAGATGTCTTTTTCCGTCGTCTAAGTGCTTGCTTAGACCGCGGAGAAAGTTTCTGCGGTCTAAGTGTCACTTAGACCACAAAAAAAGACATCTCCGTCGTCTAAGTGAAATTTCAAAAATTCAAAAATTTCACTTAGACCTCGGAAAAAACCATCTCCGTCGTCTAAGTGAAATTTCAAAAATTCAAAAATTTCACCTAGACCGCGGAGAAAGTTTCCACACTTAGACCGCGGAAAAATCCATCTCCGTCGTATAAGTGAAATTTCAAAAATTCAAAAATTTCACCTAGACAGCGGAAAAAACCATCTCCGTCGTCTAAGTGAAATTTTTGAATTTTTAGAACCGGCGCCCAATTATTTTGGTTTTAGGGTTTAGGGTCTCTGCGGTGTGGGTGACACTTAGACGACTGAAAAAGACATCTCCGTCGTCTAAGTACTTTAACCCTAAACCCTAATGCCCTTACCCCTAAATTACGGAAATTTCATTTAGACGACGCAACTACAGGTTTCCGTCGTCTAAGTGATTACTTAGACGACGCAAACATGCCTTTGCGTCGTCTAAGTGAAAATTTCGTGATTTCACCTAAGATAACGGCCATCTAGACCATGTCCCAATGCATATTCTTTTCGTCGAGACTATAGAGTAAACAATGCTTGGAGTGTGAGCGTCGACGGTTCCAAAATAGGACTTATGGATTTTCGTGTATCCATGTTTCCGGTTTGTAAAAAAATGGGTTTTGCGGTTGACTATGCCGATGAAACCCTTAATGAACTTACTATTTTGTGAAAATTATTCGGTTTGTATATTTTCTTATGGCAAATGTATATATCCAACGATTACTTTGTCCAAATTCAATTTCGTTAATATCGATATGCAATGAACCTATACTTAATAGCACTTAAGTTATACACATTAGTAGATACTTAACAAGTTTAAAGACGTAAGATTATTCGTCGTCTTAAATTCAATTGTTTATATATACGATTCGTTAATCGATATTTTACGACTATTTCATTCGAATGACCGATCGGAAACTTCCCTGCGAATTATTTTAAAAAATTAATTTTACGACTATTTCACCTGGACCACGGAGATGGACCATCTCCATGGTCTAAGTGAATTTTATTTTTAAACTAAATATCTGAAAAATTAATTTTGGAGAAAACTAAAAAATTTTAAAAATTCACTTAGACCACGGAGATGGTCATCTCCGTGGTCTAAGTGAATTTTTTTAAAACTAAATTTCTGAAAAATTAATTTTGGAGAAAACTAAAAAAAATTTAAAATTCACTTAGACCACGGAGATGGTCATCTCCGTGGTCTAAGTGAATTTTTACACTAAATTTCTGAAAAATTTATTTTGGAGAAAATTGAAAAATTTTAAAAATTCACTTAGACCACGGAGATGACCATCTCCGTGGTCCAAGTGAATTTTTTTCAAACTAAATTTCTGAAAATTTTATTTTGGAGAAAATTGAAAATTGCCGCCAATTATTTTCACTTAGACGACGGAAAATAAGAAATTCCGTCATCTAAGTCAAAATAATTGGTGGCATTTTTTCCCACAAAAATTTTGGCAAAAATTTAAATCACTTAGACGACGGAAAATCAGTATTTCCGTCGTCTAAGTGAAAAAATTGGCGGTATTTTTTGAAAATTTAAAGCACTTAGACGACGGAAATACTGATTTTCCGTCGTCTAAGTGTTTTAAAACCCTTTAAATTCATCATTTTCTCAATATTTCTTTAATTTTTCCTCTTTCAATCCACTCTCCCTCTCCCTCTCCCCCCCCCAATCAAACCACCCACCATATATCATCACCACCACCATCACCATCACCATCCACTACCAGAAATGGAGACATTACCGGCGACCTGCTGTCGCCGGCCTTGTCTTTTTTTTCCGCCGGAATTGACATTACCGGCGACTTGTCGCCGGCAATGACGTCGCCGGAGATTCCCCGCCGGTGTTGACATTGCCGGCGACGACGTTTCCCGTCGCCGGTAATGTCCGAGACATCACCGGCGACAGACATTACCAGCGACTGAAGTCGCCGGTGATGTCTCGGACATTACCGGCGACGGCGTCGCCGGCAATGGCAGCGCCGCCGTGGCCAGAATGTGAAACATTGCCGGCGACTCGAGTCCATGTCGCCGGCAATGTGGGGAAAAATTTTGAAAAAAAAACGCGGTTCTGGATTGGGCCCAATTCCATAACTTGCATTGAAATACATAAACCGTACAATCATACAAGTTCAACAGTACACATAGCAAAGACAGTCATACAAGTTCAACATAAATGTCCAACGTACAGTATAAATAGCAACGACGATACAAAAATTAACTACAACTACAGGTCAGGTCCAGGAACTTGCGGGTCATCAGGGTTGAAGTAATCCATGTACTCATTTGAATTCCGGTGGCTACCTTGGTCTTGCTCTGGCGTTGACTGGTGCGGTGGTGGTGGTGGATAGCTAGGGATATGAGGGATCGGGGGAGGTGTGGGGAACGGTTGTCCGGTAATCTGAGCCTCGTACATCGTCCGCATCCATGTGTACATCTAAGCCTGCACCTGTGTCTGCTGCATTTGGTACTCGGCCATCTGCCTCTTTTGCTCCTCCAACTCCCTCTGCGTCCTATGAAGCTCCGCTGCGAGGTTACGACTAGAAGTTGAACTTCTTGACCCGGTAGAGTATTCTGAAGTGTTCTTCAATAGTCCTTCGCCCGCCGTGCCCATTCCCCTACAGTAGTAGGTATTCTTTCCAGTCCCGCACGCTTTTGCCATGATCTGAGCCGCTATCGGGGGATCAAGCGGATCGATCTGAGAGGCATACTGGGTGACTTCTTCCTCGGAGCAGTCAGGATGGTTAGTCCGAGCTATACTCATGGTCACTTCTGCGGTCGCCTCCTCCACTCTCGTCTAATTGAAAAGCGAAAATGAACAACGTATTAGCTAACAAAATCTATTAATATCGAAAAATAGTTTTATTAACACATGGAGAGGCGAAAGACTTACCACTTCTTCAGGGCACTGCGGGTAGAACTTCTGATGAATATACACCAACGGGTTCACCTCTTGTTGTTGCTGCGCCTTAGTCGACCAACCCATGTAGTTGAGTGAACCTGCATGATGGGCCCTGGTGTTTTTCAATCTATTCGCCCGGTTCGTCTTCGAAATCGCCTTGTTTGATAAACATATGAAAAAAAATTAGTAACTAACTATTTCAATCTGATACGATACATTAGGCTTGTAAGATATATTAAGGATGCATACCCGATCTTTGGGGTGCTCGAAGTGGGCTATTAGCTACAGCCACTCGTACTCCCTAAACCAGAATTCGCTAGGGGTAGAACCTCGGCCTAGCTCCTTGTATACAGTGTAATGGGAAGAAAGCTCGTTCTTCCACTCTTTATACCTATATTAAAACAAGGAAAAAAAGTTAGAGATATTAAAACACTTGATAAACAAAAATCTAACTCGATATATATTCAAATAAGTCGAAGCACATCACCTCATATGTAGTTGACGCTCTACCCACGTGTGAATAAGAACTTCATCCACGTCAAACCACACCTGCAATATGAATATATAAAAGGTAAAATTATATATTTATTCGGACTTAATTAATAAATGTAAAATTTACGTAATGAAAATATGATTTTACTCACACTGAGTGCATTATGCACTTGCATCTTCACGTAGATAGGCACAGATTCCCAATCTGGCCAAAGCATTGGGACCTTGTCCCGCACAATCGCACCGGCCATGCTGACATATTTGCGCGTGGTGTCGAATGCCTCGATCACCTCGCCATCCTCATTGGCCCTTATGGGCGTTTTCCTTCCGCCGGTGGCCTGCTCAAGTCTCTTCCCGGTGCAGGTGCCTCTAGCCCCTTTCCGTTTTCCAGTCCCATTAACGAAATTGCCTAATAATACAATGTCAACAAATTGATATCATTAATTGAACCTATCGCAAGTCTTAAGTAATAATTAAGTAATCAATCTGATGTTAAATAAAATTTACCTGCATCGTCCGTTTGTTGGTTGGTGCACCTCACACTCCAAAGATACACGGGGTTTTACGGGAGGAAGTTATACGCTTCCTCCACGGTCAGGAACTCCGGCCGTCCTTCAATATAAACAGGCATCCCCCTATCATCGAATTCAGGGATGACAGGAATCTCGTCGGGTAGGAAGAGACCGGACGGCGGAGATAGACGAGGCCTGGACGATGAGGCGCCAGCACCACCATGTGCCTCAGATGATTCCCGTGAAACGGGAGTAGGCACCGGGCGAATATGGGGCATTCGGATTGAGGGAGTTTCTGATGCCCCCGTTGACTGTCGCTCATCTGAGGCTCTGCCACCGGAGGGACGTCTGCTGATTGAGCGTCTGGAGACTGAGGCTCGAGCCTCGACTTCCGGTTGCACGGCTCTTAATCGTGCAGCTTCCTCCTCAGCTCGCGCCTCTAGCAAGGCTCTCGTACGAGCACTCATCATTGGCCCACTGGGCGTGTTGCTAACTGCGGGCAAGGAGGAAGCTTGACTACTGTTCCCTCCACTATTTCGGGAACCTCTCCGAAGCCAATTAGCCGCAAAACCTCATGGCATGGACACCGTAATAGTCATGGATTGGGTTCTATAACAAATCGGAACCGGAACCGTTTGGAACCTGGAACCATTATATTACAAACGGTTCCGGTTACAAACAGTTCCGGTTCAGAACCGACTGGGGTTCTATAACAGTTTGGAACCGGAACGGTGTGGAATCGGAACAGTTTGAAACCAAAACTGTTTGTAACCGGAACCGTTTGTAACATAACGGTTTCAGTTACAAACAGTTCCGGTTCCAAACCGTTCCGGTTCCGATTTGTTATAGAACCCCAGTTTGGAACCGGAACGGTTTGGATTCGGAACTGTTTGTAACTGGAACCGTTATTTTACAAACGGTTCCGGTTACAAACAGTTCCGGTTTCAAACCGTTCCGGTTCCAAACCATTGTGGTTCCAAACTGTTCCGATTCCGATTTTTCACCTTAATTTATATGTTAAATTAACAACTATATCACCTTAATTTATACGTTAAATTCCGAACAATTTTTTCACCTATTATACGTTAAATTAACAACTATATCACCTAACTTAACATATATACATACATCATTTCCGGCTTTAAACTTTTCACATATATATACATCAAATATACAGTTTGTATACATCGATCATTCATCTTAATTTCACCTTAATTCACACACATATATATACATCACATATTAATCCAATTCACCCTAGCTAATTAATTTTCCAAATTTTTCAAACATACGTATATATATACATTCCATATATATTAATTAATTTTTCACATATATACATCACATATATTGCTCCTTCACCCCACAATTATCCACATTTTTTTCCCACAATTTTCAAACATACATTAATTACATTTTACAAATATTTTCCACATGCATACATATATACATCCCACAATTATCAAAAATTAATTAATCAAAATACACAAAAAAAAATTGTGGAATGAGAGAGAGAGAGAGGGAGAGAGAGAGGGAGAGAGAGTGAGCTCAAACCTGGCATGGTGGAGCTCGACCCAACTGTGCCGGCGACGGAGGTGAGGGGAGGAGGAAGAGGAGGAGGGGAGGAGGAGAGAGGGGAGGAGAGAGGGGAGGAGAGGAAGAGAAGGGAGAGGGAAGAGAGAAGAGATGATTGAGGAGAGGGAGGAGAGGTGAGAATTTCGTCCTAAGAGAGGGAAGAGGGAAGAGAGATTCGAATTGGGCCGAAGAGAAATGGGGAGGAGGAGAGCTCGAGCTGCCTATACCGCCACCATTGCCGGCGAGTTAGGTCAACGTCGTTGGTAATGTCATTATTTGTCGACTATTATCCGATCGACCAATTTCCGACCAATTTCCGACTACATAATTTCCGACAACATTTAGTCGACCATATATAACTACAATTTCCGACTACGTACGATTTCCGACTACGTACAATTTCCGAGTACATTTTCCGACTACAATTTCCGACTAGGATTTTCGACTACAATTTCCGACTACGATTTCCAACACGATTTCCGACTACATACAATTTCCGAGTACATTTTCCGACTACAATTTCCGACTACATTTTACTACGTACATTTTCCGAGTACATTTTCCGAGTACATTTTCCGAGTACATTTTCCGACTACAATTTTCCGACTACAATTTCCGACTAGGATTTCCGACTACAATTTCCGACTACATTTTACTACGTACATTTTCCGAGTACATTTTCCGAGTACATTTTCCGACTACAATTTCCGACTACAATTTTCCGACTACAATTTCCGACTAGGATTTCCGACTACAATTTTCGACTACGATTTCCAACACGATTTCCGACTACATACAATTTCCGAGTACATTTTCCGACTACAATTTCCGACTACATTTTACTACGTACATTTTCCGAGTACATTTTCCGACTACAATTTCCAACGTACTAAGGATGATAATCGTAATCATCTTCATCACTTGAGTCTGACTCGGTTTCATAGGTAACCTCTGGCAATATGTGTCGCTCCTCGTCATCTGAATCAGCGTCAACTTCATATGGATTAACATCGAGAAGTTCTGCTCCAGTAATTCGAACCACACTCCCAGATCTCACATTATTAAGGCGAATCGTAGATGATTCCGGAATGTCAAAAGCATTCGGCTCTTGGTATGCAGTAACTTCCTCATCATCTGCGGTATCACCAAGTGTGGCAGCACTGTATATGTTTCTATGAGCAACATGGTTAACCACCTTCCACGGGACTTTGTTAAGAAGATCGTCCAGGTAAAACACTTGTTTTACTGATGAGGCAAGAACGAAAGGGTCATCTTCATACCAGGTAGTAGCAGTATTCACCGAAAATGTTCCGTACTGATCGGTCCTTGTGTTCTCCGGGCTAGTATCAAACCATCTACACTTGAACAAGTGCACTTTCATGCAGTTCCCATAAATTAGTTCAACAACTGAATGAAGGACACCGTAATAGTCAACGCCATCCTGCCCACCATGGACCATCACCCCACAATTCTGTGTTTTCAGTCGGTCGTCTCGATTTTCACATATAAATTTCACGCCATTGACCTGACACATCGAGTAAACTTTTGAAGCAATCGGTTTCATCGCCAGGACCCTCAATTCATTTGACCACTCTGGGCAACCATCATCTGCTACATGGTTCATCTGAAAACGTCCATATATTAATACGTACAGAAGAAATTATGTCATCTTGAAACCACAAAACCACGTACATACATACATGCTATATAAGGATATATATAAAAATAGACATATACACATATACTTACCCATTGACCAAAGTAGTTTGCAAACGTCTTGTTGTGGTAATCAACATTTCCGGCAATAGCAGGGCAGTGAAGATGATAGTTTTTTCAATATTGTACTTCTTGACAGTTAATCAGTACCGACCAGTGGGCAATGGCTACCTCATTTCCATCCAACTTGTACGACTTTGGCAAGCTTCCCTGTACTACCACGTCACTGGAGATGATAGAAAGGTTGAACTGGGGTTCATCTATCGGCATCTGTTGTTGGGGGTCCTCTACATTTTTGAGGTACACTTTGGTGTACGTTACACACTCGTGCGCAAGATATGCTTCAGCGATACACCCTTCAGGTGCATATTTATTCTTCACATAGTCCTTGTAGGCTCCCAATTGTCTACAAGTTAACAAGTGCATGTTAACTTACTTAAAAAATAAGAATTTACATATAAAAACATAGGCAAACCAAATTTATGAATCATTTGTACCTTTCCATGGGATACATCCAAGTGTAGTGTATGGGACCGATAAGCAACAATTGTTCGGGAAGATGGATCATCAGGTGAGGCATTATGTCGAAAAAATTTGGGGGAAATATCCTCTCAAGCTTGCACATGATAAAAATGATGTCATCTTGCATCTCCCTGAGGTCTGCTTTTTTAACTTCCCTGGTGCATAACTTCTGAAAGAATCTTGACAAGGCCACCAACGGCTCCACCACCTCTTTGGGCATGTACCCTCGAATGAAAATAGGGAAAAGGCGTTGAAGCAGTACATGGCAGTCATGACTCTTTAATCCGTACATCTTATTGTCCCGGAAGTTAACACACCTGCTTATATTTCCTGCATAGCCATAAGGATACCTGCATATATATAGATAAAGCCATATATATACAACAATTATATTTCTCGCATATAACCATATATACTCCGCTAAAAATTTAAGGCCAAATTCCTACATAGCCATAAGAATATATACCTGACATTACTCAGCCACCGAAAAATTTCATGCTTATGCTTCGGCTTTACGGTGTACGGAGCTTGCGGCATTTTTCTCTAACCATCTCTTAACCACAAATGTTTCCGCAGACCCATTGCTTTCAGATCAATGCGTGTCTTAGGGATGTCTTTTGTTTTCCCCTCCAAGTTAAGAACTGTGCCCACCACACTTTCACACACATTCTTCTCTATGTGCATGACATCTAGGTAATGTCTGATAGGCAACCTGGGCCAGTAGGGGAGTTCCCAGAATATGCTCTTGTGTGTCCAAAACTTATACCTTTCGGGCTTGTCTGGAATTGACGCCACTATGTCAGGATGATTGCTCAGCTGGCCAAAATCATATTCATTCAACACTTCCAAAATTTCTTCCCCTGTCCATCGCCTGGGTGCCACACCTGTTTCCACAGTCCCATCAAACGCGTCTGGATCCTGCCTAAATGGGTGATCATATGAAAGCCAACAACGGTGATGCATCTGAACAATTTTACTGCAATGAGGACTACAACAATCAACCGTCATGCACTCTGAACAAGCCCTGTAACCCCTGGTAACGTTGCCCGACAACATACCGCGGGCAGGAAAATCACTGATGGTGCCAACAAGCATGGCATGCATCTGGAACATCTCCTTTTTGAACCTATCGTAAGTGGGGTGGCCACACTCACTCAGGTACTTAAGCTCCTCAATTAAAGGCCTCAAATACACATCGAGACACTTTCCTGGATAACCCGGGCCCGGAATTAACAGAGTGAGCATATTGTATTCCTTCTTCATGCACATCCATGGTGGAAGGTTGTACGGTACCAAAATAACTGGCCATATACTGTATTGAAGACTCATGTTGCCAAAAGGGTTGAATCCGTCAGATGAGAGCCCTAGCCAAATATTTCGAACCTCTGCTGCAAAATGATCAAACTCCCTGACCATGTGCTTCCAAGCCTCTCCGTCGGAAGGGTGTATAAGGGTGTCATCGTCAGGCAAGTTCCTCTCAGCCCATCATCTCATTGCCTCGGCCGTGAAAGCATACATGAACAACCGCTCCAGCCTATCAATAAGCGGGAAATATCGAAGTATCTTCACAGCTTTCTTGTTGCCTGCAGGAGTCAACTTATACCTGTCTGTAAAACATACCGGGCAGGCTTCAAGATCTTCGAGATCTTTTCCCCATAAGAGAATACAATCATATCTGCATGCATGGATTTTGATGTAGGAAAGCCCAAGATCTTTCAAGATATGTCACACCTTATGATGAGTGGTAGGAAGACGATGACCGGGTGGCAGTAGCGAACCAGTCCACTTCAGCCAAGAATCAACAGCTTTGACAGACATTTTGTTCTCCATTTTCAGCTGCATCACTCCCATCACACTTTCAAGAACAGTCTTACTACAACCGTCGTACAACGGAGTCTGTTGCAATGCAATCAGGTTGTTGTACTTGTCCATACCGCTTGTGTTGACATGAGCTCCAGGTAATGGCTCAACTGGCTCGATATGGGGGAAACCCTCAACGACGGGAGGGACATTTGGTGCTTCATCAGCAAATACACCGCTCTCATGAGGAAACATATCATTGATTAACATCGATGTTGGATCATAGGATAAACTGCCCCTCTCAGCAAAATCTCCATGATCATAGCGTGGACTGGCCCTCTCACCAAATTGTCCATGATCATGCGGACCCGCTAACGATGTTTCACCGTGATAAATCCAACAAGTGTACTTATCCCAAAACCCGTATTTACTCAGGTGCCTCTGGACTTTATCAATGGGAAAACGAAATCGATCGCTGAAACACTTACATTCTTTACACGGGCAATAATGAAGTGTAGTGTCTCCACAATTAGCCTTCACAAAATCCACAAAACTCCTAATTCCCTGGTGATATCTGACATCCCATCTTTCGAGGCTCATCCAACTCTTATCCATCCTGAAAATTCTAACAATTTTACGTATTAATTATATATATATACACACATTCACTACTAATAATCGACGCGATATCTCAATTCAATTCACACATTCTCTGAATTCAATTCAGTACGTACTCGATGATGGTATTCTTCTTTTTTCAATTCAAAACGTATTTGACTAGGTAGGAGGCTCTGTTAAGCCTGGCAATGATAACACTACGATAATATATACCAATCATTGATTCAGACACAAGATAAGATTAACTACAAGCAGTTTTCTCGTTTCGGTGATCACATCAACAAAATTTCATATATATATATCTGCTCACGAATTGGATTTGATCAACACACACACACATATATATATATACATACACGTACATATACGTATATATACACGTACCTATATATATAGCTTCCCGAGTGATCGAGTTTTCGACGCGCGCCTTAATTTTTACAATATACCGAATGATCGATTTCAGAGCGTACGTTTTCCTTCTTTCGATTTCTCTGGATTTTTTTCGATCAAAATGAAAGAATGATCGGGCTGATGCAATCTTCGTCTAATATAAGAGACATTGCCGGCGACGGAGTAAGTCGCCGGAAATAAAGACATTACCGGCGATTTTCCGGCGACATTACCGGCGACAGTGTATGTCGCCGGTAATGTTGAACATTACCGGCGACTTTTCCGGTCGCCGGCCTTGTCTCCGGTGATCTCGCCGGTAATGTTAACAAATGTGGTAGTGATCCACCATCATCATCACCACCACCACCGTCGCCGCCACCACCGACATCACCGACATCACCACCGTGGCTGCCACCACCACCACTTACAACGTCGCCTCCACCACCACCACACACCACTAGCTACCGTCTACATTGTCGCCTCCACCACCGGCCTCCACATTCCGGCCACCACCACCGCCGCCTATAATTAGTTTAGTTTTAGGTTTATTTAGTTTATTTATACTAGATTAATTTATTTTATTATATTATGAATTTTGTATTTAAATCCAGAATAATTTAAATTATTTATTCATTATAAATTTTGTACGTATTATATATTATTAATAATTAACATTCAATAAATTTTGCAATATTATGAATATTGATCTACAAAAAATTAAATGAAAAATTCATGAAATGCTAATTATTAAATTACTAATTAGCATTTCATGAATTTTTTATTTTTTTATTTTTTTACAAAATCACCACTTAGACGACGGAAATATTGTTTTCCGTCGTCCAAGTGATCACTTAGACCACGGAGATTGACGTTTTCCGCTATCTAAGTTTTCACTTGGACCACAGAGAATTCATTCTTCATCGTCTAAGTGAAAACTTAGACCGCAGAGAATGTCCGCGGTCTAAGTCTCGCTTGGACAGCGGAATTCTCCTTCTCCGTCGTCCAAGTGCTTGGACAACAACACTTGGAGTACGGAACTTGAACCACGGAGGTTCCGTCGTCTAAGTACTTAGATGACGGAAAAACGCACCTAGACGACGGAAATGCTCCGTGGTCTAGGTGCGTTTTTCTTGTAGTGAAACCAATTGTACATCTTTATTAACCCCAAATTGGGATGAATGAAATCGTTGAATTCTCTCTGAAACATTTTTCTACTTGGTATCAGAGCCGAATTCCTGGATCTTGAAAGACCCTGAATTGAATTGAAACCCTAAATTACCACCACTAAATTTTTTCTTCCGCTGCATTTGAACTTGAAACCTGAACTATGAATTTTGCAAACCCTGAACAGATGGCCAACGTGAATGAAGAGAACGTTTTTGCTAATAATGATAGAGCACTCATCCCCAACAATGGTGTAGTCGTCATGCAACTCATTCACAATCACTTCCACAACATCATTCAGGACAACTCCTCTTTTTCCATCGGCGAACTCCTCACTAAAACCAATTATATTAGTTGGTTTGGATACATAAAGATTCGACTTGAATGCCTAAACAAGCTTAATCTCCTCACCAAGGACGCTCATGCCGCTACCTCTGCTGAGTATTCAACATGGGCTACCGACAATGGCAAGGTGAAGTGCCGGCTTACTGAGAATATGTGTCCTAGATTGTGAAATCGGTACCTCAGATTACCAACAGTTAAAGCAATTTGGGATGCCCTGTACAAAACCTACTATGATAAATCTGATGAAATCCGGATTTTTAAGCTTCATCGTCTGTGTTATACGACGAAGTAGAATGGAAGACCCCTCTCCACGTACTACAACGAGCTTGTTGAATGACTCAATGAAATGGACCACCGCATGACGCACTCTCAAGCGACAGTTGATGGGAGTTATTCGTGCTTCTCTATTTGGTATGAATGTCCCTACAAATCTATGAATGTCCCTACAACCCTTCTCTATTTGGTATGAATGTCCCAATTCATTGGTATACATGGATATCCTTCCAGGTGTTAACTGTAAGCCATGTGACTTGGAAAAGTCTGCAAATTGAAGAAGTCATTGTATGGATTGAAGCAATGTCCTAGAGCTTGCTTTGGGAGATTTTCTAGAGCCATGAAGAAGTTTGGATATCGACAGAGCAACTCTGATCATACCTTGTTCATTAAACGCAAGGGTGGTAAGATTCTGATTGTATATGTGGATGACATGGTTGTTACAGGTGATGATCTAGCCGAGATAGAAGATTTGAAGACGCGGTTATCCCATGAATTTGAGATGAAGGATTTGGGCTGCTGAAATATTTCTTCGGAATTGAAGTTGCAAGATCCAAGTTGGGAATCACCTTATCACAATGAAAGTATGTGTTTGATCTTCTTGCTGAAACAAGAATGCTGGATTGTAAACCTGTTAATACTCCTATTGAGATGAATCACAAGTTGGAGTTATGCATGTCTTGGTCAAGTTCTAACAAACAAAGGCAAGTACCAGATGTTAGTAGGAAGATTGATCTATTTGTCACATACTGGGCCTTATATTGCATATGTTGTAAGTGTTGTGTGTCAGTTCATGCATGATCCAAGTGAAGAACATATGGATGTTCTGATGCGCATTCTCAGATATTTGAAGTTTGCACCTAGTAAAGGCCTACTATTTTCAAAGGATGGTGAGTTTGGAGTTATAGGTTATTCTGATGCAGATTAGGCAGGAGATAAGACTAATAAGGTATCCACTTCTGGTGGGAGTTTAGGTATTTCACATGACGCGGTGAGAAGCAAAATGTGATTGTCCGTTCTAGTACTGAAGTTAAATACCGAGGAATGGCAAATGGAGTGTGTGAACTTTTATGGATTCAGAATGTATTGAAAGAGCTAGGTTTCAAGCTCTATAAGGCCATGGATTTGCATTGTACAACATAATTGAACCAAGCATGTAGAGATTGATCGACATTTCATCAAGAATCACCTTGATAAGAAGAATATACGTTTTCCTTTTGTAGCTTCTGAAGAGCAATTGACGGATATACTCACAAAGGGGTTGTCACACCATGCATTTGCATGATGGATTGACAAGTTTGGCATGATTGACATCTATGCTTCAACTTGATGGGGAATGTTGAAAAATAGATTATTATGAATATTCTTTTGTAATTAGAATTAAAGTTGTATAAATATGATAGAAATGTAAATATCTTTTCCTATTAGGAAATCAATTGTATATCTTTATTAACCATAAATTGGAATGAATGAAATCATTGAATTCTTTCTGGAACACTTTTCGATCTACTCATAGCAGAGGAGAGAGAGTTGGAGACCTACGAGACACGTCTGGCAGCAATGGGTGGTGCTCACTTGCCCTAGACGACAAAAAGGGAGGAATAGAAGACGCACAACACGCGAGAGAAACAAGGAAATGGAATGTTGGTTTTTAGTGGTAGGACCAGCCCCACGTGATGACCAATTAAGCCTTGCTCTCCCATGTGTCAGCCCAAGCTATTTACATAAATGGACGACCCATGTTTATTCAATACTGAAATCAATGGCCTGATCTAAATCATATTAATTTTTTTTTTTCCATTACTGATTCTGATCCAACGGTAAATTAAACATATATGCTGAAATCAATCCAATGATTATTATTTAAGCCAACTCTATTTTTTATATAATAGTCAGAAATAATAATAAAAAATTAATAATTTTTTTTATATTAATCAGTTCGTTGGAATAGTAAATTCTAATTTTGTTTCTTCTATATTTTGATAAGTTATCATATCTATATATAATTTGTGAACCGATTGACACATGTGAAACGAAATTATATCTGAGTTGTGAATAATGCATATGTCACTCAATTTTTTAAAATGAATATAATTATTATTTATTTATCATATTCAATAATATTTTAAAAAGTTTAAATTATTATTAAAAATAACATAAAATAAAGATATCTAAATATATATAATTAGAACTTTGAGATAGAACCTTAAACCATTGGAGATGATTGAAGTCTTAAATACATAGTGTCAAAATGAGGTTCTAAAAATAGGTTTAAGACCCCATATAAGACTTTTTGCCCTTGGAGATGCCCTAACGTTTTAACACACAGTATTCCCTTTTATTTGAAGAAATTAAGACAATATTTTGAATATATATACATTAATAAATAGAGAATTATGTGATATTAAATCCTCTGGAACAACGTTTAGCGCCAACCCACAATATATTGAATATAGAATATACTGGTTTTCTTATTCTAAGATTATTGGCATTATGTGTGATTTTGTTTTGTTTGAATTGCAAATTTTACGACTTTAAATTTTTTAATGTCACGTTAAATCATCATTGCATCAGTTGATGATGAGTTATCCTAATAGGCGCGCTAGGGTTAGGTTTTGTTATTTTGGTGTGATCCGAGATTGACTGGGAGCTCATAGTGAAAATTAATGAAAGAAATAAGGAACTTTAATTTTGGGCCCAATCGAATCCTGGTCGGCCAGGCAAAGTTCCAAACGGATATGCAGTAATTTATCAGAACAGATTTTAATCCACAGTCCAAATATGAGGGTAATTTACAAGTGAAAGTAACTCTAGCTTTAGTCCATTAACCTCCCGTAGCCCTGTGGTAACCCCCTTCCTTTAATCAAGATACATATGCAATTATTTTGGCATGGACAAATCAAGTCTTTGATTTTTGATATATCAAAGTTGTTGCTAGGAATTTGAACTCGCGATCAATGATCTAGCTATATATGCGCATCTCTCTATATAGGGGGAGGCTAACTAATTAATTATGCTGGTTTAAGCCAAAACGGTACCATTTGCAACTAGTTTAATTAGCTACCGCAACTTAATTAGGAAAGGCCCTCCCTCTGGTATTACTGATCACTTAACCATAAGTACGTACACCACATAAGTACACATGCATTGATGCCCATATAAATAATCGACGATCAAAAGGAAGCAGCAGCGAGCTGAGCAAACCTTCTTACTTATACAAGAGCCAGTGTCCCTAGCTTGAACTAATGGACGTTGCATATATCAATCTTGAAAGATCGATCTTAAAGCATCGATCATATCATTCGACTAATATTTAGCTAGCTACTTAATTAAATGATGCCTGCATCTGTATCGATCAAAAGATCGAGTACGTTGTTTGGCATGGAGGTGTTCCGTCAGATAGATATGGCTGCCCAGAAAATCCGGATCCCTGCTGCCGAAAACATAAATATAATATACATTGCATTGCATGTCAGGTATCTTTTAATTAAATAATTGCCACCGGAAATTAACTGAATTCAAGCGCCTGTGCTTTCGTTTTAAGACTTACATGCCCACATTTAATCTGCTCCCTTCGAGTCTCATACTAGTACAGGGAAGCTTTAATGGATAAACCAAAGAAATTGTTTTTAAGCGCAGAGAGAAAAATAAGAAATATTGAATTAATGTTCATAAATATATACAGCCATCCAATCCGGCCATATCTATCTTCTTCGATCTGCTGTAACAAGTTCTTGGTGGAGTCCGTTTAATTTGGTTTAACTTCACGCTAGCTATATACGCAGCGCGCTGCATTATGAATTTAAGAATGAATGGAATGTCATGTTAGTGGTAGCTAAAATCTGATTGTTAATGGCGTTTGAATGAAGTAATGCTTTAAATTTCTGGGTTCTGGTTCTGTTGAGATCATTGATCGATGGATCGGAGGAGCTGCTAACTGGTTTAAATAGATGATCAACTCGAGACCAGGCCAGGCAGCTGATATGATCGACGAGTTACATATATATGTAACCATGCACTAAATGCATTTGCATGCATTTTAATGAAGAGGAGGCTGCGCCTAGCTCTCTGATCAGGTTCAGAATTCAATTCAAGGTTTTAAGTTTCATGTATCAGTGGTGTGGTGTAGGCCGTATAGAAAAATATATATATTTACATTGCACGGGTCTGCTGTCAGCTTGAGAATTCAATTCAAGGTTTCAAGTACCATCCGTGGATTAATTTTCTTTAATTGTATCAATCAAATAATTTATAGCTTTCAAATGTTGGGATTTATCGGTTGTGTGTGTTCACATGAATTCGATCTGTACCAAGCTAGTGCAACTACATGTGAGATCCTATCTACTTTTTATATATCGATCAACTCATCTTGATGAGCAGTTAATTGCTGCCTATTTTTTTTTATTTTTTTTTTTTGAAAATTTCATTTCTGATGAACATGCATGTACGTACTACTGTACAGTCGGTGGTATTAAATGTCTACTTATTTTTCTCCGATGGTTATATGTACTTTGCTGAATTTCAAATTTAATTTCATTACTACATGCACCAATGGTTTTGTACAACCCTTTTGTACATTAAATTTTATATAATGATGGTTATAAATTTTCTAGATGAGAAGAGAGAAAGAGATAGAACGTACCGATCGAATTCAAGATGCAGATTAAGAAAATAAAGATTGAATTCTCTTCGAGACAAAAACATGCACCTCAGTTACTGTTGTCAATACTGGCATGGATGCCGGGAAGTATCAAAGTTTATAGAGAACTTCTCTTAAATATTTCCCGGTTACTGAGAATCTAACAAGAAAGTATGTACGTTAGGGGTGAGAATCACCAGAAAAGAGAAGGAAAAAAATTGAGTTTTCTTTTGTTGTTTAGGGGTTGATTTGATTCTTACGTCACCCCGATTGTGGTTGAACCATTGTGTAATTTTTGTCTCTTACTTTCTTAATGGAACTAATACAAACGTTTGTTTCAAAAGAAAAACAACTCGTTTTTTTATTATCAAATTCGAGATCTCTCGGTAATTTAGAAATAAAAGACTCATGTCAGCCAGTGGATAAAACAGGTGATAAGCATGCTGTATATCTTTAAGTTGCCAGGACTGCAAGAGATATACTTGGGCAAGTTTTTTCTTAAAGAATGATGAATTCATGGTTGGTAGTCATATATAGACATTTTATGAGGATGGTTGGTAGTGGCACATTGAAATAGATAAAGAAGTAAGTTTACATTCAAAAGCTCCCTTTGATAGATGGACATGCATACACCTAAGAGAATTTGCATGGGGGCGAAATCCGGGCAAAATCGGACATCTTTTTCGTGGGTTCCGCCGGAAATAGGACGTCTCCGGCCAAAAAAAATTACAACGGTGCAAATAGGGGGGGTGATCAAACATTGACGGAGAGAACGTTCTCTCAACAGATCGGAAACCAATCGTGAGAGAGAAAACCGTCCTTGGTGGAGCCCACGCATGTGGGTGACGCCAGAGCACGTGTTTTTTTTTTAAAATGTGGTGCATGTATTACATGTGCTGTAAAACATATTTTTTTTAACGGCCAAGTTACTAACCAATGAATGGTCGCCATGTGGCGGGCCTGCCGGCCAGCAAATCCCCAACGGCTTTGTGGATCTAGGCCGTCCATTTTGAATCCAAAATTTGATCGGATGGCCTTGATTCAAGACAACGGCTACTGTTCCAATTTTGGGTCTGTTTAAACCAGAACGGATACAATAGGCAAAAAAAAATCCGAAATAATTCAAAAAAAATTCAAATGATCCCCTACTATTTTTCCTATAAATACTATCTTCATTTTACTAAAACCTCACACTAATTTGTGTACAACAAATTTAGCATCCTCCTCCCTCTCTTCTCTCTCACTTCTCTCATTTTTTTTTAGTTTTTGCAAAAGATGTCTACCAATTGGCTTCTTTCTGAAGATGTACAATTGTGCATATCTTATTGTCGTCAAAGCGTGGATCCTATCTTCGGCAACAAACAAAATGTACGTGTCAACAAGTTATGGAAAAAAATTATGCCGATTACCAAGAAAATTAGGAGATGGGTCATGGTGAATCGTGGGCGGAGCCTAGGACCCAAAATGCACTTACCTCCCATTTTGCTTAGTTGAAGCCAAACTTGTCACAATGGATTTCGGCGCTTGCATACGCAAGAAGGAATCCGAAATCCGGCGAAAATTTGCAAGATGACGCAAAGATTTATTTATGTTGGTCCTGTCAATTTTATTTGATTTTATGAAATAAAAAATGTCAATTTCATTTTATTCGATATTATTGTGAAATGTCAATTCATTATTATTTTTTTGTAGTTAAGGAAAGCTCAAACACTTTATGTGTCAAAAAAGAAGAAAGAGTTTACGAACTTTGAGTGTTGGGAAGTGGTCAAGCATCATCCTTTATTTAGACCCGTCGAAACTAGTACTTCACCTTCTTACCATTTCAACTTCGAATCTACTCCTCCCGTTAGTGAAGGGCCCTCCTAGCGTCAACTTGAGTGAGGATGAAGTGATTCTAACACCACAAAGCAACCTTGAAGGTACCTCGAGTCCAGTTAGACCTCATGGAGTGAAGGCGGCCAAGGAGGCAAAAAGAAGGGGAAAGAATGCCATGACACCTACGAATAAGGTTAGAAATGAGACTTTGAAGAGCATTGCAACTAATCAAAAAATGTTTGTTGATTGGCAAAAGGCAAATGAAGAAGAGAAGCAAATGCTTGATGAGAAAAACTACAAATTGAGGACACATGAGGAAGAAACAAGGATCATGACAATGAATTTCTAGGCTATGACTCCAAATTCAAAGAGGTACTTCATGAAGAGGAAAGCGGAAATCCGTAAGCAAGTAGATGATAATGAAGAAGAAGTTGGCAATGCCAGCTTTATAAATTGTTATCGTCCCCGCAACTTTGATTTTAGTGATTAGTTTAGTTTGTCTTAATAATAAATCTATGTTTGGCATGTCATTATTTAATTTAAATTTTCAATAAATAAAAATGCACTTTATTTATTTAGATAAACTTCATACACATTGCTTTTAAACATAATAAATTCAAGTCAAACAACATAAAATGCAAACACAGAAAAGGGAAACACACAAAATTAAAACACACAAAATGGAAAAACACAAAAGGTGAACACACATACATCAAACATTTTATTTAGAGTTGTTTACCAGTTTCAAAAAACCAGTTGTGCTTCACTAAGTCCTTCTGAAGCTTTCCATGGAGATAAACCGATTGGAGATCGACGAAATGGTCGCTAAACCGTTGTTGATGTTGATCTCTTCCAACAGGCTCAAAAAGAATTCGGTTACCATTTTCATCTACTGGCCCATCATAAACTGTGAAAGCACTAGCTGGGTTTTGTAGATCTTCGTCTTCGTTCTCCTAAAAAAATCGTCATCCAAAAGTTCTTCCTCAACAATCATGCTATGCATTATGATGCAAGCCAACATGATCATTTTCAATGTCGATGTGTGATGACACATAGCTGAATGATAAATAATTGCCCAACGAGATTGTAAGCTGCCAAAGCATCTCTCCACATCTTTGTGATATACCTCTTGTTTCCTTGCGAATAGCTTCTATTGTTGATTCTAGGGATTAGAAATTATTTTGACAAACAAGGAGTACCTTGGATATATTCCATCAGCTTGATAATACGCGTGGTGGTATGTCATACCGTTGACTTTATAAGTCGATTATAGGCTTCTTCCAGCAAGAAGTGCATCGAAGATATCCGAGCTGTTGAACACATTAATATCATTTTGTGCCTCAAGATCCACGTGTCATATGGTGCCATCACCTCTAAGATTATGGTGAGACGAGCCTTCTGCCCTGAGTATGAACCTTGTCAAGCTGTTGGACACTTCTTCCATTCCCAGTGCATGCAGTCGATGCTTCCGATCATACCAAGAAATCCCCGCTTCCTTGCCTTTCTTAGAAATCGAGTGATGTCTGTTGCATCTAGAGCGCGGAGGTAATAGTCTTGGTAAAGCAAGACCACTTGTGTGCACCACTTCTTCATGCATTTCAGTGTTGTTGATTCTCTCATCCTTGTGATTTTAGTACACTGATCTGCAGCTACTCCGTATGCCTACATTCGTAGAGCACCAGTCATCTTTTATTCGGGAATAAGTCCTTGCAATCCAGTAACATATACTCTTTGATGCCAAAATGGGTCGTGGTTGCAGAGTTTTTTCTTGAGGCGGTTGAAAAGGTGCGTGCTCATTCGGAACCTCAGGCGGAAATCTTGCTAGTTGAAAATAGTGCATTTGATGAAGTATCTTCCATCATATTATGTTCTTTTGCTTCCTTTGTCTTGGTTTGTTTGGGTGGCGGTGAGGTGGCTCATCGTCAAATGCTACAGCTACCATGACCGCATCAATAACGAAGGAATTAGCAATTGCGGCAGCTTGCTAGCGTTGTTGTCACCTCCTCCTGGAAGACTCTTCATAATTGAAAAGATTCATCTTACTGATGAGGGAATGTGAAGAAGTGTTTGAAGATATGTGTTTATGGGTGTAGAATATCTACTGACTTGTAGATGTTGTGAGGTTTCAAGGAGCCATAGACCATGCTTTTATAGCAAATTTAAAGAATCTGATGTTCGAAGATGAATACACTTGTAACATTCTCATTAGTCAAAAATCTTACCGGAAATATTCATCCAATAATCTATCCGAGACCGACACGTGAATGTGACACGTGTCGCACAATGACTGGTCAGAAATCTTACGGAAAATCTTCATCAATAATTTAGCCGATAACGTCACGTGGACGTGACACGTATCACATTATGACTTGTCAGAAATCTTATCGAAAATTTGGTTCAATAATTTTGACGATAATGACAAATGTCGGCTAGTTATTGGATAAAGATATTACTAACAATTAAATAAAATAAGTTTTTATAATTAATGAATAGTAATAGGAATTCCTATTTGTTGCAATGCTGTACAAAAATCTTGAATAGAATATCCTATTTGATGAATAGTGACAGAAATTCCTCAAATAGGGATTCCTAAGCCAATAGAACTTCCCGAATGGTGCGGATTCTCTAAAGTGGTTTGGATTCAAAAACACTGAAAAATTAACTTGCTAGATTACATCTGCCATTGACAAACTGAGGGCCGGCTAGCTAGGTTTATATCGGGCATGTGATTGCTCTCTCACTAATAACTTTGCATTTATAGTACTCAATGAAATCGACCATGAACTAAGAAGTGTCGACTGTGATCAAATATCACTCTCCATATATTCTTCGGGCTAGCTAGGTCCAACATTTGACTAGCGGGCTGCTTCCAGATGTATTGGTCTAAAAATAACGAAACTATATCAAACAAAATGATACACAAATCTAAGGTACGTTTATATATGAAATGCATTCTATAAGAGCATCTCCAAATAGGGCTCCCTATTGGAGCTTCTTAGACAAAAAATAGAAAAAAGATAAATTTTAGTACCTCATTCACACTCCTTTTTAGGTTCTTAAAATAGGGAGACCTTTAGGAGCTCCTAAATTTGAGGAGAGAGAAAGGAGTTCCTAGGGTTTTTGAAGCATTAATGAAAGTAGTTTATGAATGATTAAAGTGATGATTTATTGGGAAAATTATTTAAAGGCCTAAAAACAGATAAGTTTTCTAAAAAAAACTAACTTATGACACCAAGGTAAAAAATGCCCAACTTATGACACTTTTTTTTTTCCAAAAAAACCCCCCGAAAAAGGCCAAATAAGTTATAAAACCCACTTTTATACCGATTTTGCCATTCTTTCCTAATTTGAATTCTAACTGTCTATAAGAGCTCTTATATCTCTCTTCCCTCCTCCATTTTTGCCGGGAAGTGAATCTCTCTCTCTCTCTCTGTGATCGCGATCACGATTCAGAAATCAATGCAACAAAAACTCTGTTCGATCTCGACGTCATACAAAATTTCAAACGTTGTAAGTTTCAAAATATCTGTCTCTCTATTTCACTGACTCGCTATCTCTCACCATCTCTGTACAGAAATTGATTATTTCATATGTTCAATTCTGTTGTACATCCAATTTTCACTCTATTTTTCTATATGATAGACAATTTGAATTGTTGTTGCACGAATCTGTTTCCGTTCGTAGTTGTATTAATCGATTTCATGATAATATTGATTACTTTGCTCCTCAAACTATAAACATTGCAAGATCGAAATCTACTTAATTAGGTCTAGATATGATTTTGGTTCTGAAGATGTGTCTAAGTATTTGTCTAGGTATCTGTCTGAGTATATGTCTATGTATTTGTAAATCTATTTATTCTGTTAAAAGTATCAGATCTTACTGTCAGTTAACCAAAGCATTTACATGCGTTTCTGCAACTCTTCTGTAGGTATATTCAATGGAAACAACACCTTTTCCAATCATTGTGAAATATATTTATGGTCGAGAAGGTGTGATGGATATTTTGAGTGATGATATCACATTTGCTGACATTGTGGATATAGTCCGTCGACGATTCAAATCACTCAACAATTCAATCTTGACATACAAATATTGTATGCCACCAGAGGATGAACACATTTTCTTAAAAACTGATCGTGACGTGTTTTTGATGATGCTTTCTATCCAAAGACTCAATTCAAAATATATTGAGAATAGAATCACTGACCTGAATGAGGTAGAACTTCAAAAACTCATTTGAGTATCTGTTTGAGTATCTGCTGCAATATTATGTCAAGATAAAACATTTATATGTTTCCTCTTTCAAGCAAACAACAAACATCAGTTGAAAGAAATCGGCGGTCTGTAGCAATTATAATGAAAATTCAGGCTAGGATGTGCAGATGGATGGATGCATGAAAATAAGTAATGTTGCAGACGTCGGTTTTGGATGCTTTCGAGAAGAGGGGACAAATGATTACTTGACAAAACTATGGGCTAAACTTATACAAGAAAAAGGGCATAAATTATTAGGCAGGGTGACTGAGTTCAGGCTGAAACTCAGAAAGTACTCAATCAAAAGTGAATTCAAGTTTACATATGAGAAGAATGAGCTCACACGCGTAAGTGTACATTGTATATATAAAGGGCGCGATAAATGCAACTGGTTCGTGAAGGTAAGACTATTCCGCGCGAATGGATCATTTTACATCACTGAAATCAACAATAATCATACATGCAAAGAAAAGGTCCGGAAATAGACCAATGAGATGATGAGGTCTTCTATTGTCAAATATGATACATTTTTCTAACATCACTATCTACTTCTCCAGAAAAAATCTGTCTAAAGATATTATTTTCTATACTTGAAACTTATGATTTATTCAATACTCAACTCAATCATTAAGGACAAACTGCACGTTGATCCCAATAAGGGAGCCAAGTCCTTACATACAGAAATCATAGAGAGTTTTGGCCTAAAAGTCCCTTACAAGATGATGTGGTATGGCAAGAAATTGGCAATGAACTCACTACATGGAAACGAAGCAGAATCATACATAAACCTTCTCTAGTTCCGAGATGAATTTATGAAGACAAATCCTGGCTCCAGAGTTGTTGTAAATATTGATCAAGAAACACACAGGTTTCACCACCTTTTTGTGTCATTCAGTGCTTGCATGCAGGGATTCTAATATTGCAGACCCATGATTTTCGTTGATGAAAGTTTCCTCAAGAACAAATACAAAAGACAAATCATGGGGGCCTCTTCAAAAGATGGAGATCAAGGTAATGTAGACAAATGAAAGATGTTTGGACCTCTTGGGTATCTATCTAAATAAATGTTTTGGTAGCTGACTGCGTATCTGACTGGGTATCTGTTATTCCTTTTATAAACTGCATTTCAGTACTTACTCTGCAACTAGCTAGGAACCTTACTTTTTTGTTTCTTTTCAATTCATTTCAGGACTCTATCCAATTGCATTTGTGATAGTCGATGTCGAAAATGACAGCAACTGAAGGTGGTTCTTGATGAACCTAAGAGATGAGATAGACAGACACAACATAAACCACGAAACTAATACTCAAAGGAAAATAAGATTCCTCTCCGAACGTCATAATGGAATTACGAGTTCTCTTCCAAAGGTGTTCCCCAATGATGAGCATGGCTACTATTTTCGACACTTGGTTGCTAACCTCAAAGAAAACTACAGAGAGGACACTCCAAGGATAAAATTTCTAAACTCTTCATGCAATGTGCATATACAAGAAGTGAGAGGCATTATGAGTTCCTTTTAACCAGCTTAAGCTAGAAGGCGGATATGCAGAGATAACAGAATTCTTCAAGGATCTCCCAAAAGAAAAATGGTGTGCTGCATTCTTCGGAAGAGATAGGTATAGAGAAATAACAAACAACATCTCAGAGTGCTTCATTAGCTAGATAGTACATCTCTGTGTACTGCCTGTCTTCTACCTTGTCGATGAAATTAGGTCATCCATTACAACCAAATTCATTCTATTATTTCCAGGATATCTGTAAATAGTTGCACTATTTCTGAAAAATATCATAAGTATCTAGCTGAGTTTCTGACTGAGTAGTTATCTGGGTATCTGTCTTTTGGTTACATTACAGCCATTTACAACCTGATTCATTATGTTATTTCTAGGGTAATGCACTGTTTAATTCCTTCTTTTCTTGTTTTTTAGTTACTACTCTTATAGGAGAAAGGTGATGGAAAGCATTGCAAGCAAAAGAGAAGAATCGGAACAATGACACACAATAATGGGACCGAGAATGTAAGAAAAGATCAATGAAACACTTAAAAAAGGAAGGCATTGGAGAGTGATGCACTCTAGTGGTCTTGTCTATGAAGTTCAAGCTGACACATATAGCAGTGCAATCATCATGGAGACATGGACCTGCTCATGTGGACAGTGGCAGTTGCTCCGGTTTCTATGCTCACATGCACTGTTGTCATTCAAGAGAAAGGACTTAATCCTTACAATTACATGGACAAATTGTATAAAGTTCCATTTAACAGGCAAGTTTACTCCTTCACACTCAATCTAGTGCCAAACATTGAGAAATCTCTTCAGGACATGTCACAAAACAGACTGGACGTCAGTCCTCGATTAACAAAGAAAAAGAGAATGAAGACGAATGCCGAAAAACAAACAATGCCGACAGAGTGCTCAAGATATCACCACACTAGTCACAACAGGAGAACCTGCAACAACCCTATCGATTGAAATTACATGTCTGTGTGGATCATTACAATTGTTGTCAGAATAATTTTCTAAGTTTGAATATTTGTTCAATTTTTTGTCTGGATATCTGTCTAAGTATCTGTCTGGAAATCATGAATTACATATCTGCAACTTTTTACTTGCAAATAAAAAACAAAAACTTGTGGTTTTTTTACTGCATCGTAAAGAAGAGAAGAACAAAGATTTTAAGATTTTATTCCATAGGTTACTACATTGATTCAATAAAATTCAAGGATAACTGTCTGAGTATCTGTGTGTTTATCTGTCTGCATTGCTGTTTGAGTTCCTGTTATGACATGAGTTATGTTTCAATCACTTGATACATACATTCATCTATTAAAATCCATTGCAAAAAAACATAAAATGAAGTACAGAAGATAAAGAAACATAAACTTCATTAATAATAGGATACTGATTCAAAATACAAATAACAAAAACACAACAACTAATAACAAATCATATGATTCACATCTTGGCCTTCTTGCTGCTTCCCCCTCCAAAACCTAGTGGAAGACGAGATGCGATGCACATAAGAAAATCAAGCCTCTGGTCTTGTTCAGCAAAGACCAAGTCCATTTCCTGCTTCATCGTATTAATGCGTCGCTTCATACAACCCATCTTCTTCACCAAAGGTTGAAGAGGGCCATCAGGAACAACACCTACAAGAGGTCGAGCATCACGAGGAAAGGAGGGCCTGATACAAAGTCTTCATAGGAGGAGGAGGATTTGGACTTTGATGGATCAAAATCTTCATGAGTTGAATGGCCTGAAGTGTCTAAGTTGTGTGGGTTCTTCTTCCTTGGCGCTATAGTTTTTTCTGATGATAAATACTTAGAGAGAAGAAGAAGAATTAAGCAGAAGGAGTTGATAATGAAACACAAACACGTTATGGGGAAGCCAATCATATTTATAGAGAACGAACCGCTATGTCTTTTCTGTCTCAAATGGTTTATTTCCGCTTCTTTTCAGTTTTCCTTCTCTTTTTACAACAAGACACTTCATATATATATATATATCTTCTCTTTTTACAATAAAACTCTTCCTCTCTCGTTTATCCCAAAAAGCGTGCACAATGGCATTGAAAAATATTAAGGGACATTAATACAGAACCCTTCATCCAAGAACAAGAGCCGCAACTACTCCACCTACAAAAACCTTCATCTCTATTAATAAAAATGCACAGAACATAACTCATTGACAAAAACAAAAATATTTCTATTCAATCCTCCTTTTCTTTTGTTCAATAGAAAAAAATGGCCAACACCTCCAAGAATTCTGTTGAAGAGATGATCAAAGAAATGGTCCGGGAAGGCAAGGAAACCACATGTCGCCACCGTCGCACTCAAGAAGAAACTTCTCCACCTCCAAATATGCTATAACAGTTATCCAATAGGATGACTAACCTTGAGGATGGCATCAAGGATCTCAAGGAAAAGCACAAACTTATCAAGGAGAATGATGAGGCAATCCTTCAACTTCTTTGTCAAATCTTTGAGATGTTGCTTCCCCCACCATCAGGATTTGATGGAGCAAGCAGCAGCAAGAAGAGGAAGCTTTGAAGATGAATCATTGCAGTTTATTATGTATTCCTATAATTTCAACTATTGTATTTTTTTTCTTCATATTATCAATGAATCTATTTTAATTTAGAGAATGAATATTGTTTAAAGAATGAATCTATATTGTTATGTCATTTTCAATGCCAATCTGCTCAAGTATCTGTGAGAGTATCTATTCAGGTATTCGTGAGAGTATCTGTTCTTGTACAAGTCATTCAAAATGAACAGGCACGACAGAAAACGACATGTCGTTTTATGAACAACAATGGGTATCTGTCTAATTCGCTGCCTAAGTATCAGTCATTAAGGTTGGTTTTTGACTGATGGATTTTAATACCGAGTATATAAACAAATTTGAGTAGGTTTTCTCTTGTAAAATGGATCAGAGAGTGCAAATCAAATACTTAAGTTCATAGGCTTAAGAAATTAGTTCTATGATTCAAACATTCAAGAGAAACACAGACAGATACACAAGCAGATACTCATGTAGATACACAAAAAGGGATCAACAACCATTAAACAAAGATCATTACAAAACAGCTAGTCATATGATTACAGTACTGCTTACAAAGAATAAAAAGGGGATCAAACAACTAAAAATCATGGTGATCAATCCAAAAACATGATTACAAAAAGGAAGTTCTAAGACTCTAAACCAGAACAATACTAAAAACCAGATTAGATGGTGGCCTCCCTAGCATACACGACGAAAACGATACGAAACTAGAAAATAAAACTAAAACAAGTCGAGACAAGATAATCAACATAAAACCCAAATTAGTTAAGGTAACCAATCTTCCAACTTCTTTTCCAATTTCTTAATCCTCTTAGTGAGCCTATCAATCTTCATTGTGGTATCGTCAATATTCTCTGTGGCCTCGTCAATCCTCTGGATAGACATTTCCATCATCGCCATCAATTTGATGTTTGAAAGTCGATTTGCCTCAATTCCATTCCTCACCCATCTGATTTGGACATCACTTAGATATGTCGATGAACCTACGTTGATACACTGAGATGGAGCAACAGCCGAGGATGGAGCTCCTTTGTTGAGCCCAGATGATCTTCCAGTAGTGGAAGCCATGATTTTTTGGAGAGCTATTGTTTTAGGGTTTGTGTTGTGATTTTCTGTCAAGAGAATAGGTTAGGGTTTTATTAGTCATAAATGGGGTCGAGGCAATTCCACGTATAAAGAGAGAACTAGGAAGACGCGTCCTTTTTGGAAGAATGAAATGACATGCACAATGAATGAAACGACATGCAAATCCTCCACTCTTTCAAACATTCAAGAGAAACACAAACAGATATCCAAACAAATATTCAAGCAGATACTCATGCAGATAAGGAAAAAGGTATCAACATCCATTAAATAAAGATCATTACAAAAAGTTCTTCCCATAGACTGCCAACTAAAACATCCATTACAAACAACAACAAAAATTGGACGTTTTCTAGTAAGCGAAATGGATCCCAAATCTCTAAACATCGAAACCTAACTAAAAACTCTAACAGGCAAAATACTAAAACATAGACATAGACACATAAAAACCCAACAGCTAAAACCCATCAGTCATCCTTCCCATCCTTGATCTTGAGCACAATATCTATAAGCGCCTCAACTTTACCCTCCACATCCTCGATGATCGCCAACACCTCTTCAATCTTCTCAGCTATCACATCGACTTGCTCCATCTTCCTGATCACCCCATTCAACTCTCCATGAAAAACCATAGAGCTCTTGCAAACATGCTTCAAAGTTGGCCTGCAAAATATCCCTTATGTGCTGAAACTCTTCAGACATAATGGAGGATGCCAGTGGAAGAGGAGGAATTCAGGAGGAAGGGCCAAAGCGAGCCATTTGATTTTTGGTTTGTGGTTTGGGGAGAGAATGAGCTCAGAGGATAACTTTCTGGGAGAGAAATTGGGATTTCATTTAGGGTTAGGGTTTTCAAAGAAATTTGTTGAGAGAAAGTGACGAGGTTTAGGGCAATATATAGAGAGACTAAGAAGACGGTCGGTCCTAGAGAATAAGACATGTGCAAAGACACACGTGTGTTCTAATCATCGTAAAATCACGACAGAAAATGACATGTCGATTATAAACCACCACGGGTATCTGTTTAGGTAGTTGTCTAAGTAGCTATCTATGTATTTGTCTTTAAGGTTGGTTTATAAATTGCTGCATTTCATTACCAAGTATACACAAGGATTTAAGTTGGTTTTGTATTGTAAATTGGATCAAAGAGTGCACAAACAAACACTTCAGTTCATAGGATGAATAAAACTCAAGAGCAACACAGATAGTATTACGCATACATATACTCAAGTAGATACGTACACAAATTGATACTCAAAAGAGATAGTCATATAATTACATAATGATCACTACAAAAAAAATATACACTTGTTCATGATCTCATTCATTCTTGTTGTTGTTGTTCTACTTATCTATTTACTTTCCAGTTTTTCTTATCACTGTGCATAACTATTTATCACTGATAGTAATATGATCACATTCGGCGCAAAACATGAACTGTAATAGATACTCAAGCAGATAGTCATATGATTAAATTCATAACAATCTTAAATGTACTACTTACAAGACAGACCCCCTACAACTCACATCAATGTCCACAGAAAATGATCACTACAACAAAAATATACACACTGATTACTGTCCTACTCTTCTACATCAATTGATTCATTCCTTAACCTTCCATCTTTCTTCTTCGATACTCATGATTAATAAATGATTCTAACAATCTGGCCTTGAACTGAGAAACTTCCTCAGCATTCAGGTTTTACTTTATTTCCTTGCCCAGAGCTATATTGTACATGAGGTAACAAACAATAGTTCTGCAATCAAGGCTAACAGGTTGTTGAGGACTATTGCCGATGGAATGCACAGGAATTTTGCCAAAATCAAGCTCCTGATCTTTGACCCACTGAATGCTTTTTTGTTGGTTCTCTAATAAAACAGTTTCTCTCATCATCAGTTCCTTGTCCATGCTATTGTCATCTGCTAACATTCTAACATTCCGTGATAACATAACATCGCTTACATCCCTCGCTAAATCCATCCACATAGAAACCAATCGAACTTACATCAACACCAAAAATAATCTATCAGCCCATATGTAAACTGTAAATACTAAATATGCAGAAAAGAAAAAGAAAAAGAAAAGAAAAGAAGAAAGAAAGAATACACATTACCGTTTTTAGTGCCTCCTGAAAGTGCTAGTTGTCAATAGGCTTAAATTTCCTTTTGAATGAGTCATAATGAGACCAACAATGCACACTTTTATCAAATACCAGAAAGTGAAAATATCCATGGGAAAGGATCGGGAACATCAGCTTGCCACTGATGCCCAAAACCTTGAACAGCCTCTCAAAAAGACGTTCATGTATCATCTTTCTTTTCAGATCCGACCCAGAAACCTGTCAAACAGCAGCACACAAAAAATTACAAATAGGCTAAAAAAACACTGTGGAGACATGAGCCAATATGTGGAAAGGATAGGGACTTTGATCTCCCACATCATTCGTTAATTCACCGAGAATACTAGAATAGCAATCCAAAACAGAGTTCGATTTCTCTTTGCAATCAACAATACACTCCAGATCATCACGGTGAAAGAACTGGAAAGAATGAATACCTTGCCAAAATACATCTCGGTCCAAAACAACAGTAGAGCATAATTAAAACTGAAACATTACTATAAAAAAAGTAGAAACCCAAACAGATACACATGTAGATACTTAGACAGATATACTAACAGATACTCACTTACTTTTCTCAGTTTTTGTCCAATCCATCACCAGATCACTCTGGTAGCTCTATCCCATGTACTGGAAAACATCACGTTGACGAAACGATACGGCCAGCTTCTCCTTCTTCGTCAAACTCGCCCAGATTCTTCCCGGCTCGCCCCTCTTCTTATTCAACGATTTCACTATAGACGGCGAAGATACTTCCTCAATGGTAAACTCTCCACTCAGCACTACATCCGCCACATCAACATTTTTGCTCCCTCTTCTAGTCTAGGGCTTTCCAATGACTACATTATCGCCCTGATGCCAGTAGATCTCGTCCCTCTTCAAGAGCTTCCTGGACTTATCATTTGAACTCTTAACATACGAGCAGAGATAAATGGTCTCCCTATTGAGTCCAACACTAGGGCCAAGAAGTGGCTTGCGAATCAAATTTGTACGGACTGACGGAAGAGATGAACCACCAATAGGAAAAGGAGGAGTCACAAGGCTTTCCACTACATGTGGAAACACAACTGTAGTAACAAGCAATGCCACTAGACTAGGAGAACGAGTAATCCCTATACTGAAAGATGGTGCAAACTCTACCTGTTGGGAACTCTTCTTCATTTGTGACAAATTCCCTAACAGAGATACAAGAAGAAAAAAAAGATTCAACACAAAAGTTACAAAAAGACAGATTACACTACATGTCTAGAGCAAAACACAAAAATATTCTAAACAGATACCTAGTACAATACCCAGATAGATATCCAGATAGATACAGATACACAGACAGATACCCACAATAAAAGAAGTATGGGCTTGTGTGTGACGACCCGGACCAGAATCAGCAGTATGATCAGCTATAGGCGTGAGTTACTGCGTAGTCGCAGAGTTCCGACAGTATTTGAATCGCCAGGTTTGTTAACGACTAAATTATTGGCCAAGAATTGGAGCTGGGTCTCTTCTCAAGAGTCGTTGTACGTGAGATTTCGAGTTCGTGGGCGGTTCCGGATCGTTATTTGGATGACCGAGGAATTAATTATGAATATTTAAAGTTCGGATTTAAATGGTGGGCTACTTAACGACTAAATTACCGAACGAGAATTTGGTTTCGGCTTCTTCACAGAAGTTGTTCAGAATTTAATTTTGAGCTTGTGGGAACTTCCAGAGCATTATTTTGAGTTACGGAGATTAAGTTGTGATTATTTCCGATTGTTGGTTATTTTGTCGATTTAATATGTGTTGGTGTGAACCGTTGACTTTTTTTCTGATTGGCCGATGTGTTTGACTTCGGGTGATTGTTGAAGAATATGTCGAGACGAGTTTGTGGCCGCGAGAATTATTGGAATCGGAATTACGACGAGAAAGTTACGGGTGTTCAAAGTTCGTCGAAATGGATAATTATGAGTTTCCATCAGTTGACGAGTGGTTGTTCAGCTCGCGAGAGCTTCAGTCTCGTTGAAGATTGATTTTGGGTTCGGATACCATCAGTTGAGGTTTGATAAGTCAGATGTGGTCTGGACAGCTTTCCGATCTTGGTACAGGCATCAGGAATTCTTGGTCATGCCATTTGGTTGGCCAACGCCTCGCAGGTCTTACGGACTTGATGGACCAGGTATTCAGATGATTCTGGACGAGTTGCGGTCATGTTTATCGGCAACGTCCTGATGTACTCCTGGAGTGTGGGCCTGTACTCGAAGCGGTTGCGAGCGGTTTTACGGGCTTCGCGAGATGATCAGTTGTTGGCAAAGTTCAGCTAGTGTGAGTTTTGGTTGATTAGCGTGAACATTTTGGGCTGTGTGATGTTAGCCGAGGAGTTGGCGTAGATCCTGACCAGTTTGAAGCCGTGATGATTCGGAGTTTACCCTACCATTGTACCAGAGATTGGGAGTCTCTTGGGTTTGGCAGGCTATTATCGACGGCTTATGCAGGATTTTCCCGGATTGCCACTCTACTTTCTGGATTGACGAAGAAGGCGTCAAGTTTGAGCGGTTCGATGCACGCGAGGAGAGTTACTTACTCCTGAGGGATGGTTGACCATTGTTTCAGTTTTGACCTTACCTGACGATCGCGACGAGTTCGTGGGTTATGGCGATGCATCGAGGTATAGATTTAGCTATGTTTTGATGCTGTGTAGCAGAGCGGTGACTCATGATTTCAGGCAGTGGAAACTTTATGGGGCTACGTATCTTGTGTATGGTATTGGGTGTAGCTATTTTTGTGTTAGCATCGGAGAGTTTGAAACACTACTGTTATGGCATGCAGCTCAGTGTAGGACGTGCACTGATCATTTGAGTTTCATCCACTTGCATTTTCGGCCAGATTTGGGCTTGAGGCAGTGTAGATGTATGGGGTTGACTAACGACTATGGCTGCACCTTTGTGTTTATTCAGGAAAGGCTAGAGATTGTACTTGACTATCCGTCAGGGATGTTGTTGCTGATGCATTCAATCGGGAATCGGGAGCCTCAGTGTTTCATATGTTTGTGGCTTGAGTTTCCGTGTTAGCCGAGTTGCGAGCTATGGGAACTGAGTTCGAGTATGATGATGTGAAGCTCATTGTTTTATGCGCAATTGGCGCTAGTAGTGCGGAGATGTGTCCGATACTTCGAGTTTACTACTCGTGACGCAACATGAAGAGCAATATAGCAGCTTGTGTGTGCAGATGCCACGTTTGTCGACTGGCGATGGCTAGAAGGCAGAGACTTGCCGAGAAGTGTCAGCCATTTGAGATTTCCGGTTAGACGTGGCGATTGTTGCTGTGATTGCGTGTGTTTGTATGCATTTTGGTTTGTGATACCAGTTGTTAGGCCTTTGTGGATCATTTGATGAACTCGGTACATTTCCTTGTACTTTCGGAGATGATCTCAGTGGTAGGCTGGCATGGCTGTGTTTGACGGAGATTGTCCATCTACGTGGTGTACCTGTGTCCCAGTTTGTTGGTCAAGGTAATCAGCTACAGCAAGGTGTTGACGAGCTTTGCAGCGAGCATAGGGGACCAGATTACGAGTTAGTACCGGTTCTTATCCTCAGATTGGTTGACGATCTTTGAGGACTATTCAGGCCTTGGAGGGCATATTGTGGACCTCGATATTGCCGTTCCGATAGATTTGGGACCAGCAGTTTCACTTGTTCGAGATTGCTTGCTGTACCAGTTTGTGGACCACTATGGTTCTGATGTTGCATGTTGTCGTTTTGAGGAACGATGCTGTACTCCATTGTGTTGGAGTGAGTTTGGTTTGAGTTTGGGTTGATGTTTGATTCTGATTTTGTGGAATGTGCTATCACAAACTGTCAGATTAGCGGAAATGGGTTGATAATTGCCCGAGTCCGATGTTTGAACTGTGTTGATGTGAGTGTGTGAGTTGTGTTGAGGTGTGTAGACTGAGTTGTGATTTGCCATATTGTTTTGATCTATATGTAATCATAGGCGAGTTTGTGTTGTGCCGTATAGTTCGGCATCGCCTATAGCATTGGCTTTTGTGTGTGTTGTGTTCCGTGTTGTGGAACTGTGATTCAGGTTTGTTACGTGTTATGTACCCTACCTGTTCCTTATGTAGGAACACTTGGCGATTGTGTGAGCCAGTTCCGATTTGAGATTTGAGGGTACAGGAATTTCAGCACGGAGCTATCTCCTATTGTGGAGTTTATTATCAGAGTTGTTCTGTCGACATTGTCGCTGGAGAGTTGAGCAATATGCAGAGGCAGTGCTCCTACTTTTAATCGGCAGACTCAGAAATTTCGAGGTCGAAATTTTTTTAAGGGGGGTGGATTTGTGACGACCCGGACCAGAATCAGCAGTATGATCAGCTATATACGTGAGTTACTGCGTAGTCGCAGAGTTCCAACAGTATTTGAACCGCCAGGTTTGTTAACGACTAAATTATTGGCCGAGAATTGGAGCTGGGTCTCTTCTCGAGAGTCGTTGTACGTGGGATTTCGAGTTCGTGGGCTGTTCCGGATCGTTATTTGGACGACCGAGGAATTAATTACGAATATTTGAAGTTCGGATTTAAATGGTGGGCTACTTAACGACTAAATTACCGGACGAGAATTTGGTTTCGGCTTCTTCACGGAAGTTGTTCAGAATTTAATTTTGAGCTCGTGGGAACTTCCGGAGCATTATTTTGAGTTACGGAGATTAAGTTGTGATTATTTCCGATTGTTGGTTATTTTGTCGATTTAATATGTGATGGTGTGAACCGTTGACTTTTTATCCGATTGGCCGATGTGTTTGACTTCAGGTGATTGTTGAAGAATGTGTCGAGACGAGTTTGTGGCCACGAGAATTATTGGAATCGAAATTACGACGAGAAAGTTACGGGTGTTCAAAGTTCGTCGAAATGGATAATTATGAGTTTCCAAATTGGGAAAGCTTTAAATAGTGGACTTGCTCCTTTGGGAAAGTCAATGACTGAATTAAATGGGTTGACCTTGTTTGACCTTGGTTGACCGTGGTGGAGGAGAGGTCACGACGGTGACCGGCGGCCCGTGGCGGTGGCATGCCGTCCGGCCACCCCCGAGGTCGACGAAGGGTCTATTCTGCTCGGCTTTGCCTCCCGGTTTCATTTCCGGCCAACCCTCACGGCGAGGGTGGCGGTGGAGGAGGAATTTTCGGCGAGAAAATGGAGGAAAAATGGTGAATTTGGGTTCCATGTTTTAGACCGATTCGAGCTGAAATTTTTAGTGGGCTTTGAAGCTCTCCTCACATACAAGCTACCATGTAAGTTTGGTGTTTCAATTCGATGTGTACATGGAGAATTTTGGATTGGAAAATTTGGTACCAATTTGGTTTTTCATGAAATTGGATGAGTTAGAGTGAGAATTGGCCTTTGTTGCAGTTGACAAAGTTGCTCAGTAGATGATTTTGAGTGGAATAGGGGTTGCTCCGCCGTGAAATTTTCCGGTCAGGTGGCGGCGCCGCCGTGGGCGGTGGTCAATGGCGGTCAACAGTTTGACTTTTTGGATTTTCGACGATTCGTTGTATTCGGATTACTTGTTTCCGAGAACGGTGGTTTCTCGTGATTTGATTTGAATTGTTGAGTTATGATTTTGAGAAATGGATTTTGTGAATATTCAGGTGTTCGTGATCGTTCATTTGGCGAGGGTCTTTCCGCCGGATCACGGGTTAACGCGAACTGCGTTACGCAAGCGTGTGAGTGGACAACTTTCTATTTTCACTGTTGATTTGCGAGTTTGTGGATTTTATGATTTTCCGTATTTAAATTATACGATGATTGAGATATATGTTATTTTCGGAGGTGTTGTTATGTGTTTATGGGTGATGGCAATTTAGCATCGATGCTACCAGAGTTGATCGATTCCTCTGGCCCAGAGTTGAGAGATTCCTCTGAAGCAGGGTTGAGAGATTCCCCTGAGTGCCGCCGGGGTTGAGAGATTCCCCTGGCCTTTCACCGTCAGGTTTGAGCGATTCACCTAATGTCGGGCTTGAGAGATTCGCCCGACAACCTCCATATATATATGTGTTGTTGTGTTTTCCGAACTCTCACTGTTTTACATTGAGTATGTATATAAAATGGTGAAAGGCATATATTTATTTTCGTCCACTCACTCTAACGTTTTTATTTGCCTTTCCCCTGGGCTTTTCGGTTTCCGTGTCCAGTTTGCAGTTCGGACTCTGGTGTCGCACGTCGTGGTCGGAGGCACAGTACTCGAGCTACCTTATTTCTTCCAATAGGTTTATTGTTCTACCTACTGTGGTATACTTATGTGTTTATACATTAGAGGTCGCTCTGAGTAATCTGTTGTTTATGTTATACGATTTTTACACCGGATTTCAGTAAAGTATAGATATATTTATTGTTTTACTTTACTGTTGATATATTGAGAAATCCGGATGGGATTGGTGCCCACGGTTTGATTTTTGTGGCATAGGATGAAGTGTATTTTCCGCGTGCAGGTTATGGTAACTCCACGCTAGTAACGAAACTCTGCCAAAATTTCTACGGTTTTTGTTGGTTCATGTTTTCGAAGGGGTTCGATTCCAGTTTTAGGGAACAAAATCGGGGTTGGGTCCTTTCATTGTGTTCTATGACTTAAAATTAGGCAAATTATAGAAAATGAAATGACTGAAATCTATTATTTCAAATGTCAAAATCGGTACCAGATAGTGATTTTTTATATGCAGCAACATTCTTCTCCAACTTCTCATTTTGTTCAACAAGCTGCTGATTGAAGAGCTCAAATGTATGATTTGCATCTTCAACTTGTTTATTTTCCTTCTCAAGATCCTCCTTTTGACTTTGCAAATCATCCAGTCTCCTCCGAAGCTCCTCATTTGTTGCTTGAGACGATTGAAGTGCTTCAACACCATCTTCAACTTGCTTCTGCAATTTACTATTTTGTTCAGTAGAAATTTGTATATTCCTCTGAGTAGCAAGTTGCAGTTGTGCTTTATTGAGTTGCTTCTTCAATAACAAAATCTCTCCATCAGCAACTTCAGCTTTAGTGGCACCATCTTCAACTTGCTTCTTCAATTTAGTATTTTCTTCAAAAGCACTTTGTATCTTCCCTTGAGCTTCCTGGAGTTGAAGTTCTGCTTCACCGACCCTCTTTTTAAAGGCTAAAAATTGTAACGCAACATTTCTCGCACCAAATTCAACAGCATCCTTCGTCTCTCTTAATCTCGTCTCAAGCACGGATTTCTCCTAGAGGGATGCTGCAAGTTTGTTCTCAACATCCAGCAATTTCTTCTCTGCAACTTTAACTTTAGTTGCACTATCTTCAACTTGCTTCTGCAATTTGTAATTTTCTTCAGCAGAAATTTCTGTCTTCCCTTGAGCAGTAAGTTGAAGGTGTGCTTCCTTGAGTTGACATTGTGCTTCATTCAGTTCCTTCTTCAACGTCATATTTTCTACAGAAGCAGCTTCAACAACATCCTTCATCTCTCTTAATCTCGTCTCAAGCACAATTTTCTCTGCCTTAATACTTCAATCACATCCGTAGAATCATCAGTATTTTCTAATTGATTCTTAAGAGAAATATTCTCCTTCTCCAGAGACAATTTCTCCCTCACCAGAGAATCATCAATAATTGCTAGCCGATTCTTAAGAGACTTAATCTGCCGGTCCATAATATCCGAATTAAACTCAAGGTATTCCGTATCATTATTCAAAACTTTAATGATAACCCAAAAAGCTGCATTGGATTTTTGCATTTTTTGGATCACCACATCCTTATGCATGTTACTACCCAGCAACTGCTCACTAAAATCTTCACTTTCCTTTAACTGCAAATCCTTCTCCATAATAGCTTCTTGCAACTTCTCAGCATACTCTTGACTATCTTTCAACTCAACATCCTTGGCATGCAACTCAACTTCAAAATTGGCATAGTCCTCACGGCCCATATCATTGATACTTGCTAGGACATGAACTATAACACCATCAGTTTGAGTTTTCTTGGTCCTTGAATCCAAAAAATAGTTGGCCAGTGAAAAAAGAGATCCAGACAGATAGTTAGATAGGTATCCAGACAGAGAGACAGACAGATACCCAGGCAACTATTTATCAAGAAGACCACAACAACAATAAAATTTAGATACTCACCCTCAGCACTTCCAAGCTTATGATGTTTCAGAAATGAACAAAAATATCACAGAGACTGTACTTCACCATGCCAATCTTTGAATACTCCTTGCCAGCTTTTGGTTTGACAATGTTAAGGATTGAACTAAGATAAAACTGATACAAAAGACAATAATAAACACAATAAATAACAGATACAACAGATAGATACTAAAACAGAAATACAGACAGATACTCAAGAAAAATTTAACGGAATAATAAAGCTGCAACCACCAATATTTATCGCATTGCTTCTATATGACTTCACTCATCATCACCATCATCATCATCATCATCATCATTCTCAGCCTTCTCCACCTTCATCTTCTCTGCATTCTCCTTCTTCAGCTTCTTTGATACCTCCTTCTTCTTGGCTACTTCTGGAACAGAGTTCTTTATGTAAATGTTCAATGCATTGAACAAGTTATCATAAACAACAGTTGCCCAAGCTATATCATTCATTCCTTCAATACGACACACGCAATTTGCAAAGCTAAGTGCCAAACCTCCATTGGAATTAGGCAGTAGAACAAAGGCAATCAGAAACAAAACCAATAGACGAACACAGTCGTTAACCCTATATTTGGCACCAAGTAAATTCTCCAACCTACTCTTGATAACTTTCTTACAAATTGACTTAATGCCCCCAAACATGTTATACAGCCAATCTGTAATCTTCACATTCTTATCATTCAATGTAATTGGTCTTCCCTCCGTGCTCAAACCCAACAAATTAAAGATCTAACATAATCAGAGTGATACGGTGAACACGCGTCACATGGAACTAAAACGCCTTATTCTCCTTCTTATACATGTGAGCCATAATAGCAATTGCATCATCTAACTTCAAGCAGTCCCGTTTATCAATATCATCGTCGATGAATGCACAGATTAGATCATTGAAGGGTGTATCCTTCAACCTCTTGCTCACTTCATTGCTGATATTATTCCAGTTAGCAACAATGAACTTCTAGAAATTGTGCAAATAGCACCGGAACTGGCACTTCCAGGTCCGTTGCACCACCGGGACAAGTTCCGGCTCATCCACTACTTGTTGATGTTGTCTAAAACATACCTCATCATCACTCTCTATCATTGAATCACTATCAAAAGTTGATTCAGAAGACTCAACTGTCTTCTTGGCCTTGCCCTTGATCTCCTGCTTCTTTATACCCTTAGTCTTCCTCATCATCATCATCATCTTCTTCTTCTTCTTCTTCTTCTTCTTCTTCTTCTTCTCTTCCTTCTTCTCTTCCTTCTTTAGAGATTTCCTGACAATCTTCATAAAACGATCATTGATAACAGTAGGACCAGATGAAGAGGAAACCACTCTTCTTCTCTTCTTCCTTTTTTCCCTTTTCAATTTTTAAAACAACATGCTTCTCCTCCTCGGAAGAAGAAAAAGAAGATAAATAAGAAGACACATCAGATTCTGACGATTGAGCATACTGTTTTATTCTCTTCATAGCTGATTTTGGCCTTCTTTCGACTTTACTGTCATATTCTTGGACCTCTCTATTGCCTTTCGTCATTGATTATAGAATAACTGCAAATGATCAACACACATATAGTTAGAAAAAAATCAAAAACAGATATCTAAAAATAAAAAGATGAATAGATGCTCAGACATATACCCAAACAGATACTTATAAACGATGTACATCAAAAGACCTTCTACCACAAACACAACCGCATGAAACTAGTACAACAACCAAAAAACCAAAATGAAAACCTTAGAAAAGTGTCAACAACAACAACAACAACATTTCAAAAACATGAAAATGATACTCAGACAGATACACAAGTAGATACTTCGATATATCTAGACAAAGCCCTTCAATCATAAACACAACAACAACAACAACAATTACTACAACAAAAAAATAGCATTTCAAACACATTACATCAAACCTACTACAAAAATCATGAAGAAAAAAAGTGAAAAATTACCGAAAATAAACTCAAAACCACGAAAAGGAACATGCAAACAACAACATTTCATAACTTCAAAAACGAACAACAAAAAGGAAGATGCAAACTCTTTGGAACAAACGAAAATCAAATATCTAGGAGTTTTGAAGAGAGATTCTTACGAAGAACTTGAGATGACGAACTAAAAGGAGATGACGACGGATACGAAAACAGACGATGACGAACGAAACGGCAAACACGACGACTGCGAAACAAAACGCGACAGGAGCGAGAATGAGAGAAAGGGTAAAAGATCTAAGAACGAAAAAGAGAGAATGAAGAGTATATAGTTGGAACGCGGGAGTTAGAGAGTGGCAAATAACGTAAAATGGATGAAAACGCAAGTCTGTTACAATCTTAAAAACAGAATAGGCCTTTCTTTCAGGAATGGAAAACATATGCTAAATTTTTAAGGAAAGAGAAAGTCTAAACTTGGTCTTTCTTTCATTTCCCCTTAATACAATTTATAGAATTGAATTTATTACATTTTCTAATATTTGTATTTTGGTCAAAAATACATTATTTGTAAATCAAATAATTTTCAAAACAAAAATATTTATTTCAAACTTGTAAATCAACAATTCCCAAATAAAAAATATTATACATTATTTATGCTATTTTTTTAGTTTTTATAAAACATAAATTAATTTAAAAAATTAGTGAAATTATTAGAAAAAATACATTTAAATATAGATGCATTTAACGTGGCTCCCTATTTGTTTTGAATGATTGGAGCACAAATTTTTTGACTCTCTAAACATTTAACTTATAGCTATTTTTCAACAAATTTGTGGAAAAAATAGAGAGCATCACTGGAGATGCTCTAACATCATACTTTCTTGATAACACTTGCGTACTGAAGTTTTAGGTCATAATTAGGGGTGAGATTCGAGCGGTTTGGTTCGACTTTTGGTAAAAACCAAAACCAAACCATAATAATTTTTTTCCAGTTTGGTTTGGTTTTTCTTTTTTTTTAAAAGAAAAATCGCGATTATTCGGTTCGGTTTGGTTCGGGTTTTTTTTTGGATTTTTTTCGGTTTTTTACATAATGCATAAAAACTAACTTTAAAAAAAATTAAATAAAAAGTTCCCTAAAAAACACTATTTTTGAGTCGCTTAACATTTTGATTCGTCTCTATGAAATAATTTGGCAATGATTGTGCATAAAAAAATTAAGATTTTAGGATTTTAAGGTTTTTATTTTTCATATATTTATATAATATGTTACAAAATACCCAAAATGATGTCGTATTTTGTGTACTTCAGTTTTTCGGTTTGATTTGGTTCAGTTCGATTTTTATAAATCAAAAGCAGAAACTGAACCAAATGTTTCAATTTTTTTTGTTTCGATTTTTATCTATTCAGTTTGTATCGGATTCGGTCTTTCAACCGCAACTCAATTTTGGCTCAACTTTTTTGTTTTGTTTTTGGTTACAATTAATGTCCCATCCCCTAGTCATAATTTTATTATGTTGATTCCTACAAATTAATGACGTTCAATTAGTCGGAACACAAGAATATTAATGATGGCTGAAGTCTAAAATTCTATTACAAGATCCAGAATTGGAGGGTCAACTCTTTAAATTGTTGATGAAATTTGACAAAAAACATGTGACGACCCGAACCAGAATCAGTTGCGTATTCGGCACGATTTTCGAGATTGAGTTTAGTCGCGGTTTTACGTCGTATATGTGGTTTGCCGATTCGATTCGCGACTATGTTTTTGGTCGAGAATTTGAGTTGGGTGTCTTCACGGAAGTGGTTGAGTACGTGATTTCGAGCTCGTGGGCGGTTCCGGAAGATTTTTCCAATAACCGAGGAATATTTTATGATTATTTGAAGTTTCGGTATCCGACGAGTTTATCCGATTGTTTCGACCTTATCCGAATCATTTCGTATATTCATTTTGGACCGTCGATTGACCCGAGGCGCGAGTATAAATATCGGAAATAGTCGTAAAATCGTCGAAAAACACTGTTTTACGTTGACCAGACGTTGACTTTCCTAAAATGGAAATCTGACCGTTGACCCGAAGTGGAGAAGTTTCCATTTTGGTCTTGCCGTTCGACGACCAACTTTCCGGCCACCTCCGGCCACGAGACAGGTATAGTTAGCTTCCTTGTATGATTTCGAGTCGATTGGTATTTGAATTTGTTGAAATTGGTTAGGTTTCCTATGGGTCCGAATTGGGGCCGATTCGGGTTAATCGCCGATGATGGTTTGGGTGGTTCCGGCGAGCCACGGTGGTGGTGGTGAGGGGGGTTCGACTCCCCTTGCCCCTCTGAATCTATTGGTATGCATGAATTGGGCTGTGGTTGAGATTTTAGGGTGCTCCGATTAGGTCACCGGAATGAATATTCTGATCTGTTTCGAGGGATAATTGAAGGGGTTCCCGTTTGATTTGAGGTTTGTGCTAGTTATGGAAGTGGTTCGAAATGTCGAGACCTTGTGATCTGGAAGTTCTCCGCCGGTGAATCTCGCCGTTGACGGCGCGCCGCCGCCGCCGGCAGCGGTCAACGGTGGTCAACGACGGAGGAGTTGACTTTTTCAGATTTTGATGAAATTAGTGTCATTTTTCTCGTAATCGCGCCCTAGTTATCGTCCAGAGGTTTTCGGGTTGATTTGGTTGGCCGATTTTCAGTCGAGGTTTCGAGTGGGGATTTCGGAATTTCCGTTATTCGTTTTGTACTGCATTGCATATTTCCGGGAACGGTTGGTTTCCTTGATTCAGTACAGGGTTGAGAACTATGATTTTGATCAGTTATGTTTTTGTGAATATTCAGGAGATCGAGACCGAGATCGGGCTTCAGGCGAGGGATCTTCCGCCGGTCCTCGAGATTAGCGCGAGTGCACGTTTTGCTCACCTGTGAGTGGACAATTTCTTTTCACGGAATTCTTGCGAGTCTTTTATATGATTTATGAACTCGAGCATGCGTATTGAGATTACGGATTACATGAGCATATATTTTACGAATATACGATTATACATATACGGATAAACGTATACGAGTATACATACACATATATGTTGTTTCATGCATTTGCATCGAACTGTTTATGATTTGATTTACACAGAGTACAGTCTCAGTTACGTTGTTGTATCGATACACTTTGCCTCTCGGTTGATCCCCGATGGTAGGCCGCCTGGAGGGGCGTTTCCCCAACCAAACCGGTGAGGGGCGTATCCCCGGAACCGAGGCCATTTCTGGCTTAGAATCACGTGTGGGTCTGGGATCCCGTGATTCGGACTGTACTAGCACGGACGTGTCCATGAGTGACCCCGTGGGATTTTTACTTTCATGCTCAGTACGCTGGAGGATTATGGTTTTACCTCGTGTACTTGTTATTTTTATTTACCTGGACTCGCATATGTTATTTTAAACATATATCACAACTGGTGAAAGACATTTATTTTCGTCCACTCACTCTAACGTGTTTATTGTCTTTCCCCTGGGCTTTTCGGTTTCCGTGCCCAGTTGCAGTTCAGGTTTTGGTGTTTTCACGTCGCGGTTTGGAGGCTAGTGATCAGAGTTACCTGTGCTTTTCAGTAGGTTCTTGTTTCACCTACTGATGTGTATATTGTATATGTTTTACTTTAGAGGTCGCTCTGATACATTCTGATACTTGTTTATACGGATTTTCTCGGATATTTATATATACTACAGTATTGTTTACTGTTTATGATGCATATATTGATGTTGAGAAATCCGGATGGGATTGGTGACCACGGTTTGGCTTTTGTAGCATAGGACGAAGTGTTATTTTCAGGGTGCAGGTTTATGCAATTCCACGTTAGTAACGAAACTCTGCCGAAATTTTGAAAAGTTTTTGTTGGTTCGTATTTTCAGAAGGGGTTCGGTTCCGGTTTAGGTAACTGAATCGGGATTGGGTCCTTTCAAAACAATCGTTGATAATGTTGTTTTCTTCCTGTTGCCTATAAATATTTCTTGCAAATTACAATGCACGGGCATTTATTGGACTACTAAAGCTACATATATACAAAAAGTAGATGTACCATTTGTTTTGCTTTTACATGAAATGGTCGATTAACCAAAATATATGATTCAACAAGTAGCATAATAATATATAGCTCGATCAAGCTCGCTCGTGAGTATTGTGATCAGAAAGATCGAGTTATTACTCGATTTCATACGTACGTATTCTATGAATTATTGGAGTAACTATTATGGTAGATTTGATGATAATTAATTAGGAGAATATGACATGGTATTATGCCGAAAATAAACTTTCCTTTTACAAGATGATTTTACTTTACCTATAAGTAGTTGGATTAAAAATTGGTGTGCCTATAATTAGGTGGTATAGGTTGTAAACCAAAGTGTGTCATCATACAACCTATAGTGTGTCATCATCGACAAGAGAGTGTACATATATCTCGTACGTAAAAGAGTAGAGATGTAGAGGGTGAGTATAACTCTTTACGAGCGACAATCATGTCATATGGGATCCGCATTGTACCGATATTGTCTCAACTTAAACACATTTAAGGTGTTGGGATTTATCTACAAAAAACTTCGGTACAATTAGGAATAGTTCATATTCATTTAAGTTATATTTCATCTTGTCATATTTCGATTTGGGATCTCCAATCCAACACGCCCTCTCACGTGCAACATAACTCTAGGTTAGCACGTGTAAGTAACTAAGTCTGAAATTCACATCGAAATCTTAATTATGCATTCAAGAGCCAACACATCTTTTTGAAGACCCAATTCATTCAGATGGACCACCTCAATTTAGCCCAAATTTCAATTCAAGCTCATTGGGTTCGGAACGCGATTGGATTGGAACCTGACTCTGAGACGAAGTTTGAATAGCGAAAAGCGTGTCATGTGAGGCCTACATTGCACCGATATTGTCTCAGCTTAACTACCTTTAAAGTGTTGGATTTTATCCACAAAAAGGCATCGGTACAATTATGAATAGTTGACATTTTCTAAAAGTTATATTTCATCTTGTCCTGTTTTGATGTGGGATATCTAATCCAATAAATAGTTTTCTAATATGAAAAGATATCTACACAATCATATCATATCTACTGGAGTTATTTCTAATTACAACAGAAATCTACTTTCCATCACTCCCCCTCAAGTTGGAGCATGATATCTATCATGCCCAACTTGTCAATTGAATCTTCAAATGCTTTGTGTGACACTCCCTTAGTAAGTACATCCGTTGGTTGCTCTTTAAATGCTACAAAGGGAAACTTGATAACCTTCCTATCCAGGTTTTCCCTGATGAAATGATAATCAACCTCAACATATTTGGTCTTGTTATGTTGAATTGGGTTATATACAATTTCAATCGCTGCAATGTTATCACAATGTAAATCCATTGGTTTCAGATGCTTGTAACTCAATTCTTTCAATACATTTTGTATCCATAATAGTTCACACAATCCATGAGCCATGTCGCGGTATTCTGCTTCAGCACTAGACCTTGCAACCACTTTTTGTTTCTTACTGCGCCATGTAACAAAGCTACCTCCAATAAAAGTAAAGTACCCAAAAGTGGACCTGCGATCAGCCTTATCACCAGCCCAATCTGCATCAGTATATCTTGTAACTTCAAATTCACCATTCCTGGAAAACAGTAGACATTCACCTGGTGCAGACTTCAAATATCTAAGAATACGTATCACAACATCTATATACTCTTCACCTGGATTATGCATAAACTGACAATAGTTACAACATATGCAAGATCAAGTCTAGTATGCGACAAGTAAATCAGTCTCTCCACTAACCTCTGATACCTACTTTTGTTTGTTGGGACTTAATTTGGATACAATTCCAACTTATGATTCATCTCAATGGGAGTATCAGTAGGTTTACAATCTAGCTTGTCGATTTCTGCAAGAAGATCAATAACATACTTTCTTTGTGACAAAGTGATCCCAAGCTTGGACCTTGCAACTTTAATCCCCAAGAAATACTTTAAGTGGCCCAAATCTTTCATCTCAAATGTTTCTTCAAACTTGTCATCTCTACTAAATCATCACCTGTAACAACCATATCATCCACATAAACAATCAAAGAAGTAATCTAACCATCATTATGTTTGATGAATAAGGTATAATCAGAGTTGCTTTGTCGATATCAAGATGCCTTCGTACCTCTAAAAAACCTCCCAAACCAAGCTCCAGGAAATTGCTTCAAACCATACAAAGATTTCTTCAATCGGCATACCTTTCCAATTTCACATGGCCTACAATTTACACCAGGGAGAATATCCATGTACACTTTTTATATCAAATCTCCATTTAGGAAAGTATTCTTCACATCAAATTGGTGTAATGGCCAATCAAGTCGAGCTGCTAAAGCAATAAGAATGTGAACAGTATTGATCTTGGCTAATGGAGCAAATGTCTCTTGATAATCAATTTCATAGCTTTGAGTGTATCCTTTAGAAAGAAAACGAGCTTTATAAATATCTATCTACATCCAGCAGTATTCTTTCCAGGTGGTGCAAGAATAGTCTTCCATGTTCCATTCCTTTGCAAAGCCTCATGTTCTTCATTCATAGCCTACTTCCACTTTGGATCCGCCAAGGCATCATGTACATTGCTAGGAATAGATACTATAGATAATTGATTAACAAAAAGTGTATGTGATCTAGACAACCTATGGTGAGATACAAAGCTAGCAACATGGTATTTGGCTTTGGCTTTGGCTTCCATGCTAGATTCATATTGTTTCTTATTGAGATCTTCTAGTAAGGATGGGCACTTGATAGGATGGGAGGGGCATTGACGAAGCATGTCATGTCCTGTTTTATTATTACGGGCTGTGACAAGATGGGATTGATAGTCCTAAATCTAAAACCCATAAAGGCTTGTCCTGTTTAAGTTCGGGACGGGACAGGCCGAGAACGGGCTTTCAAAACTTTATCAATCAAAAGAATGGAAACACAAAGTTAAAATATACTATGAAATATACATTGTGAATTGGCATTAAGCACATGTGTCAAGAGCGATGAAAGTTGTTTCAACTTCAAATGTCTTTTCCAAACTCTCACATCTTCAAATTCAATCACATTTAGAGAGTTTCCTTTATTTATGTTAATCTCCCCTTGAATGGGAGACTCTGAAACTCTCCCTGAGTAATGTGGTTCAAATTCACAAAAAGAGACATCCAAAGAGACACGCATTTTGTTGAGAACCAAATCATAACAACAATACCCTTTTTGAAACTCAGCATATCCAATAAAGATACATTTCACAGCATACAGATCAACCTTGCTTCTCAGTTGTTTGTTGAATACACAGTACACCCAAGAACTCATAGCTCCAAATTTGGCAAAGATGCATCAGGGAGTGAAATAAAACATGAAACCGTAAGCTCCCAAGCAATGGGAAGAGCTTTGGGCTCTAACCGCATGCCTATTGAAGAATGAGTTAGTGACTCATAGGCAATGGCTTAGTTAAGGGAACCCACCAGAGTCGTAGCGAAAGTGAGTCTTCATAGGGAAATTGTCACTGCTTATGGACCCAAACCTGGGTGATCTATCCATGACCAGGATGAAGCTTATGTGAAACTAAGTGGAGGTCCAAACTGACTGATGTTGAAGAATCAGCGGATGAGTTGTGGTTAGGGGTGAAATGCCACTCAAACCCAGAGCTAGCTAGTTCTCCTCAAATGCGTTGAGGCACAGCAGCTGACTGGACATTTAGTGGTAAAGCACTATTTCAATGCAGGCTGCGAGAGCGATACCAATTTAGCAACTGATGTAACTTCTGATAAGGATTCAGAAACTTAATCACACTGGAGGGTGTGCGATTAATCAAGCAGAACATACAACTTCACCCCACAAATTGCGAGGCACATTCATACCAAACAAAGAAGCACGGACAACTTCCATCTATTTCGATCAAATTCTGAGCAGGAACTAATGAAATAGTATTGAGGATGATGTGCAAAACTTTGAGTGACTCTTTTACTCAGTCGTTCACCTAACTACTAAGATACAAAGAATGTGGGTCAAAAGTGAAGGCAGGATCACCTGCGTAACACACTCTGATGCTTAAGTAAGGACAAGTTTGGGTAAAGAGTCAGATGAGGAAGGAATGAGTTCCAGACATAAATTATTACTTAACTTAATTCGATAATAAAATATTTACTTTTATACTTACTCTTGGGAACGTTTTCAACTCATCCTTCGATGTAGGACTCTGTGCACTTAAGCTTTCTTTTATTCGTGTGCTCCCTGTTTCCTGCTCCTAGTCAAGTGTGTATGAGGCGCTAAGCTTAAGCGCTTATGGATTCCGGATCGAGTACTTTCTCGATTTACCTGTTTATTTATTAATTTTTATGATATTTAAATTGGGTCAGGATGTCCCAGTATGCCTCCTCTCTTTTATTAGAAATATTGAGATATTGTTGGTTCGGATATTATTGCTACTGTCAAGGAATTTGTGATCGCAGGACAGATGCTCGGTAATATAAACTTTACTCATGTTTATCTTATATCAAAAGTGCCCAACCCGACTAAAGTCACAAATTACCACCCTATATTGCCTTGTGTAATGTGATATTCAAAATTTGTATGAAGGTTATAGCAAATCAGCTCAAGCCTCTATTGAACCAGATTACTGACCCATGGTAAAGTGTCTTTATTCCAAGCTGACTGATTAGAGATAATAAAATGGTGGTGAACGAGGTAGCTCACTATTTATGGACGAAGACACAGGGAAACTCGAGGCAAATGGCTCTGAAACTAGATATCAGCAAGGCATATGATAGGCTGGAATGGAGTTTTCTTGAAGCTATTATGCTTCGATATGGTTTATCACCCCATGGGTTGATATAGTCATGACTTGTGTGACAGCGGTTAAGTATTTCTTTGTGATAAATTATTCTTCACCCCGGGGTCCCCTTACACCGTCTTGCGACATAAGGAAAAAGGAACCAATCTCTCCCTATCTTTTCCTCCTATATACATTAAGTCTTTCGGCTCTAATCAGGAGAGCACAGCATGCCAAGGTTTTTAGCCACGCGCCTACGTTACATCACCTTCTTTTTGCATACAACGGTCTATTATTTGCCATAGCTTCAGGTTGATCTCGTGATACAATGAAGGAAATACTTCAGGTATATGAAGCAGCATTTGAACAATCTATCAACTATAGCAAGAGCAGTGTCTGCTCTAGTTGGAATCTGGATGAGGGTAGCTAGGAGAAATTAGCATAAGTCTTAAGTATGGAGCTAGTTCCTTTCCATGAGAAATACCTGGTCTTTTGACCCATATGGACCGTGGCAAAAAGACTACATTTGCATATGTCAAGGATAAAAGTCAGGACAGACTTGCGGGTTGGAAATGTTTTCTCTTGAGTGTTGCGGGGAAGGAACTGCTGGTTAAGGTGGTGGCTCAATCTCTTCCAAACTATTCCATGAATTTTTACCTGCTACCAAAGACATTTTATGATGAATTACAACAGTTGTGTACTGACTTCTAGTCGAAGGATTCATCAGATAAGAATAAGATTCACTGATGTACATGGGATCATATGTGTAAACCTAAAGATCAAGGTGGCTTGGGTTTTCAGAACTTATATGCCTTTAACTTGGCAATGATTGCAAAATAACTATGGAGGGTGATGAAGAATCTGGATTCTCTGGTAAGTCAAATTTATAAGACTCGTTAATTTCATTCTTGTTCCATCTGGGATGCCAAGGCAAGTGACTCTTTTTCCTATACATGGCGTAGCCTATTAGCTGCTAGGCTAGTATTGGACGATGGGGCTCGCTGGTTTGTAGGTGATAGTTCCTCTATTGCAGCTTGGGAAGACAATTGGTTATCCCGCCCTGGTCACTTCAAACCAAAAGCTCTATTGAGGTCCCTACGACTATCCGTTATGTCTCCCAGTTCATCCTTCCTGATTGTAGTTGGAATGCACCAATGTAGGGACGGTATCTAGAACCCCAAGATGTGATTGCAGCAAAGATGATTCCTTTGAGCCACTGAAGCGATCCAATTATTCAAGAGGTGAGTACAAAGTTATTAGTGGCTACATCATAGCTAGAGATACGATAGTATTATCTCATAAGGCTATCATGCAAGTCCAGTCTGATTACTGGAATAAATTCTAGAAATTGCAGGTTGCAACAGCAGCTAAAGTGTGTGTGTGGAAATCTTGGTAAGGATATCTTCCCTTGTGTACTAGGCTCCAGTCCTATATGGTAGGTGTTCCCCCATAATGTGCTCTTAATGGTGTTGCAGCCGAAACAGAGCTCCATCTCTTTCATGATCGCAATGTTACAGCTCCTCTAATCCAGACTATTACATAAGGTATTGGTAGTGCTACTAATTCCTTTAGTGAATGGATGCAGGAGTGTCACATCAGCCTCCCGGATGACCAATTTGCTAGGCTTGTGGCTTTGATCTAGTTTCTTTGGAAAGCTAAGAATGACAAAGTCTAGAACCAATTGAATTTTGTTAGGGATACGATGCGTATTTAAACCATTGTTTGGCATGAACACTATCTTTACATCAACAGGAAGCTTCCCAAACAGGTTCGACAACCTCAACATTAGCATGCCCCTCCAGCTGGTAGATATTGTGTGTATGGATGGTGCTTTTGACCGTAACTTAGCATGAGGAGGTATTGGCATCATGGTTCTTGATTGGTTTGGTCATTTTATCATGGGGATGGTTAAATGCATAAACTGATAGACAAATAATACTCTCCATTATTTGTCGAAGTAGAAACAGCTTTCAAAGCTTGTCAGATCAGTTTGGCACATAACTTCCATCCATTTAGGTTTAGCTCCGACTCTCTTATTATGGTCAAAGTAGTCTAGGATGTGGATTTTACTGCGGTTGAGTTTCGCGAGTCTATGGAAGATCGATGTTACCGAATTACTTGCACACGCTCCAAATTCGGTATTTGTTAATCTACCACGGGAAGGCAGTAGGGTTGCACATGTCTTAGCTAGGTAGCATTTATTCAATGTCATGAGTCCCACGGTTTTCCACTCAGCACCACCCTTTCTAGAAGGGGTGCTTACTGACAATTGTTATTGATTCCCTCTTCATGAAATTTGCGTTTACATAAAAAAAAATTAAAAAAGATCAAGATCAAGTAGCATTATGAGGAAATATTCTTCGTCACCTCATTCTCAAATAGAGAATAGAGAAGGAAAAAAAATATGCAATTACTCAAAGCTTATCATAAAATTGTTTTCATGCTCATCTGTTCCACTTTGAGACAAAAGCTCATAAACAATGTGACGTTGAAGCCAATGGTTCATTAAACCAATTCTTGCAACATACGTCGGAATTTATTGAATGTATTGAATACTATCATCACTGCTATATGAAAATTTCAAGTTCATATATTTGTTACAATTTCCTATACAACGTCTGGCACTACATTATCTATTTTCACAAAGTTTAGCTCTGTGGACTTGGCCACTTGGGAATTCAAACTTCGCTATCAAGACATATATCATTGTGTCATAAAAAATAAAATGAAATATCATAATATCCCCAATTTTATAAAATTAACAAAATTGGGATTTCCCTAAGTTTTAGAAAATTTCATATTCCCCGCCTCCCCCTCATAGTATTACGATTTTCAACGTTTAACTAAAAAAATAACGGTCGAAATATATATCATAAGAGTTATTTATGCTTCAAACATAGTCGAACTCAAAAACTAAACATAAATATATTTTTTTTATCTACCAATTAAAGTGACTTATGCCCTCCTTTTGAAGCAATTTCTGGTCAAATGAAAGTATAATAAGCATATTAATAACAGCAAGATAATTTAGATGGGGACACCCCCAATGACACACACCCCCCCCCCCCCCCCCCCCCCCCCCCCCCCCCCCCCGCAAACACACACCACCTATGTGAATACATCAAATTTGAGTAATTTTGACCCAAGTTAAACTCTCTTACACGGAGCTAACGACACTTCCCGTCTCTGCCTAATCATTTTAAGGATTAACAGAAAAAGATATAAGACAAGTAAATGCCCATGGTTTACTCCATACCTATTTCTTAGTTGAAATTTAAGAGGGTTTTGTGGTTATCTTAATTACGAAACAGAAAGAAAAGGGTTTTTCCTTTTCCCGTCACGGACATTGGTATTGGATGCCCTGTTCCACAGGGAAACCCTAATTTTAGATGCCCTAAAATTTTAAGCTCGGATTAAGAATTTGTGAAGAGAGAACCCTAGCTAGTTTCCTTTCTCTTTCGATATAATTCAATGTAGAAGGCCTAGATCGATACACGAGAAAACTGTGTAAATTTATTAGCATAAGCAGATTTGATAACAACGTACATAATTTCTCTGATAGGTATAGTTGGCCAACCCAAGGACACCATGCATCTGACAAGTACATGGTATGAACTTTGGCTGATGAGCGGAGCTCATTCTGAGCTTTCGAATTCAGAGACTGCAGTAATAGTTTTTAAATTTTCCAGAGGTAAAAAAACCAGAAACTGTTGCACCGTTTAATTTCGAAGGTTGTGGCTAATTCAAAACCAGGGTCAATGATAATTACTCAGCTACCAAATGGAGATGGATATGCATGGCTTCTGATTTAATTTTCTGGGTGTCATGAATTAATTGCCTGGTGTTCTTTAGTGTTGGATTCAATTTTTCCCAGGATGCTGTTGAGATTTTATATATTTTTAAATTATTAGGGATTAGCAGTTACACTTGAATTTTCCAAGGATTCCCATTTATGATGTGTTTGTTTTGAATTTTACTGAAGAAAAGAAAATAAAACTGAAATTTGGAGGTAAGAGAGAAATGGAGGATAAAGACTTGGTTCTTGATTTTTATTTCTATTTGGTTTTAAGGTCTTGGGGAGGGTTGGTTTTAGCTTTAAAAAGCCATTGGGTTTTTCCTGTGCTGTATTGGCTTTGCCTTTAAACACCGACTACCCTCTAATGCAATGAATGAAAGGAGAAGCCCTCCCTGCTGCTCTTTGTAATTGCGATATTTACTGCAAATTTCCATTTCCTGCATTCTTTGTGGGATCTTTTGGAACCATTAATACATTTCCTGGCCTCAATTTACACTCTTCTTCTACCCCAATACTTCAACTCAATTCTCAATTCAATTCCTATCTCTCTCTCTCTATCTCTACCCTCATCTTCCTTCCTCCACCTCTCTCTCAATCCCCCATAATTTAATTATGCATTAAAGAAAATTCATCTTCTTCTCAACCCTTTTGTACTATATATAATGGTGTTCTCAGCTCCATGCCTCTTCACTATAACCCTATTCTATGTTCCTCTCAGCTATTCATGTTTCTCTCCTAACCCTCCTTCTACATCTTCTGCCTCTTCTTCTTTCTAGCTCACCAACCTCCCAATCAGTTAGGTTCAGAGTTTCCCCTGCAGTGTAAACAGAGCAATCTGTTTCTCAACTGTTAGCTCTCAATTCCTTCAGGTATAATAATATGTCACCATTATTTTTCCCTTTCTTTTTTGTTATGGTGATCACCACATAGAGAGAGAAAAATTTGCATGTTTAATGTTTGATGGTTTTTTTTTGTGTGTGTTTAGGTTTAGGCATCCATCCAATCATGAGTCGCAGAAACGGAGGCGGTCCAAAGCTTGATTTGAAGCTCAACCTTTCCCCACCAAGGTCTCACCCTATGCTGGAGTCTCCGGGACGATCGACGGCATCCCCGACGTCCCCGCCGAGCTCATGCGTGTCGTCGGAGATGGCCCAAGAAGACAACAACATGATGCTATACTCCAACAGCCCCGAGGCCATTTCCATGGTCCTCGTCGGCTGTCCAAGGTGTCTCATGTACGTCATGCTCTCGGAGGACGACCCCAAATGCCCCAAATGCAAGAGCACAGTTCTGCTGGACTTCCTCCATGAGAACACCACCTCCATGAAGACAAGGAAGAGCTAAGACCAGAGAGAGAGAGAGAGAGCTAGAGTAGTAGTATCTGTTATGATGGAACCGTTTTTGCTATTTCTAAGTTTAGGAGGCCTTGTTTCTATTTTCCAACCCCTTTTTTCCCTTTTGGGGGTTTTGCTATTTCCGCTCCATTTTTTTAAGCTCCCATCCTCACAATTTGGAGTGGGGAAGAATTTGAGAACAAAGCAAAAAAAAAACAGAGAGAATGGAGCATGAATAGCACTACCTGTTTGGTTTCTTTTCTTCTTCTTCTTTTTGCTAATCTCAGGTGTTAGGTTATGGAATTATCGACAATTTGGGGAGGTTTCTGCAGCTTTTCTTGGCACTTTAGCAGAGGAAAATGTAAACCGGTGATTAACTGTAAAGTGTAAACTGCCCAAAATTTCATAATGGTCAATGTGTTGTTAGCCTATTTTGCCCTTTTTGTATTTTCTCTTCAGTATTTCCACCTTGGTTTTGTTTAACTAGTAATGTACTACTTCTGCATCAGAAATTCAGATGGTTGCACAGGGGTGAGTCCATGTCATGCACAGTGTCTCTCAGCTTCTGCAATTTGTTTATCTGCAAACTTTGTACACTCGAGACTTGAAATTCTATGCTTAAGAACTTCACACCTGGTTTGCAGGTGATTCCGGTACCAACTCGGGTCCCACTAGAGGTCCACGAACACACTTGCTCATCTTCTGCGGAAGAGTCCACAGGGGAATTGCGACATGGGACCATATTCAAACATAGGACGTAACCCCACGATTCATGATTAGAGTTCGAAATCTTGATTATTCGTTTGTTGCATTTCTCGTGAGTTTTTTTTTTTTCTTAGATGGAACAACAGTTTATTGTTTGATAAAATACAAATACCTTATTACATCGGTGATCACGATATAAGTTTTTATTGAGTTTTATTTTGAAAACCAAAATTTTCTACTTTTTCTTTGAGCACATCATACGTACTGTTGAAATCGATGAGCAGTTACGAACTAAAAACGAATATTACAAAATTATACAACTATTAAGAAACTTTCATCAGACGACAAATGTTAGTCATTAGTTGCATACCTGCTCCGACATTTGAACTTTGGTGTGAAGAAACTATGCTCGAGTGGGACGAGCTCTACAACGTTATAAACCGCCATCAAAACCCCTAAGAATTGGAGCAAATGTTAGTATTAGGTATCCAGAACATATCTAACACAACCAACAATGTTGCCAAATAACTCATATCTGTTTGAAAACTAAATGTTATCGATAGGTGATGTGAATTTATAAAGGGGATAATTGGGTGAAATTGAAATGTGAGGTGGTTTGGGCAGTTCGAGCATTGAAAAATAAAGGGGGGGGAAGGACTATATAATTAGATTGACAGACCATTTAAATCACATAAATGCAAGAGTAATTGATACAGTTGAGCATAAAGAGGGGTATTACGTCAGATAATAAATACCTATTTAATTCCACCTTCAGTACCTTCTATTTTTTTTCTTTTTTTTTCTTTTTCTTAAATAACAAGTTTGTTTGTGTCTTCGTTTCCCATAAATGCCATCTCTCTGTCTGCCATTTTCTGTTTTGGTAAGTTGGTGTATTCCTCCTTCCTTATTTATGCTCTCATCTTCAATTTGCTCAACCTCCTCCTCATATTCTTTCTTGTTTTTAGCAACCCTCAAGCCTTCATTAATGAGAGTGCAGAATACATAGGGGACACATAAAACCTGAATCTTATATTACAATAATCTCACATAGAATATCTCGAATAATAACAAGACATCCGAAAAAAATTATGTAAACTAACACGCACCACCTAACAGAGAACAATTGTTCAACGGCTATTCTATATGTTTCTTAGTAATAGTGGCAGATTGGAAAGAACGAACAGCTTTTTCGGCAACACAGAACGATGAAACTTCTCGGGCAAAAGCGATGCATCAGTACTTGGTCTGGATCAGCTTTCTCAACATACTGCTGACAAACGTTGACACTTCCTCTCATCCAACCACTTGGAGGAGCACCCATTTGGACACAAATAGCTCTCAACCTAGAATCGATAAAGCACAAAGAGTGCACACACAGACAGATCGTCATGATTGCTTGACATACTTCGTTACTCGAGGATTTATTTGCAACATGAAAAACACACACAAAAAGTAAGGGGAGTGATTCCCACACTCCCCTTTTTTCTCCTCATTTTCACACTCCACTTTTCTCTTTTCTTTATTTCATTATTTCTTTTTTAGTTTTTATTTTTTGTTCACCAAAATGACCCTTGAATAAATAAATTGAGAAGAGAAATGTTAAGGATAATTTGGTAAATGATTGGTAAAAAATAGTATAATAAAGAGGAAGAAAAAAAGTAAAGTATGAAAATAAACATGAGAGACAAAATAAAAGTGGGAAAATCACTCTCCTAAAACAAATGCTAAATAAACCTAAAAGACATGGTTCATGAGCCCAAGCCCATAACCCACATCTCCATTTCAGAAATCCTAAATAGCCTATAACCCCATAACAAACCCCCCACCCACCCCCACCCCCGCAGCAGGGAACAACAGTCCGTCTGAAACCAAAAAGCACTGCCTGCCGCGCATCCCGTCCCGATCCCAAACCAGCGTCACTGCCCCTCCGAACCTTCGCTTTTCCCTCGCATCACTACCGGTCCACCAACCCTACTTCAATTTCCATACTGCGACATTCAAATCCACCAACCAGATCAGTACAAAGGCTTTCGATCTGGCCACATCGGAGGCAGCTACTCCAATTGCCGTCATCCCCAGTGTGTCACGGTCACACCTACAACCGCTCGGTCTCCGATCTAGGGTCGCCGACCACCACACCAGCCCGACGAAATCTCGTTGCACGACTCCAAGCCACTGCTCCATACTTCGCTTGGGTTTATTCCGACGACCCTGGGTCACCCTAGCCTGCTCGACCATCCTGGAGAACGAGACGTCACTTCTCTCTCTATTTTGTTCTCTCTCGTTTCTCTCTGTGGCGGCTCCTCACTTCCTTGTTTTCTTTATACACTGCTACAATCTCTTCCCTTCTTTCCCTTGACAAAACCATCTTCTATTGGTTAAACATTTTCTGCATTAATGATATAGGGAACATAAAATAACGGATAATGTTTACTCGTGCTTCCTAACCATGACACGAAACATGACATGTTATGTTGTCAAACTAATTTGAACGACTAAAAAGGTGGATTAGTAAATGAACGTTTCATCCGAAGTCAACAATCTAACTCCAAAATGCGAAATTATTTGGCAAAGAAAACAATATCTTGTAGTTACAAGGTCACACCAGACTGTAGGCAAAAAAGTCCTGGATACTAAACTTCCAAAGTTGAAAATATGCTTCCAAGTTCGTTTCTTCTGGAGTATCTATGTAGCAGAACGAAGATCATCTAACTTTGATGCAGACCAGTTATAGCTTCTGATCTCTAAGAAAGAAAATGGTGAGAACCACTGAACCAAAACCTCGAACCAAAACGGGTCCACAAGCAACAAGACATGAGGTAGAGCTTAATTAAATTTAATGTGCATTAATAATGACATAAATCAATCATAATCTAACTGTAGACAAGGCTAACAAATTAGACTTTTGAAGCCTAACATTGTCACTCATATGTATTATACATGTAGCTAGGCTGTATCAACTATCATGGAGTAGAGAAATATATCAAAGTCAATCCAACAAAAGAATATCTGTCTCTTTCTTTTCTCTTTTCCCTATTGTCGTAGCCAGAGATATGATTAATCTTGTTTCATCACTTTCAAGGTAGATTTTTCAAAAATGAATAACAAAGATCGCTATTCATACTTCTTAAACACTGGCAGAGAGTCCAAGTGTTTTCTGTCTTATATTTTTCTCACACCAAAACAATGTCAAACTCCAAAAACATGTAAAATAAATCGAGAGGCATCAGAAGTACAATGTTACGACCTGAACCGAAATTACGTACTTATCAAATAATTCGAATCGTATTAAGTTTTATCGCGTATTAGTCGCACTATTGAGGTTATTAATGACTTTTTCACGGGGCAAGAATTTAATTTGACTTTCTTCACTAAAGTTGTAGAATACTTTATCTTGAGCTCGTATGAATTTTTGGGGAATTTTTCGAATAAACGAGCTAATTTTTATGTTTATCGGAAGTCAGCGTGAGAAATTATTAAAAATTAAATGATTTTTAGTCGGTTTAATCTCGTCCGTTCGATCGTGATGAGATTGAATTTCGGCCGTCGATCAAGCGAAGAGTTTAGGGGTATAAATAGGAATTTTTGAAAAATCCAAAATTAGAAATCTACCGGGCTCGACCCGTTTTGCCTTAAACTGACCCACGCCATGCCGCTCGGCTGACCCGTTCAGACCGCCTTTTTTCGGCCACCTCCGGCACAGAAACAGTTAGGGAATCAAAGCTTGATGCTTTCTTGTGTGTTTTTCTGGGGTTTTTTTGTGAGAAATTGCAGGTATTTTAGATAACCCAATTCTGTAGGAGTCGCCGCCGTCGGTGACGGTGCTCCAGTGGGTATTAGGGGTCGAGGGTTGGAGGCTTTTGCAAGCTCTCCCTCCCCTGAGTCTTGTGTGAGGGGTTTGGAGCTTCGTAGTGGCTCGACGACAGAGTTTCGACAATTCAAATTTTTCGGCCAATTTTGGGTCATGAGATTTGAGCGCCGATTCCAACGAATTAGTGGCGAGTTAGGATGCATGAGGTTTGAGGTTTGGTTGGGCTAGAAGAGAGGAAGGTTTTGAGGGGTTAATCTCCACCATTGGTGGCGGCCACCAAAAATAGGTTTTCCGGTCTGTTTTAGGTATTTCCGGCAAAACGCTGTCCAAATGGACTCCAACTCAGTTACAAAAGTTGTAGGCCTTGTTACCAGCTTTCCAACGAGGTATTAACCTCCAGCATCAAAGCACCCATCTGGGGCCAGTTCTAGTGGATCTAGTGGGTCTCGAATTACCTCATCAGCGTTTAGAGATTTCCCCATCTGCAATAGATGTCACAAGCATCATCTCAGACAGTGTCAGTTTGGAACTTCAGCTTGTTTCAATTGTGGCCAGACGGGTCACTTTGCTAGGGAGTGTCCCCAAAGGAACCCCTCAGGTGGATATTCGATGCAGAGTTCCGGTGGTGATCAAGGAGCCACTTCAGGGGTTAGAGTCGCACCGCCACCTAGACAGCTGACTTATCATGACCAAAGCTAGAAAGGGCGACCAGCTGGACATGCCCGACTTCATCAAATGACTCTTCAGGAGGGCAAGGCAGCTCCAGAAGTGATCATCGGTGCATTATATATATTTGGTTATGCTGTTTATACTTTAATTGATCCGGGGGTGACATACTATTTTATCTCCATGAGATTAACATCAATAATTAACGTACATGGCAGTCCTTTATCGGTGATGTGGCGAGTGGTATATCCCTCCAGTGAGGTAGTTTTAGTAGGGTTAGTTTATAAAGGCTTTAGTGTTATGGTTGGAGGTTTCAGGTTGTTTGTTGACCTAATACCTCTTGATGTTGCGGATTTCGATTTGATTTTGGGTATGGACTTTCTGAGCAATCACCAAACTTTGGTTGATTATCACCGGAAATAGATGGTGTTTCGAAGTCCAGGTTTGCCAGAGATTTTATTTTGCGGAGAACGAAATGTTCTTTCATCGTGCCTTATTTCAGCTGTGAAAACTGAGAAAATGTTACGGAATGGGTGTACTGCATATTTGGCACATGTCGTGAACACTTGTGTTTCCACCCCTAACCTGGAAGAGATTACTGTGGTCAGGGAATACCCTGATGTTTTTCCTGAGGAATTACCAGGTCTTCCTCCATAAAGAGAAATAGATTTCACGATTGAGCTACTTTCGGGTATAGGTCTCATAGCTCAGGCATCGTACCCTATGGCTCTAGCTAAATTGAAGGAGTTACAAGTTCAACTTCAAGAACTAATTGATAAAAAGAATGATGGGTCAATGAGATTATGCGTCGATTATCGAAAATTGAACCATGTTACCGTGAAGAACAAATATCCACTGCCTCGTATTGATGATTTGTTTGATTAGTTGAAGGGAGTTATGGTGTTCCCTAAGATTGATCTTCGGTCAAGATACCATCAGTTGCGGATTAGAGTATCTAATGTCTCTAAGACCGTATTCTGATCGGGTTACGGTCACTATGAGTTTCTTGTGATGTCATTCGGTTTGATGAATGCACCTGTTGCTTTTATGACATTGATGAATCGAGTATTTTGGGATTATCTTGATAAGTTCTTCGTTGTATTTATTGACGATATCCTGATTTACTCAAAGGATGTGAGGCAGTATGTGAGGCATCTACATGCAGTTTTAGAGACATTGACGCAATCTCAATTATACGCCAAATTCAGTAAATGTTAGTTCTTGTTGAATAATGTAAAATTTCTTGGCCATGTGATTTCGGCAGATGGTGTTAATGTTGATCCTGACAAGGTGGAGGCGGTGTTGAATTGGAGCAAATGTGCAAGTGTGCCAGATATCAGAAGCTTTATGGGTCTAGCTGGTTACTATTGTCAATTTGTTCAGGACTTTTCACAAATTGCAACACCTCTTACAAGACTCACAAGAAAGGGAATTAAGTTTGTTTGGTTGGTTGTGAGGAAAGTTTCCAGACTCTGAAGAAAAAGTTAACAACAGCCCCAATGTTGACGTTACCTGACGATAGTAAGGAGTTTACTGTTTTCAGTGATGCCTCCAAGTTAAGTTTGGGTTGTGTATTGTAGCAGGGCAAGGTGGTTGCGTATGGTTTACGACAATTGAAACCTCACGAGGTGAACTACCGCACTCATGATATGGAGTTGGCCACGATAGTTTTCACTTTGAAAATCTGGAGACATTACTTATATGGTGCCAGATGTCAGATTTTCACCGATCATAAAAGTCTTACGTACCTCACACAGCCAGAACTGAACTTGAGACAGAGAAGGTGGATGAAGTTGATAAGCGATTATAAGTGCACCTTTGAGTATCACTCTGGAAAGGTGAATGTAGTTGCGGACGCTCTTAGCCGGAAATCCGAAGTTTCCTTGTCTCAAATATAGATGGCTCGAGTACTACTGTTTACGGAGTTGCGAGCCACTAGAGCAGTGTTGTATACTGATGAGAGCGAGGATGGAGTTTTATTCTCCAGTATGCATGTTCGACCCATTCTTATTGACAAAGTACGTGAATTACAAGATTCTGATCCTTCCCTTTTAAAACTAAAGGGAGCAGTGCATGACGGTGGATAACCAAATTTCACAGTAAGGAGAGATGATTTGCTGATATTCAAAGGTAGACTCTGTGTTCCGAATAACGAGGAGTTAAAGCGGGAAATACTTGACGAGGCTTATTGTTCAGCTTATGTTATGCACCTGGATAACACGAAGATGTACCGCGCTATCAGAGAATATCATTGGTGGCCTAATATGAAGAGGGAAGTAGCGACATACGTGAGTCAATACCCTATCTGTCAACAGGTGAAGCCTAAGCGATAGAAACCTTCGGAAAAAATGCAACGGCTAGAGATTCCGTTTTAGAAATAGGAGTATGTCACTATGGACTTCGTATACAAGTTACCTCGTACAATCAATGGTCATACAGGTGTTTGGATGATTGTGGATCGCTTCACAAAGTCTATACATTTCATACCAGCCTCAGAAAAACTTTCGGTTAGCAAGCTAGCTATGTTGTATATGCAAAAAATAGTGAAGCTACATGGTGTATCAGTATCCATTATATCAGATCGAGGTTCTCATTTTACTTCACAATTTTGGAGAGCTTTACATGAGGCTTTGGGTACCAAGTTATGATTCAGTACTGTCTTTCACCCCCAGACTGATGGCCAGTCTAAGAGAACTATTCAGACGCTTGAGGATATGCTGAGATCATGTGTGTTGCAATTTCCAGGGAAATGGAATAAGTATCTGCACCTAATGGAGTTCGCGTATAATAACAATTTTCATTCCAATATTGGAATGTCACTATATGAAGCCTTATACGGGAAACAATGTAAGACCCCGCTAAGTTGGAGTGAAGTAGGAGAAATAAGCCTCATTGGTCCAAACATAGTTCAGAAAACTACAGAGAATGTGCAGATCATTCAAGACAGGATGAAGATCACTCAAGATAGACAAGAGAGTTATGCAGACGTCAGACGAAAAGATCTTGAGTTTGAGGTAGGAGACCGAGTATTTTTGAAGTTGTCTTCATGGAAAAGGTGATGTATTTTGAGAAGCGCGATAAACTCAACCCCCTTACATCAGACCTTATGAGATTATAGAGCATGTGAGTGTTGTAGCTTATCGTTTGGAGTTACCCTCAGAGTTGGCACGAGTTCATGATGTATTCCACGTGTTTATGTTACAAAAATACATTCCCAATCCGTCTCATGTCATTGTGCCTCAGCAATTCTGTTATGGGAGGACTGAGTTTATATAGAGGAACCAGTGGAGATTCTTGATCGTAGAGAGCAGGTTCTCCAGAATAAGACCATTCCTTTAGTAAAAGTATTGTGGAGGAATCATGCAGTGGAAGAAGCCACCTGGGAACCAAAGCAACTTATGAGAGAGCAATACCCTCATCTTTTCTAGCATGTATGTAAATTTCAACGACGAAATTTTTGTATGGGGGGTATATTGTTACAACCCGAACCGAAATTACGCACTTATCAAATCGTATTAAACTTTATCGCGTATTTATCGCACTATCGAGGTTATTAACGACTTTTTAAACAAGCAAGAATTTGATTTGACTTTCTCCACGAAAGTTGTAGAGTATTTTATTTCAAATTCGTAAGAATTTTCGGAGAATTTTTCGGATAAGCGAGCTAATTTTTATGTTTATCTGAAGTTGGCGTGAAAAATTATTAAAAGGAAATGATTTTTAGTCAATTTAATCTCGTCCGTTCGATCATGATGAAATTGAATTTGAGCCATCGATCTAGTGAGGAGCTAGAGGTATAAATAGGAATTTTCGGAAAACCCAAAATCAGAAATCTAACAGGCTCGACCTGTTTTGCCTAAAACTGACCCGCGTCGTGCCGCTCGGCTAACCTGTTCGGACAATTTTCCGGCCACCTCCGACACAGAAACATGTAAGGAATCAAAGCTTGATGCTTTCTTGTGTGTTTTGCTGGGTTTTTTTTGTGAGAAATTGTAGGTAGTTTATTTAACCCGAATTGGAATATCCCGTGGGAGTTGTCGTCGTCAGTGGCGGTGCTCCGGAGGGTATAGGGGGTCGAGGGTTGGAGGCTTTTCAAGCTCTCCCTCCCCTGAGTCTCGTGTGAAGGGTCTTGAGCTCCGTCGTGGCTCGACGATTCGAATTTTTCGGCCGATTTCGAGACGTGAGGTTTGAGCACCGATTCCGGCGAATTGGCAGCGAATTAAGGTGCGTGAGGTTAGGAGTTTGGTTGGGCTCGAGGAGATGAAGGTTTTGAGGGGTTAATTGCTGCCGAAAATAGGTTTACCGGTCTGTTTTAGGTATTTTCAACCAAATGTCAACGAATTGGACTCCGTCTCCGTTACAAAAGATGTAGGCATTGTTACCAGCTTTCCAACAAGGTATTAACCTCCGGCATCAGAGCACCTTCGTTGGAGGCGCGTGAAACCCACGCGCCGCCGCATGTGAAGGCACGTGGCCGTCCACGGTGGAACTTCGACGAAGCAGGTTAAAGGATTTCATGACGGAATTTTCGGGGTTATTTTTTTAGCCGATTTTCATACTTTTATACGTTCCAATATTATGTGATCCTTATGGACATGACATCGTGACTGCGACCCCAGCGAGGACAATTCTGCTGGACCTCAGCAATAGTCACAGACTTGTGAGTAGACTTTTATTTTTATAGTCGATAACGAGTTCATATTTTATGCATATGTTTTACAGTATGTTTTCAGAGCGTTTATTTGGAGATTTATTATGTGATGGTTTTATTTAGTTGCATCGATGCCCTAACTATTCGGTTGATCACCGAATAGCCGGTCGGACCGGGTTAGGACAAACACCTTGCCTGACCCAGATTGTCTCGGATTAGGACAAACACCCTGAATGACCACCTCCATTGTATTTTTGTTTATTAGATTTGAACTCGCATTATTTCACGGAAATCAGCAGAAGGGCATGATAAATTAATTTTATTGATTTACGTAGATTATATTATTTTGTCCATTCACACTAACGTTTTATATTTTAATGTTTTTCCCTGAGCTCTTCGGTTTCCGTCACTCAGGCTGCAGTGTATATCTTGGGAGTGCTTGGTATCGTCGAAGGCTTCAAGTCCACCAATCATCCTTTTAGCAGTATGTTTTAGCTCACTATCGGTTTGTATCTTATGCAATATATGTTAATATAAATTGCTCTGAATACTTGTCGTATTATGTTACTTTCAGTAGGGCTCGTGTAATAGAGTATTCATGTAAATAATTGAGTCAACTTCTCTTGTTGTCGTTGAATTACTTTCTTTTGTATTCAGAACCAGTACCTTGTAATTATGTTTCTAAATATCTGAGTTGAGTTTCTGGTTTTGTTTTATAACATTTGTTGAGAAATCCGGATGGACATCAGTCCACGGTCTGTGTTTAGGATTTGTTTTGTGAAGTGTCATCTTCATACAGATTTTTGGTTGTCTCAATTTCCAGCGAGGTTATGTCAAAATTTTCGTAGAACTTTCTAGTTTATGGTCAGTTGTTAGGATTTAATCTTAGTTTACTAGTTAAACTATGGTTTAGTCATTTCATACAAATTCTGGATGGTGAGCATCAATGCTATTTAATTATCTTTTGTGCGTGGAAATCAATGCATTTTTAATTTTGAGCCAACTGAACAAATACCAGAGGAAACAAAGTAACCAAGAGGGAAAGATCAGTTGTCTAAAATTTAGTGATTCACTGTAGTAAACATCATACAAGAAAAGGAAAGATCAAAATGGAGCAAAAGAAAGATTCATGAACACAATGTCAATGAAACATTATAGAGATGAACTGATCGAAATCAAATGTATCTGGGATGTGACAACAAATAGACTTTCAATATGACATTTGGGGGTCCTCTGGAACCTCATATACAAGACCCTGTTCATTCTCACCATTTATTCTGGCCCTCTTGATTCCAAAAACTATCCATTAGATAGTTTGGTTTTCAATTTATGAGATTAGGTTTGACTTTTGTTTTATGTACTGCAAACTGGGCTTCATTCTTAGCAGAGTTACACTGGATGGAGTATTGCATTTAAAGATTTTGATCTTATGATTTGGTTTGTTACTAAGATATTAGGCGTGAACCAAAGTGTACCTAGGGACTTTGAAGGGAGCTCTAAAACCGACCTTTAAGCGAAAGACATAATCAGATGCAGCGTATTTGATCAACATTCAAAACAAACAAGAAATACCAATAAACATCAAGAGAGCAGCATTACTAAGAGGGAAACAGTACTAGCAGAGAAAGCCACATTAGATCCGGAAGAAAGAAACCCAATAAGTTATCATCCCTACCCATAACCCGTATCAAACATAATTTGGCATTCAACCAGCACCACTATAATGATTGGTGAAGAAAGCTATCAAGTCATCTGGCTCTTTAATTCCTACATAATTATAGGGGACTAAGTTACCTGGTAAATAATAGAGATCATCAAAATTACCTGTTCAAAACTTCAAACTTCTTGAGAAATCCACTACAGCTGCAGCTTGTTGAAAAGATTGGTTTGAAGTACTACCTACTTGAGCAAAAGTAATTAGGCACATTCATGGGTTTTCCTGATCTATTTCTCCCCATCCACTACTGCTTCGGACATACTTATCAATGATCCCAAACTCTTTGTTCTGAGAAACTCGCCTGGCATAGTTCTCAACAGAAATTAGGCCCTTTTTCAGCCTCCTGTAATAGATAATCTCCCATGGCCACAGGCGAGCTGAACCAAGATAATCCTCCATGACCAAATGTCTTTCACCTTCCCCTGGAAGTTCCATACCATAGTGCTTCAAAACCCTGCACATCTCCTCTGAGGACATGCATGTTGAACGGACAGGACAGTAATTAACAAGGTTTTCTGAAGCTGGCTCCTTTAACTGACTTGGACCCATGACCAGTGCACCAGAATATCGAGGATCCTTTTCATCTTTTGGACCCTCCGGTGATGAATTCTCGGCAGCTTGAACACCAATGTTTGCCAGAGGTTTGCTCAGATTTTCATCTTCATAGATTGGCATCGCCGTATTATGGTTCTCATGATGATCTCCTTGCAAAGACTGGTCACTTTTCATGTCACCATCCAGTTCAAAGTCTAATCCTGCATTGTTGTAATTCACCACATCCACAGTGCCTTCATGGTCAGCTATCTCATCAAGCTCATGACCTCCATTTCGCTGTCTGTTATCAAGCAGAATCTCCTTAGATATGGAAGCTTTAGTTTTTTTAACAGCGCTTTCAAGATTTACATGTGCCTTCAAATTTAATGATGACGGGCTAAGTGATTCAAACGAAGAGCTTGACCTTGATCTCGACTTAGACTTGGGACTTATTGATTTTGGGCTGGATGCTGAGTCAGATGACAAGGATTGTGCTCTCACAGATACTGACCTTGACATTGTTCTGGAATTACACCTTGATGTATACTTAGACAATCGAAAAGCTGTACGAGATTTAAATGCAGGGTTATCAGAATCAGGTGATGATGAGACTGACCTTGCTTTTTTAGCACTATCCCATTTTGACAATTTGCCTTCCCATCTACTTCTCTTCTTTCCTCCACGATCCTTCAATTCCGTCCTGTCATTTTCTGTTCTTGCAGTTGTATGAAATCTTCCATTGTTAATCAACCTTTGAGTCTTCCCAGAATCACTTGTGCTGTTATTCTTCAAGCGGCTTGATGCATATTCCTTAATCGACTGAAGCTTTCCCAAGGACATAGATTCAAATCCTTCTTCATCACCTCTACTAGATTTACCAATGACATTGTCTTGTCTGTAGTCAAACCTTGTAAGCTTTCTTTCAGATGAGTATTTTCTGGTACAATCACGGATCTTGTGTCCCACATCCCCACAGCTGAAGCAGGTAATCTGCGATTTCAAATTATTAGAATGGTTCAAAGTGGTGTCACTGGTTTTCTCTTTGCTCACATATTCTTGAAGTCTATGTGAAGCAGAACCACCACCAGAATATGCCATCTGCTGCTTTTCATATTCATCTTCCCTGCCATCTTGGCAAGGTTCATATCGGTCAAATTTCACCTCATTATCACTTTTAACGGCATCTGAAGGGTCGGGATCTTCCCCAACACACCTACCACTGTCCACCTGCTTGGCTACATCACCACCACCATCAACCATCAGACCTTCCCTCAAATCAAGATGTTCTTTACTATCATTTGTAATAGCTTTTACAGGGTCATCTCTGCCTTCATAGAGCATATCCACAGAATTTAACTCTTTACCATCACTCTCTGGTTGATCTGCATTCGATCTATAACCTCTCCTGTCAGTTGAACTCAACTTTTCACTAGCATATTCTCTCCCCCTAGCAGAACGTCTCTCATGCAGTGATTCATCGGATCTAGCACTTCGTTGATATCTCGCGAGAGGCGTAGGCCGCTGCTTTGAACATTTTAGTACTAAAGACTCCCCGCAGATTTTCCGACCCTGCAGTGCTCTCAAAGCATTCTCAGCATCTTGTGGGAAATCAAAATCAACAAACCCATAGCGATCTTTCAGCCTTATTGTACATTTTCCAAACCTCCTAAAGACATGGAGAAGATCATCTCCGCGTGTGTGAGCAGAAAGATTGCCAATAAACAAAGACATATTGATGCCCCTCCCCCTTCCTAAACAAAAACAAAAGTTATCAAAAGTCACTATCTTCTGTGAGACATCCCCACAAATGTAAACTTGCGGACACAATTGCGTTAAAGAAACATGACCCTTCGTCGTATAAGTGATGCACAATTACAGAGCAACCAAATATATTTACACCAGTCTATTGCTTCAATCAATACACAGATGTCCTCATAAATTGAAAAATTATAACCTATCAGTTGATTTTTACTTCATTCAGGAACGGAGAAGCAGTGAACTTTAATTTTTACGTTCGAAATTCAAAGAACCATGGTTATAAAAACTCATCAGAGTCTAAAAGATGAACTCTTTGGCAAGTTGTTTAGAAAGTAATTAAGAACCAAACTAAGATATTTCTAGCTGAAAAAACCCAGGGAAAACAAAGCTTGGTTGCAGCCAAGTTTTCAAATTTATTCAACATTTCACCTAAAACAATTCAAAAACACACATGTGGCTTGTGCTTGGCATTTCATCGAACATTTGGTATGCACAAAAGAGTGTACAGAAGAAAGTAGCAATATTTTGCGGTTTTGAATGAGCAATGCAACTGATTAAAGTAAATCGCTAAGCAGAAGCCCTAAGAGAGAAGAGAAAGAAAGAGTAATAATGGGAGGGAGATTACCGGAGTAGAGAGGCGGTGGATATTGAAGAGCTTTTACAGGAGGAGGACGCGAAAAGACCCTCTCGCTACTCGCTTTATATGCTTTCTCTTCTTCTTCACGCGGCTCGAGTGAAGTCAGCTTATTTGCGTTGCCATGCCATTAAACTAGGCTTCATCATTTGGCGGAGACCCGCAAGGCCCGAAAAGCCCATAATCCGAAAAAAGTCTGTAATAGGTCTGGTCCATCGGGTTGTGGGTTGGACTTGGGCTTAGTGTCTTAAGTCCAGCCTGAAAGAAGCCCGACCCGACCCGAAAATTCGTCTTGTATTTTAATTTCTTAAATTTAATATATAGATTATAATTTATACTTGTATAAAAAAATTACAATAAGATAAGAAAACAAGTTACGGCTTTAATTAATAAATTTTTAATTAGATAGTTGGATTTGTTCTTAAATTCTCATTTTGCTACTTGGCTTTAATGGATAAATTTAGTTTTATATAAAGAAAATATTTATTGAGCAAACTACACTAAAGGACAATATGGAGGTGTCAAATACAATTAAGGACAATGTCCTTTATTTTAGACAATGAAAGACAAAATCTTACAAATCAGGACATTTTGTTATGGTGCTGACACGTGTCATGTGCAACTTTACCAATTTACCCTCAGGTCCTCCCATATATAATGTCATGTTTCTGAAGGAAAAAAAAAAACCAGAGCCCGATTTCCCCAAAATCGGTGACGCTAACTCCAAGCACTCGATCGCAAGCTGCAACGATCGATCTTCTATGCTTCATCGATCTAATCACAAGCAGCAGCGACCGATTTTCTACATTTTGTAAACCTGCATTCGATTTTGAAAAGCTTCTTGTGGAGAGAAGCTTGATTCATCACGAATTTGTGCTTTTGGAGTAGCGGTTGTGCGATTTCATCATGAATCTGTGCTGAATCTCAAATCAGCAATTCTCAGTGAGTTTTTCTAAGGTTTTGATGGTTCATGTGTTTTTTGTGTTTTTTTACTGTGATTGTTATATGATTAGCTTTAGTTTGATAACATATGTTTGATCGAAGCTTAGGTTTTTTATTTTGCAGAAAATCATGTGATTGTTCTTATTTTTTAAGTTGCAGATGAATGATTCTACTTGGTTTGGGATTTTTACCAGTTGAAGCATGTTTTTATCAGTATCAGTGGTCTCTGTTTCTGCTGTGTTTGTTTGATGTGTGTTGCAATATATGATGTTTAATCTATTTTTTTCGTAGCAATTGTGTTTGTTGTTTTTTAGTAGCATGCACATAATTTTTTCAGTCGCAGTTGTTTCATGTAACGGTGATTTTTTTTAGTAGCAGTTGAAATATATGATGATAAATCGAGTTATTTCTTAGTAGCAGGTGTGTTTGTTGTTTTTTTAGTAGTCGGCTCATGAGTTTTTTAGTACTAGTTGCTTCATCTGATTGGTTTTTCAGTAGCATGTGCATTTAAAATTGTGTTCCTTAGTAGCAGCTTCTCATTTTTTGTTGGTGTTGCAATAATTGCTGAAAATGTCGATAGAGTGGTGTGGCTTGTGGTGCAGCGGCACGCTGCTTGTATTGATATGTTTGGAGTTTTGAGTTTAAAATCAGGATCATTGATTCAACACGCATTTTATCACTTTTCAAATTGCTATTGTTATATTCCTTAATTTTTCAATAGCAGTGACTCTGTTTGCTGTGTTTTGTTGTTGTATGTTTCAATCTATGATGTTAAATTGAGTTGTGTTGCTTGTTTCTCGGTACCAATGAATTGATTACATTTGCTTTTATAATTGAGTAGTAGCGTCTCATTTCTGTTGTTTTTTTTGCGTAGTGATGGCATTTCTTTCAAAGCTTACAAATATTATATATGGTAGTGAAGGCCTTCTTATCCCATTGATGAAGTCGACTACGTTTGATGAACTTTGCTATCAAATTTGCTTCAGGTTTCGAAATCTCAAACCAGAACAGTTCACTTTACGGTACAGTCTTAATGATTCGCCTAATACAATTTTAGAAATAGATGAAGATGAAGATATCGTTTCTATGTTTCAGGTCTACGAGTATTTACCTGTTTGCAAATAGATAGAGATCAATGGATCAATGTCTTAGATATTGGGGCAGGGTATTCTGATTTTATTAAAGAAGCATTAGTCCCTGAAACTATTTTGGATGATGATGTATGCTTTCAACATCACAATGATGATGAAGAGGTGAGCAGCGATGATTCTAATTTTCAAAAGGATGACACTATGATTCTGGAAAATTTTGTTAGCAAGAATAGTAAGAGAAATTTTTGTTGTGCGAAATGGGGAGATTATATTAGTCACATTTGTCAGTTTTTTAGTGGTGGGGTTGTGGAGTTTAGGGAGAAATTATACAAGTATTCTGTGGAGAAGGGTTTTGACTTTAAATATGTCAAGAATGATCGGAATCATGTTACAGTAGCATGTGCGAAAAAAGGATGTGAGTGGTCTATCCATGGTACTTTATGCGAGACAAACGACTACTTCTACTTGAAGAATCTGATCAACAAACACACTTGTGTCATTGCATCATCTCGTGAGAATCCTAAAGGCTAAGGAGAAAAGTTGTTGCCACAATCATAGCCGAAAAAGTTTGTTCCAACCCCTTTGCAGAAGCCAAAACATATCATCAATGACCTGAAGTCCAATTATGGTGTAGATATTCAGTATCATACAACCTACAGGGCTAAGGTCGTTGCCAATCATGTTTTGAATGGCAACGAAAGCACTGGATACGGTTAGTTGCCATGGTATGTTGATGCTTTAAGGTGAACCAACACTGGTTCTCATGTTGTGCTCGAAGAAAGGGAAGGGAGGTTCCACCGTTTGTGTGTTGGATTTCAAGCACCAATTACAGGGCTCTGTTTTTGCCAACCGATGTTGTTTCTAGATGGGACATTCATAAAAAATAAGTACAAATGAAAGCTTTTGGGTGCATGTGCCAAAAATAGGAACAAATGTACCACTTTGTTGTTTTTCAGTATTGTTTCTGAGGCTTTTATTTTTTCAATAGCAATGACTGGGAACTTTTATTTTCTCTTTTCATCTATTTTTTTAGCATCAGCTGTGCCAATGTGTATTTGCAGTAGTAGCATTAGTGATAATACCTTTTGTGTTATTTTTTGTATGTTTTTGCAGAATTTTTTTCATTTGCTTTTGTTATAATTGATTCTGAAAGCAAAGACAATTGGACTTGGTTTCTTCAGTAGCTGGTAATTATGTTGGATGGTGATGCTCGCAATATTATTTTCATGACTGATAGTAGAAATGGACTTATTGATACTATTACAGAGGTGTTCTCATATTCTCCTCATTCTTACTGCTACAAGCATTTGAAAGATAATCTCAGTGGGAGGTATCCACTTTTAATGTTGAAGCAAATTTTGAGGCAGTTCAATAACTGTGTGTACGCGAGAACAAGCAGATATTCGATGAGAGGATGGAGCAGTTGCAAAACTCTCGAGGCCCGATCAAGGATTTTTTGAAGGACTTGCATCCTGAAAACTATGCTATTTCTTATTTTCCTGGAAAGTGGTATGGCGAGATCAACAATGCCCTTATTGAGAGCTACAATAGTATGATAAGGGATGAGAAGTGCATGCCACTATCGTTGATGGTTGAAAACATTCATGTGAATGGAGAAGTTCTCAAAAAGAAGGGATGATTCAATTCAGTGGCAGAGTGTGTTGTGCCCTAAGATGGAAAAAAAAAGTTGCGGAAGAGGATAGACATAGGAAGAAATTGGAAGGTGAGGAACATGTAGTAGTTTTGGTTTTCATTTTTGCACTTGTGTGCATCTGTCTAGTATCTATTTTTATTTTTTTAGCATCTGTTGATATGTTTTTTTCTTCGTTCTTTTGTAGGTCATCAAGTGAAGTTGTTTTTGAGGTGTTCACCAAAGAGAACATATTCATGGTGCATCTAGGCCGCAAATTTTGCTCTTGTAGCTGGTGGCAATTATGTGGCTTCCCTTGTGTGCATGTTGTTCAAGCCATACAAAAAGCTCAGAGACTGATTTATATATATGTCGAAAATTATTGGAAGACAAGCTTTTATAGACAAGCACATCAAATTCTAATCTGGACGGTACTCGATTTAGATCAACCTTCCCTGGAAAGTTTTGGAAATGGTGCCATGAAACCTTCAATTACAAGGACCCCCCTGGAAGGCCAAGGACTAGAAGAAAGAAGTCATTTGGTGAATGTTCAAAGCCTATTACTTGTGGTTGGTGTAACTAAAACAGCCATCACAATGCTCGTACATGCACTGCCCCATAAATTAGAGAAACTCCTGATTTTCTGGTCTATATGCTTTACACGAATGGGCTTTAGGATATCTTATTTCTTATTGATTTTTCTGCCGGATTCAATAGCCGACGTCTTTTTTGGCTGTATCGACAACTGTTTATAGTTGATAGGTTACTTCATTTTTATGTAGCAGTGTTTTTACTAGTTGGAGTCGCGGTGTAGCGGCAAGCTGTTGATGCCCAGATACTTCTGCAAGTCTTCTAGTTTCTCTTCTTCATATTGTTTTTCTCCTTGCTTTCATCTTGCTTCTTCTTCTTGCAAACTGAAACATCATACTCTTTCATATCCTTCTCCTTTCTATCTCCTCTGGTTTTAATCCTCTTGATTATCGACCTCTGTTTTTCTTCAGTAGCATCTTCCACCGTGTCTTCATCATCCTGGGATCTCAATGTGATATTCTGAAGTTCTATTATTATTTTGCTCTAATAATCTGCATTTTATCCTCATTTCACCTAACTCCTCGTCTTTCGAAGACATCATATTTTGGAGCAGCAAAAAAAATTTCTTGTAATGCTCTTTTTTCTTCCACAGCTTGTCTATGAACTCGTTTTTCCGTTTACATGACTCGATTACGGATGAAGCCATGTGTTGCTTCAGCAGCGCCTTATCCTGCCACTGCTCAATCATTGTCAAGTGTTCTTCATCTTGAGTATTGTATAGTGGAGAATCAAAGTTGACTTCATTTAGAATCAGCTCCTCCCATTCATCAAGGTCTTCTTTGTGGCATCTCCTCTAGTCTTTGTTCGACAAGTTGACATTAGCCTTTGCATTCCCTGTTTGCCACCCATCATCTACGACTTCTGTAGCTGGTGGTGTCAGTTGTGTTACCGGTGGATCAGCAAAGTAATCATTATAGTCCATGGCCTCTGAGTCACCATCCACTCCACTAGCTGCTTTCTCTTCCTTAGTTTCAGAAACAACATTCGCAGAAATCCTTGTCTGCACCACCTTCAATGTGTTGCTGTGTTGTTTATCCTTCTACCTCAGTAGCAGAGTTTACTTTAGGTGATTCTGTTGATAGTGGTACCTCGTGTTCTTTAGCAGTAGCGGCTTCCGTTTTGAAAGAAAATGTATCTTTGTATTCCACAGTCGCATCTTCTCTAATAATAGGTGTTGCTTCTACAAGTTTCTCGAAGTTGAACGAGGGAAGTGCAACATCATCATAATCAGCAGCATCTTTGTGTAGATGTTCCTCTTCCTCAGTTTTTTGTTCTTCTGAGCATCAGTGTCTTGCTGCATGTCATCTTCCATCAGATGTTGCGCTCGGTCATTCCATACTGCTAATGTCAGAATTGGATTTTCATTTTCTTCTAGTCCCTCTTCTTCTTTTTTGCAGGTCCTCTGTGCATTTTTTTTACAGAAATTCAAACAAAACAAGTATTAAATGTAAATAAAACTTAAATAGTAGTAGTGACAACTTAAATAATAACAGAAACATTTTGCTGACCGCAATAGGCTTCTTCTTCGTCTTCTTCTTTTTCGTCTTTCTTCTCCTCTTCTTTCTTCGCTTTCTTCTTTAATTTCATTTATTTTGTCTCACCCTTTCTCTTTTTGAGTAGTGTCGGCGTCATGAAATCGTCATCATTGTTGTTATCTCCTATACTTGCTGCTGGCATTGGTTTTCGTGTGATGGCAGATTGTCTTAGCTGTCATTTTAAACATTATCAGCACCATATACCTGTGTTGGTAACACAACAAAATTGACCTTTTTTGTTTTGTTTGTTTATGTTGATTGATTCTGGGCTTGTTTTCCCTAACTTCTTCCATAAATCACGCAGATTCCATTGTGTAAAAGCTGGAACCCTCATTGTGTTGTTCTCATTGGATATTCTGTCCTTAAGCATCGATCAACCGTGCTAAAATATGCATTGGCAAAGGCACTATCCTTCGGCCTAGTAGATTCATCTGCTTGCATTATCACCCCTGATTAAGGAGGAAAATATAAAACAGTGAGTAACATTTTAATAAACAGTAGCATCTAATAAATTTCGTCAAAATTTATAGCATTAGTTTCTGAAATGATGATAATACCTGAGTTTTACAAGGTAAAAATTTCTTATACGTCTACACTTCTTATTTTTCACCCAATTTGTTGCCAATCTCAAACATCTTGAATTTTCCGTCAAAGCTGCTGAAAAGTTTTTCCATCATTATATCTGACTTCTTATCTACAGCACCATATGACCTTCATAGAACACATTGATTAACTGTCTGAAGGGTGTGTTACCCAATCGTGCCTTCAAACTTTCCAGTTCTTGTTTGTGTTTTGGTTTTTTGAAACTACCCTTAACCCCCAACATCAGATCTACCATCGTTGATGTGGTACATCTGTATTGCGGAGTTTTCTCATTTGGATCCGCTTTCACACGGGGTCTCCCACGAGATTTCTTGTCCTTTTTTATTTCCTTTTTCTCTTTTTTCGGGACCTTTTTCTCAGATTTGTTGCTTCTTTCCTTGGCCATTTTCTGCAATAAAACAGTATCAAACATCAATAACCATTTTTTTCTGTAACAAACATCAACCATTTTTTTTCAATAGCAAACATCAATAACCATTTGCACAGAGCAACATTTTTTCAGTAGCAAACACCAATAACTATTTTTTTAGTACCAAACATCAATAAGTAGCAAACATCAATAACCACTTTTTCAGTAACAAACATCAATAACCATTTTTTCAGTATCAAACATTAAAAGGCATTATATGAATTAACTCAGTAGCAGTAGTAGTAATCAAACAACTCTATAACTCTATGGATACACTCAAAATAACAATAGTAATCACACTTTTTTCTCTATCAAAAGGCATTATATGAATTAACACAGTAGCAATAAATCTTATATATTGCATGAAACACAACTTTTAGTATCTGAACCGTTTTCTTCATGGAAATTAACATCCATACACCAAAAAACCCAGAATTAGAAAGAAAAAAAATCAAAACCGTTATCATTAATCAGTACCACCTGGAAAAAAAAACTCATTCAAGTTCAATCAAAACACAACATCACAAAGCTTTTAAACAACAAATTAATTCCGGTATCAGTTCAGAATCAACAAATAAACATAATATCAGTGACAAAATGAGAAGATCTAGGTCGAATAATACAGAAATAGACATGAAAAGTCAAATATAGTACGAAAATCAACAACAAAAACATGTAGCAGGACAGCGATTCAAAACCCAGAGAAAAAATTGATTTTATCGTTGAATAAATGGAGTAACAAATGCAAAGTTGTATACACAACGATGAGAACCACGATTAGGAGTGTCAGGAAGGGACGGTGATGCTGTATTTATAATGACGAAGAAGCGACGAGGTTGATTAAGATGAATTGAGTTGACGAAGAGATGAGACAAAGCGACGCGACGAAGTAGTGCAATTTTTGGAGTAGCAGAGTAGAGCGAGAATGAAGTGAAAGAGCGCATTTCTGAGATTTTTTGATTTATAAGTGAATGGTAGAATCGTCTTTTTTGGGTAGTTAATGGGCTGGATTTAGTTGCTACTACGTTTTGGCTTTAGGCTCTGTCATTTGTTGTCTAAATCAGTTTGTGGTTGGGTTTTCTGTAATATTGATAATTAGGTTGTCCTTGGTTGTCATTTTTCCATCTTTATTCATTGTTTTGAAAATTCTATATGATTTTTGATTTGATGTTTGGGTATTGATCTAATGTATCCCTAATAGTGAAGTCTTATTTTCTAGTCAAATTTATCACAAAACTAAATATAACAGCCACCATATTTTTAACTTTTGCTCCAATAGTTCTAGATATTTCTAAGTAAAATTGAAATAAAGCACTATGAAAAAATGAAAAATATTTTAGAGAAAAATTTAACTGTTAGTTATTTTTTCTCTCTATTTTTGCTAAATTTGACAAAAGATTTAACCAAAAGTTGGAGCATCTCCAAGAGTCAAGTTAAAAGTTATAGTTAAATTGCATGGAAAGTGAAAGGACCCAACCCCGATTTAGCTTCCTAAATCGGAATCAAACCCCTTCGAAAACACGAACCAACAAAAACTTTTCGAAATTTGGGCAGAGTTTCGTTACTAGCGTGGAATTACCATTACCTGCACGCTGAAAATACACTTCATCCTATGCCACAAAAAGCAAACCGTGGGCACCAATCCCATCCGGATTTCTCAATATATCAACAGTAAAGTAAACAATACATATAATATATACTTTACTGAAATCCGGGTAAAATCGTATAACATATTCAATAGGACGCTCAGAGCGACTTCTAATACATAATCATATACGCATACCACAGTAGGTAGAACAATAAACCTACTGGATGAAACAAAGTAGCTCGAGCACTATGCCTCCGACCACGACGTGCGACACCAGAGCCTGAACTGCAAACTGGGCACGGAAACCGAAAAGCCCAGGTGAAAGACAATAAACACGTTAGAGTGAGTGGACGAAAATAAATGTCTTTCACCAGTTTATATATATATTATAAAAACATATGCGAGTCCAGATAAATAAAACAACATATGTACACGAGGTAAAACTCATACTCCTCCAGTGTACCGAGCATGCAAATAAAATCCCACGGGGTCACTCATGGACTCCACCGTGCTAGTACAGTCTGAACCACGGAGTCCCTGACTACCACGTGATTCTAAGCCAGAAATGGCCTCGGTTCCGGGGAATACGCCCCTCACCGGTCTGGTTGGGGAAACGCCCCTCCAGGCGGCCCTCCGTCGGGGATCAGCCGACGAGGCAAGGTGTATCGATACAACAACGTAACTGAGACTGTACTCTGTGTAAACCAAATCATAAACAGTTCGATGCAAATGCATGAAATAACATATAAGTGTATGTATATTCGTATACGTATATCCGTATAAGTATAATCGTATAATCGTAAACACATGCTCATATTTAATATAATCTCGTATGAAATCTCATGCCCGTAAATCATCATCATACTGCATGCTCAAGTTTATAAAATCATATAAAAGACTCGCAAACAATCCGTGAAAAGAAATGTCCACTCACAGACTTGCGTAACGCGATACGCGTTAACCCGTGATCCGGCGGAAAGTCCCTCGCCAAACGAACGATCACGAAACCCCTGAATATTCACAAAGTTCATTATTCAAAGTCATAATCCGACATTACAAATCAAACCACAAGAAACCACCGTTCTCGGAAACAGATAATTCAAAGTCGACGAATCGTCGAAAATCCGTATATACCACTTCAATACCTCGCTTTACGTTCAGACGCTCAACTCGAAAAACGAACCTCCCCACTGCGATCGGAGCGCGATTTCAAGTCAAACGACATGCGACTTGCCGAAAGTCAAAAAAAGTCAACCCGTTGACCGTTGACCGCCGTCCACGGCGGCGCCGCCGCCGGCCGAAGAATTTTCCGGCGGAGCCACCCTTGTTCCACTCCAAATCGCCCACTGAGCAACTTTGTCAACTGCACCAAGGGCCAATTCAAACTCTAACTCACCCAATTTCATGAAAAACCGAATTGTTCCACAAATTTCAAATCAAGAATTCTCCTTACACACATCAAATTGAAACTCCAAACCAACCTTGTTAGATTCGTGGAGGGAAGATCTACAAAGCCCAATCCAATTCATACCTCAATTCATCCAAAATCAACAAACCCGAATTACCTCATTTTCTCTCAAACTTTTGATCGGAATTCTTCCCTTTCCGGCAAGCCACGCCGTGCGTGGTGGTTGGAGATGAGCTCGGAGCGTCGAGGCGAGTAGAATAGGGCATGAGTCAAGCCGAGGAGTGGCCGGACGGAGCTCGCCGCCGGCGAGGCCGTACGGCATCGCACCTCCAACCCACAGCTCGGTCAAACCCAGCTGACCGGTCAAGACTTCATTAATTCCAGATTTTGACTTTCCTCTTTTAGCAACCCACTATTTATACCTGCTATTTTAGGAAACTTCGTAATTATCTATTTCGACGAACTTCAAACACGCGTAATTTCCTCGTCGTAATTCCGATTCCGATAATTCTCGCGGTCACGAACTCGTCTCAACGTTCTCTTCAATAATCATCCGAAGTCAAACACATCGGCCAAACGGATAAAAAGTCAACTGTTCCGATCAACATATAATTAAATCAACCAAACAATCAACAATCGGCAAAATTCGCAACTAATTCCTCATAACTCCAAATCATGCTCCGGAAGTTCCCACAAGCTCGAAATTAAATTCTGAACAACTTCCATGAAGAAACCGAAACCAAATTCTCGACCGATAATTTAGTCGCGAACAAACCTGCCATTTAAATCCATTTCCGTCGAAACTTCAAATATTCATAACTAATTCATCGGTTGTCCAAATAACGATCCGGAACCGCCCACGAACTTGTAATCACACGTACAACGACTCTCGAGAAGAGACCCAGCTCCAATTCTCGGCCAATAATTTAGTCGTTAAGAACTCTGACAATTCCAATAACTGTCGGACAATTGCGACTACGCAGTAACACATCGATCAAGCTGACCATACTGCTGATTTTGGTCCGGGTCGTCACAAATCCACCCCCCTTAGAAAAATTTCGACCTCGAAATTTCTGAGTCTGCCGACTACAAGGTAGGAGCATTGCCTCTGCACACTGCTTAACTCACCAACGACAATCTCAAATAAACAACTCTGATCACAAAATCCATAATAGGAGATATTTCCGTGTTGTAATCTCTGTACCCTCAATCTTGAATCTGAACTGGCTCCACATAATAGCCAAGTGTTCCTGCATACGGAACGGATAGGGTACACAATGCAAAACCAACCTGAAACACAGTTCCGCCTCACGGAACACAACACACATAAAAGCCAATACTATAGGCGATGCCGAACTATACGGCATAACACAAACTCGTCTATGACCACATATGGATCAAAACATCAAGGCAAATCACAACACGACCTGCTCATACCAACGAAACTTAAGCATCAAACTCAAACAATTATCAACCTATTTCCGCTAATCTGACAGTCTGTGGTAGCACATCCCACAAAATCAGATTCAAACATCAACTCAAACTCAACCAAATCAAACTCACTCCAACACAATGGAGTACAACAACATACCTCAAATTAACATCAAACAACCTCAAAATCATAGTAGTCAACAAACCGGTACTGTAATACCGAGGTCCACAACATGCCCTCCAAGGCCTGAATAGTCCTCAAAGATCGCTCGTCAATCCGAGGACAAGAACCGGTACTAGCTCGTAATCTGGTCCCCAATGCTCGCTGCAAAGCTCGCCAACACTTGTCGTATACCTCGACCAGCAAACTGGGACACAGGTTCACCACGTAGAGGGACAACCTCCATCAAACACAGCCATAACAGCCTGCCACTGAAATCATCTCCGAAAGTACAAATAAACATACCAAGTTCATCAAACTGTCCACAAAGACCTGACAACTGGTATCACCAATCAAAGTGCATACAACACACACAACACAGCAACAACGGACACGTCAAACCGGAAATCTGAAATGACTGACACTTCTCGGCAAGTCTCTGTCTCCTAGCCATCGCTAGTCGACAAACGTGGCATCTGCGTACACATGCTGCGCTCGAACAGGCTGCTAAATCGCTCTTCATGTTGCGTCACGAGTAGTAAACTCAAAGTATCTGATACATCTCCGCATCACTAGCGCCAACTGCGTGTAAAAACAATGAGTTTCAACGTCATCACATTCGAACTCAATTCTCGTAGCCCATAACTCGGCTAACACGGAAACTCGAGCCACACACACATGAACCACTGAAGCTCCCGACTTTCAACTGAATGCATCAGCAACAACATTCCAGACGGATGGTCAAAGTACAACCACTAGCCTTCCTCGAACAAATTCAATTGTGCAGCCATAGTCAATAGTCGACTCCCTCCATCTACACTGCCTCAAGCCCAAATCTGGCCGAAAATGCAAGTGGATGAAACTCAAATGACCAGTGTACATCCTACACTGCGCTGCACGTCATAGCTATAGTGTCTCAAACTCTCTGATACTAACACAAATACAGCTACACCCAAATCAAACTCTGGATACGTAGCCTCATAAGGTTTCCAATGTCCGTAACCATGAGACACCGCTCTGCTACACAGCATCAAAGCACAACCCAACCAAATCTCGATGCATCGACATAACCCACAAACACGTCGCGGTCGTCGGGTAAGGTCAAAACCGCAGTAACGGTCACCAACCTACAGGAGGAAGTAACTCTCCTCGAGTGCATCGAACCACATGAACTTGATGCCTTCTTCGTCAATCCGGGAAGTAAAGTGACAATCCGGAAAAATCCTGCACAAGCTGTCGGTAATAGCCTGCCAAACCCAAGAGAAACTCCGAATCTCTGGTACAATGGTAGAGCAAACCCCAAATCAACACGGCTTCAATCTGGTCAGGATCCACATCACTCACTCGGATAGCATCACACAGCTTAAAATCTTCATACTAATCAGCCAAAACTCACACTGGCTGAACTTCGCAAATAACTGATCACCTCGCGAAATCCGCAAAATCGCTCGCAATTGCATCAGGTACTGGTCCACACTCCTGGAGTACATCAGGAAGTTGCCAACGAACATGACCGCAACTCGTCCAGAAACCGTCTGAACACATGGTCCATCACGTCCACACGATCTACGGGGCATTGGTCAACCAAATAGCGTGACCAAAAACTTCTGATGCCCGCACTGAGATCCGTAAGCCAACAAAGCCACATCTGACTCACCGAACCACAACTGATGGTATCCGGTCCCGAAATCAATCTCCGACAAGACTGGAGCTCTCGCGAGCTGAACAAACCAATCGTCAATCCGAAGCGGAGGATACTCACTCTCCTCTGAAAAGAATCAGGCTTCGGTATTCAACACACCACCACGTCGAACCATCCATCATCCGTACACACAATGAATGAGCACACCACACAAATACGTGGGGTCGTCTGAAATCTCCTGAAACCTCCTCCAGCAACTCCTGGAGTCGAAACTGTAGTTCCTACAGCTCCGCTGGCTCCGAACGACAAAACATCGGTAAAATGAGTCCAGCGCCCAGTACAAGCTCAATAGTGTAGTCGGTCTCCCGAACTGGAGGAACACCTGGTAACTCCTCCGAAACACGCCAGGAAACTCGGAAACCACCTCAATATCACCAATAACGGGCTCAGCAACCAAAGTATCTACAGCATGGGTTAAGCGAGCAACACAATCCGTCTCCATCATCCGCTCGACCATCACCGCGAAACAGCATTTCGGGGAAATCTGGTCGTCAAAACACAACCTCCTCCTCGAGGCACTCGAACACAACCAAATGCGTCGTCAGTAAGTCCATACTCACAATCACACCAAAACCACAATATCCAACTATAACAGATCCGCGGCTAACCCATATCCTCCAACAAGGATTCCGCAACCTCCGGTTGGATACAACACTCTCCAAGACCTCGGAAGTGGAGATGCAGGTACAATCGCCATGGACATCAAGCAATAGTAACCTCGGAGAAAAGTCTGTCCTCAAACAAGGTCATGGCACAAACTCCAACATGCCCAACTAGTCGCCCACGACAATTGCGACTTGCTGAATAAATCATCAAAAGGATACATTGATCAGACGGTAGGAACAACATGAGAGTCTCCTCGTAACTCTGAGCCGTCGAACCGCTAACACAGCTGACTGAGGGAACTCCCTCGTAACGTGACCCTCCTAGCCACCGAAACAGCAACTGAAAGTGCTCCTCGAACACAAATCACCGCAACACCTGCTGCGTGAAAGGATTGCCAATGATCACCCAAACTCATGCCACAGGAGCAAATCCGCTACTCTGTGATATCCGCCTTCACCAAACGGATCAGCAGAGGATCCTTAACATAATCGAAAAGGCCACAGTCTGATGACGTCACTGATCCCGAAGTGTCGGAACTCAACCTCATCAAAATCTCACTGCTGAATCCACTTTCCTCAAACCGTCACATCGAAAACCGTACACATCTTTCCCTCACAATAACCTCGCCACTGAGTGCAGCACACTAAGCTCCTCACGGATATCTCGAGGCACATCAATCCGAATCTCTCTGATACTCAGGTTCAAACTCATCTCGAACCTCGCACACTGCTTCCTCTGAAGCCACATAACTCGTGCAAACCGAAATAACATAGGAACAATGCATCACTGCCTCAGGTGGGTAAGCACTCCACATTCGATTGCTGGATAGCCTGACAACACCATCACTGTTTACACAACACTCTAAATGTAGGCCATGGAGTCACAACCGGATCTCACACAACATCAGCCCACAAAAATACAACAATCTAACTCAGGCAAACATCACTGCCATAAATTTCAGCTCTGAGGCAACATATAGACGCTCATATACACATCCCCAGATAAACCGTGCCACACAGTTCACTGAACTCTGAATACTCATCTGAATCCACTGTTCTCTGGCAATTCACGCGTCGAATGATCCTCAACAGGATCCACAACCGAAACGACACGGAAAGCACGTCAGGAGGTATCCTAATGAATACAATATCGTTCACAACAAGTGGAACGTAATCATGGAACTTCAAATATTTGAAAGCATACAACACCCGGAATTTGATGATTATCCGCCGGCCGGTCGGGTAACCATTCCAGACATGCTGTACATTCTCAAATATCCTTAGTAAACACGACTACAGAAGTCTACAGAACCTATAACCTAATGCTCTGATACCAAGCTGAAAGGACCCAACCCCGATTTAGCTTCCTAAATCGGAATCAAACCCCTTCGAAAACACGAACCAACAAAAACTTTTCGAAATTTGGGCAGAGTTTCGTTACTAGCATGGAATTACCATTACCTGCACGCTGAAAATACACTTCATCCTATGCCACAAAAAGCAAACCGTGGGCACCAATCCCATCCGGATTTCTCAATATATCAACAGTAAAGTAAACAATACATATAATATATACTTTACTGAAATCCGGGTAAAATCGTATAACATATTCAATAGGACGCTCAGAGCGACTTCTAATACATAATCATATACGCATACCACAGTAGGTAGAACAATAAACCTACTGGATGAAACAAAGTAGCTCGAGCACTATGCCTCCGACCACGACGTGCGACACCAGAGCCTGAACTGCAAACTGGGCACGGAAACCGAAAAGCCCAGGTGAAAGACAATAAACACGTTAGAGTGAGTGGACGAAAATAAATGTCTTTCACCAGTTTATATATATATTATAAAAACATATGCGAGTCCAGATAAATAAAACAACATATGTACACGAGGTAAAACTCATACTCCTCCAGTGTACCGAGCATGCAAATAAAATCCCACGGGGTCACTCATGGACTCCACCGTGCTAGTACAGTCTGAACCACGGAGTCCCTGACTACCACGTGATTCTAAGCCAGAAATGGCCTCGGTTCCGGGGAATACGCCCCTCACCGGTCTGGTTGGGGAAACGCCCCTCTAGGCGGCCCTCCGTCGGGGATCAGCCGACGAGGCAAGGTGTATCGATACAACAACGTAACTGAGACTGTACTCTGTGTAAACCAAATCATAAACAGTTCGATGCAAATGCATGAAATAACATATAAGTGTATGTATATTCGTATACGTATATCCGTATAAGTATAATCGTATAATCGTAAACACATGCTCATATTTAATATAATCTCGTATGAAATCTCATGCCCGTAAATCATCATCATACTGCATGCTCAAGTTTATAAAATCATATAAAAGACTCGCAAACAATCCGTGAAAAGAAATGTCCACTCACAGACTTGCGTAACGCGATACGCGTTAACCCGTGATCCGGCGGAAAGTCCCTCGCCAAACGAACGATCACGAAACCCCTGAATATTCACAAAGTTCATTATTCAAAGTCATAATCCGACATTACAAATCAAACCACAAGAAACCACCGTTCTCGGAAACAGATAATTCAAAGTCGACGAATCGTCGAAAATCCGTATATACCACTTCAATACCTCGCTTTACGTTCGGACGCTCAACTCGAAAAACGAACCTCCCCACTGCGATCGGAGCGCGATTTCAAGTCAAACGACATGCGACTTGCCGAAAGTCAAAAAAAGTCAACCCGTTGACCGTTGACCGCCGTCCACGGCGGCGCCGCCGCCGGCCGAAGAATTTTCCGGCGGAGCCACCCTTGTTCCACTCCAAATCGCCCACTGAGCAACTTTGTCAACTGCACCAAGGGCCAATTCAAACTCTAACTCACCCAATTTCACGAAAAACCGAATTGTTCCACAAATTTCAAATCAAGAATTCTCCTTACACACATCAAATTGAAACTCCAAACCAACCTTGTTAGATTCGTGGAGGGAAGATCTACAAAGCCCAATCCAATTCATACCTCAATTCATCCAAAATCAACAAACCCGAATTACCTCATTTTCTCTCAAACTTTTGATCGGAATTCTTCCCTTTCCGGCAAGCCACGCCGTGCGTGGTGGTTGGAGATGAGCTCGGAGCGTCGAGGCGAGTAGAATAGGGCATGAGTCAAGCCGAGGAGTGGCCGGACGGAGCTCGCCGCCGGCGAGGCCGTACGGCATCGCACCTCCAACCCACAGCTCGGTCAAACCCAGCTGACCGGTCAAGACTTCATTAATTCCAGATTTTGACTTTCCTCTTTTAGCAACCCACTATTTATACCTGCTATTTTAGGAAACTTCGTAATTATCCATTTCGACGAACTTCAAACACGCGTAATTTCCTCGTCGTAATTCCGATTCCGATAATTCTCGCGGTCACGAACTCGTCTCAACGTTCTCTTCAATAATCATCCGAAGTCAAACACATCGGCCAAATGGATAAAAAATCAACTGTTCCGATCAACATATAATTAAATCAACCAAACAATCAACAATCGGCAAAATTCGCAACTAATTCCTCATAACTCCAAATCATTCTCCGAAAGTTCCCACAAGCTCGAAATTAAATTCTGAACAACTTCCATGAAGAAACCGAAACCAAATTCTCGACCGATAATTTAGTCGCGAACAAACCTGCCATTTAAATCCATTTCCGTCGAAACTTCAAATATTCATAACTAATTCATCGGTTGTCCAAATAACGATCCGGAACCGCCCACGAACTTGTAATCACACGTACAACGACTCTCGAGAAGAGACCCAGCTCCAATTCTCGGCCAATAATTTAGTCGTTAAGAACTCTGACAATTCCAATAACTGTCGGACAATTGCGACTACGCAGTAACACATCGATCAAGCTGACCATACTGCTGATTTTGGTCCGGGTCGTCACAGAAAGATAAATTTAACTTATGTATTTTTAACTTTCACTTTATCAGTAATAATTACTTTCAAGTCATTTCAAATTATTTCAAGGCATACAATGTTGGTAACTGATAAAGATGGAAGAATGAAGAGTTTAATTTCAAGTTATTTTCTCTCTCCAAAATTATTAAATTTAGCTACAACTTTTAACTAAAAGCTACTTTTAACAAGACTATAGGGTATATGTTGGAGATGCCCTTATATTTGACTTTAGTATATGGTATCTAGTGAGAAAATGCTATAAATTAGTCAATTTTTTAACTTTTTTTTGCGACTAGTGAATTTGACTTATTTTTAATGTAAAAAACAATTAGGCTCGGCCTGAAAATTATAGAGATACACAGCCTGACCCACAAGGCCCGGTCTCATGGGTCGGGTTTGGGATTTACAATTGTGCTTAAAGCCTAGCCTAGCCCAGCCCATTGATGACCATCTCTCTCTCTCTCTCTCTCTCTCTCTCTCTCTCTCTCTCTCTCTCTCTCTCTCTCTCTCTCTCTCTCAAGATCACTTCCGACGAGAGTGAGGACGACAATGCTGCCAACCTCGCGTCGCTTGAACCTCATCTATAACTCCACCTTAGGTGTGAGAACGAGGGTTCGTTCGTGTTGGATTTCGAGTTTGCTTAAGGCGACATAGTAGAGCGTGCTTGATTCTATAAACTAGTTGTTTTCGTTTTCAATAAAAGGTTAGTTTTTTGTCCCTTAGCTTTTCTTCATCTCTGCTTTGGTGTGTTATGCTTAGGATGGTATGGTTCACTGTAGTTAGCTGTAGTTATATGTAATTCATATTGGAATTTGTTTTGTTTCCTATTAGTAGGATGTTGTAGTTCACTATCGTTAGTTGTACGTATGTATAATTCATGTTTGGTATATTTTTTGGTTTCCTATTAGTAGGATGTTGTAGTTAACTGTTGTTAGCTGCATGTATGTGTAATCCATGTTTTGGAATTTGTTTTGTTTTCTGTTATTAGGATGTTGTAGTTCACTGTCGTTAATTATAGGTATTGTTATCCTTGCAAGTATATGTTTTGTTTTCTGTTATGGGTCCTTTTGATTTTGTTTTGCAGGGATATGGCAAGAAGTTTTTTCAGCATGTTAGTGAAGTATATTTGCTCATTTGGGCTAAGGGAAAAAGAGTACAACGCACCAACTACTAAAGTTACTAAATATGATGTAGGCTTCCCCTGATGTCTACATGAATATAACTCCCCCTAACTGTAAACTCAATCTAGGGGTTCTGATAACCTGCGCATACCAATGCTTCTCACATGTTTCACAAAAGTAGATTTAGAAAGTGACTTAGTAAACAAGTCCACAACATTATTAGCAAAACGAATCTGGTTCACATGGATATTTAACAACTATTGTTGTTGTTGATTAAAGAATAATTTCGGCGATATATGTTTTGTATTGTTACTCTTAATGAAACTCAACTTCATCTGTTCAATGGATGTTGCATTATCCTCAAAGATGCAAGTAGGATCAACAATAGTAGATGATAATCCACTAGATCCTTGAATATGACCAATGATTGACCTAAGCCAAACACATTTTCTAACAGCTTCATGCAAAGAAATAATTTCTGAATAATTCGAGGAAGTAGCAACAATGGTTTGCTTTGTTGATCTCCAAGAGATCGCCGTGTTTCCCATAGTGAAAATATAACCAGTCTGTGAACGACCTTTGTGTGGGTTATAGAGGTACCCAGCATCATCAAATCCAACCAACACATCAATCGGTGTTTTGGAATAGGGGATAACATGAAAACTATCTGAAATAGGACTATTTTTCTATGGGTCAAGAGAATCCCTCGACGGGTCGAGGGAATCACTCTGGTCGATCCAGGGTGCAGGTTTCGACGGGTCGAGGGAAATCCTCGAGGGGTCGAAATCCCCAGAATGCGTTTCAACTTTCTCTTTTATGAGAATTTCATGCTTTTCTCTGTATTCTTTATAAAGGAAGAATAAACCCAGTCAATGGAACCTTTCAAGTACCTGAAGATTTGTTTTACTCCATTCCAATGATGTTGCGTGGGTGCAAAGCTAAATCTAGCCAACAAGTTCACTGAGAAGGTAATATATAGACGTGTGCACTGAGCTAAATACAACAAAACTCCAATAGCACTAAGATATGGAATTTTAGCTCTCAAGATATCCTCATCATTATCTACAGGACGAAACAGATCTTTCTTGGAGTCCAGACTGCGAACAATCATTGGTGTGTTAACAGGGTGTGCTTTGTCCCTGTTAAATCACATGAGCATCTTTTGGACGTAAGCAGACTGTTGAATAAGAATTCCACCAAGTCAATGTTCCAGCTCTAATCCGAGACATCGAGTCCTACCAAGGTCTTTCATTTCAAACTCAGATTTCAAGTAGCAAACAGTCTCATTAATCTCATTAAGAGTTCTGATGATGTTCATATCATCAACATAGACAGTTAGTATAGCAAATCCTGAACTTGTTCTTTTAATGAACATGCAAGGGCATAAGTCATCATTCTTGTATCCCTTCCCAATTAAGTAGTCACTAAGACATGTATACCACATCCTACCAGATTGCTTTAATCCATATAGTGAACGTCTCAATTTGATAACATGAGCACTTCTTGATTTACTTGAATTGGATATAGTAATATAATCTGGCACTTTCATGTATATCTTTGAATTAAGATCACTATGGAGATATGCAGTAACCACATCCATAAGCTGCATGTTAAGCTTTTCGGATACTACCAAGCTAATCAAGTAGCGGAAGGTGATGATGTCCATAACAGGAGAATACATCTCCTCATAATTGATTCCAGGGCGCTAAGAGAAAATTTGCGCTACAAACCTAGCTTTATAATGCAATACCTCATTTTTCTCATTACACTTTCGAACAAAGACCCATTTATGTCCAACTAGCTTAACATTCGGTGGGCATAGCACAACCGGACCAAAAACTTGAATTGGGTATAACAATACCATCTGACACTTTCATGTATATCTCTGAATCAAGACCACTATAGAGATATGCAGTAACCACATCCATGAGCTGCATGTTAAGCTTTTTGGACACTACCAAGCTTATCAAGTAGCGGAAGGTGATGATGTCCACTATAGAGATATGCAGTAACCACATCCATAAGCTGCATGTTAAGCTTTTTGGACACTACCAAGCTTATCAAGTAGCGGAAGGTGATGATGTCCATAATAGAAGAATACGTCTCCTCATAATCGGTTCCAGGGCGTTAAGAGAAACCTTGCTCTACAAACCTAGCTTTATAATGCAAGACCTCATTCTTCTCATTACGTTTTTGAACAAAGACCCATTTATGTCCAACCGGCTTAACATTCGGTGAGCATAGTACAACCGGACCAAAAAATTGCCTTTTATTCAGAAAGTCTAGTTTAGTCTGGATTGCTACCTTCCATTTTGGTCAATCTGCTCTACGTTGACATTCAACAACAGAGCAGGGTTTCACTTCATCATTGTCAATAATCTCCTGAGCGACGTAATAAGCAAATACATCATCAACTAACATAGAATATCTATCCATAAGAACGCGCACATCATTTGTTCTAAGTGGGATTTCTTTGTTCTCTGACATCACAAAAGGTTATGAAGTGCCCCCAGACTTGCCAATTGTGATTCAAGGACATAACTATAGTTAGAGACAATCTCATGTTAAGAATTCACAATGTTGATGATGAATGGATCTTTTTGTGCCTTGATAGCCTACCTTTTAATCAACGGCTCATCTATGAATTTTCTTGGTTTCCCTCTTTTTCTAGTGGGAGCCGAGGCCGACGCAACACCTTCCACATGAGCAAGAGGATCGCCTCCTTGCTCGATGTTGCCACTAACGTATCCCTTTTTTGAGATTTCCAACCTTGTAGGAACATTTGCAGGAGGTATATCCGATCTCGTCACTTTAGAGATATCAGCAAATGAGTCAAGCATAGAGTCTGCTACTTGCTTAAGATCAAGTATACTTCGCACTTCTGTCTTACTCTGAGACGTGAGAGGATCATGAAGAGACACAATGGGATTAAACCACGTCAATTCCTGACGTTCCACTAGAATAGAAACATTCCTATCTCCCCCTAACGGCGAAAAATATGTCTCTTCAAAGTGACAATATGTAAATCTAGCAGTGACTCATTTTAGTACGATGTGGAGGCACAATTGGCACATAAACCGCGCAATCAAAAATGCGCAAATGTGAAACATTAGGTTCATATCCAGTTACCAACTAGTACGCACTGAATGGTTGGCGGGCTACGGGTCAAAAATTTAGAAGCATTGTTGCGTGTAACACTGCATATTCCCACGCAGAGACCGGTAAATTCGCATTACCAAAGCTCTAGACACAAGCTGTATCCACTTGATATGAACCTCTGCTAAACCGTTCTGAGAATGAACATGAGGAACGAGATGTTCAACTTCAATCCCAAGAGACATGCAGTAATTATCAAAAGATTTTGATGTAAACTCTCCTGCATTATCCAATCAAATAGACTTGATTGGATGATCCGGGTGGTGAGCCCAGAGCTTAATGATTTGATCTTGGAGTTTTGCAACCACAGCATTCCTTGTGGATAACAAGACAACGTGTGACCATCACGTTGATGCATCTATCAAAACCATGAAATATTTAAATGGTCCATATTCGGGTTTGATAGGTCCATAAATATCACCTTGGATCTTTTGTAAGAATGGAATATTGTCATTATTATCAACAGAAAAGGAAGGGCGTGCATGTAACTTTGCTAAAGAACAAGCTTTGCAAAACGAGCGATGTGCAGCAGAGATTGCAACATAAGAATTAGGTGGGATAACGCACAATGCCTCAGTAGTATCTTGTCGGGATGGTGTTGCACTCGTCTTGGACACGGAGCCAAGATTGAGAGTAGTCTCATCCTCACCATCTGAACCGATGAAAATAGGCAATCCCACATATTTTCTCGCTCTAAAAAATGGATGACCATAAGTATTTTTTTAAGATTTTGATCATCATGTCACGACCTGGATGTCCCAATCAAAAATGCCAAAGCTTGTATAAGGCAGAATCACACGTAGTAGTGTGAGTCACGGCATTGGATTCAATTATACGAACTGTAGTTAGATATAAACCACTACAAATAGCTGAAAACTTCTCTAGAATGCACTTGCAGCCATATTCAACAGAGGTTATACACAATAGTTCTTTCCCATTCTCACAATAAGTTTCCAAGTGAAAACCATTGGCACAAATATCCTTAAAATTTTGCAAGGTTCGATTGGGCTTTGGTGTGTATAAGGCATCAGTGATGTATAATTTTGTACTATGGGGCAGCAAAAACTTTATACTATCACGCCCCTGAATAACGGGCGCTGCACCAATCATGGTTGTCACTGAGGATTTGTCTGGAAAAAGATCCACAAACAGTTGTCTATTATGCAGAATAGTATGAGTAGTACCACTTTCTGCTAGATACTCAATTTTAGCCTTGAGACATCTACAAAATCAATGTAAATAAGTAAATATTTATACTAAAGACCAAGCGTACACTTAAATATTTGAATAAGGGTGTGACCCTTGTTGAGTGCTGATATGACACGACACAAACAGATGTATAACCAAATCTGGTGCTGAAAAAAAATTCGACATTTTTCCAATAAAATCGATGTATAAAGACATCTAAATACACCATATCCGAGTAACATTTTCGACAGGTCGAGGAAAATCCTCTATGGGTTGAAGAAAAACCTAAAATAAAAGTTGATTCCGATATCAGGTTTTCGATGGGTCGAGTGAAATTTTTGATGGGCAGAATTGTTGTCTAGTGGCGATTCTTTGACAGGTCGAAGGGAAAACTAAAAACAAAATCGAATTTTCAATAACAAAATTTCGACGGATCGAAATTTGTAACAGATCCATGTCATCGACGGGTCGATACAAAATGAAACGATCAACGTTAGAATTTTCGACGGGTCAAAAATTGCTCTGTGATCATTTTTTTTTTTCATTTTTAGGATGTTTTGAACGTATCTTTGAATTGTTTTTCCATATATGTAAAGAAATCAAATCATATATAAGAATTGTATGAAATAGAACATTCTCAAGCACTTTCATATACCAAAAAAAAGAGAAAAATTCATTACTGCCAACAAAAATACATCATAGATGTTCTTAATCAGAAACACAACAAACGTCTTAATAATGTTTGATCGAAAAGTAAGCCAAAACAAAACCAAAACTTGAAAGATTACAAAGACAACTGCCCGTTACATAGGCTTATTCAAAATCTGGGGTAGCAAGATTGTTCCCTTATCCCCTGCAAAAACGAGATTGGTGTCAACCTCCATCTCTAAATCTCCAGCATAATTTGACTCTTGAGCCAAATATTGCTTGTGTCTCTTGTAGATATTCTGGATTTCTCTACTAACACGTCACTGCTTATGCATATGCTTAGTTGAACCACATTTGAAACAAACTTATCTTCCAGAATTTTGGGACCGTTGACAATCAGGAACTGAACCAGACTAGTCCTTGTTAGAGTTAGCGTTCTGATCTCTATGCCAAGTCAGATTTTGGCTGCGGCCTTGGCCACCCCCACGCTCTCCTCTACCCCCACATGAAGCTTATCCACCACGAGCATAATGTTCTGAACGAGCAACCTTCTTGTTTTTATGGGCATTTCCTACAGTTTGATAACTCTCATGCTTTTTAGTATCAGATGATCTTGAGTTATTATTCAAGATGATCTCATGATGCCTCTCCTTTTTCGCAAGGCTATAGATGAGATCACTGAAGGTAGTAATCCTCCCCTGTTCGTACTCAATCTGGTACTAATGAGCAATAATGCTCATGGAGGTTGGGAAGGTACTCAACGAATACTCAATCATATCGTTCTCTGATTTCTCCACCTCACAAAAACTCAACTCAGACTGCAGATCCAACATTGCTTGATTGAAATCTTGTATTTTGGGGAAGTCCACAAGTCTAGTGTTTTTTCATCTTGCAGTCAACTCAGGAAGCTGTGCATCATGCACATTATTGAAGCGCTGCTTCAGAATGTCCTACAATACCATGGGATCTATTTTGTTTAGATAATGTTTCTTGAGAGTTTGATGAATATGACGCTTCAAAAACATGAGGGCTTAAGCTTTTGACTCTTCAGTGGGGGGCAGAAGATTCGTTCTAGGCCCAAAGGGTTTGATGGTGTTGGTCAGTCTCTTTTCGATTAATGTAGTTTCCACATCTGAGACCCAACGGTGGTACTCCTTGCCTTGTAGGTCAAGGATGTCGAATTTCGGCCTTTCTGGCTCATTCGAACTCATCTACAAAAACACACAGAGATGTTTTATCAGTAACAATCGAAAAACTACGATCAGAAAACTTTCAAATTGTATTGAATAAGAACGTGATCCATGATATATGATCACAAAATCGATTATAAACGGTGGCAAAAACCACACCTAGCTACTGTGACTAACTGCCACAAGGATCGATTTCCTTTCATTTTCTTTTCTTTTCTTTTCTAAACTATGACTCCCTCAGGACCGTCACATATACTTTATGGATATATGTCTATAGAAACTAGGGTAACAACATGTAATATTCACAACTCATATCACAATTCCAATAATCTTAGATCTAGAGTTTTGTGGTAAGTAAGTTTGATCCTAAATCTATCAATAGACGGTTCAGAAAATTTTACCTCGATATGTGTTATGCTCGGTATGACCACTACACTTAATGAATGATTTGAAATAGAAGCCCTTCTGAAGCGATTCCTCAGAGGGCGATCAATCATGACGACTTGAAGAACTTGTTCTTGAGTGAGGGATGCCGAGATGAATAAGGGAGGCCGACAGTGAAGTTAGTTGCCGGCGACGGCGGTGGAGGCTTTTGTGAGGGGTAGCGTTTTTTTTTTCCTTTGTGGTGATGGCTATCAACTCTGGAATCGTCTTGATAACGTGTTGCTGGAGAAAGTGTATAAATTGGGAAACTGTAACTTTTTCATTGATAGAAGTCATAGAACGGCTTAAATACATACTGATACAATCTGTTATAATAAATATCCCGATATAACAGGAATTTTATGTATCTATTTGATTAATATCCGTATTTAAGTAGAACAAGATATACACCGATAATTATAGAGAATAACCTTAAATAAATAAATAAAATAATAATTGCAGGCTCTGTCCTCGAAGGAAAACGTTAAAATTGCAAAGCAGCCCGACTCTTAAATCCCACCAAATAATCCTCTTTGTCATACTTTGTTTTTTATTCCCACACTTGGCCTTGGTCGCCTGACACACAGATTCCCAATTCATCATCATTCTCCGACGGTCCGACCCCAAACCCCAGCCGGCCCTTCAATTTTCTCTCTCTGACCTTCGTTAGATCTCTCGCCTGAGTATATATAACCATGACGCTAGGCTCGGGTGGATCCAGTGTTGTGGGTCAGTCGCTCTTACCCTATTTCCTTTCACTCTGATCTTGTTGGTTTTGTATCGCCTGCGTTTAATTTTTCAGTTTTTGGGTGTTATATGATGTTGGTGTAGCTGGGTTGAGTTTGGTCTTTAATTGATGAGATTGTGTTGTTTGCGATCAAATTGAGTTTGCTTGGATTGTTTTGTAGTTTGCTGTTTAGGGTTTGTTTATGCATAGTGTGACGGTTTTCGAATTTGTGAGGTTGTTTTTTAAGGGTTGATGGTGAATAATCTAACGAATATTTATTTGTTGGTTGACCTAATTAACTTTAACTATGAGAGTTTGGTATCGGTTCTGTGTTGATTGATTGATTGATTGATATGTAAACTCATGTACGGATTCTCAATCACGAGTGCTACATGCGAGTGTCTGGTTCTGTTTGTGTTTGTCACTAAAAAATATGTGAATGCTGAAGAGTATCAGGGTTGGCTACCTCATCGAACACTGGATTTTTCGATAATTTATATGTGGCCCGTTAGCTTTGTTTGAACATGTATGGGGTTTCTGATGAATTATACACATTGTCTTTCTTGGTAACTTCTTAATACATGAAGTAATTGAGGATAAATCTTGCTACTGAAGTTTAAAGAGGTGTCTCCTGATTTTTTTTCTTTTTTCGGTATGAAATATTGAAGTTCATCAGATAGTGGAGTAGTGCAGCCATGGGATGGACCTTAAATAATATATACATTCTGCAGCACATCAACTAGGTTTTCAAAAAAAATATTGTTTTAGGGATGATATCCCACTATATTGAATCTTAGTTTTTTGCCTATGTCAAATTTGGGTGGTTTTCAATTCAATTGAGTTTTCATGCAGTCCCTAGAAACTTCAGATTGCTGGAGGAACTCGAACGTGGAGAGAAAGGCATTGGGGATGGCACTGTTAGCTATGGCATGGATGACGGAGATGATATCTACATGCGTTCGTGGACTGGCACCATCATCGGTCCGCACAATGTAAATTCCACTTATTTATAACTGATCATATATTTCTGTATTACGTTTGCTGTCCCTTCCAAGTTTGAACTGATCAATTTATTTGGAGTATGCTGGAACTAGTTCCTGCACATCCCAACAGGACAAAGATTTTTTTTGTTGGCATCTCTCAGTGTAGAGAACTAGAGGTATCAGTTGATTTTGAGTATGCTGGACCTAGTCCCGGCTCAACCCAAAGGGAGAAAAGGTTGCCTCGTATGTTGCTCCTGCCCTCCTGGTCATCTCTAATTGGAAGTTCTAATTCTGGAAGTTCTGCGGTTATAAATATATTTGGTCAGAAATGCTCGACCCCTTTATATGTAGTCCAAAGTTCAACTCTATTTGGTTACTGTCCCTTAGCAAAGGGAATAGTTATTGAGTTAGACATCCCACTGCAAATATGCAAAATGACATTATTGCTTCTTCCAAAAAGAGGGACTGCAGTTTTGGCTGGTCTCTATGAATCGTTGAAAGTACGTAAGAAAATATATAATTTATTGCCTGACACAGATCAGTAATGATTCAAGGAAGAGCTTACTAGATCCCTAGTAGTTAGATGTTCAGCATTTGGGTAACTTAAAATCAGTGTGAATGGAGTGGTGGTTGGACTTAAGTGCTGGTGAAGAAAAGTTAGAAGCTTAGTTTTTTTTTTTTTTTTTTCGATTGACAAAACAAAGAAGCTATGGTTTTACTACTTCCAAATATAAATGAAATCTTATTTAGGGTCAACATATGGATTCTCCCCAGTACCAGCATTTTCTTCTCAAAAGTATTAAACTTACAGTACTTCTTACCTAGTTAATGCTGCATATACTTTTTTAATACAATGAAATTTCTCCTTTTATGTTATCTGTAGACTGTACATGAAGGTCGGATCTATCAATTGAAGCTGTTCTGTGATAAAGATTACCCAGAGAAGCCACCTACTGTACGCTTCCATTCACGGGTCAACATGACTTGTGTCAACCATGAAACTGGAGTGGTAAGTTAAATTTACTTGCTACACTTTGTTGTTCAGTTACTGTGGTTTGTAGTTTTAACATGATTTGCAAGCTAGTGATTTGCACTTAACAACATTTAGTCCTATTTATATCTCCTTCTCGCAAAGTGGACAGTAGAGAAGAGTTAGGTTCATGCATCATTTAAGTTATTTTTCCCTTTATTTCTGCGGTAAAGATGTGAAGGTGCTATTTATTCACTTTCGACCACTTTACAAAACAATCCAAGAATATCTAATTTTTGTTTATCATTCTTTCTCAAATCTGTTATAATATTGATTTGTATCATAAGAAAGTGATATCCAACTTTTAGCCAAGGTGTGTGACTGCATAGAAACTGCATTTTACTTGGTTGTGTTCAAAGATACCTGAGGATGTTCAATTTTAATAGGTGGATCCGAAGAAATTTGGGCTTCTCGCAAACTGGCAGAGAGAGTACACCATGGAGGATATTCTTACACAGCTGAAGAAGGAGATGGCTGCTGCACATAACCGTAAGTTGGTCCAACCTCCAGAAGGTACCTACTTTTAGCTCTCAAGACCATGTAGAAATCATGGATCCGAATTGCATATGCAATATGGAATATATAGATTGTAATGCCCTTGTTCATCCCGAGCAAAGAATCTGCATGGGGAGTGACCCCAACAACTGCTCCTATTACCTCTCCATTGCTTATCTTTGTTTCATTGACTTTTTCTTGACTTTTCAATTGTGTTGAAGGGATGCTGTTTGAATACTGGGATTTATGTGTGTTAAATATTTAAGACCCTTTTAAGCAGATCTATCTGGCTTGTGTCCTTTTTCTCAGTGCTTTAGTTTTTCATTCTTATATCTTTTTCATTGGCAATCTGAGAGTGCAAAGTTTAAAGCAATGAATGGTGGGAAGAATCGAACTCATGTGTGACCTTGATGTCGTATCTGGCGTGAATTTCTCATGTCGGAAGAATGATTGATGGTGATGGTACTCAATGGTACCTGTTGGTTTTGGTCTCGAATGACTTCTGTGTTGGTTTTGGTTTTGCATTCTTATTCATTCCCTCAAATCTGTAAATACTCTAGAATCCTTGAACCTCGATTTGTTTATAATCTACAACTTTTCCTGCTTATTTCAAATATGTGCCAGATGATAAGGCAACACATTTTACCAATCATTAGAATTTAGAAGAATTCATTCATTCATTCCCACTTTCCCAGTTTCCGGACCTAATGATGAGTGGAAATCGAGATTTAGATTTAAGTTGGTATATACTATACGAATGCGGGATACATATAAACAATCAATCGACGTAGCAGCTTTGCTGTTTTGCCGAGTTTGGGATATGGACGAGAAAGCTTGGAATTGCCTTTTTGGGAAGAAAGGGGCCAAGGGGGTATGGATGTAGATTTTAGGCAATAATTGAAGCAAGTAAAAAAGGTGGGTAGGTGACCCAACTCGCCCAACATGTATTTTCTAATATCGCAGCTGTTGCTTGGACTTATTCTTGGCCTATACTTTGCTTATTGCACGGAAACGGGTGCATGGAAACGAAATGTGAGAAAACACGGAAGCGTATTTTTTTTTTAAACTAGTAGAAGTGGGTACGTGAAAAAAACGTCTAATATATAATAAAAAGATTAGTTATATATATAATAATAGAATTTAATAAGTAAGTTAAAACCCGATTAGAATTTAATTTTCATTTGATTGTTTTTAAGCAAGTACATGTATAATAATATGATATGATTTATATATAAATAATATTAAATTTCTTATGATTCATTGTAAAATATGATTTAGCCCTTCTAATATGGAATATCAAGTTTTCAAAAGAAATATATTTTTGGAATCATGCTTCCAAATGAAATATTTTTTAAATTGTGCTTCCGACAAATTTTCGCTTCCGAAACGAGAATCGCCTTCATTTTGAAGCTTCCATGCAATCTAGATACTTGGTGCTGATGACATACACGAGCAAGGCAAGCAAGCGACACTAGTGAATGTCTCGGTCACAGGCTCACGGCTCATTTACTAAGTAACAAGCAAAACCAGTCTAAAGTCTAAACAAACCAAAATGAAAATGATGGCGTTATCAATTAGTCTAATAATACCGCACGGCTTTCACGTTCTTACTCACGGCCGACTTGCATTTTTTATGTTCGGAAAATATGACAATTATTCAACGATGCTGAGAGGTTAAAAGTCAACTTTTTACCTTCACATGGACTATGGAGAGCAAATAAATGGATTGAAGTCATTGAACATAGAGTCGTCTCTGTCAGGTTAGTCAAGAAATGATACTGAGGGTTTGTGTTTCTAGTCATATCAGAAGTAATACCAAACACAATACGATTTTGGTGAACCTGGCCTATTTTGAATCATCTTCAAAGTTAATGCGGAGATCATATAAATGGTTGAAAACTATTGGTATTTGTTGATATTGATTTAGGCAGTACACGCTGGTCCAGAGTTTAAACGCTTTTATGAGGACAATCGCCTCCACGAACAACGTTGCCACAATTAATATGTATTGGGGACACATGAGCCACCATGCGGAGCAATGCCATTGCCATCGACAGTATTAGAACAAGCCATCATGAACTGATGATCATAGCCATGTCATTGCAACTGTCCAAAGCATTGAAGAACAACAATTTTGTGGTGAGAGGGACATTTTTCCGAGATCAAATTTTCTCATATAGTTATGGTTGTGCATGGTACGGGTCGGGCCAATTTTTTGTTGTCCCTATCCTTATTTCTAACGGGACGGATGAAACAGAATTTGACATTTTAAAAGTCTGTCTCGATCGTCCTAAAACCTGAATAGGGTGGGATGTCACAACTCCAATTTTGGGCTCAAATTGGAATGTCAATTTAATACCCTATGGGTGTGGGAGAAACTACCTACATATATGTTTGCACAACAATTAAATCATCAAAGTAGTTACTTTTATAGAAGAAAATAAAAAATAACTACCGTAAAAAGAAATATATTTCTTTTAAAAATCTTATCTAATTATTCTTCAATTTTTATTTTTGCAGTAAAAGAGATATTTAAGGGTGAATTCAACTGATTGTAGGTAATTATCAGGAACTTTTATTTTTACTTTTTTGTTTTAGTAATCAATTTATTTTTACATTTACATAATTGATCATAATTAATTAACTGTTTATTTAAGTTTTTAAACTTTGGAGAGTAAAATTGTAAAAGAAAAAAAACTCGGTTGACAACGTGTGCTAGCATAATAAATAGTCTAGATTTAACAATAAAACCCGAATATGATGGGAGTCATGGATGGGAGTGATGGGACATACCAAAGCTCGTTCTCAATATAAGATAGAAATAGTTTGATAAGACAAGTCTATATCTACACAAAATAATACCGTTTTACTTGATGTTCAATTAAAAACAGTAAAACTACAAGCAATTTTATTTCATGTTTAATTAATATATTTAGTTCATATTATAAACAGTGTGATACTTTGATAGTTGTAGGGTGATTTTATTTTTTGGTCGAATATAATTAATCATTTGATAATTTAGTACATCAACTCTTAATAAAAACAAATGATAAAATAGAGAAAATATATTATGCGCGACATGACGAATGTATTAGGCGAACAAAATCAAGACCCGATCTCATCCCTAAAAAGGGAGACGGGACATAATAGTGAAAATTTTAATTTTTATCCTATCTCGGCCCTTCCAGGATCTAGCCAAAATCGAGTTGAATTTAAAATTTGCAGCATTCGTCCACAGTCCTACATATATAATACTTGTTAATCAAACAAATTAAAGGATCTACTTAAAATCCAAGATCAAAAAGTAAAAACAAGACCCATGGAACATCTTATGTTGTTATGCAATGGAACTCAAGGCCACCATTTCAAATCCAAATCTAACAATGATCGACCACCTCGTCATTCTCGTCTCATTATAGTAAGTAGTTCAAACATCATTTTTTGACACAAAGACTAGCTACCCATTTTCAACAGTAACACTCCTTTTCATTTCTGATGAGCACATCCTTAATTCGGATTAGGCTGCTATGCATCTTAGGACTAAGCATTCTTGGACTATTTTTTAGACGATGCCACATGTCACTTTATGAGTGGTTATTATTGTTAAGGTATTCCAAGGTTGACTGAGCTTACATTAAGTTGTATGTGGTGGATCACACCACCTTATAGAGACAATCACTTGTCTCCATTATATCTCTGCTACCGCAAAAAATCACCTTCGTCACCGGCTTCATCCTCCCTCTCACTCGCTCTGTCACCCTCCTTCACCGCAAATCTGGACACCCAAAATTACTCTGGCAACCCAGTAACCAAGAGATCGACCTCTTACCTCGGTCCTCGTGTCGCATAGATCTGAAACTTGTTCTTGCCCCAAACCGTGCTTGCATTTTTCATTGATTCTTCTTTTTGATCAATCAAAACCCTGAAAGAAAGGAGCATAGCCCATCGCTAACGTTGCTCAAAATTCTCAAAATTATCAATCTTGCTTTGTAATTAATTTATTCAAATAATCAAATTTTCATTATCAGAAATTCAAATTAACCACAAATAACAAAGCTGAATAATCCGAGATTGAGTCAGTCTGACTTTATGAGCATCTTAATAATCTTTGATCGAAATTGGAGGGAGTAAGTAAGAAACAAAAAAATTGGAGTACCTGATTTGGTGAAATTGAATAATTGAGTTGGCGAAAGAGGGACTCGATCGCATTGGGCAACCATATGCCTCTAACTTTGCGCGCTCTCTCTCTCTCTGAGAGACGCACACATAATCTGAGGTGTGTCCGAGGTCGATAATGAGCGGCGGAGAAAGAGGTGTTGCGATATTCTGGCAGTGGATGTGGAAACCAGACATCTGTTCTTTGTGCATAGACAAGATCACAAGCACTGAGTTTATCATAAACTCAGTCAGTAAGCTCAACAAACTTTAAAACAAGTTGACAAAAGAACCAACAGTAGATCGACATGTGTTAGTTTTGGAAAATAAACCCGAGGTGTTTAACCTTGGGGTGCATTCTAGAATTTTCTCCTTAATTCGACAGAGATTAACGAACAGTTGGCTAAAATCCGAATCATAGAACATTATTAAGAAAAGACTAAGGCTATGTTTGAGAAAGTTTTTCTCATAAGAAAAGTAGCTTATGACTGAGTACACCGTTTGGTAAACTCAATTGGACCAACTTTTCTTATAGGCAAAATGAGGTTTGTGAACTATTTTAAAAAGCTGTTCTGGAGGTACTTTTCAAGAATTTTTACTAAAAAAAACACGGATAAACGGTACTTATTAATGAAAATTTGGCGCACTTTTAAAAATATCCCTTTACAAATTTTTATTAACACGGCGGTTTGTCCTGTATGTTCCTCTGATCTCTTCGTGTGTTGTGTGTTGTGTGTTGTGTGTTGTGTGTTGTCCCTCTCTTCCGGTCATTTTTGAAATCAGAGAAGTCTCTCTTCCAAACACTCGTATACTCGTTTTTTTAAGCTACTTATTTTCATAGAAAAAAAAAACTACTTTTCTTAAAAAGAAAAACATAATAAACATAGCCCAAGGTCCTCTGTATGTCCACGTCAATCTTCCCTTCCCTACCCAGGTGATCCGCATCGAGACGAGTCAAGTCTCGACAAAGCACAGTCGGCCCACAGAACCGTCTCTCCCGTAGTTTTCCAGGACCCCACCACTTTCCAGCTATGCCCTCATTTTCCGTCCATTTAAAATATACATATCTTTAACAAACCCCCTCTTTTTTTAACTCTATAAATAACATACCCAATCATCAACGACCGCCGAACCTTCTGAATCCAACGGCTTATACTTTCCACTTTCTCATAAAAACTAGTATTATTCCCCAACAAATTAAGATTTTTTATTTATTGAAATAAATTAAAAAATGGAAAATACGAAACGAGAACCCCCCCCACGTCTCCCACCGTCTCTCTCATCCTTCCCTTTCTTCTATCTCGAGCTTGTATAAAACTGTCTTCTATTTTCTTCCTTCTCCTCCGTTCAGAATCGTCCATCAAACCCTAAAATCGAAATCGTCTTCTATTTTTATTATTTATTTTCCATTTTCATAATCGGAAAACGCTGATCCAGATCCGATCCGATCTGGAGCGTCTGGAAGACCTAAAGCCATGTCGTCCCTCTCAGAACCACCGCCGCCGCCGTCTCCAGAGATCCAAATCCGGTCGGTATGGGCCGACAATCTCGAAGACGAATTCGAGAAGATCCAATCTGTGATCGACAGATTCCCGATGATCTCTATGGACACGGAGTTTCCCGGCATCGTTTTCCGGCCAAACGCCGAGGATCCGAATTTCAAGCGGCTCGATCACTCCGCCGCTAACTACGACGTCCTCAAGGCCAACGTGGACCGCCTCAATCTCATCCAGGTCGGGTTGACCCTATCGGACCGATACGGGAATTTGCCGGACTTGGGATCGAAGCACAAGTACATATGGGAGTTCAATTTCCGAGACTTTGACGTGGGGCGTGATCCCCACGCGCCGGATTCCATCGAGCTTCTGAGGCGGCAGGGCATCGATTTTGATCGCCACCGGAATAAAGGGATCAACTCCATCAAATTCGCCGAGCTGATGATGTCATCCGGATTGGTGTGCAACGACGAGGCGACGTGGATCACTTTCCACAGCGCGTACGATTTCGGATACCTGGTCAAGGTGTTGACTCAGCAACCTTTGCCGGAGGATCTGCCCGGATTCTTGGAGCGCGTGAAGGTGTTCTTCGGCTCCGGCGGGTACGACGTGAAGCATCTGGTGAAATTCTGTGCTCATCTCTATGGTGGATTGGATCGGGTTTGCCAGGTTATGAATGTGGGCCGGGCCATTGGCAAGAGTCATCAGGCCGGGTCGGATAGCCTGCTCACTTTGCACGCTTACCAGAGGATCAAAGAACTCTACTTTAGCGAAAATGGCATAGCGCAGTACGCCGGTGTTTTATATGGTCTAGAGGTTTCTCGATAATTTCATTGGAATCTACTTCTTATAGATTTCTCTCTCTCTCTCTCTCTCTCTCTATTAAGTAAATTTTGTATACAGTTTGCTTTATCAATATTAGTACGCTTCCATTTATTCTTTCTGATTTGAGCTCGTGCATTTCGTTTAACTTCTTCTAGTTCTCTTGGTTAACATATGTGTTTCCGGCAGTTTACTCTGGATTATAAGCTTTAGAATTTGGACAATGTAGGGTGTTTTAATTGGTCGGGATGGATTACGAAATTTAGAGGAGATGATAGGAAAAATGAGCTATAGAATTCTGATGGGAATGGATGATTAGAGGTATATTTATGGCTTGGAAGGGGTTTATGCAATTGATTTGGACTTTCTTGGCTTGCTAGAAATGACCATAGTTGTTGCATAGCAATGGGTGAGATGAGTTAAATGAAATACTGATTGGATCGCTTGATATGTACAAACAAAATACTTCACAGTGCACACTTTGGTTTTTCTCCATGTCATTGTCATAGGAATCACTGTAGAGTCATCGTCACAGGAAAGACGATTAGATGAGTATAATGAAGGTTGAGGTGGATTCTATTGGTCTTTATAAACACTCATTCTAAGGCACTCTTATTAGAATTCTTCTCCAGGACATTGGCATATGAGTATGCGTGATTCTCTTTTGGAAGACTACTCGATCCAAGAGGTTGGACCTATGATGTGTGGACAAACCAGAAGTACATGTGGTGACAATGACAAGTGTATTCTCTATTTGCTTTTTTGGTTTCTAAGTCTAAAACTGAAAGACTAACAATCAATCCTTTCCTCTGGCCTCTGTTTATGGATTACAGCCACATCTTGTCAATTCACTAACAATTATTATCATGCCTTGTTGCATTTTGACCTGAAAACCTACTGGAAGACCAATGAGCATTACATTACACTAAGCTTTCATTTGCTGTTTTCTAGAACAAGTCCTTAAAGCAGAGATGCATCACATTGATATGTTGACCCCTTTAAATTGTCCATTGCTTCATTTTCTACTCTGATGAAATAGTAATGAAAGTGCAAATCATCTTAGATTTTTGTTATGTAAGGTTTTGAAGTTTGATCATCTTATGTGCTGAGATATACTTCATGCATATATTCAGGCAATGCCCTTACGGCTTTCTCAGTATGAGTTTTCTTTCTCACATAACCACTAGCCAACTTGATAAATCTACTGTGGTTACAAACTTTAAATTGACATTAAAGTAGAACTATAATAGACTGTTCACTCTAATATCTACCAGCAAATTATTAATCATTATATGTTGTTCTCTACAAATGCATAATGCATCAGAAAAGTTTTTTCATCACACTGTAAAGACATTAGCACATTAGTAGCAAACAAATATCTATACTTGGTACTCAGTTTATGATGGATTGTCTTGTTATTTGCCTAACAACGCTAAGAGAGAATTTTTATTTAGTAATTAATATAATACACAAGTTCTCATTGCCTTAAAAGGCATCTGTATTTCTGTATCCATATGAAGTATTATTGTTTCATCTACTATAAAATCTTTGGTTTTTATGGTGCTTCTCTTATAGAGAGTTCCCTCTATACCCATCTTCTGATATTGAATTATTTTAGCATGATATAAAACACCTCCATGATGAACCTTATAGTTGCATTTGTCATATAAGCACAAGATATAATCTATCTACAGTCCTTTGCTTTCTAGTATTTGCAGGACATTGGTTTTGAAGGTTCCTCGACTTGTCTTCTGTGGATGTCTTGAAGTCTGGTGCCAGTTAGAATGCTCTTATGCCAGGTTTTTGTTCATGACTCTACAACTTCTTTTGTATTCTTCATCCATAGCATCAAAGCTATGGTTGGTGACCATGAAAGTATATTTTTCAAAAAATGTTGATGGTTTAGGCAGAGATCAGTACTCAATTTTCATGCTAACTATTAGTTTATTACTTCAAATTATAATTCTCCCAAATCATGCAGTATCCTTTAAGAATTAGAGATACATTCCTAAACAGAAGCCGCTGCATTGTATCCCATAAGGAAGTGCGAGTGAACAAAGGGTGTAGTTTGATATCTGACATGGGTGTAATAGTGTGGGACACGAAGATCGTTGGGCAGTTGAGAATTGAGAGAGGAAATTGAACAGATAGATGGCCACATGTTCCATAGCATGTGTGTAGTATTTGTCTTTGTTAAATCTGTTATACTTTCATGCATAGGATTTGGCTTGTTGGTGGGCCTGGTCATTATTCTAATTTTACGAGCCAGATTCAAGCAGAATTATCTGTATTTTAAGTATCCATCTTGATTTTATGGAATCTTAGTTGGGCATCAAGGAAGAAAAAGGGCTTCAAGATGGATGCTTAAAAAAGTGGAATTAATGGGTGTTGGTCTCTTTCATTGTGGCTGGGAAGGTTAAAAAAAGTGGAATTAATGGGTGTTGGTCTCTTTCATTGTGGATCGACTATGTCTGGATCAGGTACCAGAATTCCGGAATGTCGAATGTTGATGGGAGTGTTTCCCTGACTGGCTTGAGGTGGGGCTGTGGTTAACAGCTCAAATTTTTTGGTTGGTTGTTCTTTCCCCGTGTGCTAAATTAGTAGATCAGCATGCAATGGACGTGACGAGTTGTGAAGAAAGATTTTGGCAGCCTTATAGATCCTTGTTTTATAGCAGCAACATATGGGCGGGAATAAAAGGAGGTATGGAACTATGTAAGAAGGGGAATACTGATCAGAGAGTGATAATAGTCCATGTCAGGTTGCATGTATAAGTGAAGAAATGTTTTGGATCTGTTTGAATTAAGTAATCGAAAGCATGTAACAGCAATTCTGGAATGACTGACTCGTTTACAATGAAATCTCGAGTCTTTGTTTACTCAAAGTTGAGCATAATTGAGTGTTCTGAAAACTTTCAACTTAATGGAAAATTGAGACTTGGATAAAATCAAGTTCTCAAGAAATTTGGACCAGGCTTACCTTAACAAATAATCTGTAGTCACTATGGATTTTAAACATAACACATAAGAGCTATACCTAATTTGAAAACAGAATTTTTAATGTCAAATCTGTGATCATAGATATTCTGATTCCCCCTTCCCTTGTCAGTAAAGTTATAATTCTTCTTTGTTGATTCATTTACGCCTCCAGTCCCTCTACCCCTCAGACCATATTTTCTGAGGTTCGCAGTTTCAGTATATTTACGGTACCAGAAAGCTTCTCATCCAAAACAAATCAGTGTGGGCATTATGCATTGTAAATTGGTCTCAAACTGTAACTTATAGTTATGTATTAACGATTGAGTAGCCAAGTGTGACTTCTATGAAACAAGCTTTCTAAATATACCGACATTAGGCATGAGGCTGTGGACTTATTTGTATGTCTGCTAACATTCTCTTATTTTTTGTTCATTCCTACTCATCAGGTGTTATAATTTAAGTTGAATTTTTTTATTGGTTAGATATGAACCCTATTAATGGTTCATCTCTTCTCACTGTTATGCTATTTATCTCCGATGAAAATTTGAATAGATATGGAAGTCTGAATTTTCTTGTAGTACCTATATTTTTTTAATTTATGGCAGCTATTGATAATAAAGAACCAACAGTTTGTTCTAAAATTTCTTCCATCCTGGGGGTCACGTACATTGTATACTTTCAAGAATTCTAATTCTACCCAGACTGGATCTACTGCCTTTCATGCATCTGTTGAATGCTGTAGGATACCAATGCAACTGCTTACATACATCAGTAAGTGTCTAACTTCGGTTCATACAAAGTTTCCTCACTTACACGGTATTCTTTCACTGCATGATTGTGGGGGGGGGGGGGGGGGGGGGGTGGAGGGAATTGTGAACCGATTCATTGTTTATTTATATTTTGTATCATATTTGAAGATTTTTTGTTGCAAGCTACTCATTTGAGTCGTTTTTAACATGTTTAATAACATAAGTGTGATTGTAGTTTGAAACATGAAATGAGCCCATATATTGTCTTCTTGTTGTATTGTCATTCTACAAACAGTGCGGTTTTGAGGGACATTGGCCAGCGTATCTTGTACGTCTTGGAAGCCTTGTGATCAGGTTGAGTTTTCACATCAGGTTCATGGTCCTGGCCTGTAACTTTGATCTTGTAAGAGTCTCTAGCGTGCTCTCATATTAGTAGATATGATCTTGTTATGCCTATATTCTGCAAGTCTGTAGGATTTATTAAGCTGTCTTGATTTTGGTTGCTTGCTTGCTTCCTTTTTGGGTCATTGCTCTTTTATTAATAAACCAATAAACAATGTGTAATACGTAGATATGGGAACATATTGGTTAAATATGAATAAGTTGGAGCCACTTGGGAGCGGACTGGATGAGGATAAAAGGAACAAGTTAGGGTTTTAGGGACAGGCCCAATATTGATGTAAATGTTGTCTCGACTAATCCGAGGTGGGGCTGCAGTTGATATTAGTGAGATATTCCTGGGAAAATTATGATGATGCTGTGGTATTGTCTTCCATCTTTGGTTTGTGATCTTTATAGTTCAGTTGTTAGAATAGACAAGAGCTGCAATGTAGTGGATGTGATTTGTTCTGAACAAGAGGATGGTTGGCTGTGGCATATTACTAAGCAGAGAGATGTCAAGGTGCCAATTATAGGAATCACAGGGGAAAGGTTTTGAGTCCTTAATAATCTTGGGTTGAGTTGAAATTTAGGGACAATTTGCAGGCTCGCCTTATTGCGCCGCCAAAGACGTATAGAACAATAAAAACAGGTAATCTGATTGTTTCTATAAATTATTATTCAGTAATAGGATCATACTGAAGCAGTATATCCTGGTGTGAAGCTAATGACTGAGGACTTGTGGTAAAGAACTATGGTTATACTCTGATAAGTTTATTTTATGGTTCTGCTTATCAGCTATGGTTAAGCTGACTAAAATTATGCAAAATGTTATATATATTTTTTTTCTGCAGAGTAGCAGGTTTACATGGCAGCCACATGCAATTTATCAAGTCCATGTTCTTGGGACTATGGCAAAACAAAGAGGTCATATGAAAACAACCTGTAGAATTTGGTCCCCATCAGAAAGGAATGAGGGATAAGGTGGTCCTCCTCTCAAACCCTACCTCCCCATAGAAGTTTCAATAACAACAGTCCTAACTCGAAATGCCATCCTAAATACCCACACATCTGAAGTTTATGCAAATGATTTTGTGTGTTTAGGAAGATGTAAAGGTTCTTTAGAGTCGGTTAATTAAGGTGCTAATGTTTTGTTCTTTTGACAGTTTGAGATTGTCAATGTCACTCCTCGACTAGATTGGCAACGAAAAAGAGAGGCAGGAACCATGAAGGCTAAATGGTGGGAGCAATGCTCTGCGGATTGTTGTGCTCCTCTATCTTGGTATGGGATCTTGTTTCTAATATTAATGGAATCAAGCAGATTATGAGATAAAAAAATAATTGTGGTGCATGTAGTTAAAGGACCACCTGGCAATCGAGAGATGCAACCCAGACGGATGCAGTGGCAATTTTCTGGCTTATTCCTGTAAGTGGATTTTGGCAACTATGCATCACTTAAGATTATAAGTTCTGTTGCATAGTCCTCCAGAGTTAACTGGATAGCATAATAATATGAAACTTGTCACTGTTGATGGTCCACCACGCCATGTAGTGATAACTTTGAACTGTTTTGAATTCTTGTCTCTTTTGGGTCATCTTCTCCAAAGATAGTTCTTGAATGATTAATTACTATCGTGAAATCCTGATTGTTCAATAAAATGACTTATAGTTGTCCAATCATTCTCTAGCAAAACATATCCTGTAATATTGCGAGTTAGGAGGTGATAACTCAAATTTTGTTGATGTGTTGAGAGGACCACCATATACTACAAAGATCATTGCCATGGACCCTTTGATGCGTATTGAAAACATCTAATTTGCGACTGTTCCGACTTTTACCAGTAATTGAATGTTTTGGTGATGCAAAGTTTACCTTTGCGATCTTTTGTGACAATGTTGCCGCCAGGTGAATGCTGCCTATAAATGTGAGATATTGTGGTGGTGCTCAAAAGCTTGAGTTGAACCATGTTAGTCTCTTTAACCCTTGTGTTTGTTAACTTCCGTGTATCAGGATGTGTCACATGGTAGAGAATCTCTCACCGAGTGTTGAATTGTTCTAATTGTACGCAGACATCCAATATTAACGACATAAAAGATGTGAGGTTATCTGTTTTATCTATGCTAGGCACCTTTTCGAAGGCTCCAACCATGTGTCGGATGGGAGACTCATTAATGGTACATGTGGCTAGATTGAGACGATGGATCAATCTAATCTACTGGGAAAATAAGAGGGAAGAATCTATGCGAATGAAATTAGCAGGTAGATCACTAGATGAAAATAGGTCTGCGGAGTCAACAAGATCCATAGGTGTCAACCATAGCTAGCTTTGACAGTCCAACATATAGTTGAACCCGCTATTGAGGCTAGAACAGTGGTCGTGCCGACCATGGATTACTCCAACTTCCAGAGTTCCAAGACTTTTTGGTCTAGTCTGGAAGGCTTTATGTTGCAGTTGATGCTGCTGCTCAAGTTATACTTGGAAGCTGCTGCTCGTGTTTAGTAAAGTGAAAAGCTGCTTATTTCATAAGTTGCACCGGTAAGCTGTTACTTTAAGTTGGCAAAAACGCAGCTTTCATAAACTAGTGTATGTAACTGAAGCAGTTTGAGTTAGACATACCAAACTTTTGGATGCACAGAACCAAACCCTGCATTCAGCATTTCACTTATGGTTCGTTTTCATTAAACAGCAAAGAGAAACCCCACCAATCCAACTAATGAGATCAAAGCAGTAATAAATGAGGCCCTCTCTTTCTCAAGGTCAGGGGTCTCTCAATCCTGCTCTACTGTAATGTAATATTGGTTGGGGGGGGGGGGGGGGGGGGGGGTTGGTGGTGAAACTAAATCGTAATATTTTTTTTAGGTTCGGTTTTTGATTTTTCAAATTAAAATTGTGACTATTTGGTTCAGTTTAGTTTGAATTTTTCGGTTTCTTTCGATTTTTTATATGATGTATAACAACTAATTTTGTCAAAAAATAACTAAAAAGTTATCTATAAAAGTTTTATTTTTAAGTCGCATAATATTATATTATGTTTATATGAAAGAATTTGTAAAGAATTACGCATAATATTAGGATTTTAGAAGTTTAAGTTTATTATATTACATATACTTATATAATATATTACAAAATATTCAAAATGATGTCATTTTTTGCATACTTCAGTTTTTCAGTTTGGTACGGTTTTTGTAAATAAAAAACCAAACCAAACCAAATGTTTCGATTTTTTTCGGTTTCAATTTTTATTGGTTCAGTTTGTATCGGATTCGTTTTTTTTTTTGTCACAGTTCGGTTTCGGTTCAGATTTTTTCGGTTTTCGGTTACAATTTCCCACCCCTACATGATACATATTCATCCCCGCATGCTCCCTCTTCTCTCATTTCCTTCCAACAGTTTCCCGCCATTTTTGAATTTCATCTGTTTCCTTCCAGCTCGAACTAAGAATCAGCAGTTATTGATATCACCCACCTCTGGAAGGATTTACTGTATCGTGTGGGGGATTTAATGATTGAATGTGTTCCAGTGAGTCTAGGCTACAGGGCCAAAGACAGTAATGTGACTATGCTGATTTTTATTATAACAGTTTGAAAGCTGGTTATGGGAAAGAATCAAGTTGCAATCCCCCTACGAAATCTATGATCGATGATGGAAAAAAAGTATGAATGTGCGTGGTTGAATTAAAGTCTCGTCCAAGTTAGTGTAACAAGTGAGTTTTCCCAATTAGGATCGACTCATTTGATATAACTTATATACTGTATTATTTTTTTACAGGACTACGTCACAATTTTTTCACGAGAATCAAAAACAAGATTCAAAGTCTACCCCTTGAAGTTGGTGAGGAAGAGGACCTAACAAAGACGAAGAAAACAAAGACGAAGAAATCTTGGCAATTAAAATATATCTAGCTAAACGATGAGCCGTATAATTGACTTTGCGAAAAATAGGTTTAATAAAACAATTAGGAATTAGTAGTATGCAAACTTTTAATAAAATCACAACAAAATGTGTTTACTGAATTATAAACGTGGTCAGGAAAATGACTAAAATGCTTGGTATCGACACTCAATGAAATGATTCTCAGGGCTAGATAGTCGCTGGGATGACGCCTTTCACCTTAAAAAAAATGTCTTTTGCTAATAATAAGAACATTAGGATTACTAATAAGAACAATAAATATATATTGTATGAGTGGCAGTAGTAATTGGAAGTAAAACATCTCGGACTTTAATCATATTATCAATCTTTGGGTATAGTTTATTTCTCTAGATAATGCGAGTAAAATTGATTTTGTTAATTCATTCGGAAGAGATGCCCCGAGTCAAATGTTGTAATTTTTGGCACTTAAAATGATCACGTAAATAAATTTAACAAATTCAAAAATTCACGATCCAATTAATCCATGATATAAATGCAATTATTGTCTTAAAGGGTAATATAATCCAAGCTATAATGGATACTTCTTCCTTCGTCAATCCATTTTCGTTCCCTTTATCCATCATATCATATTTTCTGAGTCAATAGTAAAGATTGAATGATTCCCTATTTTAGATGATGGCTTGCAAAACCAAATAAATTACAAAATGGATGGATGGGCAGAGAGAGAGAGAGATAGAGAGAGAGGAAAAGAGAGAGATATATGTAATGCGGAGGCCGGCCATGAATACCACACACGGGATTATTAATGTGTGTGGTACAATTTCTTATAATCAAAAAACAACTCTTCACTTTTTCAGATATGAGATTCCAAATGACTCGAATCTAAATCACAGTAGAGAAAGTCCAAATGCTTCCTAAACACAATGAATCATTCTGGGCCAAGATTGGATAATCATATATAATCTTTGTTTTTTTTGTTCTTATTTAACAATGTCAACAAGTAAACTTTATTGACATCTAAATGATCAAAAGTTTGATTAACTACCTTGAAGTCTCTAGAGAAAAAACCCTAGCGGTGCTGCTTTACACTAGCGACTAGGATCAAATATCGGAATTTCTATCCTTTAGATTTCCGATCAGTGTAGTCCGAGCCCTAAAGGCAAAGACTCGTTCTCGCGATCCAGGAGCGATCAATCATAATGAGGCACTTAACAATCTTATCGTGGAACTGCTATGGTATCTTGAATGGTGCAACTCAGAATGCTTTGGTTACGATGGCTAAACAAAAACAATCAGATTTAATCTTTTTAATGGAGACATTAGCGGCATCAAAGGAAGCACTAGTACCAACTCGGCGTGCCCTAGGGTATAAAGGGATGTTCTGTGTTCCTCAATCGGTGGATTGTAGAGGACTGATCATGTTTTGGAAGGAGAAGATTCACTATAAATAGAAAACATATTCGGCACATCATATTGATGGGGAAGTACTCTTCCCGAACTTGAGTGAGAAGTGGAACGACTGGGGTTTATGGTTGGCCAAAACCAGAAAATAGGGAAAGGACCTGGGCTATGATCCACGATTTAAAAGGGAAAAGTGACGAAACATGGGCAATGTTTGGAGACTTCAATGAGGTCCTGGTAAGAGTAGATAAGTCAGAGGGAGGATTGAGGAGCAGGAATGCAATGTGAAGATTTAGAAGGGCATTTGAGGATTGTGGAGTCCAGGATATAGGATTCTACGGAAGTAGGTTCACATGTGCTAATAAATTCACAAAGGAGAGACTTTATAAAAGTACTTGTAATTAGGCTTGGAAGGAAATCTTTCTGTTCTGCAGAGTCACGACATTACATCTAGGCACTTCTGATCACAGCCCAATTTTTATCGCAGGGTACTCTATCAACTTAAGACATGGAAGACAACAAAAATTATTTTGATTTGAGGAGATGTGGACTCAACATGAGGAGTGTTCCAATATGATCCAAAAATGGTGGAATTTGATCCTACATGCCAATCCTAGAACTAGGGTTTCAGAGAAGATCAAGCATACAGATAGGGTGCTATTGGAGTGGCATGAGGGAGTTTTTAGGCAAACGGAGAATGAAATCAAGGCGGTAAGGGAAAAGTTGGATGTTGTGATGAGGGAGCCATTCTAGATTGCTCAACATGAGATCCTTAAGGAATTACATGCGAAGTTACAATTCTTGTTGGGCAGGTAGGAGACCTACTGGCGACAAAGATCAAGGCAGCTAAACTTCAAAGATGGAGATAGGAACACACCGTACTTTCATCACAAAGCCTAAAAAAGGAGATCCAGGAACAGAATTGTGGGCTTAAATGATGAGAATGATCAGTTTCAAATTCAACCAGAAACGGTTCAATAGATTCTTGTCGACATTTTCCAAAAAGGGTACACCACGGAAGGGATTGGCCAAGAAGCGTTGTAAGTTATTCTACATTGTATCAATCCGTGAGTGAGTGAAGAGATGAACGTGAACCTTCTTCGAGACTTTTTGGATGAGGAAGTTAGAATTGCTTTATTCCAAATGCATCCTTCAAAAGCTCCAGGACTTGATAGTATGTCACCTTGTTTCTTTCAGAAATATTGGAGTATTGTTGTAGCTGATGTGTGTGCAGTAGTGTGAAGATTTCTTGGAACCGGTGAGATCCGAGCAGAATCAAACTTTACGCAATTATTCTTACTTCTAAAGATCAAGGAGTATAATTTACCAACACAGTTTCAACCCATTGCTTTATGTAATGTAGTTTACAAAATTTGCTCGAAGGGTTTGGCCAACCGATTAAAGGGTTATTTGAATCAGATTATTTCTCCTTTGCAAAACACTTTTGTTCCAGGCTGAATGATTTCAGATAACACTGGTTGCAGCAGAAGTTATACATTTCATGAATCACTTGGACAAGAAGGAGGAAGGTTTTTTTGCATTGAAAATGGACATAAGCAACGCTTATGATAGGCTCGAATGGAATTTTCTAGAAGCTATGATACAAAAGATGGGATTCGATCCTAAATGGGTGAGCATGGTGATGAGTTGTCTTACTACGGTGAGATATAAAATTCTAGTTAATGGAGAACAGGCAGACTATATCACACCTACAAGGGGAATCCAACAAGGAGATCCGCTTTCTCCATATCTTTTCTTGCCATGTGCGGAGGGTCTATCGACCCTGATTAGTGAAGGCGTGCAAACAAAAAGAATTGAAGGTCTTCAATTTTTTCCAGGTATCCGTATAATCCATCATTTGTTGTTTGCTGACGATAGCTTCCTATTTGGTAGAGCCACAGATGAAGAATGTACATGATCAATTTTGGTCAATCTGACACACTTATGAAAGAGCTAGTGGACAACATGTGAATCTAGAAAAGAGCTACATGATGTTTAGCAAGAATGTGAGAGATGATAAAAGGGTCCAACTTTCAAACCGACTAGGGGTGACTTTGGTGGATCATATTGAGGAGTATTTGGGGATACCGATCCATGTTGGTAGATCTAAAAACCAACTTTTCAATTTTCTGAAGGAGAAGCTGACGAAGAAGTTAGTGGGTTGGAAAGAAAGTTTACTCAGTGCTGTAGGAAAAGAGATTTTAATTAAGTCAGTTGCTCAAGCTCTGCCTCAATATGTGATGAACTGCTATCTGATTCCTAAAGGGGTTTTCGAGGATTTACAATAGGTTTGTGTTGATTTCTTTTGGGGGGATATGAAGGGAAAAAAAGAAGATACACTGGAGATCATGGGATAAGATGTGTGTCTCTAAATTTGAAGGAGATATGAGGTTTAAAAATTTATATGCTCACAATCTAGCAATGCTTGCTAAGCAAGGCTGGAGGCTTGTTACGCAACCGAATTCTCTGATAGCAAGGTTATCAAGTCTTTATACTGCAGAGAAGAGAATTTTTGGAATGCAACTCTAGGGAGCTCTCCATCATATGCGTGGAGAAGCATCTTGGAGTGTCGGCCGATTCTCTAAGCAGGTTGTTATTGGAGAGTAGGGGAGGGTAGGGGAGGGTAATATCAATATTTGGGAAGACGATTGGATCCCGGACTGCCCATCTTATACACTTCAAGAACCTTCTATTACTGAAATCAGTAAGGTATGTCAGCTTTTAAACTCAAATTTACTCTCTTGGAACCAACAATAGGTGTATGATTTATTTCCAGTAGCAGTAGCTAACCGAATTTGTGGTATACATCTATCTCGAGTAGTTCAAGATACTCTATGCTGGAAGCTCGAGAAACAGGGCCATTATTATGTAAGAAGTGCATAAAGGGTTGCAAAAGATTATGTTCTTGGTGATGTGCATGCATTTTCTTCGAGAGGTGCTATATATAAGGATTTATGGAAGGCTATTTGGCATGCAAATATTCCAGGTAAGGTGACGATTTGTATGTGGAGAGCATGTAATGACTTACTTCCCACGAGAGAGGCACTTACTTGTAAAGAGTATACAGAAAACTTAATTTGTGTGGTGTGCAATCAAACAAGGGAATCAGTTGGACATGTTCTGTGTGATTGCAAAGTGGCGCGCAAAATCCTTACGGCACCTCCATTGTTTTTAAACCCGACAATAGGCCCCTCCTTTAGCTTTAAGGACTGGCTTCTCGAAGCAGCAAGGAAACTAGAAAAGAGCACGTTTTCACAGCTCTTAATGATCTTGTGGGGTTTGTGGAGAAACATGAATGAAGCATTATGGAGAAACACTAGGGAAGAAGCCACCCAAGTTATCTTTCATACAATATCCTACCATGACCAATACGTACAGGTTAATGCAAAACCAATCAAAGATACACCTAACAGAAGCTTGGCAATCTGGAATGCTCCACCTTTAGGGATTCTTTGCTTCAATGTTGATGGGGCTTATGATTAACAAAATGCCATTAGGGGTATCAAAGGAGTGGTTCGGGATCATTCATGGTCCTTTCTCGTAGGTTTTGCTCAGAAGATTGAGTTTGGATGGTTGGCATTACATGTCGAGATGCTAGGTATTCTCAAAGCTTTGGAACTTACTATCACATTACCCCAAGTGCCAATGTGTGTAGTGTCCGATTGTGAACAAGCTATCAGAATGATCTCGTCAAGTGAGGAAGATTGATCAGTGCTGGGATCTCTTTTGGAGGATATACAACTGCTTCTCAGAGATAATAAGCATATGATTGTGACATTCAAACCTCGTGGAGGAAACCGAGTTGCCCATCTCCTTGCTCGATTCGATTTAGATTCAAAATCATGTCTTAGTTGGGTTAACGTTACCAACGCTCTTGACTTTATACAGGATGCTTAAGCTTTTGATGTATCTATATTATAAGATTAATGAAATCTATCCTTGTTTCGTCAAAAAACAATGTCAACAAGTAACACATCAAGCCGCGAAGACAGAGACTAAAAAAGGTGGGGCAGAACGACATCTCCACGGAAGGTTGATAATACAATAGAGCCAAAGAGACACCAAAGTTTGAGAGATTGAGTAGAGAGACACATACTTGAATAGTTGGAAAGTGAAACTCGAAGTCTCATTGATTCGCAGTCAACCCATGACTTAGGGTTGTTTGACTTATAAGCAAATGCTCAAGTCTTTCGTGTATTTTGTTTAGGTATTATTTGATTTGTATTGATTTTCCTTTTCACATATATATTTTTGGCCGAATTATTTTGAGTTTGAGGTTCGGAACTCACCATTCCCTCCCATAGGTGTGAGTCTTAAACTTTCTTAAGAGTTGAAGACACAATATTTTTTTTTTTAAAAAGTCAAAAATTTCGTTAAACGGAAATCAAATACAGCCGAGATTGAGACTAGAAAAAAAATAAGAAACAAAGACATTATATAAAGACTAAACAAATGACATCAAATTAGTGTTGAATATCGACGATCACTGGAGACATCAATGCGGTCAGATACTAGATCACTGGTGATACGTTGGCTTTTGGGATGGACAATGTTGCTCCTATCGTCAATGGAGCTCGTGAGTCTAGCACTCTTCTAACTACATATGCGTACATCCATAGTCGTTACGTTCTCACCTTAGGGTGTTAAAAGTCCCCAACAATGAGAGTGTCATCTTGTTACGAATTATCTCATTCGACTCCAAAAAATAAAATCAATGCTTGGATGCTAAGCCTTACGATAAAAGATGCTGGCGTGCTATATAATGACCTAAATGGCAGAAAATGCCCAATTGAACCAAACCCTAAATTCATAGGAAGCCCACATAACTTGTGGGGCCCATGTAATCCAAGGTTGCCCAATTGAGCTAAGCCATCTGCCGGCGAAACGACCTCCATGTTCCTTTACTTCACGGTGACCTCAGTCACGCTTCGCCAAGCCAGCATCTAGTTGTCCACCATCGGAATCGAAGATGATGCGTTCCGTCGCTACCAGGTCAACCCTATGCTAGTTATAACCACAATCAGTAGCACCCTTGGAGGTCGTGATCTGAATCCATCATCTAAATGAGTTCCATTCCACACCAAGACATCAAAACTCACCACCATGGTTCGACGACAGTCGTGGAAGGAGAGATAGAGAATAAGGCATCGGCGTCGAGGCTTGCCGAAGAGTCAGAATGAGTCAAAGAGGCCACACAATGCGATCAGAAGGGGAGGGAGGATCAATTCAATGACATCTCAATCGGAAAGAGAGAGGGAAGGGAAGTTGCGACGAGTCGGTAGAGGCAACAAGGGATTCGTCGTCGTAATTTCTCATGCTGGGTGATCACCTAGGCGGTGCTAAGGATCAATCGTCTTCGAGAGAATTTCGAAGCCGGGGTTTTATGTGATTTTACGGCACAAGACACAATATTGTTGATTTCTAAATTCTAATACGTCCTGGAATCAAGTTGTAAAGCTCATCAGGCACTACTTGCTTATGTGAACAAAAACAACTGGATCAAATTGTTCAATATCAAAAACATTCAAATTCTTTGTGTTAGAAAACATCTAACGTCCGAGAATGCTTGCCTTTGTAGCTACACCAATTAACGTACCACAAAATTTAAGTCCTGAAGTTCTGGTACCAAATATTCAATAGGGCTCAGCTGATCCATGAATAACATTTAAGAAACACCAAAAAAATGAAACAACATTAAATTTTAAAGGCAGGGTTTTATAAATACAACATATGTAAAAAAGACCCCACTGGTTCCTTCCTTATTCCCCCAACCTCCTCTCTCTCTCTCTCTCTCTCTCTCTCTCTCTCTCTCTCTCTCTCTCTCTCTCTCTCTCTCTCTCTCTCTCTCTCTCTCTCTCTCTCATATTTCCATTTTCTTAGTATCTTGTCCTCACTCCTTTAAATAATCTCTTCTATGGCTTCTCCTGACTAAACCATCAATGCCACATTTCACCACCTCCAAATTTTCATTTCAAAAGTTTTGAAATTGAAAACCACCCAAGAAGCTAGCTAGCAAGCAAGCTTTGAAGAAATGAAGCTTCTTCCTTCTCTCTTCAAGAACACAGCAACATCAGCAGCAGGACCAGAGCCAAAGTTGTCATCTTGTTCCTCTACTTCCTCTTATTCCTCTTGGCCCTGGCCCTCTTGTACCCAAACCAGATCCCTCTCCTTCAGAAATATTCCCCGCAATGACATTTTCAAGACCATCAACTCGGCCTACTTCAACACCAACACCCCCGAGTCTCTCTTCACCAACTCATCCGAGGAGGGCTGCGCCAGCTTTTCCACAACGGTAGCGTCCGAGGAAGACAACTCCTCAGGAGGAGGTGGAGGTGGTGATCCTATAGAGACGATGATCAACAAAGGGTTGAGATCAGAGAGGCTCTTCTTCGATCCCGGCGAGAGAAGTTCCATTCTTGACAAGGATTCAACTCATCCAAGCAAGGCTGTTGAAGAAGAAGAAGAAGAAGAAGAAGAAGAAGAAGAAGAAGAAGAAGAAGAAGAAGAAGAAGAAGAAGAAGAAGAAGAAGAAGAAGAAGAAGAAGAAGAAGAAGAAGAAGAAGAAGAAGAAGAAGAAGAAGAAGAAGAAGAAGAAGAAGAAGAAGAAGAAGAAGAAGAAGAAGAAGAAGAAGAAGAAGAAGAAGAAGATGTTGATGTTGATGACGAGGTGGAAGATAATGAAGACATTCCATTCAAGCAGAGTGTGGCTTTATCAATGGACTCACCGGACCCTCATGCTGACTTCAGAAAATCGATGGAGGAAATGGTGGAGGCTCATGGATTGAAGGACTGGGAGCAACTCGAAAAGCTTTTGTCATGGTATTTGAGGGTTAACGGTCAATCAAATCATGGGTATATTATTGGAGCCTTCGTCGATGTTTTAGCAGGTCTAGCTTTTAGTAGTACTAATTCTTGTACTGAGTACTACTCTCCTTCTACTCCTCTTTCTCTTTACAACAGTACTTCTTCTTCTTGTTCTTCTTCTTCCACCTCTACTCCTTGTGTCTCCTCCATAGGACCCGAGGAAGGGTCCGAAATGAGTACCAGTACCATTCCTTGTCTCTCTTCGCTGTTAGAAGCTGAGGAAGAGATCAAGGATGAAGATGAAGATGATGACGATAAAGACGACAACGACAACGACAACGATGAAGCATCATCTTAGCTTAGCTAAGCTATATAGTTAGGTGTACGTCTTTGATGATTAATGGAAATATATATGTATACCAGTAGTTGAATATGATACTGAAATTTAACTTTCTCTTGATGGCTCTCATGTCTTTTTCTGTGTGTCTTTACAAAGGCTAAATCCGTGCGGTGAATGCAAAAGCGGTGTGTAGGTTGCAGTTGCCCTTTTAAGAAATGCATTTATTCCAGTAAGATATAATAGATCGATCATATGTAGATTTTCTTATCCCATATTCAGTAACTATATTAATATGAGATGCATCTGCATTAATTACTCTTTTTTACAGAAGTGGATTTACTAATTCTCTCTGAAAGAACATGTCAACCTTCTTCTGTCGCGCAAACGGTAACATAAATAGAAGACCCCCAGAAAGTGACAGAAGGTTAACGAACGACCTAGCTAATTAGTTAAATTACTAGAATTTCCCCGCATTGTTAGATGAGGAAAACGAGGCATAAATCGATAACTTAATTAACTATCTAGTATAGTTAAAAATTATGCGTGCAAAAAGCAAATTAGGTAAGAGAGTAAAACGCACTTAGCAAATTTTATATATGGTGGCCGGCGGGAGGAAGAAGACATGATCTTCGGTCACGGAGTACGTAGTCTCTAAACCTATACGTATAATCAGCTTTCGTTTTCTATTTTGGGAAGCATTAGGTCACAGTGGAATGCAAAAGAACAAACTCTTTTTAATGCATTATATACCAGACAGAGCTAAAATATATGATTTATGTGGACTGTGGGAGACATCATCAAACTGCTGATATAAAAATATACACCATGAAATGAGATGAACAAAGGGCTTGCTTCAACGGCATTCTGTTATTAATTATGGGTGATATGATTAAGTAACGATCCTGCATCGTAAAAATATATATTATATATGATCAACTGTATCGTTTTGGTATTGCATACTCTTTAACTGATTAGTCGGTGATTAATCGGAATCGGTATTTTTTATTAATAAAATAATATTATAATTATTAATATATTAAAAAATAATAATATAAAAAATATTATTAATTAAAAAATAAAATGATTAAGTTAAAAGAAAATATTATGAAAATGATCAAAATTATTAAACACATAGTTTAACACTCAAATAAAAGCATAAAAATATGTAATTCAAACTAGAAAATCACTCCATATATATGTCCAAATGCTTTATCATCAAGTTAGGTGTCATCTTCGGAAATAAAATCATCATCATCAAAATCTCTATCTTCTTTTATTATAGACTTTTGGACATCATCATCTTCATCCCATGTAAGATCGAATTCCAGATCATCCTCACCATTTTCAAGTAGTCATCCTTGTGCTTAACTAGCATTACTTGTAAGTAGTGGGTCTTTCATTTTTTTTCTTGTTAATGATCTTGGCATTAAATTTCAAATGCAGAAGGTTGTTCAACCTTTTTGTTCCAATCCTATTTATTTTTTTTCTTATGCACCTAAAATGAAATGGAAGTAAAATAGTAAATATATAAGATTTTGGTTTTTAATTTTTGATTTTTTTTTTTAAATTCAGGTCATGTAATCAGTCAATTAATTGGCGAATCGACCGATTATTCGGCGACTACACGGTCCACTGTGTAGAAGGCCGTTTAGATCCGAATCCTCACGTTCTTTTGCCGATTACCGATTAATCAATGATTAATCAGCCGTGTAGATCGTTTTTTCGAACACTGTATATGATCATCGATCTGCGACTCATTTACACTACACCAACTGTAAGTAGAATGAACTATACGTGGGTTTTGATGTTGTTCATCGCTGCCACTAGGTAGTTTCCACATGGGAAGTACTAATGCAATGTGTATAAGAGAGATCAGGGCCCTTGATTTTGAAATAGGAGAGTCATTATCGGTGATAGGAACAATACCAAGGGGTGGAGCTTGGCGAGTTGGCGTGGTCATCCTCCCAGCAGTACTCATTTCATTGCACCTGCAGAAATTATATGCTCGATCATTTTGTTTTGAGAGATATGGTCTTTCAGTGAACACGAACACGGAACAACGTTCATGCATGGTTTTCAGATTCTGGTACCAACGATTTCAGGAAAGAAAACAAACCTAAGCTAGTTCATCTTAATTTTCCGTGGTCAATATGATTTCAGATAGATATTGTTGCGTAGATATGGGAACTTCTCTGTTTCTTAATTGATCGATGACCTCTCGATCTAATATATGACTGTTAAGAGACTTTCTAACTAATAGATGATTCCAACATTCATTTTTCAATCACTTTACATTTCATCAAATTAATTATTAAATATTTAATTATTGTTGAGTATATCACTTTTAAAATTAGTTCAAATTGATAATAGATAATAAATAATTAAGATATTCTTAATTGTCATTTATTTATTATGAACATAAATGGTTTATGTTTAAAAAAATTTAATACGTTTATTCATTTTGTTTTGTTAAGAGAGAACATCTTTAGTGCACGTATAAGGTGCACTTGCACCAAGTCATGTGCATATCACATGCTTTAACGACTTTGTAACATCGTTTGCTTTAATTTACTTTGACCAAAAATTCGTTCTACAATAAATGCGAAGTTACTCACCTAAAACAATCCATCCAAAATTGAATTCATATTATTTTTCGATTAAGAATTCATAATGAGTGCATCGACTATTCACACTTCCAAAAACGCTATTTACACATCTTTTTAAATATTTATCACTAATCGTATTATTTGACCCTTCATTCTTTTTTCTTTTTTGACCACCTTTATTTTTTTATTAAAAAAAGTCATTAATCTAAACTTTTAAGCATTGAAACATAGAACTATGAAATATTATTTGGAATCTTGTAATCCAGATTCATGTTGAAAAACATATAACAACTTTGATCTTAACAAAAATAATTGAAAAATGACTTGCAACTATAAAACTAAGATTGATTCACTCAACTTCAAAAATTTGAAAAAAAAAATGCTACAAAGATTGGTTCCAACTAATTTTAATTTCCAAAATAATTCACCCATATTTTAAGTTTTAGTCATCAAACTCAACTTGAAAATATCAAAAAAAGTTATATATAAATTGAAGATGATGAATTAACACTAAAAACAAGTAATATGAAAGAGAGATTTATTTTCTGTAAAAATATCAACAACCCAGATTTTAGCTATGTAAATAATTATTATTTTTTGATTTAAGGATAAAAGTAGAATTATAAAAATTTAATTTTTTTTAGTGGTGAAAGTAACCATTTTAAAGTTGTTAATAGACGCACACATTCATAGTTGGTCTCTAGCCTCCTATCCCCGTTCTTGTTCTACTCCGAATCCAGCCTCGTCGTTCCTGTTCCAGCCTCATATTATTTTTCCTCAATGTCGACCACCGCAGGGGCCAACGACGGTACGATTCTCATCATATATGGAATGGGTCTTTGATCAATTTAGTAAACTAAGAGGAGCGGAAATCGATTGCATGCTTGATCTGAGAATTTGATTGTCCACTGTGGTTCTGTGGAGTGGGGGAAGGAAGAAGAATTCGATTGGAAAAAGAAAAAATGACAATGGAGGAAGAGCCGTGGAGCTATGCATGCTTTAATCACGTGGACCGGGCTTATCAATTACTTCCTCATCACTTTTTTGTGTCTGTTAGTTTATAATTGTATAATAAATTTTAATTTATATTTTTATTAATTATTCAATTTCCATTCATTTTAACATTCACGATTCTACGTTTTGAAATGCTTCGTTTTGTATACCCACTTTTCGTACTCATACTATTTGGTATATAGAAAAAAAATAGATAACACAAATTTCAAGTATTAATTATAGTTGTGATTTAATCTCAAGTATATAATTGTGATATAGTTTTATGCTGTCAATTTTTAGTGTCATGCGTCGGCTGAAGAATATATCAAAGCGCGAGTAAAGTGACCATTGCGGCTTAGTAAGATAGATGTGGTAAATATAATTTGTATTATTACTAAAATGTACAAATGTTTCAATGAGAGCAAGAAGTTAAATGAATAGTTCGACTATGAGCATAAGAGTGTGCTTAGGTTTGGACAACTACGCACACCACGAACATCATACTTAATATGGACAACTTGAGTTTAAGGTTTTGAGTTTAGGGTATTCGTCAGGTATAGAGACTTGGATTTGAGATTTGTGTTTAGGTAAAGAGTTTAAGGTTTAGTGTTTAAATAGTCGATTTTGGGCATAAGATTTAAAGTTTAGGGTTTGAGGTTTAGGAGTTTAGGGTTTAAAGATTAGGATGTAGGGATATATAGGGTTTAAAGTTTAGGGTTTAGGGTTTAAGTTTTGGGGTTTGAGATTTGGAATTTAGGATTTAGATAAATAAAAGAAATAAAATAAGTAAAATTAAATATAGTGCGCCCAATATATTATTTATTATTCTACTTTTGTTGACTCTTTTTTTTCAATTAGATTTAACCGTGTTAGTTTCGAGGTTTGTACATTTTATTGGTTTTATTAAATGAACGACTGAAATTACATTTTAACGCATTTTCACTTGGTACACTGAAGAATTTTTCTTGTTCAGTATCTTAATCAGTTTAATTTAACATAAAAATTGACAGATATCTACTCTACATATGCATGTGTAATCATCTAATAATAAGCTAGGTTGAAATTATGCATGCTTGTATGTATTGAGACGAGAGAAAGATTGTCTTCAGTGCACCGAGTCTCTCTCGGTGAGAATTGCCTCTTTTTTTTAAAAAAACTCTCCTTTATTTTCCAAAAATCCTTGCCGCCTCTACCCTTTTCTCTCCGAGACCTCCTTCCCTAATATCCCGATATCTATTCTGATTCCATATTCTTTCTCTCCTCCATATTCTCTTTCTCCCTGTAGGTTTTCATGTCAATTTCAGTGACTGAAGCTGGCAGTGCACCTTCCGACAAGGAGGGAGCCCATCCGTATCGATTGGCAACACATTTTGAAGAGGTCAACCTTGACTTTTCCAATGATGAGGAGTGGGTCTATGCTATAGCACGTATTTTTGCTCTTACTCATCGCGCACTAGAGAAGGTGTAATCTTTCAAGATTCGAATGACTGGATTGTGGCGTTATGTTCTTGCTTATGGCAAGATTAGTTCTGGCGTGATGCATACAAGTTTCGATTGAAGTGTGATTGATGTTGGGCTATCAATGGTGGTCCGTGGTTTTTTTAGTCATTAACCGTGGTGGTTGAGGCATTTGACGGGATGTCAGACCCACTGTTTGTGGCGGCGGACCGTGGGCGAACGTGGGTGCTGGTGCAACGGTGGTAGGCAAGCTAGTCGCTTGCGCTCTTCGAAAAAAATAAAATGGTGTCTCTAAATCGGAAACTCCATTGGTGCATATGTCGAGTATGATCAACATCAGCATATGTTGAATCACCGTTCTGAGATAAAGCTTCGTGTGGAGCTTGACTTCAGTCGACCTTTGGTGGTAAGGGAACGTTTTTGCTTATCTGATGCCTATTCTGTGGAGGAAATATTGATGTATGAGAGTCTTAGAGGCTCTTGTCCGGATTATTGTACATGGTCCAGAGGGTTGTGTGATTGTTGGTGAAGAGATGAGTCCTGGAGAAAACAGTAGTGTTTTTAGGGCTACGGCATGATCAGGTGGAATGCGGGATCGGGTTAATGCTATGGTTGCTGCCTCCGATCAGAGGTGGGAATTGGCCCCAATGCAAGGAGTACCGCAAGTTCCACTAGGTTTTGAGAATGGTGGAAATGGGGGACAACATTTTGGGGGCAGTTTGTTAAAGGAAGCTTCTCATCGTCTATGATGGGGGTGTTACAAGCAGTGCATGATTTTGGGAAAACACAACTAGTCAACGGTCGACGGATGAAGGTGATCTCAAATCCTCCGCCGTTGATACCGGAAGGTGAAACAGCTCGTAAGGAGGTAGTGATAGAGGAGGCCCCCGAGGGCGCCTTGACTAGTGAGACCTCAATTTAGGGTAACCCTCTCTTTGAGAGGAACCCCACGAACTCAGTTGGGAGCAAGAATGCAAGGAGCTTATCCATGCCTAGAACCCTTCGGCCACCTCCGAGACCGAGTCTGAGTCAAGCCCCCTGTCTGTTTAAAAGGGATGTGTCCATGTAATAGTGCTTGGAGCCTTTTCTCAAACACTTTTATCTTTCTTAAATCATGTAGTTTTTTGTTGATCCTGGTCTGGGCCTTAGCTCAGATAGTTTATATGCGAAGAGTAAATATGAACATCGTACTTTAGTTTATTGTGCTCAATTTATCATGCTTAGCTTATCGAACTTAGCTTTTTCATGATTTTCTTTCATACTTTTGACTTTTATATCATAGTTTGGGGGATCTGCCTCTGAGTGCCTGTGGCCTCAGTGTGACTCTTGGGATCCTCGATTTTCCAAGCTAATGTTCTCGAGAGAGGCTTAAGGGGATCCTTGGTAACTTTAAGGTCTTCTGGGAGGTGTTCGTAGTTTTGAGACTGCCACCCCATTAGGGAGTGTGCATGCTTATACCCAGGTCTGTACAAAGACTACCGTACTTCAGACCCTTCCCACGACCAAGTCCCTTGCTCTTGAAGCACTCTGCCTTCGTTGGACCCCCGACGCTATCATAAAGACCACATCAAGATTGTCTTCCAGCTTGGATCCTACCTAGGAGACTCATCTGCAGTGTCGTGTTGGAGTCTGTAAAACTCTCTATAAATTGACTTTGGCTTATCCCTAGGGTGTCGTCAGATGTAAACGCTTGGGACTTAGAACGCCCAAAGTGTCAAAATATGGCCAAGTCACCCCTGGGGTGTTTGTATTAATTTGATCACATATATGTTAATCTCGTAAGATCTGACCTTGAGGCTTTTACTAGCCCAAGATTATTGTGAGCCTTTGTGAGGTTTTTCTCTGAATATTTTGGTTTGTCTATAGGTGCCTTTCTTAATGCCCTAACCTCCCCCCCTCAAGATGTCTTACCTTTGGGAGGACTAGCTAGCTCGTAGAGTGAAGATCCTTCCCACAGGAACCAACGTCATCTGTCCTACTCGAGCTCGTTGCCTTTCCTAGGCTTTAAGCTCCTTCTTAATCATATACATCGAACCACAAACTTGTTTAGATAGTTCCATTGTTTTGCAAAGACAAAATAAGAAATCGAATACAAGGTACAATGAAAAGCCTAGTTACTGAAACAAAAGCTTTTATTGAATGATCGTATACATCATACAATGTCTATCATATGAGCAAGGAAGTATCTGATACACCTCGTTAAACCTGCCAACTTGTAAAACAATCGTGATAAAAACCAAGTTGGTTATGAAGAGTACGTGTCCCTTCTAGGCGCTTGCTAGCTTCTGCCTCCAGGTCCTCAGCTCTGCTCTGAGCGGTACTCATTCAGGTAAAAAGCATTCCACTGTTTTTCCACCAAGGCTTCGGTTCTCAGGTTCTCTAGGTCATTGACCCATTGCAGCCCTATCCAACAATTCTGTAAGGTCTCTCCCAGTTTGCCCCTAGTTTTCCCTCCCCTGGGACCTTGGTATTTTCAAACACTTTGCGTAAAACCAAGGTGCCTGGGAGGAAAGCTCTAGGTCGAACCTTTCTGGCATAATAGGCCTTTATCTTCTACTGATAGGAGGCCACTCTGATTTGAGCTTGTTCTCTTCGTTCCTTAATTAAGTTCAACTCGTGCCTCAGGCTTTCTGTGTTGCTTTCTACTATTTGTTCTACCAGCTTGAGGTTGGGGATTTGTGATTGATGGGAACGACAACTTTTATCCTATACACTAAGGCAAAAGGAGTTTCTCCAGTGGGTTTCCTCTTGGTTGTCATGTATGCCCAGAGCACATTTGGGAGATGAGACACTCATTGTCCTTTTGCTAACTGATCGAGCCTCCTCCTGAGACCTTGTAATATTGTCTTGTTCAAAGCCTCTACTTGTCTGTTACCTTAGGGATACCTTGGAGTGGAAAACTTTATCTTGATCTCATACTTGGCACAATAGTCCCTGACCTCTTGGCAGTTGAATTGAGGGCCATTGTCTATTATAATTGTTCGTGGGATCTCGAACCTGCATATGATAAATTTTGAAATAAAGTTCTTTACCTCTATTCCCCTTATTTTTGATAGAGCTTCAACTTCGATCCACTTGGAAATGTAATATGTAGCGACAAGGAGGTATTTCTTTTGTCTACCCCCAGCTTCGATTGGGAACAACCCCTATTATGTCTAACCCCCATTGTGCGAAGGCGCATGAGACTGAAACTGGGTGCAGCTCTTCAGGGTGTAAGGGTGGTTGAGGGGCATACCTCTGACAGGCCTCACAAGCACTGGCGTATTCCATGCAATCGTTCTTCATTCTCGGCCAGTAATATCCCTTAGTTAAGCATCTGACCACAAGATTTCTACCCCTAATGTTCATGCCACATATCCCAGAGTGGAGCTCTTGCATGATAGTTCTAACCTGGGAGGGGTGCACTATTAGCTGGTCTGGACCACTGAAGGACTGTCAATACAACTTCTCGTCTCTGATGTTGTACCTTACTGCATGTTAGACGATCCTTCTTGCCTCTACGCGCCCCTCTGGTAGGGTGCCCGTCTCTATGTAGTCTATTATCTCGTCCATCCAGAAAGGGCCTAGTTGTACTGACATTACGTTCACAATTTCCTCCTCGTCTGTACTCGGGTTGGGTAGATGTTCTACAGGAATCATCCTTCTGAGCGGTAATCGATGTTGGAGGCCAGATTTTCCAAAGCGTAGGCATGTGTATTTTCAGACCTGGGGAGCTACATGATGGAAAACTCTTCGAATCGGGCGACCATTCCCTTTGCCAGTCTGAGGTATGGTTCCAAGGACGTGTGGTGGGCTGCATATTCCCCTAGCACCTAGTTTGCAATCAGTTGCGAGTCATAAAACACCTTGATCTTTTCACGTTCAGCTCTCGAGCAAGACTTAGTCATGCTAGGAGTGCCTCGTACTCAACTATGTTGTTTGTGGCCTTCCACCCTAAAGTTAGGGTCTGTTCTATGATCATTTCATTTGGCGCCTTCAGCACAATTCCTAAGGTTAGGGTCTGTCCCTTGTTCTTCAACTATCCATCTGTGTACAGTGTCCAATGATTGACCCCTAGCACGTCTCTTTCCTCGTCTCTCTCTCTCTCTTCTTTCTTACACCTCTGTTTTTGGCATTGTAAACTCGGCTAGGAAGTCTGCCAAAGCTTGTCCTTTCATTGCTAATCGAGGCCGATACTCGATATCGTGTTGTGCCAACTCGATAGCCCACTTGGTCACCCTGCTTGAGGAATCTGGGGTATGTAAGATCGTTCTTAGTGGATACTCGGTCATAACGGCTATCTTGAAGGCTTGAAAGTACGGTCGGAGCTTGCGTGATGATGTGATTAGGGCTAGTATCAACATTTCCTACTTGGGTTGCAAGTCTCTGGGTCGAGGAGAGCTTTAGATACATATTATACGGGTAGCTTCCCCCCAATATCTTCTCGACCTAGAGCTCCACTTGCTGCTACATTCGAGATTGCCAAATACAAATATAGATCCTCCCACAGTACGGGTTTGCTCAAGATAGGGGAGGGGGGGGGGAATACAAGGTAGTGCTTAAAGGCTTGGAATGCCTTTTCACAATTTCGCACTCCTTTGTCCACAATTTCACCTTGGTCTTTTTGAGTGCTTTAAAGAATGGCTTGCACTTATTGGTCGATCTAGACATGAACCTGCTTAGGGCTTCCAATTTCTCGTTCAAGCTCTAGATTTCTTTAACCGTGGATGGGGACTTCATTTTGATGATCGCTGCTACCTAGTCTGGGTTCACTTCTATGCCATCCTGTGTTACTAAGTACCCTAAGAATTTTCCAGACTCTACTCCAAATGTGTACTTCTCAGGGTTTAACTTCATCCCATGCAGCTGTAGGAGGTTGAAACATCCCTTTAGATCAACCACGTGGTCCTGCCTATTCTTTCTCTTGACTAACATGTCATCCATGTACACCTCCATCATATCCCCAATCAAGGGCTTAAACACCTTGTACACTAGTCTCTGGTACATTGCTCCTGCATTCTTTAATCCAAAGAGCATCACCTCGTAGGCATAAGCACCCTTCTCAGTCACAAATGTTGTCTTTGCTATATCGTCATCTGCCATCTTCTTCTGGTTGTAGCAACTGTAAGCGTCCATGAAGCTGAGGAGCTCGTGACCTGCAATGGAGTCTACCATCTGATTGATCCTAGGCAAAGGGAAGCCATCCTTGGGGCACGTCTTATTGAGGTCTGTGAAGTTGATGCAAACCCTGGGTTTCCCATTCTACTTCTCGATGAGAACCACGTTATAGAGCCCTTCAGAATGTGGAACTTCCTTAACAAACCCTGCTACAAGCAACTTTTTCACCTCCTTTTCGATTATCCTATTATGTTCTACAGCAAAGGTTTTTTCTTCTGTGCTACGGGTTTCGCCTTTGGGTCCACATGAAGCCGGTGCTCGATGACTTTCCTATCAACCCCTAGCATGTCCCATGCCGACCATGCAAACACGTCCTTGTACTCCTTCAGTAGGTCCACCAAGTTCCTGCGCTAGGCTCCGCTCAGCCCTGACCCAATCTTTGCACATCGATCATGTCGTTCTCGATTGAATGGCTTGAGTACCACATCTTCCTCTATCTTCTCCTTGAAAGACAACTCTTGGGGGTTGAGCTCTATGTCTAGCTCATTGATTATATCCTGTCGAACCCTATCCTATGATTGCTATATAGGTGGAGTTGGGGCAACCCTGCCCCCAGTTTTGCCTAGTGTTTCCTTCTTCATGCCTTTGGTAGCCAACACCGTATATAACCTGGTGCTAGCTCTATCCTCTTTGATGATGACAGGGCCCTCTGGTGTTGGATATTTCAGGACCTGGTGGTAGGTTGATGCTACCGCCCTCATCTTGTGGAGCCACTGTCTTCCTAAGATTGCATTGTGAAGGGAATGGGCATCGACTACAGCAAACTAGGCAGTTGGGTTGGTGAGGGGTGCCCCAACTTGGAGGGGAATGATCCCTAGGGTCCTCACCCTTGATCCTTCAAATCCCATGAGGGTCGGGCGGTGGTCTTGGATCGCGCCCATCAGGCCCATTCTCTCTACAACATCCTTGAATATAACATTCACAGCAGCTCCATTGTCAACCAAGACCGACCGTCATGTGGGCCATTCTAATGTTGACAACCAAGGCGTCGTGGTGGTCGTCCCCCTCCTCCGGAAGGTCTACGTCTGAAAGCTCAAGCAGGTTGGTTCTCGTACGAGCCTTGGGCTCACCCCCGGCTCTGAGCCTCTTCGATTCATGCTTCTTCTCCTTAAGAGTTGCCCCCATCTCTCCTTCCTCAGCCATGATACAATTCAAGCTGGGGAAGAGAGTGTCCTCAGGGTACTCGGGGGCCTCGAGAATACAGTTTAGCACATGGTACTTCTCCTCTTGGCTCTTAGGTGGTGGTGGTAAGGTCTCATTATTCCTCTGATGCTTACCATTACCTTGCAGCTTCAACGAATCTTCAAGCTTTTTCTTATACTTCTCTGTCAGGTATTCCCAGCACTACCCCTTGTCTACCAGCTCTGCGAAGTGTTGCTTGAGGATGCCACAATCGACCGTTTTGTGCATGTTGGCCTTGTGGTAAGCACAGAAGTCCCTAGAATCGTTCTTGCTGGTCATCAGGGGTGGCCTTTTGAGCCATGGCTCGTTCTTGATGTGGTGGAGTATGGTTGAGATTGAGATCTTCGTGGGGGGAATAAACGACTTTCCCCCTTGACCGACTGCTTGGTGCCCTGAGGCCTTTCTCTTATTATCATAGATGTTCATTCCCTAATTTATGCTGCTATCGACCGTATTTCTCCTCGTGCTAGTTCTACCTCCAGATGTCTTTACTGCTATAGGTCTTCATGTCCTCTACCCAGGCGTAGTCCAGGGCCTCATGGTAGACAGTGGACAGGTCCTTGGTCTTCCTCCTGATCAATTTACTAGCCAGTTTCGAATCCATGTCTAACCTATTGATGAATGCTGTGGCTGCTATAGTATCATCCTTGCAGTCAACCATTGCGTACTCCCTCCTGAACCTTATGACCCAGTCTCTCAGGCCCTCTCCTTGTTTCATCTTGAGGGATATGAGATAGATCATATCCTTCGTTCCCTCAGCATTACTCTCGTATCTTTTGAAGAAAGCTACTTTCAGACTTCTTAAATCCTCGATCAAACCTGGGGGGGGGAGTATTTCATACCAATGCAGAGCGTGGTCCTTTAGTCTTGCCCGGAACATCTTGCACATCCAAGCATCGTTCGATTAGCTAATGGCCTGAGTACCTGTCAAATCTAGGGCTCCACTTCTTTGGTGGCTCTGCATCCTGGATGAATTGAGCCAGAGGGTTTTGGGACATTCTCCGAGCCCTCTGCTCTACCTCTGATTCCTTCTTGGACATCCTCATTTTCCTTAACTTCTTAGTTTCTTGGTTGGTACAGATGTTGGGGGGGGGGGGGGGGGCATTGTGTCTCCATGAATTCCTCCATCATGCTTCTAAGGGCCGCGACCCCGGAGGGTTTCACGTTTATTGCTTCCTCTTGTTGGTGGTCCTGCACGGCCGCCGGGACCTCCCGTTTCGTTCGCATAGGTGGATCTGAATTGACCAGTTCTTGCTTCTTCAGAAGCTCTACCAGGTTCAGCAAAGTAGCCTAAAAGATAGCCACGGTGCCCGTCGAGACCTCCCGTTCCGTTTGTACGGGTGGATCTGGAGTGACCAATTCTTGCTTCTTCAGAAGCTCTACCAGGTTCAGCAAAGTAGCCTAAAAGATAGCCACGGTGCCCACCAGCTCGTTTGTTCTCTTGGCGGCCCCATCCGTAGACTGTTGTAGTGCGGCCATATCGATCCTCAGATTTATATATCGTTCCTCAACCCAAAGGAGGTCTTAATCGACCTTAGCCCTCCATTCCCTGGCTCATTCGTTCTCCTGGTTTTATCATTCTTCTTCGCTTATGTGCCCTTCGTCCGTAAGGTCTCATGGAAGAACCTGATGAGAGAGGGTGCTCCCATGCTTTGATGCCCCATTGTCGGGGGTGATCTGGTTATTTCCTGCAGGCAGGGTTGTGTCCTTGTCATAGTGGTTGTTCATGTTGGTGTTGTCTTCCATGTCTTTCCTTTCACGAGAGTTAGCCTAGGGTTATGCTTTTAATGAGAGCACCATTTGTGAGAGCATGTTTGTCTCCCTCTAGCTTGAACCTTCGTGAAACTGTAAAACCAGTCAGAGCACGGTGTTACACCGTGCTTAGACCCTCCGAAGCTTAAGTCAGAACTTATCTTCAGAATTGTATAGTGATTAAGGCAGAGTTACGTTACCTGAGACCATGTATGAATGGTCTATATATAGAGATCGTACTAGGTCTAAGCATACTTCTTATCGAACCAGACTACTTTTTATTAGGAAATGAGGAACCCATTAAGGAATGGATCTCTATATCCAAGGCCAATCAAATCTTATGATTACCACAAGCCCTTTGACATAATCACCTCAGATACACTTTAAATCTTACCTTATTCCTTTCAGATTCTGTCAATTCCCCGAGGCCAAACCATATAATCCTTCGTAGTCAAATTGCCCAGCTCTCTGAGGTCCGATCTTACCTTGGGATTATCATGCCACTAAAAAATCAAGAAACCTCTACAAAGTTCCAGATGCTTCCAGAAACCTCTGGATAATTCATTCTCTAACCGGAGCCCTAATCATTCAAGCCCAGGCCTATTTCTGGCCTCCTCTGACCTCATCCAGATTCAGATTACCCAAGCCTATCTTCCCCTAGATCGGGTGGCCAAAATCGACTCCCACAGTAATGAGTCAAAGTGAAACTCCAATACTAGCTTGATATTTACCACACTACTTTTTGGAAGGAAATGTTTGGATGTCTCGTTTATGCAAACTTGTAAAGTTATAGTGATATGAATTTCAACGTTAGGTAAACATTTAAATATAGTCTTGCCATGAAAACATACGACCCCCAAGCTTGGAAGCTAATGTCTTTGGAAACTTGCAATATAAAATGATTGAATTGAACTAAGACACAGAATAAAAAAAAAACTCAGAGCACCGTAATAATAACATAATTTAGTTTGTGATCAGGTGGTGAGTGTAGGCCTTTGAATTGGATGATTATTATGCGTGATGAGATGATCAATTAAATTTCTACCAATTTCTTTTTTATATGTGTGAGAGCAAATTTTGAATGCCCTCAAGCTTGTACCTTATTGTTGAATGAAAGCACCAGATTATAGGAGTTGCCCATGATCGTTGAAGGTTGAGACCTCCTTTCTGAGGTTTGTTGATGATGTGAGATTCCGTATATTTCTTCCCCTAAGCATTCCTCCTTGAAATCTTGCAAAATAAGTCCAAGCACGGGTGGTACCGCGCTTAGACCCTCATATGCTTAAGTCAGTATAGAAATAAGCATAAGCATGTATTAGGGTTGATATCCTCTGCTCCACTTACCTTTGCCAAGCTATGGCCTAATATATATAGTGATCGTTCACGCTCTAAGCATAGTCTATATAGGAATATGACTACATACTTTCGAATAGGAAGAATCTATTAAGGAATAGATCTCCATATCCAGGGCTAATCATATTTCTTGATTACCACAAATATTTTGGTGCAATCCCTCAAGGTTGCGTACTAATATTCATTGTTCCTCAAGGATTCCTCTAGGTCTCCAAAATTCCCCTAGGTTTCCCAAAAATCTCAGGTAACCATTTAGGTCTCCCAATAACGGGACTACTCAAGATTTCCTAGAATTGCATTCTATCATCTTATCTTTTCTCAATCGTGCTAAGGGATTATGACACTTCACATCCATTCGTTCTAAATGCTTCTACACTCTTCTAGATAGTTCGAGATAATTCCAATCGTCCATAAAATACTCGAATATAGCTCAAATCTTTCATCATAAAGGCCCAAGCCGAAAGACCCAATCTTATCGTACATCGAACCAAGAGACCTCCTTGGGGGAACACCATCAAGCATGTATGTGGCCAACTTTGGCTCCTACAAATACCCCCAAGGTATACTAAGTGGACCTTGCGTCAATTGGTGTGGCTTCACACTCCAGGTAATTTGGCCTACAAAAACGTCCAAGTAATAATATTCAACATATTAAATCACTTTAAAAGAAACACATACCTTAGCCATGATCATTCCATGAAAGTAAACTCAATTGAGAGGTTTTACAATCATTCAATCATACCTAAACCTTTTTATTCTTTACACGATCGTTTCTTGTTTCCACAGGTTTTCCATGGTATAACTTAGCATTCCAATAGAAAAATCGTTCACGAAAAGGAGGATAATCAGTTGAGCAACTTTGCTGAACTGAAACCTTTTAGCTTCCTGCGATGATGAGCTCAGGATTGTTTGAAAATCCACTCATATAAACTTCCTGGGAGTCTTCCCACAGCTTGCAAAACCAAATAACTCATAATAACTAGGTTCCCATAGAGAAAACTCAACAAAAAGTCGTCAATGAAATTTTTGGAAAATCCATCAAGGTTTCTGAAAACCCTAGGTTTCCCATAGAAAGTTAATGACCTTTCTAGAAAACTACCAAACTTTCTGGAAACCCCTCAAGGTTTTTGAAAAATCATCTAGGTCTGTATACCCCTTAAGGTTTCGAGAAAAGTCTCAAGGTCTCAGAAAAAACCCTCAAGGTTTCTGCAGATTACGTACTTAGAAACCTTTGGAAAAATGAGTGCTTTCTTTCAAATAAGAACATGCCTAGTAAATCCAATTTGACATATTCCCTCGTGCTCTAAAGGTTTCAAGAAACCACCCCCAACTTTCATAGAAAGCTTGAGGCTTTATGGAAAACTGTAGCATTCCAGAAAAAAATAACTTCTTTTTTTGAGAACTTCTCAGCTTACGAAGTATTTCATCTATTTTTCTTGATCTCCCGGGCAGTATATTTTTTGCTCCCGACCTTTCTAAGGTATTTATGAATAGTATACTTCAACATTTTCTCGAACACAGCTTTCTCAAACAACTAGCACATCTATCATCAAACCTTTCTCTAAAAAATCATCCATTTTTTTTCAAATAATTTGATAAGACCCTCCCCAGATTACCGTAATAATTCTGGATAAGCCTTGCGGGACCCGTATTAGAGTATCTAGCACCGCCTATTCGGTACCAACTACCCTAGCACGAGCAACACAGAACTGCAACTGAGAACCTATACTGAAAAAACAGAAGTTGTGGACTATCATGCCTCGTAGTGTGGACGATCATGACTTCAACCAGCTAACCTGCAATCTGAGCAATTTAAAACAAAGAGCCCAGAGAAAGGCATAAAACGTTAGAGTGAGTGGACAAAATTGTGTGATATGCGTAAAACTGTAGAAAACTGTACCTTTATGCCTTTCCGCTATTTCTGGTAAAATGATGCGAGTTTGAAAGATCATAAAACTACAAGAAAGTGGAGGTGATCGCCCATGTGTTTGCCCTAACCTAGGTCAACAATATATTAATAAAAGAGGTGATGGGATCATCCCAGGTGTTTGTCCTAACCCGAGATGATTGAGGGTCAGACGAAGGGTTTGTCCTGACTTCCCTTGAATCACCGAATAGTTAGAGCATCAATTCAACTAAATATAACCATCACAAACTAAACTTCCAAAACATAAAAGTTCATAAAGCATAAAGTAAACGTAAAGCATAATTAATGAACTCGCAATATGACTAAAAATAAGCATCCGCTCACAGTATTGTGCCGTGATTTCCATCAAGCCAAAACCTGTATGTTGGCACTTTTATGCATCTGTCACTAGCTTCTAACATATCGTCCTGAAACAACAATTATTATTTAATGTCTAATCGTCGAAAATCATAACGAATAACTAAGCTCGTTTACCAATGAGCATGACCGTTGAGAACATCACATTCTCGTATGTCGTACTTTCCATTTTCTAAATCTTGAATCCTTTTTAAAGTCGCAACACATTTCTTGAATGTTAAACGACTCGAGAACATACCAGCATTCAGCTATTTGTGAATTACCTTACGAAGATTTCTCAATTTAGTTCAGTCGCAGAGAAACCTTTCGTGAACAAGCTGGCTCAGTTATTTATGCGGAAGTTAATAAATGGTAGCATTGTATATCAGATGCAGAACATTGTTTTCATCTCTGGTGGCGTTTTCATTCGTGAGAACCTACTCAGATTGTTGTGGTATGCTAAGATTATGTGTATTACAGTTTCTTATAAAGTGTCAGCATTTGAGCAAAATTTGCCTACGATTACTGTTTTCATTTGAATATCAAGATACCATTTTGTTAAGAATTTTCTGATAAGTCAGGTAGTATTTGACTATTTTGATATAAAGTTAGTAAGGAAGTGTTATCAATCTAGTTAGTGAGCCAAAGATGACAGATAACATGCAGATTGTTCTTAATAGATTAAAGTTGTCAGATTATCAGAAATGATTGTGCAAATGTCAGACAGAGTATACAATGGTAATTGAGTATCCCTCTAGCTATCGTCATGGAAAAGAGTTATGCACATTTTTTGGCGTGACAAGTTGTTGTCGGGGTTCATGGAACCATGTGAGATTAGTATGGATATGGGCGTTATGGTTTACCGTTTGAGAAATATTATCAGGGCTGGCATATGTATATATAGTATTTCACATATCGTGGTTATGGACGTATATTCCTAATCCCCTGATGTTAGTATGCCTCAAAAAATTTCCGTTGCAGAGAGCTTCTATTTATGTTGTGGAACCGATGGATTTTCTTAACCGTCGAGAGTAAATCCTCTGGAACATGAATATTTTGTTAGTATCAGTGTTGTACATAAATTATACAGTAAATATAGCCACGTAGCAGCCAGAACAGTTTGTGTGAGCAGTAGCTTCGCTCTCCTAGCAGGTATGTAAATTTCAAGGACGGTAAAGGGGGTGGATTGTAACAACTTGAACCAAAATCTACGTATAAATCAACACGAAATAGAATTATCGCGAATTAGTGGTATCGCGTGGCTTACTAACGACTTTTTCATCAGGCAAGAATTTTTTTTGACTTCCTTCACGAGAATTGTTAAGTATTTAATTCCGAGCTCGTGGGAATTTTCGGGGAATTTTTCAGATAAGCGAGCTATTATTTAACGAGTTTTGAAGTCGGTAGGTGAAAATATTTAAAATGTATTGGTTTAATTACTGATTTATCGTGACCGTCCGATTTGGATTAGATTGAATTGTAGCCGTTGATTTGAGTTATGTATGTGTACGGGTATTTATACGATATTTATACAAGCTATTAAGGGAAAGTTTCCATTTTGGGATAATGGGTTGGTCCGCATTGACCACGGGTCAAACCGACCTGTTTGCACCGTGAACTTCTCGCCGGCGGCGAGGCTTGGTCCGGCCACCTCTGGCCGAGGTCTTGGTTTCAAATTGTTGGGCTCAAGTTCCTCTTTCTTTTGGTTGGTTGATCACAGGCGTTAGTGACCAGAGGACGACGGTGCGATGCGGTGAACATCGGCCGAAATCGGTGGTATTTTTCGCCGGTGATGGAGGCGGCGCAAACGGAAACGATAGGGATCGAATTGATGGGGGTTTTGAATCCCTTGGAATGGTGAGTCTATCCCAAGTGGTCTTGGCCCTTGCCGTGGCCGGATTCCGGCGAACGGAGGAAATGAAATTCCAGTGGGTATTTCGGTTTTCCAGCAAATTGGAGGTTTTCTGGTTTGGTTTTGGTTTTGTGATATAATAGAAAGTTGTTGGGCTTGTCTTGGGCTTTCCAATGATGTATCATTTTCAGGTTTTGGTGCCGAAAGGATTCTGGCGGCCGGCGGCGGCGATCCGCAGCCCTACGCGCCGCCATGCGCGGCGGAGCTCCGGCAATGTGGAATTTTCGACAAGTTTTATGTCATTTTGCTCGTTTTTGCGTGCCAAACGCAATGGTGAGGTCTATATTTGGATGTGAGTTTGATAAATTTTGACGAGTATTTAATCACACAATAATCAGTTTAATTCTCGACAATATTAAATGATGCTTTGACTATCATTTTAATTGCGAGTCGTTTGATATTCGAGATTTGTTTGTGTCTCTTAATAGTGAGGGATTACAGAGAATTGAATTCAATTTTTGGTTGAGTTACTAATTAAATAGAAAATACGTTGTTCGGGAATACGAGACTCGATGTTATTACCCACCAGAAAATAGATATTAATTTTAATCATGGTTTCAAGATATTAAGTTTGCGGGCGTGTCAGAGGAATAATTGCGCCGATCGACAGGTTTCAGCTTTGTAATTAGCCCGATAAAATGCTGTGAGTGGACATTTTATTTTCACTATCGATTTGCGAGTGTATGTTATGCATTTTACGATTATGCATTTTACAGTGATGCATTTACGTTTATGCATTTGTATTTGGAGGCATATATAATTTGTTTTACATAGAGCATAGTCACAATTGTTGCATTGATGCACATCCTCTCCGCTGATCCCCGAGATGCTCCGAGAGGGCCAATGACCTGACTCGAGGATTTATTGAGCACCTAGGAGGGCTAGGAACCTGACCTGGGAAGTATTTGGACTTGTGGTTAGATGACCCGAGTCATAGCCTCCACATATTTTACAGTACCCAGGTGTATCTGGATGTTTATTTTCAGACTTGCATTTTTTTATGTACATTATATATGAAAGGCATATTATTTACAGTTTCAGTTAAAAAGTGAAATATTATTTTCATCCACTCACTCTAACAGTTTTTATTATTTTATGTGCCTTTTTCCTGGGCATTTCGGTTTTATTTGCCCAGGTTGCAGTGTGTATCATGAGGGTGCTGGATGTCGTCGAGGGCATCGAGTCCACGTATCAATTTCTTCAGCAGTAGGATTGGTTCTGTAGTGTGTATCATGAGGGTGCTGGATGTCAGTTTGTCTCTTGTGTTATTAAAGTCACTCTGGATACTGGTTCTGTAGTATTGTCTTGTGAGACTCTTGTGAATAGGTTGTCACTCGTATAGTAGTTGAGTTGGGTTTATCTGCGGAGTGTTAGTTTTCCTTGCAGGTTTTTGGGTGTCTCTTTTACAAGGAAAGTTATGTCAAAATTTTCGCAGAAACTCGTAGATTAGGGTCAGTTGTTAGGGCTTGATTCTAGATTACTAGTTAATCTAAGGTTGGGTCCTTTCAGAAACTCATGTGAAGGAGAGAGAAAAGAGTTTGACCAAAAATGGAAGGTTTTTACTTTCTATTTTTGGAAATTATATTTATACTTGTGATTAACCAAATTTGTAAATTGTACAACTTTTACTGACTGTAATTTCTTCATCGTAACTCTGATTTTAACATTTGATATGGTTACGAACTCTACAGTTTTCCTAAAAAAACAATTCTAAAAAAAACTTAATGAATAAAATTCTGATAGGAAGGTTATTGATAATTATCGACGGTAAAAATTAACTACATTTTTCGATTAACCTAATCAAATCTTAAAAAGAAAATTCTTGGGATGGGATGTTACATAACCAGGATCGTCTCTGAGTAGCTGTAGTCGCAGCATGACTCTTGGACCCACCCCATGGATCATACAAGTACTCACTGATGAGGCTTATGGAGAGCCTCTGTTATTTACTGAGGTCTCCAGGGAATGCTCGTGATTTTGAGACGGTTCCCCACATCAGACTGCTAGCTTAATGTCAACCCTGTATAAAAGGTTATTGTACTCTGGAGCTTCATCATAGGCAAGTTTTTTCATCTGGTAGGATTCCCTGAGCTTTCTTATCCAGAAAACTTCCCCCGGGTGCTATGACGATGAAAGGACCCAACTCCGATTCAGTTGCCCAAATCGGAATCGAACCCCATCTGAAAACGAGAACCAACAAAAACCACAGAAATTTTGGCAGAGTTACGTTACTAACATAGAATTACCATTACCTGCACGCGGAAAATACACTTCATCCTATGCCACAAAAGTCAAACCATGGGCACCAATCCCATCTGGATTTCACAATATATCAACAATAATGTAAAGTAGTAAATATATCTGTACTTTACTGAAATCCGGGGAAGAATCGTATAATATATACAACAGAATACTCAGAGCGACCTCTAATGTATAATCATATAAGTATACCACAGTAGGTAGAACAATAAACCTATTGGAAGAAACAAGGTAGCTCGAGCACTATGCCTCTGACCACGACGTGCGACACCAGAGTCTGAACTGCAAACTGGGCACGGAAACCGAAAAGCCCAGGGGAAAGACATGAAAACTGTTAGAGTGAGTGGACGAAAACAAATGTCTTTCACCACATAATATATATACGTTATAAAAACATATGCGAGTCAAATGCATGAAAATCAAATGGTACGTGAGGAGACGCTGACTCCAACCCACGTACAGAGCATGCATGGAAAATCTCACGGGGTCACTCATGGACACGTCCGTGCTAGTACAGTCCGAATCACGGGATCCCAGACCCACACGTGATTCTAGCCAGAAAGGCCTCGGTTCTGGGGTACTACCCCTCGCCGGTCAGGTCGGGGTACTGCCCCTCCTGGTAGGCCTCCATCGGGGATCAGTCGAGAGGCAAGTGCATCGATACAACAACGTAACTGAGACTGTACTCTGTGTAAACCAAATCATAAACAGTTCGATGCGAATGAATGAATCAATATATAAATGCATATACGTAATGTATATTAGTATAAGCATAATCGTATAACACATGCTCATGTAAAACATAATCTCGTATGCAATCTCATGCTTGTAAAACCATAATCATACTGCATGCTCAAGTTCATAAAATGTATATAAAAGACTCGCAATCAATCCGTGAAAAGAAATTGTCCACTGACAGACTAGCGTAACGCAGTTCGTGTTAACCCGTGATCCGGCGGAAAGTCCCTCGCCAAAAGAACGATCACGAACCCCTGAATAATCACAAAGTTCATTTCTCAGTCATAACTCGACAATTCAAAACAAATCACGAGAAACCACCGTTCTCGGAAACACACGATTCAATTACAACGAACTATCGGAAATCCGATATTCACACCTCAATACCTCGCTGTACTTTCGGACGCTCAATTCGAAAAACGAACCTCCCTACAGCGATCGGAGCGCGATTTCGAGTGAAATGACATGCAACTTGTCGAAAACCCCAAAAAGTCAAAGTTGACCACCGTTGACCGGCGGCGGCGGCGGCGCCACCAACCTGAAATTTTCCCGGCGGAGCAACCACTATTCCACTCCAAATCACCTACTGAGCAACTTTCTCAACTGCATCAAAGGCCAATTCTCACTCTAACCATGTGAATTTAAGCAAAACCGAATTCCAATCAAGATTTCAATTCCAAAATTCTCCATGTACAAGATGAATTCGAACACCAAACTTACATGGTAGCTTCATGGTGATGAGAGCTTCAAAGCCCACTCCAAATTGCAGCTCAATTTGGCCGAAATCGGATCACCCCAATAACCCCAAAAATCCCAAACTTTGGCCGGATTTTTCTTTCTCCACCGTGGACTTCACCGTGAAAGGAGGCCGGCACCACCACGAGGGGGTTGAGCCGGAACCAGCCCTAGGCCGAGCCCTAGGGTGGCCAGAACACCACACGCCGCCGTGGAGCACGCCGTTCCCGTCGGCCTCCCTCTCCCACCGAGTTGACTCGGTCAACTCGGTCAACCTCATAAATGCCACCATCGACTTTCCCTAAACGGCAAGTTCACTATTTATACTTTCCCAAAATGGAAACCTCCATAATTCACTTTTCGATAAACTTCAAATGCACGTAACTTTCGCGTCGTAAATCCGATTCCAATAATTCTCGCGCCAACAAACTCGACTCGACATATTCTTCAATTATCACCCGAAGTCAAACACATTGACCAAACCGATAAAAAAGTCAACGGTTCAAACCAACACATATTTAACCGACTAAATAATCAACAATCGGAAATATTCATAACTTAATCTTTGTACCTCGGAATAATCCTCCGAAAGTTCCCACGAGCTCAAAATTAAATTCTCAACAACTTCCGTGAAGAAGCCGAAACCAAATTTTCGTCCGGTAATTTAGTTGTTAAGAGAGCCATCATTATAACCCGATTACGTCGAAACTTCAAATATTCGTAGTATATTCCTTGGTCGTCCAAATAACGATCTGGAACCGCTCACGAACTCGAAATCACACGTACAACGACTCTCGAGAAGAGACTCAGCTCCAATTCTCGGCCAATGATTTAGTCGTTATCAAGTCCGGCGATTCAAACAATTGTCGGAAATCTGCGATAACACGCAACTCGCGAATTAAGCTGATTTCTCATACTGATTCTATTTTGGGTCGTCACAAATCCACCCCCTTAAAAAATTTCGACCTCGAAATTTCCGAGTCTGTCGACTAAAAGTAGGAGCACTGCCTCTGCATACAGCTCAACTTTCCAGCGGCTACGTCACCGAACAACTCTGACAACAGACCCTACAATAGGAGATATCTATGTACTGTAATCCCTGTACCCTCAAATCTCGAATCTGAACTGGCACCACACAAACGCCAAGTCATCCTGCATAAGGAACTGATAGGGTACAAAACACGTAACACATCTGAAATATAGTTCCGCCACACGGAACACAACACACAAAAGTCAAGACTATAGGCGATGCCGAATTATACGGCACAACACAAACTCGCATATGACCACATCTGGATCAAAACAACATGGCAAATTCATAACTGAGCCTACCTACATCAACATAACTCAAACATCGAACTCGGGCAATTATTAACCTGTTTCCGCTAATCCGAAAGTCTGTGGTAGCACATTCACAAAACGCAAATCAAACGTCAACTCACATCAACTCACTCCAGTACAATGGAGTACAACATCATCCTCAAAACGACATCATGCAACATTAAAACCATAGTGGTCCACAAACTGATGCTGCATGCAATCTCAAACAAGTGAAACTGCTGGTCTCAAATCCTCCGGAACTGCAATACCGAGGTCCACAATATGCCCTCCAAGGTCTGAATAATCCTCAAAGATCGCCCACCAATCTGAGGATAAGAACCAGTACTAACTTGTAATCTGATCCCCAATGCTCGCTGCAAAGCTCGCCAACACACAGTTGTAGCTAATTACCTCGACCAGCGAACTGGGACACAGGTACACCACGTAAATGGACAACCTTCGTCAAACACAGCTATGCCAGCTTGCCACTAGAATCTTTCCCGAAAAGTACAAGGAAACGTACTAAGTTCATCAAATGGTCTACAATGACCTAACAACTGGTACCACAAGTCGAAGTGCATACTGGCACACAAAACCACAGCGACAAACTCCAACTACTAATCGAAAATCCCTAATGGCTGTAACTCTCCGGCAAGTCTCTGCCTCCTAGCCATCGCCAACCGACAAATGTGACATCTGCACACACAAGCTGCTATATTGCTTTTCATGTTGCGTCACGAGTAGTAAACTCGAAGTATCTGATACATCTCTGCATCACTAGTGCCAAATGCGCGCGAAATAATGAGCTTTAACATCATCACACTCGAACTCAGCTCCCATAGCTCGCAACTCGGCTAACACGGAAACTCAAGCCACTCCCACATGAAACACTGAAGCTCCCGACTCCCGACTGAATGCATCAGCAACAACATCCCAGACGGATGATTAAAGTACAACCTCTAACCTTCTTGAACAAACTCAAAGGTGCAGCCATAGTCGTTAGTCGACTCCATCCATCTACACTGCCTCAAGCCCAAATCTGGCCGAAAATGCAAGTGGACGAAACTCAGGGGATCAGTGTACGTCCTACACTGCGCTGCACGCTGTAGCAGTAGTGACTCAAACTCTCTGATGCTAACACAAAGACAGCTACACCCAAATCATACACAGGATTTGCAACTACATAAGGTTTCCACTGCCTGAAACCATGAGCTACCGCTCTGCTACACAACATCAAAATATAACCAAATCCAAATCTCGATGCATCGCCATAACCCACGACCACGAACTCACCACGATTGTCAGGTAAGGTCAAAACCGAAGCAACGGTCAACCATCCAGCAGGAGTAAGTAACTCTCCTCGCGTGCATCGAACCACTCGAACTTGACACCTTCTTCGTCAATCCGAAAAGTGAAGTGGCAATCGGGGAAAATCCTGCACAAGCCGTCGGTAATAGCCTGCCAAACCCAAGAGACTCCCGATCTCTGGTACAATGGTAGGTCAACCCCAAATCAACACGGCTTCAAACTGGTTAGGATCCACGCCAACTCCCTTGGCTGTCATTGCGTGGCCCAAAATCTTCACGTTAACCATCCAAAATTCACACTGGCTGAACTTCACAAACAACAGATTATCTTGCGAAGTCTGCAAAACCACTCACTATTGCTTCAAGTACTAGCCCACACACCTGGAATACATCAGGATGTTGCTGACGAACATGACCGCAACTCGTCCAGAATCGTCTGAACACATGGTCCATCAAGTCCACATGATCTACGGGGGCATTGGTCAACCAAACAACGTGACCAAAAACTCCTGATGCCCGCACCAAGATCCGAAAGCTGTCTAAACCACATCTGACTCATCAACCTCAACTGATTGTATCCGAACCCAAAATCAATCTTCGAAAAGACTGAAACTCTCACAAGCTGATCAAACCACTCGTCAATCCGAAGCGGAGGGTACTTGCTCTCATCTGAAGCGAATCAGACTTCCGGTAGTTAATGCACCACCTTATCGAACCAACCAACATCCGCACAAATAAAGCAAGAGCACACCACGCAGGTACGCTAGGTCACATGAAATCTCTTGAAACCTCCTCCAGCAACTCCTAGAGTCGAACTTGTAGCTCCATCAGCTCCGCGGGCTCCAAACGACAAGACGTCGGTAAAATGAGTCCAGCGCTCGGTACAAGCTCAATGGTGTAGTCGGTCTCCCGAACTGGAGGAACACATGGTAACTCCTCCAGAACACACTTGGAAATTCGGGAACCACCTCAATGTCGCCAATGTCGGGTACAACACCCATAATATTCACAACATGAGCTAAGCAACAACACAACCCGTTTCCACCATCCACTCGACCATCGCCGCGAAACAGTATCTCGGGGAAACCTGGTCGTCGAAACACAACCTCCTTCTCGAGGTACACGAACACAGCCATGATGTGTCGCCAAAAGTCCATACTCATAGTCACATCAAAACCACGATGTCCAGGTATAACAGATTCGCGGCTAAACCATATCCTCCAACAAGGATCTCGCAACCTCCGGATGGATACAACACTCTCCAAAAACTCGGAAGTGGAGATGCAGGTACAATAGCCATGGATATCAAGCAACAGTAACCTTGGAGAAACTCCATCCTCATACAAGGTCGTGGCACGAACTCCAGCATGCTCAACTAGCTGTCCACGTCAATTGCGACTTGCTGATTAACTGGTCAAAAAGGCTACATAGATCAAACTCCAAGAATAGCATCAAGACCTCCTCGTGAACTCTGAGCTGCCGAACCGCTAAAACAACTGGCTGAGGGCGCTCCCTCACAACGTGACCCTCCTAGCTACCACAATGGCAACTGAAAGTGCTCCACAAACACAAGTCACAGCGACACCTGCTGTGAGGAAGGATCACCAACGAACGCCCACACTCATGCCACAGGAACAAGTCCACTACTCCGTGATCTCCACCATCACCAAACAGATCCTCTGCTTGATCTGATGATCCTCAACATAATCGAAAAGGCCACAGCCTGATGAAGTCACTGATCCCGAAGTGTCGGAACTCAACCTCATCAAAATCTCAACTAAGTCCACTTTCCTCAAACCATCACATCGAAAATCGCGTACACCTTTCCTTCTCGACAGCCTCGCCACTGAGTGCAGCACACTAAGCTCCTCACGGTTGTCTCGAGGCATAACAGTCAAAATCCCTATGATGCTCAGGTTCAAACTTATCTTGAACCTCGTGCATTACTTCCTCTGCAGCCACATAACTCGTGCAAACAGGGATAAACAAATGGACAATGCATCTCTGCCTCAGGTGGGTAAACACACCACATTCGATTGCTGGGTAGCTTGATAAAACCATTACCGTATAAACATCACCCTGAATGTAGGCCATGGAGTCACAACAGGAACTCACACAATATCAGCCCACCAAATACAATGATCTGACTCAAGCAAACATCAACTACCACAATTCTCAGCTCTGAGGCAACATGTAGACGCTCATACACACACAACCAGGCAAACCGTGCCACACAATTCTCTGAACTCAGAATACTCATCCAAACCCACAATCCTCTGGGAACTCACGCGTCGATTGATCCTCAATAGGATCCACAACCGTACCGACACGGAAAGCACGTCAAGGAGGCATCCTAATGAATAAAACATCGTTCATAACAAGTAGAACGTAATCATGGAACTTCAAATATTTAAAAGTATACAACACCCGGAGTATTGATGAGTATCCGCCGGCCGGTCGGGTCACCATTCCAGACATGCTGTACATTCTCAAATACCCTTAGTAAAAACGACTACAGAAGTCTACAGAACCTATAACCTAATGCTCTGATACCAAGCTGAAAGGACCCAACCCCGATTCAGTTGCCCAAATCGGAATCGAACCCCCCCTGAAAACGAGAACCAACAAAAACCATAGAAATTTTGGCAGAGTTTCGTTACTAACGTAGAATTACCATTACCTGCACGCGGAAAATACACTTCATCCTATGCCACAAAAGTCAAACCGTGGGCACCAATCCCATCCGGATTTCACAATATATCAACAATAATGTAAAGTAGTAAATATATCTGTACTTTACTGAAATCCGGGGAAGAATCGTATAATATATACAACAGAATACTCAGAGCGACCTCTAATGTATAATCATATAAGTATACCACAGTAGGTAGAACAATAAACCTACTGGAAGAAATAAGGTAGCTCGAGCACTATGCCTCTGACCACGACGTGCAGCACCAGAGTCCGAACTGCAAACTGGGCACAAAAACCGAAAAGCCCAAGGGAAAGACATGAAAACTATTAGAGTGAGTGGACGAAAATAAATGTCTTTCACCACATAATATATATACGTTATAAAAATATATGCGAGTCAAATGCATGAAAATCAAATGGTACGTGAGGAGACGCTGACTCCAACCCACGTACAGAGCATGCATGGAAAATCTCACGGGGTCACTCATGGACACGTCCGTGCTAGTACAGTCCGAATCACGGGATCCCAGACCCACACATGATTCTAGCCAGAAAGGCCTCGGTTCCGGGGTATTGCCCCTCGCCAGTCAGGTCGGGGTACTGCCCCTCCTGATAGGCCTCCATCGGGGATCAGCCGAGAGGCAAGTGTATCGATACAACAACGTAACTGAGACTGTACTCTGTGTAAACCAAATCATAAACAGTTCGATGCGAATGCATGAATCAATATATAAATGCATATACGTAATGTATACTGGTATAAGCATAATCGTATAACACATGCTCATGTAAAACATAATCTCGTATGCAATCTCATGCTCGTAAAACCATAATCATACTGCATGCTCAAGTTCGTAAAATGTATATAAAAGACTCGCAATCAATCCGTGAAAAGAAATTGTCCACTGACAGACTAGCGTAACGCAGTTCGCGTTAACCCGTGATCCGGCGGAAAGTCCCTCTCCAAAAGAATGATCACGAACCCCTGAATAATCACAAAGTTCATTTCTCAAAGTCATAACTCGACAATTCAAAACAAATCACGAGAAACCACTGTTCTTGGAAACACACGATTCAATTACAACGAACTGTCGGAAATCCGATATTCACACCTCAATACCTCGCTGTACTTTTGGATGCTCAATTCGAAAAACGAACATCCCCACAGCGATCGGAGCGCGATTTCGAGTGAAATGACATGCAATTTGTCGAAAACTCCAAAAAGTCAAAGTTGACCACCGGCGGCGGCGCCTGCAACATGAAATTTTCCCGGCAGAGCAACCACTATTCCACTCCAAATCACCCACTGAGCAACTTTCTCAACTGCATCGAAGGCCAATTCTCACTCTAACCATGTGAATTTCAAGCAAAACCGAATTCCAATCAAGATTTCAATTCCAAAATTCCCCATGTACGAGATGAATTGGAACACCAAACTTACAGGGTAGCTTCATTGTGAGGAGAGCTTTAAAGCCCACTCCAAATTGTAGCTCAATTTGGCCGGAATCGGATCACCCCAAAAACCCCAAAAATCCCAAACTTTGGTTGGATTTTTCTCTCTCCACCGTGGACTTCACCGTGAAAGGAGGCCGGCACCACCACAAGGGGGTTGAGCCGAGCAGAACCAGCCCTAGGCCGAGCCCTAGGGTGGCCGGAACACTACACGCCACCATGGAGCACGCCGTTCCCGTCGGCCTCCCTCTCCCACCGAGTTGACTCGGTCAACTCGGTCAACCTCATAAATGCCACCATTGACTTTCCCTAAACGGCAAGTTCACTATTTATACTTTCCCAAAATGGAAACCTCCATAATTCACTTTTCGATAAACTTCAAATGCACGTAACTTTCGCGTCGTAAATCCGATTCCAATAATTCTCGCGGCAACAAACTCGACTCGACATATTCTTCAATTATCACCCGAAGTCAAACACATTGACCAAACCGATAAAAAAGTCAACGGTTCAAACCAACACATATTTAACCGACTAAATAATCAACAATCGGAAATATTCATAACTTAATCTTTATACCTCGGAATAATCCTCCGAAAGTTCCCACGAGCTCAAAATTAAATTCTCAACAACTTCCGTGAAGAAGCCGAAACCAAATTTTCGTCCGGTAATTTAGTTGTTAAGAGAGCCATCATTATAACCCGATTACGTCGAAACTTCAAATATTCGTAGTATATTCCTCGGTCATCCAAATAACGATCCGGAACCGCTCACGAACTCGAAATCACATGTACAACGAATCTCGAGAAGAGACTCAGCTCCAATTCTCGGCCAATGATTTAGTCGTTATCAAGTCCGGCGATTCAAACAATTGTCGGAAATCTGCGATAACACGCAACTCGTAAATTAAGCTGATTTCTCATACTGATTCTGTTCTGGGTCGTCACAGACGAATTCCCACAAAACTCAAATTGTAGTTATCTTATCCTTAAGGAGTCACCAAGTGAATACGCTGAGACTTAGATGCCCTTGGTGCCAGAATTTGGCTCAGTCTTACCCTAGCTAGGTATTGACATTTTCTTTACTCGTATTAGGTTTGATGACTGTCGTCTCAGAAGCACCTAAACTTATGGGTTTTTCTCTGAGTGTTATGACCTAACCATGAGGAACTGCTTTGATACTCCCAACCCTTCTTCCTTTAGGATCGAATTGCCTAAGGAAGGTTTGATTAGATTGTATGGGAGAATATCATCCATGGGAGCCAACATCGTGTGCCCCACTTAAGCTCATGCTCCTGGACACCAAGTCCCTTAAGATCGAATGAACAAATCGTAAACAACAATAAACAAAGCAATGTACTAAAATAAAAGCTTTTATTGAATAATCGTATAATTGTACAATGTTATCGAATAAGCAAGGAAGTTCCTGACACGCCTCGTTAAATGTGCCAATTCATAAAACAATCTTTTTAAAAACTGAATTGGTTAGGAAGAGTGCGTGCCCCTTCTAGACGCTTGCCCGCTTCATCACTATGGGTGAGGTGTCCTTCGATCGAACACTTGCAAAACACTTTTTGCAAAAACAAGTCATTATTACTTAATCATACGTAATCAATCCATCTAATAAACTGTGCAAATAAACCATGAAATCCATCATTTCGAGGGATGAAAATAATTTAGGGATAGTTAACGGAGCTTGTCCCGTGGATTCCTTCTCCTTAGAGGATATGATATCCTGCTATTATGGAAACCTTAAGGGAATGTTATGATCTCGAGGAAACCTCGAGGGATTACATTACTGAGAACCGCACATCAATGGATTCACTCAGAATAGTCTAGCTTTCAAGGATGGCCAAATTCAATGCCCACCATTGCCCCCCCCAGAAATTACATATTGAATGCTCGAGGACTTTGTGTGGCTTCGTAAAAAAGGCGTCTCCTCATTTAGCATCATCTTCTCCACATGACATGAGAATCTGCAAAACTGAACCCTTAAGATTTCCTTCGATTTCTTAGGTTTCCTTGAGCTCTTTTGAAAAATTGATAAACTTTCTTGTAAACCCTCAAGGTTTTTCTAAAAACCTTGAGGTTTCCAGACTGGTGTTGAGCATGAAGTTTTTCCCGCTTCTCGTAGTCAAGGTCGACCACATGAGGCTTCATATAAATCATACAGATAAATAAACCAAACAGATCATCGTGCCTTAAGAAAACCTTTGTACTTCACATAATTCATCATAGTCCAGCTCTTGCTATAGTTCTGAGCCCATGCATTCCATCGTTCTCCACATGGTCCTTATGTTTAATTCAATAATCTACAAAATGAATCAGGATGCAAAGGGAATATTGTGACGACCCAGAATAGAATTAGCAGTGTAATCAGCTTAGTCCATGAGGTTATGTGTAATCACAGATTTCCGACAGATAATTGAATCGCCAGACTTGATCACGACTTAATTATTGGCCGAGAATTTGGGCTGAGTCTCTTCTCGAGAGTTGTTATATGCGTGATTTCGAGTTCGTGAGCGGTTCCGGATCATTATTTGGACGATCAAAGAATATAATATGAATATTTGAAATTTCGACATAATCGGTTTAAAATGGCGGCTTCCTTAGCGACTAAATTATCGGGCGAGAATTTGACTTTGGATCCTTCGTGGAAGTTGTTGAGAATTTAATTTCGAGCTTGTGGGAACTTCCGGAGGATTTTTCTGAGTTACGAGGATTATGTTATGAATATTTCGACCGTTGCTTATTTAATCGGATAAGCATGTGTTGGATTGAACCGTTGACTTTTTATCGAATTTATTGAAGTGTTTGACTTCGGGTGGAAATTGAAGAATATGTCAAGATGAGTTTGTTGCCCCGAGAATTATTGAAATCGGATTTACGACGCGAAAGTTACGGGTATTCGAAGTTTGTCGAAAAGTGTAATTATGGAAGTTTCCTTAAATAGCAAGTATTTAATGGGGGTTGCTGTTTTGGGAAAGTCAACATCCATTGATGTAGAGTTGACCGAGTCAACTTGGTGGAGGAGGGAGCTCGACGGAGCACCGTGGCTTGCCGGCGGTGGCTCGCCGTCCGGCCACCCCAGGGCTCGGGGATGGGCCCATTCTACTCGCCTCGACTTCCTCTTCATCTTCCCGGCCATCGTCGACGGCGTGGGACGCCGGAGGGGAGTATTTTTCCGGTTAAAAGTTTAGGAATTTTGTGAGTTTTGGTCGTTCTTTTTCCGGCCAATTTGAGTGGCGTAAGGCACTGGGCTTTGAAGCCCTCATCACCACGAAGCTACCATGTAAGTTTGATGTTCCAATTTTGCTTGTGCTTGGAGAATTCATGGATTGAAAGTTTGGTTTGAATTCGGTTTTGCTTGAAATTGAGCTAGTTAAAGTCAAAATTGATCCTTGGTGTAGTTATGGAAGTTGCTTGTTGGATGATTTTGAGTGGAATAGGCTTTGGTCCGCCGGGAAAATTCAAGTTTGGGTGGCGCCGCCGGGGGCGGCGGCGGTCAACAATTGACTTTTCGGGGTTTTTGACAAGTTGCATGTCATTTCGCTCGGAATCGCGCCCCGATCTCAGTGGTGAGGTTTGTTTTTCGATTTGAGCATCGGAAATTATAGCGAGGTTTTGTGATGTGATTATCGGATTTTCGACAATTCGTCGTAATTGAATTATGTGTTTCCGAGAATGGTTGTTTCTCGTGTTTTGATTTGAGGTATCGAGATATGATTTTGAGAAATGGATTTTATGATTATTCAGGGGTTCATGATCGTTCGTTTGGCGAGGGATTTTCCGCCGGATCACGGGAATAACGCGAATTGCGTTACGCTAGTCTGTGAGTGGACATTTCTTTTCAAGGATTGATTGCGAGTCTTTTATATACGTTTTACGAACTTGAGCATGCAGTATGATCATGATTTTTATGAGCATGTGTTTTACGATTATATATATACGAATATGCGTATACGAATATACATACATATACATTATGTTTTATGCATGTGCATAAAAACTATTTATGATTTGGTTTACACAGAGTACAGTCTTAGTAGATGTTGTTGTATCGATACACTCGCATCCCGGCTGATCCCCGAGGGTACTTACCAGGGGGAACTGTTTCTTGTGCCGATGTAGTTTCGGGTGGAAACAGATATCCTGACCTGTTGCCTTTCTGGCTAGAATCACGTGTGGGTCTGGGATCCCGTGATTCGGACTGTACTAGCACGGATGTGTCTACGAGCGACCCCGTGAGATTTTCCATGCATGCTTTGTACGCGTGAGGAGTTAGAGTCTGTCTCGGGTACCATTTGATTTATATACATTTGACTCGCATATGTTTTTATAACATATATTATTCAGCGAAAGAGATTTATTTTCGTCCACTCACTTTAACAGTTTTCATGTCTTTCCCCTGAGCTTTTCGGTTTCCGTGCCTAGTTTGCAGTTCGGAATCTGGTGTCGCACGTCGTGGTCGGAGGCATAGTATTCGAGCGATGTTTCTTTTATGGTAGGTTCTTAGTTTGGCCTACTATTTGTATATCTATATTAGAAGTCACTCTGAGTATTCTGATGTATATTTTTATACGATTTTACCCGGATTTCTGTAAAGTATAGTTATATTTATTACTTTACATTACTGTTATGATATTGAGAAATCCGGATGGGATTGGTGCCCACGGTTTGATTTTTGTGGCATAGGATGAAGTGTATTTTTCGGGTGCAGGTAATGGTAATTCCGCGTTAGTAGCGTTACTTTGCCGAAATTTTGATGGTTTTTGTTGGTTCGTGTTTTCAGAAGGGGTTTGATTCCGGTTTAGGAAACTAAATCGGGGTTGGGTCTTTTCAGCTTGGTATCAGAGCATTAGGTTATAGGTTCTGTAGACTTCTGTAGTCGTGTTAACTAAGGATATTTGAGAATGTACAGCATGTCTGGAGTGGTGACCCGACCGGCCGCCGGATACTCATCAATACTCCGGGTGTTGTATGCTTTCAAATATTTAAAGTTCCATGATTACGTTCTACTTGTTGCGAACGATGTTTTATTCATTAGAATGCCTCCTTGACGTGCTTTCCGTGTCGGTACGTTTGTGGATCCTATTGAGGATCAATTGACGCGCGATTTGCCAGTGAATTGTGGGTTTGGATGAGCATTCTGGGTTCAGAGATTTGTGTGGCATGGTTTGCCTGGTTGTGCGTATATGAGCGTCTACATGTTGCCTCAGAGCAGTGAATTGTGGTAGTTGATGTTTTGCCTGAGTCAGATAGTAGCATTTGGTGGACTGGTATTGTGTGAGTTCCTGTTGCGACTCCATGGCCTACATTCAGGGATGTATCGTTCATATGTTTGTTTCCGTTTGTACGTGTTATGTGGCTTCAGAGGAAGCAGTGCACGAGGTTCGAGATGAGTTTGAACCTGAGCATCAGAGAGATTTTGACTGTTATGCCTCGAGATAACCGTGAGGAGGTTAATATGCTGCACTCAAAGGTGAGAATATTGAGAAGGAAAGGTATACGCAGTTTCCCATGTGTTAGTTTGAGGAAGGTGAACTGAGGTTGAGTTTAGGCACCTCGGGATTAGTGACTTCATCAGGCTGTGGCCTTTTCGATTATGTGAGTGTCATCAGATCAAAGCAGAGGATCTGTTTAGTGGTGATGGAGATCACAGAGTAGCGGACTTGCTCCTGTGGCATGAGTTTGGGTGATCGTTGGTGATCCTTTCACGCAGCAGGTGTCGCTGTGACTTGTGTTCGTGGAACACTTTCAGTTGCCATTGTGGTGGCCAGGAGGGTCACGTTGCGAGGAAGCACCCTTAGTCAGCTATTTTAGTGGTTCGACAACTCGGAGATCACGAGGAGGTCATGATGCTATTTCTGGAGTTTGACTAATGTAGCCTTTTTGACGAGTCAATCAGCAAGTCACAATTGACGTGGGCGGCTAGTTGGGCAGGTTGGAGTTCGTGCCACGACCCTGTGTGAAGACAGAGTTTCTTTGAGGTTACCGTCGCTTGATATCCATGGCTATTGTACCCGCATCTCCACTTCCGAGGTTTTGGAAAGTGTTGTACCCATCCGGAGGTTGTGGGATCTTTGTTGGAGGATATGGCTTAGCCGCGAATCTGTTATGGCGGGATATCGTTGATTTTGTTATGATGTTGGGTATGGACTTCTTGGCGACGCATTGGGTTATGTTCGATGGTCACGAGAAGGTGGTTGTGTTTCGACGACCAGACTTTTCCCCGAGATATTGTTTTGCGGTGAGAAGAATATTTTATTACCATGTGAGATTTCAGCGGTGATGGTCGAGCGGATGGTGGAAACGGGTTGTGTTGTTTGCTTAGCTTATGTTGTGGATACTATGGTTGTAGTGCCCGACATTGGTGACATTGAGGTGATTCCCGAGTTTCCAGGTGTGTTCCGAAAGAGTTACCAGGTATACCTCCAGTTCGGGAGACTGACTACACCATTGAGCTTTTACCGGGCGCTGGACTCATATCACCGGAAATTTGTCGTTTGGTGCCAGCGGAGCTGATGGAGCTACAGGTTCAACTTCAGGAATTGCTGGAGGAGATTTCGTACGACCTAGTGTATCACTATGGGGTGCTCTTGCATTATTTGTGCGAATGTTGGATGGTTCGACGAGGTGGTGCATTGACTACTGGAAGCTGAATCAGGCTTCAAATGAGAGCAAGTATCCTCCACTTCAGATTGACAATTGGTTTGATCAGCTCAAGGGAGCTTCAGTCTTTTCGAAGATTGATTTCGGGTCCGAATACCATCAGTTGAGGATCAGCGAATCAGATGTGGCCAGGATAATTTTCGGATCACGATGTGGGCATCAAGAGTTCTTGGTCACACCGTTTGGTTGACCAATGCCCCGCAGCTTTTACGGACTTGATGGACCGGGTGTTCAAACAGTTTCTGGACAAGTTTGCGGTCGTGTTCGTCGACAATATCCTGATTTACTCCAGGAGTGTGGGCCAGCACCTGAAGCAATTGCAAGAGGTTTTGCGGACTTTGCGAGATGATCAGTTGTTTGCAAAGTTCAGCAAGTAAGAGTTTTGGTTGATTAGCGTGAAGATTTTGCGCTACGTAATGTCAGCAGAGGGAATTGGTGTGGATCCTAACCAGATTGAAGATGTGTTGATTTGGGGTTGACCTACCATTGTACCAGAGATCGGGAGTTTCTCGGGTTTGACAAGTTATTATCGGCACTTTGTGCAAGATTTTCTCGGATTGCCACTCCACTTTCCAGTTTGACGAAGAAGACGTCAAGTTCGAGTGGTCCGATGTACGCGAGATGGGTTACTTACTCCTGAAGGAAGGTTGACTATTATACCGGTTTTGACTCTACCTGACGATCATGGTGAGTTCGTGATTTATGGCGATGCAACGAGGTTTAGATTTGGTTATGCTTTGATGCTGTATTGCAGAGTGGTGACTCATGGTTTCAGACAGTAGAAACCTTATGTAGTTGCATATCCTGTGTATGATTTGGGTGTAGCTGTCCTTATTTTAGCATCGGAGAGTTGGAGACACTTCTGCTACGGCGTGCAGCGCAGTGTAGGAGGTACACTGATCATTTGAGTTTCGCCTACTTGCATTTTCGGCCAGGTTTGAGCTTGAGGCGACGTAGATGGATGGGGTCGATTAACGACTATGGCTACACATTTGAGTTTATCCGAGAGAAACTAGTGTTGTTGCTGATGCATTCAGTCGGAAGTCGGGAGCTTCAGTGTTTCATGTGTGTGTGGCTCAAGTTTCCATGTTAGCCGAGTTCCGAGCTATGGGAGCTGAGTTAGAGTGTGATGATGTTGAAGCTTGATGTTTTGCGTGCGTTATGCACTAGCGGTACATAAATGTATCAGATACTTCGGGTTTACTACTCGTGACGCAACCCGTAGAAGAATGTTGCAACTTGTGTGTGCAGATGCCACATTTGTCGACAGGTGATGGCTAATAGGCAGAGACTTGCCGGGAAGTTACAGCTATTGGAGATTTCCGATTAGAAGTTGGAGCTTGTCACTGTGGATTTTGTGTGCCAGTACGCACTTCGGTTGGTGATACCGGTTGTTGGGTCTTTGTGGACCATTTGATGAACCTAGTTCTTTTTCTTGTATTTTCGGAAAAGATTTCAGTGGCAGGCTGGCATAACTATGTTTGGAGGAGATTGTCCATTTTCATGGTGTACATGTGTCCCAGTTTGCTGATCGAGATAATCGGTTACAACTGAGAGTTGGCAAGCGTTGCAGAGAGCATTGAGGGCCAGATTACAGTTAGTACCGGTTCTTATCCTCAGATTGGTGGGTAATCTTTGAGGACTATTCAGACCTTGGAGGGCATGTTGCGGTCCTATGTATTGCAGTTCCGAGAGATTTGGGAGCAGCAGTTTCATTTATTCGAGATTGCTGGAAGTACCAGTTTGTAGACCACTATGATTATGACGTTGCATGATGTCGTTTTGAGGAACGATGTTGTACTCCATTGTGCTGGAGCGAGTTTGGTTTGAGCTGATGTTTGATCCTGATTTTGTGGAATGTGCTACCACAGACTTTCGGATTAGCAGAAACAGGTTAATAATTGCTCGAGTTCGATGTGTGAGCTATGTTGGTGTGAGTAGGCTGAGTTGTGAATTGCCACGTTATTTTGATCCGTACATGAACATTGGCGAATTTGTGTTGTGCCGTATAGTTCGGCATTGCCGATAGCGTTGGTTTTTGTGTGTTGTGTTCCGTGTGGCGGAATTACATTTCAGATTTGTTGCGTGTTTTGTACCCTATCAGTTCCTTATGCAGGAAGACTTGGCAATTGTGAGGAGCCAGTTCAGATTCGAGATTTGAGGGTACAGGGATTACAACACGGAGCGTTGAACTGAAGAGTTGTTCAGTTGACGTAGCCACTGAAGAGTTGAACTGTATGCAGAGACAGCGTCCTTATTTTTTTCAATTGGCAGACTTGGAAATTTCGAGGTCGAAATTTTTTTAAGGGGGGTGGATTTGTGACGACCCAGAACAGAATTAGCAGTGTAATCAGCTTAGTCCATGAGGTTATGTGTAATAGCAGATTTTCGACAGATAATTGAATCGCCAGACTTGATCACGACTTAATTATTGGCCGAGAATTTGGGCTCAGTCTCTTCTCGAGAGTTGTTATACGTGTGATTTCGAGTTCGTGGGCGGTTCCGGATCATTATTTGGACGATCGAAGAATATAATATGAATATTTAAAATTTCGACATAATCGGTTTAAAATGGCGGCTTCCTTAGCGACTAAATTATCGGGCGAGAATTTGACTTCGGATCCTTCGTGGAAGTTGTTGAGAATTTAATTTCGAGCTTGTGGGAACTTCCGGAGGATTTTTCTGAGTTGCGAGGATTATGTTATAAATATTTCGACCGTTGCTTATTTAATCGGATAAGCATGTCTTGGATTGAACCGTTGACTTTTTATTGAATTTATTGAAGTGTTTGACTTCGGGTGGAAATTGAAGAATATGTCAAGATGAGTTTGTTGCCCTGAGAATTATTGAAATCGGATTTACGACGCGAAAGTTACGGGTATTCGAAGTTTGTCGAAAAGTGTAATTATGGAAGTTTCCTCAAATAGCAAGTATTTAATGGGGGTTGCTGTTTTGGGAAAGTCAACATCCATTGATGTGGAGTTGACCGAGTCAACTCGGTGGAGGAGGGAGCTCGACGGAGCACCGTGGCTTGCCGGCGGTGGCTCGCCGTCCGGCCACCCCAGGGCTCGGGGATGGGCCCATTCTACTCGCCTCGACTTCCTCTTCATCTTCCCGGCCACCGTCGACGGCGTGGGACGCCGGAGGGGAGTATTTTTCCGGTTAAAAGTTTAGGAATTTTGTGAGTTTTGGTCGTTCTTTTTCCGGCCAATTTGAGTGGCGTAAGTCACTGGGCTTTGAAGCCCTCATCACCACGAAGCTACCATGTAAGTTTGGTGTTCCAATTTTGCTTGTGCTTGGAGAATTCATGGATTGAAAGTTTGGTTTGAATTCGGTTTTGCTTGAAATTGAGCTAGTTAGAGTCAAAATTGATCCTTGGTGTAGTTATGGAAGTTGCTTGTTGGATGATTTTGAGTGGAATAGGCTTTGGTCCGCCAGGAAAATTCAAGTTCGGGTAGCGCCGCCGCCGGCGGTCAACGGCGGTCAACCGTTGACTTTTCGGTGTTTTCGACAAGTTGCATGTCGTTTGGCTCGGAATCGCGCCCCGATCGCAGTGGTGAGGTTTGTTTTTCGATTTGAGCATCGGAAATTATAGCGAGGTTATGTGATGTGATTATCAGATTTTCGACAATTCGTCGTAATTGAATTATGTGTTTCCGAGAATGGTTGTTTCTCGTGTTTTGATTTGAGGTATCGAGATATGATTTTGAGAAATGGATTTTATGATTATTCAGGGGTTCGTGATCGTTCGTTTGGCGAGGGATTTTCCGCCGGATCACGGGATTAACACGAATTGCGTTACGCTAGTCTGTGAGTAGACATTTCTTTTCACGGATTGATTGCGAGTCTTTTATATACGTTTTACGAACTTGAGCATGCAGTATGATCATGATTTTTATGAGCATGTGTTTTACGATTATACATATACGAATATGTGTATACGAATATACATACATATACATTATGTTTTATGCATGTGCATAGAAACTATTTATGATTTGGTTTACACAGAGTACAATCTTAGTATATTTTGTTGTATCGATACACTCGCATCCCGGCTGATCCCCGAGGGTACTTACCAGGGGGAACTGTTTCTTGTGCCGATGTAGTTCCGGGTGGAAACAGATATCCTGACCTGAGGCCTTTCTGGCTAGAATCACGTGTGGGTCTGGGATCCCATGATTCGGACTGTACTAGCACGGATGTGTCTACGAGCGACCCCGTGAGATTTTCCATGCATGCTCTGTACGCGTGAGGAGTTAGAGTCTCCCTCGTGTACCATTTGATTTATATACATTTGACTCACATATGTTTTTATAACATATATTATTCGGCGAAAGACATTTATTTTCGTCCACTCACTCTAACAGTTTTCATGTCTTTCCCCTGGGCTTTTCGGTTTCCGTGCCCAGTTTGCAGTTCGGAATCTGGTGTTGCACGTCGTGGTCGGAGGCATAGTATTCGATCGATGTTTCTTTTATGGTAGGTTCTTAGTTTGGCCTACTATTTGTATATCTATATTAGAAGTCGCTCTGAGTATTCTGATGTATATTTTCATACGATTTTCCCCGGATTTCTGTAAAGTATAGTTATATTTATTACTTTACATTACTGTTATGATATTGAGAGATCCGGATGGGATTGGTGCCCACGGTTTGATTTTTGTGGCATAGGATGAAGTGTATTTTTCGGGTGCAGGTAATGGTAATTCCGCGTTAGTAGCGTTACTCTGCCGAAATTTTGATGGTTTTTGTTGGTTCGTGTTTTCAGAAGGGGTTTGATTCCGATTTAGGAAACTAAATCGGGGTTGGGTCCTTTCAAATACTGACATTTTCCACGTTTTATGGCATGAGTTGCATAAACATGCTCCAGTGTAGAAGACCGTAATAACCCATAGGTTTTTGCTCGACTCCTCAAGCTCTCCATCTGAAGGCCTCTGGTTCTCGAGCTTTCTGCTCGACACCTCAAGCTCTGAAAGCCCCTGGCCCTCAAGGTCACTAATTGTCCCCTCAACTTTCCATTAGAAAGCTCACAACCCTCGAGGTCTCTGATCGATCCCTTAAGCTTTCTATTCGAGAGCTCATGACCCTTGAGGTTTCTAATCGATCCTTTTGCTCTCTTGCAAAAGATCTCTAGCCCACACGTTGATGCTCAACCCCCAGCTTATTTTTCAAACATGTAGGTGTCGAAAGCCGATTTCTTTTGCAACAAGCCTTTGTCGAGGTACATTATCTCTGAATTTTTCGTTGAAAAATGCAATATTTGGCTAGATACTCCTTGCCTCTAGTATTCTATTAGCATGTTCGAGTCTTGGAGAATACTCAATGCACTAAGCTTGTATTCTCTTCATGGACAACTCTCTGTGCTTTCAATCCTTGTTTCAATAATCGTTCAACAAACTTTCAAGACTAAAGTGTCAACCTAGTGTCTTCTTGATCATGAGTGTACATTCCTCGAGCCTTCGGGATTTTAGGTGTGTACCCTCGTGGTCTCCTCCATAAATTTGCAGCTTCCTCATGGTCTTCTTCAATGCTCGAGTGTGTAGGTGTGGTAACCTTACCCCCAGCAATCTTCGAACTAAGGGGAACAAAGCCCCAAGGTTTCTATATCTGACCTTGAGCTCTTCGGAAGACCACCCCCAGCTTTTGTGGAAAACTTGAGGCGATGGATTTTCCACATTAAAACCGCTTCTATTTGTCAAAACTCAAAGTTTTTCACACACGCCATAATCTTAGTGCTGCTTTCTCCCATAACTAAATAGGAGGAGCTTTCTCCCGTTTCTTACAAAGACATACATGGCCTTCAACTCTTTTTCCTCTAGTTCTCCACGAGTTCAGAAGTCGCTTCTCGTAGAGACCTTAAGGGTCCTGTTCTTGGTCAAGAAAATTTTCTTCTATGCTTTGTTTCTAATCTCCTTCCCCTGCATGCTACTAGAGACCAACGTCCCTCGAGGTTTTCCCTTGAGACCCAACCTTGGGTCTCCTTTTGGCTTGCTGCCCTCGAGCTCTCTGGTCGTGGATCAGAGGATTCTTTAACTCTTGAGGATTAGTATCAGATGAATGGTGTATAACATTCCAAATTCATCCATTGGTGAAGAAGAGCCTCTTTGTCCGGCAATTCTCTCATTCTTTCTCGGTCTTTGTTTTCTTTCCTCGAGCATCGATATGCCTTGAGCTTTTTTGACATGTCCCTGAGCATTCTGGTCTCAAGAATCCCCCCAGTTCTCCAACTTCTGCCGTACCTCGAGCTCTCTTGCCAACATCCTCGAGCAATCTAAACTGGAGAATACCCCTAGTTCCTCGACCTCTTCCATTATACAACTGATGCCAGAAAAAATTGTTCTCTCATGGTATTTCGGAGCTCCGGTGATACAGTTTAGCACTAGATACTTATTCTCTTAGCCCTTAGATGGTGGTGGCAGGTTCCCATCATTCTTGGAATGCTTCGTTCCACCCTGAGGTTCAAATGAATCTTCGAGCTCTTTCTTGTACTCATCGGTCAAATACACCTAACAATACTCCTAGTCAACCAGATCTGTAGAGTGTCATTTGAGGGCTTCTCAATTTATTGTATTATGATCGTTCCCCTTGTGGTAGGCGTAGAAATTCCTCGAGTTATTCTTGGATTGGTCTGAGAGTGGGAAAGGTCCCTTCGAGCTGTTTTTGTTGTGGTGGAGTCTTGTTGAGATATGGATTTCGGTCGTCCTTCTTGAGATTCTCGATTGCTAGTGAGTGTATCCCTCTACCTTTTTCAATATTCTTCTGACTACAATGGCCATTCCTGATCACGCTGGTCTTCCTTAAGCTCTTCTTCGGGGTGAGGTAGAAAGTCAAATTCCTGAGCAGACTGGCCACCTGGTACTAATTTAGTCATAACTTCATCTAGAAACATCGTAATCATGATTTGGAAGATGTTCTGGGAACTAGACACTTGGATATTTCCCAGAATAAAAATTTTCAATTTGGTTCATCTCAAGCTATTCCCAGTTCTCTGTCGATGTCAGATGATTTGAATAGGCAGATTTCCCAATTTCAGCTTAAAATGCCTCTTTGTATTCTTGTATTCTTAGTCACTCCAAAATACCTCAAACACTTGGATACATCTTCCAAACTCCCATACGTTGGATATTATCTTGAGGCTTAGGGAATACTCGTGCATTGTTTGACAAGACATTGGTCGCGCAACTTTCTACCTCCAAATCACACCTTTCTATTTAATCTTTAGTTTTCTGATGTTTCTTGGAGATATTTTTTTTGTGATCCTCAAGTCTCCACCATTCATATTATATAAAGATGATCGTTCATCCACGAGGTACCTCATTGAGTGCTGGATTACCCTTGAGAAATGTCGAATCTGACGTGTTACTTCATGACTCGTTATAGACTACAACATGTCATCGTGTTGTAGAACTTCTCTCATAACTTTCTTTGTGTAATTCGATTGTACTCGTGAATAGGAAAGAGAGTGAGAATATTGATTGTCTTCATCCTTCCTCTACGTACATGATATTCTAGCTTTGAGAGTAATAAGAGTTGGGGTTGTAAACCCTTGAACCCTTGCTTTCATCAAAACCACCTTAAGCTTTCTCAGTGGTTGAGTTCATGTCCCTCAAGGTCTCAAATTCTTTGAGTATATATCCCCAAACTTTCAGTTGTCGTACCCTTTCTGGGGAGATAAGTTCTTGTGGGCGGTTGTTGTTACTGCAGAAGATGACAACTTGCTGAAAAAAGTGGTTGTTCTCTTTATACGCCTAGGAGAGTTGTCTTCTCCTCATGAAAAATTGTTCCTACCTCTGACTAGGAGAAAGCTATATTACTTTCATGAAAAATTGTTGCTTCTGTGCTTAAGTTATTATTTTTGATGCTTTTTCTGTTGCCGGCCATCATTGTTGAAAGTTATTGCCCTTGTAGAGGACTACTTATTTCTCAAGATTTGCTTTGTGAAAAACTAGTTGATGAACTCAAGTTTCTTGAATTCCTCGGTGTTTTAAGGGTGTCACAGCCACCTACTAATTCATCAGAGTCCATCATTATAAATCTAAAAGATTCTTTGGTTAACACTGGAAAGAAAATGTCATTGTAATCCACCCCTTCTTTTTGTGTAAAACCCTTGGCAACAAGCCTTGCCTTATGACGTTCTATAGATCCATAAAAATTCTTCTTTGTCTTATAAACCCATTTACAACCAATAGCTCTTTTATGTTCTGGAAACTCTGTTAACTCCCACACTTCATTGATTTTCATGGATTCTAGCTCTGCCTCCATAGCTTCGATCCACTCCTTTGACTTCAAGCTAGAGATTGCTTGCTTGAAAGTGTTAGGATTAGACTCTTCACCAATATCAAAGTTAGTTTCTTGCAAATAAATATGAAACTCATTCGGGTCAAGGGTAGGCTTATGAATCCTCTGAGATTTTCTCAAAATAGGTTGTGGTGGAGGAAGATCTTATGCAACTGAAGGATTGTTGACATCTGCAACACCATAATTGACTTGTGCATCTTCTATAATTGGTTCTGGAATGGCAACAACACTATCCATAGTTGCATCATTTACTATTGGTACATGTAGTGCTCCACTTGATAAATTATCTTCTCCCTCTTCCTCCAACATAAAAGGATCTTTTACAGGTGCTAAAGAAGGATCTTCAATAAATTTGGCCCTATTTGATTCCACAATCCTAGTAGAATGAGTAGGACAGTAAAACCTGAAACCCGTGGAATTTTCACAATAGCCAATGAAAAAACCACTTGTGGTTTTTAAATCAATCTTCTTGGCATTAGGATTGTTGATATTAACTTCATCTTAACAACCCTAAATGCGAAAATAGTGAATGCTTGGTTTCTTAGAAGTTCAAAGCTCATATGGTGTCAAACTCACAGATTTGGTAGGAACTCTATTGGAGATATAATTTGCAGATTTTATGGCTCTCCCCACAAAAAATATGGTAGAGTAATCATGCTTCTCACCATTTCAATTAGAGTTCTATTCCTCCTCTCCGCTACTCCATTCTGTTATGGGTTTCCCGGTGTTGTATATTGGGCAACTATTCCACACTCCTCAAGGAATAAAGCAAAAACTCCCTTATGTTGCCCAGATTCATCATATTTGCCAAAATATTCTCCACATCTATCTGATCTTACAATCTTTATGGTTCTTTCTAGCTGATTTCTAACTTCTTTCTTAAAAAATTTGAACATATCAATGGCTTGAGATTTTTCTGAAAGCAAAAAAATGCAACAATTCCGTGAAAAATCATCAATGAAGGTGATAAAATATCTATTGCCACAAATTGTTTTGACTGAAAAAAGTCCACAAATATTCATATGAATAATTTCGAGAAGTTGCGAGGACCTAGTCGAACCTTTCTTTTTGAATTTTGTAAACTTTCCTTTGATGCAAGCTACACATACATCTAAATCTGAACAATTAAGGTTTGATAGAATTTCGTGTTTTTCAAGTTGTTGAATTCTTTGGAAATATGACCAAGACATTAATGCCAAAGAATAGATGAATTTGACTCTTTAGAAGCTCCTCTCTTTGTACCAGAAAGAAGAAGAAAACTAGACTTTTCAACAAGAAAGTTTTCAGAAGGAAAAGAACATTTCAAACACCAATGATCATATAGAAGTGAAGCACTGCCCAATGCAATAAAATAGAATCCTTATAAAACTTAATATCATCATTGATAATAAACCTGAAACCAAAATCTCGACGAAGTCGTACAACGGAAATCAAATTTCTCCTCATAGAGGGAATATAAGCAGCATTATTCAAATCGAAACAAAATCCTAAAGTGATGAGAGGATATGTGCTACCCTAACACACTCACATGTGCTACCATAACACATCTAGAGATGCCATAATCCAGGGCATTGAGCTTACACCCCAAGTCTAGACCTTTCATAATATACTCACTCACATTTCTAGTCCCATCATATTGGATTGAAGTGACCTCAAACAACAACGCAATCCCCTCAGCTTTCTCAGACTCCTTGAGTTTCTCACCTATGGCAGCAAGAAAATCAACAACATTTTCCTTCTCCTCAATGCTCCCACGAACAACTTCAGTCATAGCTCACTTCATGATTAGCAAAGCCATACGGTTTGCCTTCTCTCACTTGTTGAACTTATCCTTCTCTTCTTTTGTACTCTCCTCAGTGAGTTCAGTTGGTTTCTGGATCCTAAGAGTTAGGTCAAGGTCTGCAAGTCCTAGTGCAATCTCAACATCTCGTTTCCACTTCTTGAAAATTTGAACCGTTGAAAGGTTCAATTGAAGTGAAAGCGCTAGGAACTGAATTTAAACATGAAAATATATGAGCAAACAAAATACAAGTTTAAATCAAGAACAATAACAAAACATACCAGATTATTGTTCAAACCCCATCTTTAATATATTATACTTAATCCCAGAATTTTAGTATAATATATATATATTTATTTATTGTCTTTACATGGTACAGATTATATAAAACACAATCTCTTTATAATATCTATCCCATTACCCAGGAGTGGGAAGGTATTTTCCTTGTAGAATTTAAAGGCACCCTGGCATGCTAACTCCATAACAGGTATAATCAAAAAATAATTGCCCAGGCGCATATCAACCAATTATAACGTTAGGAGTTACAAATCGACCAAAAACTGTAATGTTCTAAGTCATGATCAAAAGTAAACCCAAGACACATTTTAATCATAATCTTTCCTTAGAACTTGGTCTTAAACAAAACTCACAGAACCAAAATGTATAACTTTATGTAAGAATTTATACATAAGATTCAAATGCAGATTAATGAGTTTTGTATAACATTTTAACCTGCAAGGTTAGTGTTCTACAACTTTACAAGCATAAAAGAATTACATGCTCAAGAAAACAACAGGTTGATTATAATCCAAAAAATAATTAAACATTGCTCTTGCTATGAAAATAGCTTCTATTAATTTGAAAAATAATCTATCTTTATTTGTTCATACAAGTTAGCGTTCTAACATTTTGAAAATTCTGATAGATCAATCATATGAAACTCACTGCCATCAAAAATAGTATCAAGCTAGAACCAAGCAAGCCTCTAAATATCATATTCACACCATCAAACCATAATAAAGAATGAGTACATACCAAGGACCAATGACTAGAAAAAAGCTAATAAACCAAGGAATTGAAAATCCCAAAAAGACGAATTGGGATTTCTCAAAAAATCACAACAAAAGAAAAACTCAAACACTAACCTGCTGGATAGCATCTTTGTTAATTGCATGGCAAATATTTTGATTTCTCTAATCAATTCCACCCTTAGACCTTCAAGGATTGAATCGAAAAGGGGAAGAATTTTTTTTTTGCTTCTCCCATGGAGTCTGTAGCATGAAGGAGATAATTTCCTTCTCTTCCCACGAAAGTTTTCATCATATTTATGTTATTTTCCACTCTCTATCTCCCGTGTAGTACCTATACTCATTTCAGTTTTCTTTCTCAAATCTACTACTCTCTCTTCGTTTTATATCAGTGCTTTTGAAAATCGCCGTCGTTGTCTTCGTTATCGTCGTTGTATTGTTCTTTTCCTCGCCATTGAATTCGTTATCTCTATTGGTTTCTCTCTTCATTTTTTCTTTCTGCGTTTGAAAATCGCCGTCGTCATGTTCGTTGTAGTGTTCCTACTCAGAGCTGTAGTGTTCATGTCTCGCCGTTGAGTCTGTTCTCTCTGTTGCCTTCACCGTCTTCGTCGGCATTCTTATTGTTCTTTGTAAGTAATCCCTGTTCGAAATCCCTCGGTTTTTTATTTTCGTTGTTTCTAAGCAGTTTGCATGTATCTTTTCGTGGTTTGTATCTATGCTTTCTGAAGTTTTGGAACGTTTGTTGTTGTTGTTGACATTTTTCTATGGTTTAAAGTTTGATTTTCGGTAATTTTTCACTTTTTTTCATAATTTTTTGTAGAGGATATGTAATGTAGTGTGCTCAAAAGGCTATTGTTTGTTGTATTAGTTGTTGTTGTTGTTTTATTTGTGATAGAAGTCATTTTTCTTGATATCTTTGAAGTATTTGTTTGAGTATCTGTCTGTGTATCTATTGAAGTATCTATCTTGATATCCTCTCAAATAATTTGAAATGTATGTTGTTGTTGTTGTTAACATTTTTTTTAAGGTTTTCAGTTTGATTTTTGGTTGTTGTACTAGTTTGATATTGTTGTTGTGTGTGTGATAGAAGACCTTTCTTCTTGATATCTTTTAAGTATTTGTCTGGGTTTCTGTGGAAGTATTAGTTTCTCTTACTATTGGATATCTATTTTGGATATATGTCTAACTATATGTGTGTTGATCATTTACAGTTATTCTATATTTAATGGGGAAACACAATAGAGCACACCAAGATTTAGACAATGAATCTGAAAGAAGGCATAGTGAGAGATCATCTAGGAAGAGATTAAAAAAGTATGTTGAATCTTCAGAATCTGATGTGCTTGGTTCTTCATCTTCTTCTTCTTCTTCTTCCGATGAAGAGCAGTTTGTTTATAAAAAAAAAATTAAGGGAAGAAGAGTGGATTCCTCTTCATCTGGTCCTTCTGTTTTTGAAGATTGTCTTATGAAGATTATTAGGGAAACTCTAAAGAAGGAAGAGCAGAAGAAGAAGACTAAGGGTATCAAGAAGAAGGAGGTCAAGGGCAAGGCCAAGAAGAAATTGGATGTCTTATAGTGATTCAGTGACTAAGAGTGACGATGAAGTAGCTATTAGACAACAGCAAGGAGCGTATAAGTTATTTGAGCCGAAAATTTTTCGGGTGGTGGAACGAACCTGGAAGTGTCAGTTCCACTGCTCTTTGCACTACTTCCAGAAGTTCATTGTTACTAACCGGAATAAAATCAACGATGATGTCAAGAACATGCTGAAGGATACACCCTTTAATGAGCTAATTCGAGCATTCATCGATAGTGATATTGATCAAATGGACCGCTGAAGTCAGATGATTTTATTGCTGTTATGCCTGATGCATACAAGAAGGAGAATATGGAGTTTTAGTTCCATCTGACGCGTGTTCACCATATTTCTCCTTGTTTTGTTGGATCTATGTTGGGTTTAAACTGCTCTGGAAGATCAATTCCATTGACCGTTAAGACTGTGAGGACTTCAGAATGGCTGCGTAGGTCATTTGGGGGTGATGTAATCAACAGGACCAATATCAACAGTATTCTGGAGAAAATAATTGGTGACAAAGAGAGGGTTGACGACTGTATTCGTCTTTTGGTTTTGCTTCTTCTGGTCTCTGTTCTGCTGCCTAATTCTAAAGGAACTTTGATGATTGGTTTTGCAAATTGCGTGTCCAGCATTAAAAGGATGAAGGGTTATGCTTGGGCAATGATAATGCTAAAACTAAGTATTAAATTAAACACTTAACCATAATGCTTACAATTTAAAAAACCCTATAGATGTAGTATTGATCAGTAGAAATCGTTCTAACCAGGGAATGAAGGGTGCATGCAATAATTGTGTAAAAAAAAGGGGTATAAAAAGAGTTGATTAATTATCTAATTTTCTACCTAAAAACATCACAAACATAGCAAGAAATTCTAGGACCCTAACATGCATTGACTCATAGACAAGCAAACACATAAAAAGAACCAAAAACTGTTACCACGTTTAAGACAAAAATAGAACCTAACTAATTATTTACAAGTGATCATCTTTCTTTACCCTAGTCAATTTTCATGCTCATCCTACTTACCTACAAAATTCAAGCAACATGCTAAAATCTTATCAAAACCTTAGACATGAGACCCTAGAACATTGAAAATAAGATAATCATGCAAACTTGTTGGTTTAGTATTGTGAGATCCCACATCGCCCAAGAGTATGAAAGTGATGTGCTTATATATACATGCCCACATCTCTATAGTGAGACGCGTTTTGGGGATAGGTCCAAAAGTAAAATTGTGCGGGTGAGGCCCAAAGGGGATAATATCTTACTATGTGGATTGGGATGTGACAGAATAGTATCAGAGCTTGTCCCGACCAAAAGTGTACCAACGTGGACGTCGGGCCCCCTAAGGGAGGTGGATTGTGAGATCCCACATCGCCTGACAGTGGGAAGGTGATGTGCTTATATGTGCATGCCCACATCCCTATAGTGAGACACATTTTGGGGGTAGGCTCAAAAGTAAAACCGTGCGGGCGAGGCCAAAAGCAGACAATAATCTGATTTTATAGAAAGTCAATATTTGAATTGCGACTAATCTCAAGAAATGTGTCACGAGCTGTCACGTTTGATAATTAGCGCAATAATGATGATTAACACCCAAATTTTTGTTTAGGTCTTCATAGTGGAAAGCCTATTGACTCCTCCTCCTCCTGTTGGTGGTTCTATCTCCACCGTCAGTCCGCACGAATTTGATTCGCAAGACACTTCCTGGGCATGGGGAGAGACTCAACAGAGAAAATATTTATCATACTCATATGTTAAGAGGTTAAAGGATAAGTCCAAGAAAGCCTTGAAGATGGACGAGATTTACTGGTTTCCGGCCTATAATGATATCAAGGCAAAGCACTGGACTAGAAGAGGGAAAAAAATGACGTCAGATGTAATGCCAAGTGGAGTGTTTGCACTTGTCAAAGTATCTTCACCTTTGGTAGTGAAATCCTTCAACAAGAACAGAGGTGAGTTGGGAAGAAGCTGTGCGAGTCTGACTGATGAAGAGAAGCAAGCTGTACCGTTTGTTGAGCGTGATGTTTTCCAGTACATGGGAGAACGCTACCAAAGTGAGTTGGTGAGGTACTGGATGAAAACTGACAAAATCGGGTGAGTATCTGTTAGTGTATCTGTATGAGTATCTGTTAGCATATCTGTTATGTCTGGTATCTATTTTTTTTATAGTAATGTTTCAGTTTTAATTGTGCTCTGTTGTTGTTTTGGACAGAGATTTATTTTAAAATGGTATTGCTTCTTTTGAGTTCTTCGACCGGAAAGATGTGGAGTTTATTATTGATGGCAAAGAGATCTCGAATTCTATTTTGGATTGCTATTCCACTATTCTTAGTGAAGAAATGGATGACATGGGAGCTGAAAGTTGCTATGCTTTCCACACATTAGCTCATGTAATCCTTCTTTTATGTTTTTTATAGCCCATGTGTGTTTCTATAGTGTGCCTTTTTTAGCCTATATGTGTCTTTAATTTTTTTGTGCCGTTGTTGACAGGTTTCTGGGTCAGAGCTCAAAGTAAAGATGATGCATGAACGTCTTTTTGAGAGGTTGTTCAAGGTTTTGAGCAACGGTGGAAAGCTGTTGTTCCTGATCCATTCCCATGGACATTTCCATCTTCTAATCTTTGTCAAAAGTGTGCCTTGCTGGTCTCATTATGAGTCACTGAGAAAGAATGCAAAGTCGATAAACAACCCGCATTTTCGGGAGGCACTAAAAATGGTAATGTTTATTCTCACTTTGTACTTTTGTTTTCCTTTTCTTTTCCAGATGTTTAGTATTTCCAGTTTACAAAAAAGTTGATAGATTGTTTACTATATTGATGCAGGTTTGTTTGGTATCCATGTGGATGGATTTTGTGAGGGGCATGAGTGACGATATGTTATCACTGAAAGTTAGAATGTTGGTAGATGACTCTCAGAGCACCAACAAGGAACTGATGATATGGAAAATCCCTATATTAGAGAATGAACGCAAAATCATTCGGTGGGTCAAAGATCAGAAGGTAGATGTTGACTAAATTCTTGTGTAGTCAATTAGCAACAGTCCTCAATAACCTCCTGGCCTTGACTGCAAAACTATTGTTTGCTACATAATGTATCACATATCTCTGGGCAAGGAAATAAAGCAAAATCCGAGTCATGAGGATGTGGCTAAGTTCAAGGCCAGATTGTTGGAATCGTTTATGGACCATGATTTATCATGAGTATCGCGACACAAGGAATGAAAAAGCTCATGAACAAGTGTAGGACAAACTAATGTGTATATTTTTGTTGTAGTGAACATTCTTTGAACTTTGTAATCATATGACTATCTGTTTGAATGTAGTACTCAGAGTACTATGAATGTAATCATATGAGTATCTGTTAGAGTATCTGTCTCTATCACTGTCTGTAATGTTGAATGAGTAAATCAATGTATAAAACCTATGAAATGGAAAGTTTGTTTTTGCACTCTGTGATGCATTTACAACACAAAATGAACTCAAATCTGGGTGTATAGTTGGTAGTGAAACGCAATTCATGAACCAAAAGACAGCTACTTACATAGCTACCCATGATGGTTCAGAAATGACATGTCGTTTTCTATTGTGTCTGTTCATTTTGAATGATAGATACATGAACAGATACTTGAGCATAGACTTTAAAAACACTACCAGAAATGGAGACATTACCGGCGACCTCCCGTCGCCGGCCTTGTCTATTTTTTTCGCCGGAATTGTCATTACCGGCGACAAGTCGCCGACAATGACGTCGCCGGAAATCCCCCGCCGGTGTTAACATTGCCGGCGACGGGAAATGGCGTCGCCGGTAATGTCCGAGACATCACCGGCGACTTGCGTCGCCGGCAATGGCAGCGCTGCCGTGGCCGGAATGTGAGACATTGCCGGCGACTGAGGTCCATGTCGCCGGCAATGTCTGGAAAAATTTTGAAAAAAAAAACGCGGTTCTGGATTGGGCCCAATTCTAGAACCTGCATTGAAAGACATAAACTGTACAATCATACAAGTTCAACAGTACACATAAATGTCCAACGTACAGTACAAATAGCAACGACGATACGAAAATTAACTATAACTACAGGTCAGGGTCGAGGAACTTGTGGGTCAGGGTCGAAGTAATCCATGTACTCATTTGAATTCCGGTGGCTACCTTGGTCTTGCTCTGGCGTTGACTGGTGCGGTGGTGGTGGTGGATAGCTAGGGAACGGAGGGACCGGGACCGGGGGAGGTGTGGGGAACGGTTGTCCGGTAGTCTGAGCCTCGTACATCGTCCGCATCCATGTGTACATCTGAGCCTGCATCTGTGTCTGCTGCTGGACCATGTTTTGGTACTCGGCCATCTGCCTCTTTTGCTCCTCCAACTCCCTCTGCGTCCTATGAAGCTCTGCTGCGAGGTTACGACTAGAAGTTGAACTTCTTGACCCGGTAGAGTATTGTGAAGTGGTTTTCAATACTCCTTCGCCCGCCGAGCCCATTCCCCTACAGTAGTAGGTATTGTTTCCAGTCCTGCACGCTTTTGCCATGATCTGAGCCGCTATCGGGGGATCAAGCGGATCGATCTGAGTGGCATACTGGGTGACTTCTTCCTCAGAGCAGTCAGGATGGTTAGTCCGAGCTATACTCATGGTCACTTTTGCGGTCGCCTCCTCCACTCTCGCCTAATTGAAAGGCGAAAATGAACAACGTATTAACTAACAAAATCTATTAATATCGAAAAATAGTTTTATTAACACATGGAGAGGCGAAAGACTTACCGCTTCGTCAGGGCACTGCGGATAGAACTTCTGATGAATATACACCAAGGGGTTCACTTCTTGTTGTTGCTGCGCTTTAGTCGACCAACCCATGTAGTTGAGTGAACCTGCATGATGGGCCCTGGTGTTTTTCAATCTATTCGCCCGGTTCGTCTTCGAAATCGCCTTGTTTGATAAACATATGGAAACAAATTAGTAACTAACTATTTCAATCTGATACGATACAGACGGCTTGTAAGATATATTAAGGATGCATACCTTTGCTTTGGGGTGCTCGAAGTGGGCTATCAGCCACAACCACTCGTACTCCCTAAACCGGAATTCGCTAGGGGTAGAACCTCGGCCTAGCTCCTTGTATACAGTGTAATGGGAAGAAAGCTCGTTCTTCCACTCTTTATACCTATATTAAAACAAGGAAAAAAAGTTAGAGATATTAAAACACTTGATAAACAAAAATCTAACTCGATATATATTCAAATAAGTCGAAGCACATCACCTCATATGTAGTTGACGCTCTACCCACGTGTGAATAAGAACTTCATCCACGTCAAACCACACCTGCAATATGAATATATAAAAGGTAAAATTATATATTTAAGTGGACTTAATTAATAAATGTAAAATTTACGTAATGAAAATATGATTTTACTCACACTGAGTGCATTATGCACTTGCATCTTCACGTAGATAGGCACAGATTCCCAATCTGGCCAAAGCATTGGGACCTTGTCCCGCACGATCGCACCGGCCATGCTGACATATTTGCGCGTGGTGTCGAATGCCTCGATCACCTCACCATCCTCATTGGCCCTTATGGGCGTTTTCCTTTCGCCGGTGGCCTGCTCAAGTCTCTTCCCGGTGCAGGTGCCTCTAGCCCCTTTCCGTTTCCCAGTCCCATTAACGAAATTGCCTAATAATACAATGTCAACAAATTAATATCATTAATTGAACCTATCGCAAGTCTTAAGTAATAATTAAGTAATCAATTTGATGTTAAATAAAATTTACCTGCATCGTCCGTTTGTTGGTTGGTGCACCTCACACTCCAAAGATACACGGGGTCGAACGAGAGGAAGTTATACGCTTCCTCCACGGTCAGGAACTCCGGCCGTCCTTCAACATAAACAAGCATCCCCCTATCATCGAATTCAGGGATGACAGGAATCTCGTCGGGTAGGAAGAGACCAGACTGCGGAGATAGACGAGGCCTGGACGATGAGGCGCCAGCACCACCATGTGCCTCAGATGATTCCCGTGAAACGGGAGTAGGCACCGGGCGAATATGGGGCATTCGGATTGAGGGAGTTTCTGATGCCCCCGTTGACTGTCGCTCGTCTGAGGCTCTGCCACCGGAGGGACGTCTGCTGATTGAGCGTCTGGAGACTGAGGCTCGAGCCTCGACTTCCGGTGCCATGGCTCTTAATCGTGCAGCTTCCTCCTCAGCTCGCGCCTCTAGCAAGGCTCTCGTGCGAGCAGTCATCATTGGCCCACTGGGCGTGTTGCTAACTACGGGCGAGGAGGAAGCTTGACTACTGTTCCCTCCACTATTTCGGGAACCTCTCCGAAGCCAATTAGCCGCAAAACCTCCTGGACACCGTAATAGTCATGGATTCGGTTCAATAACAAATCGGAACCGGAACGGTTTGGAACCGGAACCGTTAGAAACCAGAACTGTTTGTAACCGGAACTGTTTGTAACCGAAACCGTTTGTAACAAAACGGGAAAGGTTCCAAACGGTTCCGGTTCCAAACCGTTTCGGTTCTATAACAAATCGGAACCGGAACGGTTTGGAACCGGAACTGTTAGAAACCGGAACTGTTTGTAACCGAAAACGTTTGTAACATAACGGTTCCGGTTACAAACAGTTCCGGTTCCAAAGGGTTCCGGTTCCGCGTGGTTCCGGTTTAAAACCGTTCTGGTTCTAAACCGTTCCGATCCCGATTTCCACCTTCATTTATACGATTAATTAACAACTATATCACCTAAATTAACATATATACATTTTCGATGTATATATATACATCATGCATCTTAATTAAATTTAATTTTCACATATTCATCCAAATCACAAACCCTAATTAATTTTCCACATTTTTCACACATATATATATCATGCATCTTAATTAGGTTTAATTTCCACATATATATACATCACATATTCATCCAAACCACATATATACATAATTTTCACATATATATACATCACTTAATTTTCACATACCTAAATATATATATATACATCACATATATATACATTGCATATAAATTTACAACTTATCACCCTAATTTCCAACTTAGCACCCTAATTAATTTACACATACACATACACATACACAAAAATAATTAAAAATTGAGCGAGAGAGAGAGTGGGAGAGAGAGAGGATCAGACCTGCCATGGATTTCCACCTACAATGGTGAGGGGAGGAGAGGAGGGGAGGAGGGGAGGAGGAGATTTTCGGAGGAGGAGAGGATTCCGGATCGGTGGAGAGGAGGAGAGGGAGAGGAGGAGTAGAGGATAAGGAGGAGGAGTGGGAGAGGAGGAGGAGGAGGTGAGCTAGAGGTGATCTAGTTTGAACTCGCCGGACCGATTTGGGAGGAGGAGAGGGAGAGGAGAGGGAGAGGAGGAGGAGAGGGAGAGGAGGAGAAATGAAAGGCTCGGGCTCGACTGGGTTTCTATCCAGACAACATTGCCGGCGAGTTTCTTATAACTCGTTGGTAATGTCATTACCAACGACTTCAACTCGTTGGTAATGACATTACCAACGAGTTAACTCGTTGGTAATGTCATTATTTCCCGAAGAATATCCGACAACATTTTCCGTCTACGATTTCCGGCTACATTTTCCGGCTACATTTTCAGTCTACCAATTCGTTTGACCACTCTGGGTAACCATCATCTGCTACGTGGTTCATCTGAAAACGATAAGAAACCACACAAGACATTATGAACATAGAAACCACAAAACCACGTACGTACACACATGCTATATAAGGAAAATGGCAATAAAAAAAAGACATATACACATATACCCTTACCCATGGACCAAAGTAGTTTGCAAACGTCCTGTTGTGGTAATCAACATTTCCGGCAATAGCAGGGCAGTGAAGATGATAATTTTTTCAATATTGTACTTCTTCACAGTTAATCAGTACCGACCAGTGGGCAATGACTACCTCATTTTCATCCAACTTGTACGACTTTGGCAAGCTTCCCTGTACTACAACGTCATTGGAGATGATAGAAAGGTTGAACTGAGGTTCATCTATCGGCATCTGTTGTAGGGGGTCCTCAAGCGCTCCCAAATACACTTTGGTGTACGTAACACACTCGTGCGCAACATATGCTTCAGCGATACACCCTTCAGGTGCATATTTATTCTTCACATAGTCCTTGTAGGCTCCCAATTGTCTACAAGTTAACAAGTGCATGTTAAAAGGGGTAAAACTAAGACTTTACATATAAAAACAGAGGCAAACCAAATGTACCTTTCCATGGGATACATCCAAGTGTAGTGTACGGGACCGGTAAGCAACAATTGTTCGGGAAGATGGATCGTTAGGTGAGGCATGATGTCGAAAAAATTTGGCGGAAATATCCTCTCAAGCTTGCACATGATAAAAAGGATGTCATCTTGCATCTCCCTAAGATCTGATTTTTTAACTTCCCTGGTGCATAACTTCTGAAAGAATCTTGACAAGGCCACCAACGGCTCCAACACCTCCTTGGGCAGGTACCCTCGAATGAAAATAGGGAAAAGGCGTTGAAGAAGTATATGGCAGTCATGACTCTTTAATCCGTACATCTTATTGTCCCGGTAGTTAACACACCTGCTTATATTTCCTGCATAGCCATAAGGATACCTGCATGTATATATATATATATATATATATATATATAGCCATAGGCAACAATTATATTTCTCGCATATCACCATAATCCGGTAAAAATTAAAGGCAAACCAATTTCCGTACTGCATAGTCATATATAAGAATATTTACCTGACATTACTCAGCCACCGAAAAATTTCATGCTTATGCTTCGGCTTGACGGTATAAGGAGCTTGCGGCATTTTTCTCTTACCATCTCGTAACCACAAATGTTTCCGCAGTCCCATAGCTTTCAGATCAATACGTGCCTTAGGGATGTCTTTTGTTTTCCCCTCCAAGTTAAGAATTGTGCCCACCACACTTTCACACACATTCTTCTCTATGTGCATGACATCTAGGTAATGTCTGATAGGCAACCTGGGCCAGTAGGGGAGTTCCCAGAATATGCCCTTGTGTGTCCAAAACTTATACCTTTCGGGCTTGTCTGGAATTGACGCCACTATGTTAGGATGATTGCTCAGCTGGCCAAAATCATATTCATTCAACGCTTCCAAAATTTCTTCCCCTGTCCATCGCCTGGGTGCCACACCTGTTTCCACAGTCCCATCAAACGCGTCTGGATCCTGCCTAAATGGGTGATCATATGGAAGCCAACAACGGTGACGCATCTGAACAATTTTACTGCAATGAGGACTGCAACAATCAACCATCATGCACTCTGAACAAGCCCTGTAACCCCTGGTAACGTTGCCCGACAACATACCGCGGGCAGGAAAATCACTGATGGTGCCAACAAGCATGACATGCATCTGGAACATCTCCTTTTTGAACTTATCGTAAGTGGGGTGGCCACACTCACTCAGGTACTTAAGCTCCTCAATCAAAGGCCTCAAATACACATCGAAACACTTTCCTGGATAACCCGGGCCCAGAATTAACAGAGTGAGCATATTGTATTCCTTCTTCATGCACATCCATGGTGGAAGGTTGTACGGTACCAAAATAACTGGCCATATACTGTATTGAAGACTCATGTTGCCAAAAGGGTTGAATCCGTCAGATGAGAGCCCTAGCCAAACATTTCGGACCTCTGCTGCAAAATGATCAAACTCCCTGACCATGTGCTTCCAGGCCTCTCCGTCGGAAGGGTGTATAAAGGTGTCATCGTCAGGCAAGTTCCTCTCAGCCCACCATCTCATTTCCTCGGCCGTGAAAGCACACATGAACAACCGCTCCAGCCTATCAATAAGCGGGAAATATCGAAGTATCTTCACAGCTTTCTTGTTGCCTGCAGGAGTCAACTTATACATTTCTGTAAAACATACCGGGCAGGCTTCAAGGTCTTCGAGATCTTTTCCCCAGAAGAGAATACAATCATATCTGCATGCATGGATTTTGATGTAGGAAAGCCCAAGATCTTTCAGGATATGTCGCACCTTATGATGAGTGGTAGGAAGACGATGACCGGGTGGCAGTAGCGAAGCAGTCCACTTCAACCAAGAATCAACAGCTTTGACAGACATTTTGTTCTCCATTTTTAGCTGCATCACTCCCATCACACTTTCAAGAACAGTCTTACTACAACCGTCGTACAACGGAGTCTGTTGCAATGCAATCAGGTTGTTGTACTTGTCCATACCGCTTGTGTTGACATGAGCTCCAGGTAATGGTTCGACTGGCTCGATATGGGGGAAACCCTCAACGACGGGAGGGACATTTTGTGCTTCATCAGCAAATACACCGCTCTCATGAGGAAACATATCATTGATTAACATCGATGTTGGATCATAGGATGAACTGCCCCTCTCAGCAAAATCTCCATGATCATAGCGTGGACTGGCCCTCTCACCAAATTGTCCATGATCATGCGGACCCGCTACCGATGTTTCACCGTGATAAATCCAACAAGTGTACTTATCCCAAAACCCGTATTTACTCAGGTGCCTCTGGACTTTATCAATGGGAAATCGAAATCGATCGCTGAAACACTTACATTCTTTACACGGGCAATAATGAAGTGTAGTGTCTCCACAATTAGCCTTCACAAAATCCACAAAACTCCTAATTCCCTCATGATATCTGACATCCCATCTTTCGAGGCTCATCCAACTCTTGTCCATCCTGAAAATTCTAACAATTTTACGTATTAATTATATATATATACACACATTCACTACTAATAATCGACGCGATATCTCAATTCAACTCTAATTAAATCAACACATGCATGCATATATATATATATATATATCGATCTAATCTCTGAATTCGATTCAGTACTCGATGATGGTATTCTCCTTTTTTCAATTCAAAACGTATTTGACTGGGTAGGAGGCTCTGTTAAGCCTGGCTCCGATAACAATACGATAATACCAGTCGTTGATTCAGACACAAGATTAACTACAAGCTGTTTTCTCGTTTCGGTGACATCAACAACATTTCATATATATCTCACGAATTGGATTTGATCAACACACACACATATATATATACATACACATATACGTATATATACACCTACCTATATATATAGCTTCCCGAGTGATCGAGTTTTCGACGCGCGCCTTAATTTTGACAATATACCGAATGATCGATTTCAAAGCGTACGTTTTCCTTCTTTCGATTTCTCTGGATTTTCTTCGATCAAAATGATTGAATGATCGAGCTGCCGCATCCGGCATCTAATATAAGACACAATGCCGGCGACGGAGTAAGTCGCCGGAAATGAAGACATTACCGGCGACTTTACGCCGGAAAATCACCGGTAATGTTCCAAAACATTACCGGCGACTCCAACCGTCGCCGGCAATGTCTAGCCACACATTTCCGGCGAAATTCTGGCCGGAAAATTGCCGGAAATGTGTGGCTAGACATTGCCAGCGACGGTTGGAGTCGCTGGTAATGTTTTGGAACATTATCGGCGATTTTCCGACGACATTACCGGCGACAGAGTAGGTTGCCGGTAATGATGGACATTACCGGCGACTTTTCCGGTCGCCGGCCTTGTTGGCTGGAATCTCGCCGGTAATGTTTCAATTTGTGGTAGTGAAATGACAAAATTGATGGACAAAAATGAAACAACACCATTCATTATTTAAAATAAAATATATTCATTGATAACATTGAAAAAAAATACAATAGTAGAAATTATAAAAATATATAATAAACTATAATGCTTCCTCTTCAAAGCTTCATCTTCTTGTTGTTGCTTGCTCCATCAAATCCTGGCGGTGGGAGAGGCAGCATCTCAAAGATTTGGCGAAGAAGGCGAAGGATTATCTCATCATTCTCCTTGATAAGTTTTTGCTTTGGATTGAGATCCTTGAGGCCATCCTCAAAGTTAGTCATCCTAGTGGATAACTTTTGTAGCATAGTTGGAGGTGGAGAAGTTTCTTCTTGACTGTGATAGCGGGGGCGTTTGTTTTACTTACCTTCCTGGACCATTTCTTTGATCATCTCTTCTACAGAGTCCTCAGGTTCATTCTTTGATTTTTTGGACTTGTGGTTCCTGGAGGTGTTGGCCATTTTATTTTTTTGAACACCAACAAAGGAGAGGGTGAAGAGAAATATTTTTGTTTTGTGAAGGAGTTATGTTTAGTGCGTTTTTATTTATAGAGATTGAAAGGTTGTGATGAGTGAGTGGTTGCGTCTTTTCTTCTTGATTGAAGAGTTTTTGCGTATTAATGTTGTTCAATGTGGTTATGCATGCTTGTTGGGAGAAATAAAGAGAGTCGAAGAGTTTTTTCGTAAAGAGAGAGACAGAGGGAGGAGAGAGAGTGGACGCGTCTGTCTATCGTAAAAAGAGAATGAAAAATGAAAAGACGTGGGAATAAACCGTTTGAGCCAGAAAAGACTTAGCAGTTTGTTCTCTATAAATAAGGCTGGCTTCCCATATTCTCCATAACATGTTTGTGTTTTATTTTCAACTCCTTCTGCTTGAGTCTTCTTCTTCTCCCTAAGTGTTATCAACAGAAAAAAACTATGGCTTCAAGGAAGAAGAACCTATACAACTCAGACACCTCTTGTCATTCATCAGATGACGATTTTGATCCATCAAAGTCGAAATCGTCCTCCTCCTCAGACTCTGTTTCCGGTCTTCCTCCTCCTATTGCTCCACCTCATGTAGATCTTGTTCCTGATGGCCCACTTCAACCAATGGTATAAAAGATAGCTCATATGAAGCGCCAAATGAATACGATGAAGGAGAACATAGACTTGGTCCTTGCCGAACAAGACCAAATGCTTGATTTGCTTATGGGCATCATATCTCGTCTTCCACCAGGTTTTGGAGGGGAAAGCAACAAGAAGGCCAAATGTGAAGCATATGATTTTCTTTTGTTTTTAGTTTGAATTTTGTGTTTGTTATTAGTTGTTGCTTTTGTTGTTTGTATCTGAATCAATATTATTAATGAAGTTGATGTTTATGTTTTTGTATCTTTTGTTCTTCATTTTATGTTTTTGGCAATGGATTTAATGAATGAATGTGTGGTATGAAGTGATTGAATGATACAACATCATCAGTCAGGTCCAGTCAGATACACAAACAGCTACACAGACAACTACCCAGACAACGATCCATGAATTTTTGTGAATCAATTCATTAACTTATGCAATACTATTTTTTTATCTTTTGTTATTCAGTTTTATGTTTTGAAATGAAGTTTATGAATGAATATATGAAGCCATTGAATGATATAGCATCATCAGCCTAGTCCTGTCAGATATACAAACAGTTACACGAACAGCTACTTAGACAGATACTCAGACAGCTATCCTTGAATTTTATTGAATCAATGCATTAACATATGCAATATAATATTTATTTCCCCCTTCTTTACGATGCAGTATAAAACACAAAAACAAGAGACCCAAAAATAACCTCAAATTTGTGTTTGTATTTTGCAAGTAACAAGTTGCATATCTGAAATTCGTATACAGATATCCAGACAGATAGTTAGATAAATATCCAGATAGATACTTAAAAAGATATCCATACAGATATTCAAAATTTTAGAAAATTATTCTGATAACATCTTTAATAATCCACACAGACTTGTGTATTTAATCGATAGGGTTGTTGCAGGTTCTTCTGTTGTGACAAGTTTGGTGACCTCTTGAGCACTCTGTCGGCATTGTTTCTTTTTTTATACGAGTTAAACATGCATCAAATAAATACTTAACACATAATTAAATCATACGATTTAAAACCCAATAGATGTAGTATTTTAAGCAAGTAGGGATCATTTTAACCGGGGATTGAAGGGTACATGCAATAATTGTGTAATAAAGAGGGGTATGAAAAGATTGATTAATTACCTAAATTTTCTATCTAATTACTACCTAAAATGTCAAACACATAATAAGAAATGTAGGATCCTAACATGCATCAACTCATAGACAAGCAAATACACAAAAGACCCTAAAATACCTACCCCATTTTTGACAAAAAGAAAAGTTAATTATTATTTACAAGTGATCAACTTATTCCTTTACCTAGCTCATTTACTAACATATACAAATATCAAAAATTAAAAAATCTCATAACCCTAATTACGATTAACATGCATAATTTTGTAATTTGTGCTAAGTACCCCTTATACACCATTGATCTAGACTAAGTACCCCTTACACCCAAATCAAAGCATTAAGAACAAAATTAACACATGCATATCGAAATTTATAATATTGGAACACATGGAAAGTTATTGAAATTCATATATGTAATAAAACAAAAATTTAATCATCATTCAAAACACAAAATAAGTTTTCACACAACAAAAGAGAACTATGGAGTAAAAAGGTCATGGTTACACTTTTGTAGACTACGACTCCTTTGTGAATGGTGCTAGATACCCTCTGCACACCTATGGAAGTGATAATGGGTGGTAGGATGATGTAGTCCGCCTCTTGAGGTGTTTGAAGAACAGTTTTCCTTTCAAAACAAGGTTTTCCTACTCTACCCGGGTAGATCTGGCAATCTGCAAATAATCGCACTTTCCCGGAGTTTTAGACCTCCAAAAATTCTTATTTTTGTCTCATTGGAGAGAAGATTCGAAGAGCTTTCCAACCATAGGTTGATAGCCATCTAACTTCTCCTGATCTGTTCTTCGTCATCGTTCGAACTTGGCTGACTTGTATAGGCAGATACTTCTTTCCTTATTCTTCATGATTTCATTCTCCTACTAAACTTGGGAATCATTTTCTTGCCATATGTTGCTCTCCATGAAATTGGCTGACTTGGTCTTCAAATTTGGACTTTCAATGGTCTTTTAATTAATTTGGCCCATTTTACACTTGTTCTTCTTCAAGGTTCTTTCGGGAGCTTCTTTTTCCTAGTCAACATAGGAAATACTTTCCTAGTCAATAAAAGACTTCTTTTTCTCTCATTTTTTTTCTTCTTTCTTCCTTTGAAATTTTTGAGCCAATTTATTCACTCCATTATTTTTGCTCCATTATGCCACATTGCATACTTGTAGCCCTCTTTACTTCGTCTCTTTTGATAAAAACCTAAAAACAACAAAATACATTAAAACTAATAATACTAAGTAATTAACAAAGTAAAATGTAGAGAAAATACACTAATTAATACACCTAAAATTCATAGATCAAATTCTCTCACACTTAGACTTTGCTAGTCCCTTTGCAAACACTAAATTAAACTACGACTCAAAATTTTCCAATTACTAAGCCCTTTAACTAAATATTTCGAATATCATGGCAATCACAAAGTTTAATTACAAGAAATTCAAGAGTTAATAAAAACATTCTCATGCATGAACAAGTAAGACTTAGATGAAAACAATGGTGATTTAAAAACTATGCATGCACTAGAAAAGTTCAAAATCACCTCTCATGGATGCACTCATAATCTTTTCATTCATAAAATGGGTTTTCACTCAAGATATATATAAGAATCAATGAAACCTCATGAATGGAACTAATTACTTGCACAAATAAACCCAAACCATATGCTTACTCATGTAACTTACTCAACCAATCGAAAGTTACTCATCTTAATGATCATAAAAGTCTTTAGAAAGGTTGTAATGGGGCTGAGGCTAACGTATTCGAAATTTAGATATGTGGTGATAAAAATATTCCAAAGACTTAGTCAAAACTTTGTCAATTCAAGCTCCATAATTTCTCATATGTCATTCTTAAAAAAAACATGACCAAATTCTATCTTTTTGAGTCCTAGCTTAATTCTAAACTTCACTTTATTCAAACTTTCACACTTTAGAACATTTTGCTGAAGAGCTTAATGTATTTTGTTTTCTTCTTCATGCTCTCGAGATTTTTTTTTATTTTTATTTTTTGGCATACACTTTCTTCTTCTTTTGTCTATTCTTTTGGACAAATCTTCCCTTGATTTTCATTATTTCATCATCTTCACGCCATCTTCATGTGCTAGCTTAGAAATTCTTCATCAAGTCTTTAGACTAAGGATAGAAAACTCTATAGTAAGCTGAGTGTTTAGATATTTCTATGGTAATGAAAGAAAATGTTCAATGTAAGCTCAAAATGTTCATATGACTTAAACTTATTCTAGCATGCGAATTCTGTACCATGTTTTACTATCTATATCTACTACATGTTAAAGTAATCAAAACATTTCTATTAACAAAAGAATTCCAATAATTAGTAATATGAAAGCCATGAACTCAATTTTGTCTCAAAACAAGATTCATCATAGACGATTTAAAGGCATCCTAAAAGACTCAATAACTTATAGATTTAGTCCTCATCTTCTTTGGGCAACCTTACTGACATGGACAGTTGGTGAGAGAGACCAAGAGAGGTAGGAGTGATTTTTGAGCTTGTCTTTTCTCACATTCAAAACCTGTCTCCGAAATCATCCCCTTCTAGACACTAAATCACATAGGATATTCTTACTCAAAGACAAATATTCATCTACCTATACTATTACATCAAAAATTTAAATTTTTTTAAGGCATCATTCGCCGGAAAGTTCCATTGTTTGCCCAATTTCACAATTTATGACTCAAATAAAGTGTGAACTCCTCCCCCAAACTTAAATCATACATTGTCCTCAATGTAATTAAGTAAAAACATAGAATCAAACATGGAGATATGGTTTTACCAAAAATAACTAACTTATTAACACACCAACAAACTAATTAATAAAGAGGAAGGGAAAAGAAAGCAAATCAAAGCGTCGATCCTCCTTTGGGTTGCCTCCCAACAAGCGCTTATGTTTTAATGTCTTACAACCTAAATATGATGTACATTTAGGTATTGGGAATTGCCGGATTCGTGAGAGGCATCTGCTCCACCGTTGTGTTCTCCAAAGCCTCAAGATATGGCTTTAAGCGATGGCCATTCACTTTAAATTCTGATCCTGATGTTGGACTCTTGATCTCTATAGCTCCATGTGGAAAAATCTTCGTGATAATGAAAGGTCCTGCCCAACGTGATCTGAGCTTACCAAGAAATAGCCTAAGTCGAGAGTTGAAAAGAAATACTTTCTATCTGACTTCAAACGACTTGTTCTTGATCATTCTGTCATGAAATTCCTTAGTCTTTTCTTTGTACATCCAAGAACTCTCATAAGCTTCATTCCTGATTTCTTCAAGTTCATCCAACTATAACTTTTGATGTAGACCTACTTTATCATAGCAAACGTTGAACTTCTTAACTGCCCAATATGCTTTATGCTCTAGCTCTACCGAAAGATGACATGCTTTCCCATAAACTAATTTATAAGGTGACATCCCGATAGGTGTTTTGTAAGAAGTCTTGTAAGCCCACAATGCATCATCTAAACGTTGACTTCAATCTTTTCTGTTAGGCACCACAGTTCATTCCAAAATGTTCTTGATCTCACGGTTGGAAACTTCAGCTAAACCATTTGTCTGTGGATGATATGGCGTTGAGACTTTGTGAGTTACTCCATATTTCTTCATCAACGCATCCACTGTCTTGTTGCAAAAGTGATTCCCTCCATCACTGATAAGTACATGAGGCATGCCAAACCTGAAAAAGATGTTAGTACGAAGAAAATCTGCAACAACCTTTGAATCATTCGTCCGTGTAGCTTTAGCTTCAACCCATTTTGAGACATAGTCTACTGCAAGAAAAATGTAGATGAAATCGTTGGAGATAGAAAATGGTCCAATAAAATCAATTCCCCAAACATCAAAGATCTCAACGTTGAGTAAATAAGTCATCAGCATCTGATCTCTTCGACCTAAATTCCCACCACGTTGGCACTTGTCACTAGAAGCACAAAACTCTGCAGCATCCTTGAATAATGTTGGCTAGAAGAATCCTGATGCCAAAATTTTCAAAGTTGTCTTCTTGGAGCCGAAATTTCCTCCACAAGCTTCAGTATGACAAAACTCGAAATCAATCTGTGCTCACTCTCTGGAACACACATTCTAATCAATGCATCAGCACAATGTTTCCATAAGTAAGACTCGTCCCAAATATACTGACGTGCCCTAAATTTGAGATGTTCACATTTGGCCTTAGGCATGTTAGCTGGAAATTCCCTTGTTACAAGATAGTTGACAATGTCTGCATACCAAGGTAATTCCTGTGAACTAGTCTGAATTCAAAAATGCTGCTCGTCTAAAAAATGGTCCCTGATGTCCACGACCTCCCTATGATTTTGGACAATCTGTGACAAGTGATCTGCTACAACGTTCTCAACTTCTTTCTTGTCTCGAACCTCAATGTCAAACTCTTTGAGAAGTAGAACCCATTGAATAAGTCTTAGCTTGGCATCTTTCTTCGCCATCAAATAATTCAATGCGGCATGGTCAGTGTAAACAATTACCTTAGTCTGAAGCAAGTATGAACGAAATTTGTCTAAGCAAAACACCATAGCAAGTAACTCCTTCTCGATTATTGTATAATTCATCTGAGTTGCTTCCAAAGTCCGAAAGGCATAGTATATGGCGTATAGCTTTTTGTCCTTACGTTGCCCTAAAACAGCTCCTACTACATAGTCTGAGGCATCACACGTAAGTTCAAAGGGCAATGACCAATCCGGGGCACAAAGAATGGGAGCGGAAGTCAGAAGCTCCTTCAATTTGGCAAAGGCATGTTAGCACTCCTCATCAAAAGAAAACGTTGTCTCCTTCTGAAGTAGGCAACATAGAGGTATGGCAATATGAGAAAAATCTTTGATGAAGCGTCTGTAGAATCCTGCATGTCCCAGAAAGGAACGAACCTCCCTCACACTTGTTGGAAATGGTAGATGTTGAACAAGATCCACTTTAGCTCTGTCAACTTCAATGCCTCTAGCCAAAATAATATGGCCAAGGACAATACCTTGCGTCACCATGAAATGGCATTTTTCCTAGTTCAGCACCAGCTTAAATTTCCACGCGTTGCAAAATCAGCTCCAAGTTATTAGGGCATGTGTCAAAACTGTCTCTAAAGACATTGTAAGTCATCCATAAATACCTCAATGATCTTCTCAATGTAATCTAAAAAGATGGCCAACATACATCTCTGAAAAGTGCATGGGGCATTGCATAAATCGAAGGGCATTCTTCTATAAGCAAAAGTACCAAATGGACAAGTAAATGTGGTCTTCTCCTGGTCCTCCTTGGCTATGCTAATTTAATTGTACCCGGAATAGCCATCAAGGAAGCAGTAATAACCATGGTCAGCCAACCGTTCAAGCATTTGATCAATGAATGGCAAAGGAAAGTGATCCTTCTTGGTCGTGGCATTGAGCTTCCTGTAATCTATACAAACTTGATGTCATGTAATAGTCCTCTAAGGCACCAATTTTTTGTCCTCATTCTTCACAACAGCTATTTCAAACTTTTTCAGAACGACTTATACTGGAGACACCCGACGATTGTCAGAAATAGGGTAAATCACGCCACAACCATATAACTTGATTAGCTCCTTTTTCACAACTTCCATCATTGGTGGATGCAGTCTATGTTGAGCCTCTGTACTAGGCTTGATTCCATCTTGAAGCAAAATGCGGTGAACATAGGTTGCCGGATTGATTCCTTTGATGTCTACAAGCGTCCAACCTATAGCTATGTTGTGTTTCTTCAACACCTCAACAAGCTTACGTTCCTGCTTAGATTCCAACATTGCAGAGATGATTATTGGCAATGTTTCCTCCTCTCCTAAGTAAGCATACTTCAAGTGTTCAGGTAAGACTTTCAGCTCTAATTTCGGTGCTTGAACAGTTAATGGTAGCATCCTATTTCCCCCAAAAGTAATCGGCATAGGAGGAGAGTGCTTGAGATTTGCGTGTGCAACATATATACAAGGCAAGGACTTCACAAGCTATTAGCTGCATTTCGAGCCAAAGGTCTTCAAAATGGACATCATCCCCCGAGTCGAGTCCGCTATGCTCTTTCTTGAAGCACTAAGTCTAACGTATCATCCCTTCTAGTATCCAAGTGTGCTTCCGCCAAAGTGTCAATAATATCCACACAAAAAAAACATGAATTGACACTAGCTGGACAGTGTCTCATGGCATCAAAAATATTGAACTCAATGACCTCTCTATCGAATTCCATGCTGAATGTACCACTGAACACATCAATTTTCATTCTTGTAGTCCTCATTAATGGACATCCCAATAACATAGACGTAGTGTTGACGTCATTATCTTCAATATCCACAACATAGAAATCAGCTAGGAAGATAAGCTGATTGACTTGGATAAGAACGTCTTCCACATAACCCCATGGATAAGTCTTAGAACGATCGGCTAACTGAATGATCACATCATCTTTCATCAACGCAGGAAGACTAAAAGCTTGATACAATGTATAGGGCATGACGTTGATGGAAGCTCCAAGGTCCAGCATCACATTGCTGAAAGATTTGGCACCAATAACACAGGGAACAGAAAAACTCCCTAGATCCTTCAATTTATGGGGTAGCCGTCGTTGAATGACTGCTGAAGCAGTCCCATCCACCTTCACATTCTTCTTCTCTCTTGTTTATCTCCTCATGGAACTTAGCATATTTTGGCACTTATTTGAGATAGTCGATGATGGGCATATTTACTTGCACCTTTTTTAAGATTTCCAAGATCTTTTCATCCGTTTCTTGCTTCTTTTTACTCACTAAACGACTTGAAAATGGTGCTGTGACAAACGGAGAATTAGCAGGAGTCGAACTTGAAGGAATTAAGCTCTTGCCTTGAGGCTGCGGGTTGACTTGTGAAGATGAAGGAGCCTTGGTGACAGGTGGTGTCACCACACTTCTATCGGCTTCAAGAGTGGCCTGATTAGGCTCAACGTCATCCAGAGAAATGGTGTGTGACGTTGGCTTCTTCTGATGATACTCTTTGTGCTGCTTCCCACTCCGAGTAGCTACTATATTTGCTGGTTTGAAATCACTTTCTGGATTTGAAACTGGCTGAGTTGGCAATTTTCCAAATCCTCCCTTAATCTGGCCCATGAATTCAACAACCTGGCCCATCTGCTTCTTCAACTCAGAAATATCATTCCCTAGTTGAGCTTAAGTGTTCAGCAAAACCTTTGTAGATGATGAAATGTGACAACATCTTATCATAATCTGGGTTGGAGAGAACAGGCTGAGCTGGTGCATTAGTGACATTGGGAACCCTTTGCTGGGTTGATTATTGTTGCTGAAATGGCTGAGGTGTAGGACAGCTAAGGCAGCCATCATTGTTCCTCTACTGAAAACCAGGATGATTATTTCGGAACCCCTGATTGTAATTTCTATAATTGTTGAACCGAGGGGCGCCCTGGTTATTCGGAGAACCAACAATGGTGTTGACTTCTTCTGCTACTGGAGTTGGTACATTTTGAGGACACTGATCATTGTGATGAGAGATTCCACAAACAGGCGTTGCAGGTGGCATTGGCTGAGGTGACTTTGCTTCCAAAATATTAGTGATTAAGGAAGTAAGCTTATTAAGTTCGGCACTAGTGCTTGAAGAAGACACTTCATGTACTTTTCTGCTTTGATGCAACGCCATCCCTTCATATTACTGTGTATTGAGAGCACACTTGTTCAACAAAGCACGACCTACAGTTGCAGGCTTTTCCAGGAATGAACCACCAGCTGCTACGTCTAGAAGTTCTCTTTCCAAATGCTTGAGTCCTTCATAGAAATGAGTCAAGAGGTTGCTTTCTAATATGCCATGTGAAGGACAAGATTCACACAACTCCTTAAACCTTTCATAGTAGGTGACAAAGGACTCATCACCATCTTGTAAAACGCCAGTAATCTTCTTTCTCAGATTGGTGATTTTTTATGCTAGAAAGTACTTGGTGAAACTCCTTCACACATGCATCCCATGTTGTGATAGATCTAGCAGGCAAGCTAAACAGCCAACATTTAGCTTTCTCCTCCAATGAAAACGGAAATGCTCTTAGCCTGAAAGATTCCTTTGAAGTTCCATATGGACACATGGAGTCACACACAAACAGAAAAGGAGTCAAGTGTGTGTTTACATCTTCAGTTGAGTTGCCATGAAAGCGTTGAATTGGAAGATAGTGTATGACGCCACTCTTCAACTCAGGGGCAGTCTAGCCCACTGCTAGCTCTGAATACATAATTGAAGTTGGGCCAAAGTTACCCAAATTCGAACACGTCTGCCGACAGATGGACTGTTCAACGTTGTTGTTATTCTCAACACCTGCAATGGATTCTGTATCTGATATTTCTATTATTGATGTAGGTGATGGAGGCGGACTATCCTCAAAAACAGGCGGATCCTATTCAAACCCTTCTTTATTGACTTGAGCCGACTTCTGAAAGATGACTGTGCGAGATCTAAGTTCAAGTTCACGCGGAATAGGAGTGAGCATTCATTAAATAGCCTAAAGTATCAATAGATTAAGTGTTAGTATCATCAGAAAACAAAAGTAATGCAAAAATGTACAATATATACAAAATGTATACGAAAAGTGTACAAACACACAAAATGCGGAAACACACTTAAACGTGAATACAAATTATATATAACAAGAATGCAATATAAATGATGCATAAATATAAGAAGCTATGAAATGCAAGTATATATATGCTAATATTATTTCACACGTTGGATTTCTCAAGCTTAGAATATGTTTGAAGCACTTTTCACACAATGTCACACTTTGATTTATCATGAATCACACATTTACTTAATCAGGATTTAACCAAATGCATCAAACAAGATTAACCTAAATGATAAAATGGTATGAATGCATAAGAGAAAGTTGTTAGAACCTGCAGAAAACACCCAAGTTACATGAACAATCATGAATAAAATGACTCGTCCTTTGGTCTCATGTCCCTAACTTCACTTAGGTTAGGGTACCCGGTGATGAAATCCGAGCATCACAAAATCGCAGGTGTGACGACCCGGACCGGAATTGGTATAGTAATCGGCTTAATTCGTTAGTTTCACGAGTAATTGAAGTTAATCGTAATTATTCGGATATACAACTTCGTTCACGACTTAATTTTCGGACACGAATTTTATTTGGGTTTGTTCATGGAAAATGTAGAGAATTTCATTTCGAGTTCGTGGGAGCTTTCTGAGGATTTTTCGGATAATCAAGGAATATAAAATTAATATTTGAAATTATCGCCGAGTTAGTTATGTTTATCCGTTTGAGTTTGAGTTATCCGAATTGTGGATAGAGTTGATTTGTGACGTATAAATAGCCGAATAGTCATAAAGTTATCGAAAAATTCGAAAATGAGCTGTTTTTGACCGAGTTGACCAGAGCTGGGCCGAGTTGACCGAGTCAACCGGGTTGACTCAGTGAGTCACGACTCGCTGTCGTGGTGGTTGCCGAAAAGGAAGGTAAGGTTTTGAAGCTTGATGTTTGGGCTTTCATTTGATGTATGAGTTGTAATGTTTGGTGAAGATTTTGAGTTGAAATTTTGGAGGAGAAACTGTGGGATTTTAGGGGCGACGGACGGCGGTGGTCCGGCCATGGTGGTGGCCGGGGATTAAGGGGGAAATGTTCGTGGAGCCACGGTGAAGCTTTTGGGGGTGGTCTCGAGGACCGTCGTGCGTCGTGGCCGGAGTTCCGGTGGGGGACCGAGTCGCCGGCCGATTTGGGATTCAAGGGATTTCGAGCGGTTTTTCGGCAGATTTAGGCAGAATTGGTGGATGCTGTAGTGGAGAGATGTGTTAGGCTCGAGGAGGAGAGGAAATCTGGGCTTTCCTCGCCGGGAAATCTCTCCTGTGACGGCGTGCCGCCGGCGGCGGCGGTTAACGGCGGAGCTCCGACGGAGCGTTGACTTTTTGGATTTTGACAAGTTTTATGCCATTTTTCTCGTAATCGCGTCCCGATCTTCGCCTTGAGGTTTTCGAGTTGATTTGAGTAGTGGATTTTAAGTCGAGGGTTTATATGGAGTGTTTGGGGTTTTCGACGGATTTTCTGTTATCCGAGTTATATGTTTCCGGAAATGGTTGGTTTCCGAGGTGTGGTTCAGAGTACTGAACTGTGATTTTGATCAATGATATTTTGTGATTATTCAGGAGATCGAGATCGTACGTTGGGCGAGGAATCTTCCGCCGGATCTCAGGATTAGCGCGTCTGCGCACTATGCTTATCTGTGAGTGAACATTTATTTACACTGTCGTAGCGAGTTCTTAGTTTCAGTATTTATTTCCAGTACAGTATTGAGATTATTTATTGTTTTGGAGGTATTTTTTTATGTTTTATTGGTGATGGCATTTACTTAGCATCGATGCATTGACTACTCGGCTGATCACCGGTAGTTCAGTTCCAGGCTTGAGAGATTCGCCTAATGTGCCCACTAGGCTTGAGAGATTCGCCTAGTCTATCACCGTCAGGCTTGAGAGATTCGCCCGACACCTCCATTTATTTTAAGAACTCGCAATATTTTTGTGTTGTGTAAATGGTGAAAGGCATATGTTTATTTTCGTCCAATCACTCTAACGATTTTATTTTCGGTTTCCATTCCCAGTTTGGAGCTCGGATTCTGGTGTCGCACATCGCTGTCGGAGGCTTAGTGTTTGAGCTACCTTTCTTTCTCAATAGGTTTCTTGTTTAGCCTACTGCTGTGTATTTATGTATATATATACTAGAGGTCGCTCTAAATACTCTGATGTTCATATTTTCATATGATTTTCCCGGTAAAGTTACAGTTTTGCTTATCACTTTATATTATGATGATATGATTTTGAGAAATCCGGATGGGATTGGTGCCCACGGTTTGGCTTTTGTGGCATAGGATGAAGTGTGTTTTTAGGTGCAGGTTAATGGTAATTCCGCGATATAGTGAAACTCTGCCGAAATTTCTATGGTTTTTGCAAGTTCTTGTTTTCAGAAGGGGTTTGATTCCGGTTTAGGAAACTAAATCGGGGTTGGGTTCTTTCAGCATGGTATCAGAGCATTAGGTTTTAGGTTCTGTAGACTTCTGTAGTTGTGATACTAAGGGTATTTGAGATTATACAGCATGTCTGGAGCGATGACCTGACTGGCCAGTGGTAACTCATCAATGCTTCGGGTGTTGTATGTTTTCAAATGTCTGAAGTTTTATGATTACGTTCCTTGTGCTTTATGACTAATGTTTTTCTCTTATCATTAGGATGCCTCCTAGACGTGGTCCCCGTGTCAATAGGTATGTGGATCCTGATGAGGATCGCCAGACGCATGACTTGCTTATGCGAGTATTACGTCTAGAGGAGCGTTTTGACCCTGTGGTCAAAGCTCGAACTGCTGGAGCGACTGTTTTCTCGGGTTCAGCTAATCCAGAGATATGTGAGGCTTAGTTGGTTCAGGTTGAATGAGTTTGTGAGCGTCTGCGTTTTACTCCTGAGCAGATGATAGTGGCAGCGGTTGGTTTACTTGAGTCTGATGCATACTTCTGGTGGGTTAACACCGATAGAGTTCCAGTTGATACTGCATGGACACTGTTTAGAGATTTGTTTATGCGGAGGTATTTCAACCAGGCTACACAGCAGCAGAAGTACGAGGAGTTCACACCAACTTGAGACAGGGTAGCATGTCAGTACTTGAGTACCGGAACAGATTTACTCGCTTATCTCGGTTTGCTCGCGACATGGTGGCTACAGAGGAAGCCAAGTACCGAAGATTTGAGTTGGGCTTGAACCTGAACATCAAGGGAACTTTAACTACGATGCCTCGGAACAACTTTGATGAGTTTGTGAGTGCTACACTTCGAGGCGAAGACATAGAGAAGGAAAGGCAGATGAGATTCTAGTCTTGACGATTCGAGGAGGGTGGACCGAGTCAGGGACCTTCTAAGAGGCTGAGTTCAGGCACTTCCAGATCGGCATCATCATCTGGCAGTGGACCATTTAGACCATCAGTTAGTACGCCTAGACAGAGACAGAGATGGGGGAGGGATCAACCAAAGAGACCACTATCCAGTGGGAGTTCTAGCGGATCCAACTATCCTCGACGTACCTGTGGCACTTTTGCTGTACCGAGGGAGTATCCATTGTGCAATCTCTGCAATAGGCATCACTTTGGTCCTTGTCAGCAAGGCATTATCATATGTTATCGTTGTGGCCAGGAGGGTCACTATGCGAGGGAATGTTTCCAGTCTACTGGTGTTGGTGGACAGGTAGCTCAGAGTTCAGGAGGAGATCAAGGTACTACTTCTGGAGCTCGACCTGTGCAGTCTTCTGGTCAGGGGGGACAGCAAAGTCACCATCAGCGTGGGCGACCAGCTGGGCAGGCCAGGCTTCATGCAATGTCATTGCGCGAGGGCAGAGCTTCACCGGAGGTTGTTATTGGTACGTTGCATGTTTTTGGCTATCCAGTACTTACTTTGCTAGATCCAAGTGCTACGCATTCATTCATATCATATAGATTGTCATATTTAGCTACTATGCCTGCATCTCCACTTCCGGGGTTATGGATGGTGTTGTATCCATCCGATGAGGTTGTGAGTATTGGTTGGGTGTATAGGGATTGTGAGATCTTTATTGGAGGTCATGGTTTAGCCGCGGATTTGTTATTGCTGGATATCGTCGACTTTGATGTAATTTTGGGTATGGACTTCTTGGAGACACATTAGGCTATGTTCGATTGTCACAAGAAGGAGGTAGTGTTTCGACGTCCAGGTTTCCCAGAGATATTGTTTCGCGGTGAGAAGAATATTTCATTTCCATGTGTGATTTCAGCGATGAAGGCCGAGCGGATGATGAAGAAGGGTTGTGTTGCATATTTAGCTTATGTTGTGAATACAACGGCTGCTGTACTAGACATTGGTGACATTGAGGTTGTTTCCGAGTTTTCAGATGTATTTCAGGAGGAGTTGCCAGGTGTTCCTCCAGTTCGAGAAATCGATTTCACCATTGAGCTTTTACCAGGCACTGGACCTATATCTCAGGCACCTTATCGTATGGTATCGGCGGAGTTGAAAGAGTTACATATTCAACTTCAAGAGTTGCTGGAGAAAGGTTTCATACGACCCAGTGTATCACTGTGGGTGCTCCTGTACTGTTTGTGAGAAAGAAGGATGGTTCCATGCGGTTGTGTATTGATTACCGGAAGCTGAATCAGGTCACCGTGAAGAACAAGTATCCATTGTCGCGGATTGATGATTTGTTTGATCAGCTCAAGGGAGCTTTAGTCTTTTCGAAGATTGATCTCAGGTCTGGATACCATCAGTTGAGGATCAGAGAGTCAGATATGGCCAGAACAGCTTTCAGATCACGGTACGGACATTATGAGTTCTTGGTTATGCCATTTGGGTTGACTAATGCCCCTGCAGCTTTCATGGACTTGATGAACCGGGTGTTTAGGCGATTCCTAGACAATTTTGTGATCATGTTCATCGATGACATCCTGATTTACTCTAGGAGTGTGGGCCAGCACAAGAAGCATTTGCGAGCTGTTTTGCGGACTTTGCGAGATAATCAACTGTTTGCGAAGTTCAGCAAGTGTGAATTCTGGTTGAACAGTGTGAAGTTTTTGGGTAACGTGATATCTGCTGAGGGAGTCAGCGTGGATCCTGACAAGATTGAGGCCGTGTTGAATTGGGGTAGACCTACCACCATACCAGAGATCAGAAGTTTCTTGGGTTTGGCAGGTTATTATCGGCGCTTTGTGCAGGATTTTTCACGGATTGCCACTCCCCTTACCAGACTGACGAAGAAAGGCGTCAAGTTCGAGTGGTTTGATGCATGTGAGGAGAGTTACTTACTCTTGAAGAAGAAGTTGACTACTGCACCGGTTCTGACTTTACCTGATGACAGTGGAGAGTTTGTGGTTTATAGCGATGAATCAAAATCGGGTCTTGGTTGTGTTTTGATGCAGCATGGCAGAGTGGTGGCTTACGGTTCCAGGCAGTTGAAACCACATGAAGTCAATTATCCTACGCATGATTTGGAGTTAACTGCTATTGTATTAGCCTTGAAGAGTTGGAGACACTACTTGTACGGAGCTCAGTGCAAGATATACACAGATCACAAGAGTCTCACCTATTTGTGCACGCAGCCAGATTTGAATATGAGACAGCGCAGATGGATGGAGTTGATCAATGACTATGATTGCACCTTTGAGTACCATCCATGGAAGGCTAATATCGTTGCTGATGCACTCAGACGGAAATCTGGAGCCTCATTGTTTCATGTGTGTGTAGCCAGAGTTTCCATGTTAGCAGAGTTATGAGCTACGGGAGCTGAGTTATAGTGGGATGATGATGGAGCCTTGTTGGCTAGCTTCCAGGTTCGACTGGTACTGGTTGATCAGGTTCGGGAAGCTCAGGATGCGGATTCCTATCTGTCGGACAAAAAGACCATGATTCAGAATGGTGTGCCAACCGAGTTTCGGTTGAGTGATGATGATACATTGCTATTCAGAGGCAGATTATGTGTACCCAGAGACGAGAGTTTAAAGAAGGAGATCTTAGACAAAGCTCATTGTTCTGCTTATGCTATGCATCCCGGAGGTACGAAGATGTTTCGTACACTTAGAGCCTATTACTGATGGCGAAATATGAAGAGGGAGATTGTTGCATATGTAAGCAGATGCCTCATTTGTCAGCAAGTGAAGACAGAAGCATGCGGGAAAGTTACAGCCCTTGGAGATTCCGGTTTGGAAGTGGGAGCATATCACCATGGATTTCGTGTATCAGTTACCACATACTTCGACTGGTAATACTGGTATTTGGGTTATTGTGGACCGATTGACGAAATCCGCTCATTTCCTTACACTTCCAGGGAAGATTTCTGTGGGCAGGTTAGCAAAGCTGTATTTGGCGGAGATCGTTCGTTTGCATGGTGTGCCTGTATCTATTGTTTCTGACCGAGACAGTCAGTTCACTTCAGAGTTCTGGCAGGCATTGCAGCAAGCTTTGGGTACCAGATTGCATTTTAGTACAGCTTTCCATCCCCAGACTGATGGGCAGTCTGAGCGGACTATTCAGACCCTCGAGGATATGTTGCGATCATGTGTATTGCAGTTTAGAGGAAATTGTGACCAACAATTGCATTTGATCAAGTTTGCTTACAACAACAGTTATCAGGCCAGTATTGATATGGCACCGTATGAGGCTCTATACAGGAAACAGTGTCGTACTCCATTATGTTAGAGTGAGGTAGACGAGTGATGGCTTATTAGTCCTGATTTGGTGAAGAGCACCACAAAGGATATTCAGATTATCAGAGACAGATTAAAGATTGCCTAAGATTGCCAAAAGAGTTATGCAGATGTGAGAAGAAAAAGTCTCAAGCTCGAGGTGGGCGATTGGGTCTTCCTGAAATTATCTCCTTGGCGAGGAGTTGTTCGTTTCGGGAAGCGTGGAAAGCTTCAGCCACAGTATATCAGTCCTTATGAGATTTCAGAGAGAGTTGGTGCCGTGGCTTACAGGTTGGAGTTGCCTTCTGAGATGTTGCGGAAATACATTCCAGATCCATCACATGTTTTAGCGCCATATCAGCTTCCTATCCGGGAAGATTTGACATATGTGGAGGAGCCAATACAGATTCTCGATCAGAGTGAGCAGGAGTTGAGACATAGAGTCATACCGCTTGTGAAGGTCTTATGGCAGAATCATTCGGTTGAGGAAGCCACTTGGGAGACCGAGCAGTATCCTCATCTGTTCACTTAGCAGGTACGTAAATTTTGAGGTCGGAATTTTTTTAAGGGGGGTAGATTGTGACGACCCAGACCGGAATTGGTATAGTAATCGGCTTAATTCGCGAATTTCACGAGTAATTGAAGTTAATCATAATTATTCAAATATACAACTTCGTTCACGACTTAATTTTCGAACACGAATTTGATTTGGGTTTGTTCGTGGGAAATGTAGAGAATTTGATTTCGAGTTCGTAGGAGCTTTCCGAGAATTTTTTGGATAATCGAGGAATATAAAATCAATATTTGAAATTATCGCCGAGTTAGTCATGTTTATCCGTTCAAATTTGAGTTATCCGATTTGTGGATAGAGTTGATTCGCGACGTATAAATAGCCGAATAGTCGTAAAGTTATCGAAAAATTCGAAAATGAGCTGTTTTGACCGAGTTGACAAGAGCTGGGCCGAGTTGACCGAGTCAACTGGGTTGACTCAGTGAGTCACGACTCGGCGTCGTGGTGGGTGCCGAAATACAGCGCGGTTGCCGGAAAGGAAGGTAAGGTTTTGAAGCTTGATGTTTGGGCTTTCATTTGATGTATGAGTTGTGATGTTCGGTGAAGATTTTGAGTTGAAATTTTGGAGGAATACTGTGGGATTTCGGGGGAGACGGACGGCGGTGCTCCGGCCACGGTGGTGACCAGGGATTAAGGGGGAAATTTTCGTGGGGCCACGGCGAAGCTTTTGGGGGTGGTCTAGAGGGCCGCCGAGCATCGTGGCCGGAGTTCCGGTGGGGGACCGAGTTGTCGGCCGATTTGGGATTCAAGGGATTTCGAGCGGTTTTCCGGTAGATTTAGGCGGAATTGGTGGATGGTGTAGTGGAGAGATGTGTTAGGCTCGAGGAGGAGAGGAAATCTAGGCTTTCCTCGCCGGAAAATCTCTCCGGTGACGGCGCGCCACCGGCGGCGGCGGCGGTCAACGGTGGAGCTCCGGCGAGGCGTTGACTTTTTGGATTTTGACAAGTTTTATGCCATTTCTCTCGTAATCGCGCCCCGATCATCGCCTTGAGGTTTTCGAGTTGATTTGAGTAGTGGATTTTAAGTCGAGGGTTTATGTGGAGTGTTTGGGGTTTACGACGGGTTTTCTGTTATCCGAGTTATATGTTTCCGGAAATGGTTGGTTTCCGAGGTGTGGTTCAGAGTAATGAATTGTGATTTTGATCAGTGATATTTTGTGATTATTCAGGGGATCGAGATCGTACGTTGGGGGAGGGATCTTCCGCCGAATCTCAGGATTAGCACGTCTGCGCGTTGTGCTTATCTATGACTGGACATTTATTTACACTGTCGTAGCCAGTTCTTGGTTTCAGTATTTATTTCCAGTACAGTATTGAGATTATTTATTGTTTTGGAGGTATTTTTTTATGTTTTATTGGTGATGACATTTACTTAGCATCGATGCATGAACTACTCGGCTGATCACCGATAGTCCAGCTCCAGGCTTGAGAGATTCGTCTGATGTGCCCACTAGGCTTGAGAGATTCGCATAGTCTATCACCGTTAGGCTTGAGAGATTCTCCCGACACCTCCATTTATTTTAAGAACTCACAATATTTTTGTGTTGTGTAAATGGTGAAAGGCATATGTTTATTTTCGTCCACTCACTCTAATGATTTTATTTGCCTTTCCCCTAGGATTTTCGGTTTCCTTGCCCAGTTTGCAGTTCGGATTCTGGTGCCGCACGTCGCTGTCGGAGGCTTAGTGTTCGAACTACCTTTCTTTCTCAGTAGGTTTCTTGTTTAGCCTACTGCTGTGTATTTATGTGTATATATATATATACTAGAAGTTGCTCTGAATACTCTGATGTTCTTATTTTCATATGATTTTCCTAGATTTCTGTAAAGTTACAGTTTTGTTTATCACTTTATATTATGATGATATGATTTTGAGAAATCCGGATGGGATTGGTGCCCACGGTTTGGCTTTTGTGGCATAGGATGAAGTGTGTTTTCGGGTGCAGGTTAATGGTAATTTCGCGATATAGTGAAACTCTGCCGAAATTTCTATGGTTTTTACAAGTTCATGTTTTCAGAAGGGGTTTGATTCCGGTTTAGGAAACTAAATCGGGGTTAGGTCCTTTCAGCAAGGGAGTTAATGCAACTAAGTATATGCAACATTGGAATTATCTTCTTACATGTTCAAACATTTCGACACTTTAAGCATACATGTCCCCTTTTGAGTTTGCCAAAGATTTAAAAAGAGTACACGACATTAATTTTTAGGTATTTTCAAGGACATGCGACCGGTGCGATAAAATATGAATTCTAAATTGTTCAGCCTTGGTTCAATGGAAAAACATGGCCAGGTAGGAATAGAGATAATGTGAGAGGCATGACTAATTTTGACAAAACACCCCGAGGCTAACCAAGCAAATGGTATATACTCTATTGGTGTTAGTCTTTCTTAGATCCAGAACCTATCACTAGTCATAACCTAGTCTAGACACCATGTCCGACATTCAGCCAAACTTTTGAGAATTACACATTCCCTCAAGTCTTTTGTAAACTCCGCTCTCAACCTCATGTTTTACACATGAGGGGTTAAAGAGATAAACAAGAAAAAGAGGCACCATCTATTCCAAGGAGTGAGACTTAATCAATCAAACATGTAATCAATGTAAATCTAAGACTATCATTTAACATGCTTAAAAATTATTAGATATATATATATATACAAACACCGATCAATATTTACAAAAATTAAAATCTATCTAACACATGCTTATTCACATAGGACACGAAATTTTAAACAATTATGGCACACATTTGTACAAGGCAACGACATTTTTTAGTAAAATTAGCATATATACACAAAAAATTAAAATTCATGCACAAAATTTTGTTAGTTTTTCACATGCAAAGTATATACAAGTAAATTCACATATATACACACAAAAATAACAAACAATTAATAATCCCGGACAATGGCGCCAAAAATTGATGCGAGTTAAACATGCAGGAAATAAACACTTAACACATAATTCAATCATACAATTTAAAACCTAATAGATGTAGTATTTTATGAAAGTAGGGATTGTTCTAACCGGGGACAAAGGGTGCACGCAAGAATTGTGTAATAAAGGGGGGTATGAAAAGATTGATTAATTACCTAAATTTTCTATCTAATTACTACCTAAAACATCAAACACATAACAAGAATTCTAGGACCCTAACATGTATCAACTCATAGACAACCAAACACACAAAATGCCATAAAATACCTACCACATTTTGGACAAAAAGAAAACTTAATTATTATTTACAAGTGATCAACTTATTCCTTTACTTAGCTCATTTATTAATATATGCAAATAACAACACTTACGAAATCCTATAACCCTAATTGCTATTAACATGCATAATTTCATAATTTGTGCTAAGTACCCTTTATACACCATTGAACTAGACTAAGTACCCCTTACACCCAAATCAAAGTATTAACCAAATTAACACATGCATATCAAAATTTAGAATATTGGAACACATGGAAAGTTATTGAAATTCATATATGTAATAAAACAAAATTTTCATCATCATTCAAAACACAAAACAAGTTTTCACATAACAAAATATCGAGAACTACAGAGTAAAGAGGTCATGGTTACACTTTTGTAGACTATGACTCCTTTGTGAATGGTGCTAGATACACTTTTGTACACACATATGGAAGTGAGAATGGGCAGTAGGATGATGTAGTCGGCCTCTTGAGGTGTTTCGGCTTGATTTGTGAGATGGAGAGGAGTTCTTGGCAGAGCTTAGGCTGTAGAATAATTGATGATCCAAATTTGTGACAAGCCTCTTGTATATATAGGCATTTACAAAATAGTTTTTCTTTCAAAACAAGGTTTTCCTACTCTACCCAGGTAGATCTGGCAGTCAGCAAAGAATCGCACTTTTCTAGAGTTTTAGACCTCCAAAAATTATGAATTTTGGCTCGTTGGAAAGAATATTCGAAGATTTTTCCAACCATAGGTTGATTGACGTCTACCTCCTCCTGAACTATTCACAGTCATTGTTCGAAGTTGGCTGACCTGTACAGGAAAATTCTTCTTTCCTTATTCTTCATGATTTCCTTCTCCTACTAAACTTGGGAATCCTTTTCCTGCCATATCTTACTCTCCATGAAATTGGCTGACTTGGTCTTCAAGTTTGACCTTTTCAAATGGTCTTTTAATTAATTTGGCCCATTTTACATTTGTTCTATTTCAAGGTTCTTCCAGAAGCTTCCTTTTCCTAGTCAACATAAGAAATACTTTCCTAGTCAACAAAGGACTTCTTTTTCTCTCCATTTTTTCTTTCTTTCTTCCTTTGGAATTTTCGAGCCAATTTATTCACTCCATTATTTTTTCTCTATTATGCCACCTTACATGCTTGCAGCCTTCTTTACTCCGTCTCTTTTGATAAAAACCTAAAAACAACAAAATACATTAAAACTAATAATACTAAGTAATTAAAAAGGCAAAAATGTAGAGAAAATATATTAATTAATATGCCTAAACTGCATAGATCAATTTTCACCCTTCTTCCTCATTCTCTTTTTCTTTGCTCTTCCTGGATGTTTCTTTGTTAATAGAGGCCTGGCATCCAATCCGTATTGTGACATGTCCTGAAGCGATTTTTCAATGTTTGCCACTAGATTGAGTGTGCATGAGTAGACTTTTCTGTAATATGAAACTCTGTACAAGTTGTCTACGTAATCATAAGGTTCTTTTCCTATCTCTTGAATGACAACAAGGGCATGGGAGCAAGGAAACCTCAGCAACTGCCACTGTCCACATGAGCAGGTCCATGTCTCCATGTTGACTGCACTAGTGTATTTTTCAGCCTGAACTTCATAGGAAACTTCATTGGAGTTCATTACTCTCCAATGCCTTCCTATATTAAGTGTTTCAATTAGCTTTCCTTCTATCCTCGGTCTCATTATAGTGTGCCATTTTTCAGATTCTTCTTTTTTGCTTGCAATCCTTTCCATCGCCTTTCTCTAGGAAAAAAAGGATAAAAGGAATGAAACAGTACAATTTATAGATCTTCTAAAAATAAGAGAATGTATCTGGTTGTAATGGTTGTAATGTAACAAAAAAAATAGATATCCAGTCAGCTACCCAAACAGATACCCAGATAACTATCCACGAAATAATAGAATGAGTAAGGTTGTAATGGATGACCTGATTTCATTAGCAAGATAGAAGACAGGCAGTGTGTGGAGATGTACTATCCAGTTATTGAAGCACTCTGAGATGTTGTTTGTCATTTCACCATACTTATCTCTTTCGAAGAATGCATCACACCATTTTTCCTTTGGGAAATTCTTGAAGAATTCGGTTATCTCTGCATATCCATCTTCTAGCTTCAGCTGGGAACTCATATTGTCTTTCACTTCTTTCTTATGAAAATTGCATGAGAGTTCAGAAATTCTATCCATCAAGTGTCTTCTATAGTTGTCTTTGAGGTTAGCAACCAAGTGCCGAAAATAGTAGCCATCAAGAGAGGAATGTTATTTTCCTCCGAGTATTAGTTTCCTTATTTATGTTGTGTATCTCATCTCTTAGGTTCATCAAGAACCACCTCCAATTGTTGTCATTTTTGGCATCAACTATTGCAAATGCAATTGGATATAGTTCTGAAAAAGAACCAAAAAGGTGAGATTCCTAGTTGTATAGTAAGTACTGAAGTGCAGTTTAAAAAAAAACTGATATGCAGACAACTACTCAGTCAGCATCCCAAACAGCTACTAATATCCTATCTTTCATATGTCTACATTACCTTGATCTGCATCTTTTGCAGAGGCCCCTATGATCTTTCATTTATATTTATTTTTGAGAAAACTTGAATCAACGAAAATCATGGGTCTGCAGTATTGGAATCCTTGCATGCAAGCACCAAATGGCACGAAAAGGCGCTGAAAACTTTATGTTTCTAGATCAATATCGACAACAACTTTGGAGCTAGGATTTGTTTTCATAAATTTGTCTCAAAACCAGAGCAGGTTTGTGTATGTTTCGGCTTCGTTTCCATGCAGTGAATTCATTACTAATTCCTTGCCATACCACACCATCTTGTAAGGGACTTTCAGACCAAAACTCTCTTTGATTTCTGTCTGTAAGGCTTCGGCTCCCTTATTAGGATCAACGCCCAATTTTTCCTTAACGATTGAGCTGAGTATTGAATAAATGATAAGTTCAAAGTATAGAAAATAATTGACATAAAAGCAATGAAGAACTCTTTAGACAGATATTTCAACAGTTAGTGTTGTTCGAAAAATGTCTCATACTGGACAATAGAAGATCTTATCATCTCACTGGTTTGTTTCCAAGCCTTTTCTTTGCATGTATACTTATTGTTGATTTCTGTGATATAAAATGATCCATTCGCTTGGTATAGTCTTGCCTTCATAAACCATTTTCATTTATCATACCCTTTGTATCTACAATGTACACTTACGCATGTGGGCTCATTCTTCTCATATGTAAACTTGAATCCACTTTCAATTGAGTAATTTCTTAGTTTTAGCCTGAATTCAGTCACACTATCTAAGAATTTTTGCCTTTTTTCTTGCATCAGTTTAGCCCATGGTTTTTTCAAGTAATCATTTGTCTCCTCTTCTTGAAAGCATCCAAAACCAAAGCCAATAACATTACATATTTCCATGTAGCCATCCATCTGCACATCCAGCTCTGAGTTTTCATTCTGCGTGCTACAAATCGCCGATTGGTTAGAACTGATATTTACTGTTTGCTGGAAAAAGGGAACGTATGCATGTTTAGCGTGACATAATATGGAAACAAATACTCAAACAGATACACAAACAGATATTCAATGTGACAACCCGGAACAGAATCAGAAGTGTTAATCAGCTTAAGCCATGAGGTTATGTGTAATCGCAGATTTTCGACAGATAATTGAATCGCCAGACTTGATCACGACTAAATTATTGGCCAGAAATTTGAGCTGAGTCTCTTCTCGAGAGTTGTTGTACGCGTGATTTCAAGTACGTGGACGGTCCCGGATCATTATTTGGAGGACCGAGGAATAAATTATGAATATTTGAAATTCCAGCATAATCGGTTTAAAATGGCGGCCTTCTTAGCGACTAAATTACCGGGCAAGAATTTGATTCCGGATTCTTCACGGAAGTTGTTGAGAATTTAATTTCGAGCTTGTAGGAACTTCCGAAGGATTATTCCGAGTTACGAGGATTATGTTACGAATATTTCGACCGTCGATTATTTAATCGGATAAGTATGTATTAGGTTGAATCGTTGACTTTTTATCGGATTTGTCGAAGTGTTTGACTTCGGGTTGTAATTGAAGAACATGTCGAGATGAGTTTGTTGCCGCGAGAATTATCGAAATCGGAATTACGACGTGAAAGTTACGGGTATTCAAAGTTTGTGGAAAAGTGTAATTAAGGGAGTTTCCTAAAATAGCAAGTATTTATTGTGGGTTGCCATTTCAGGAAAGTCAAACATCAAGCATTTATGTTGACCGAGTCAAACTCGGTGGAGGTGAGATTCACGACGGTCCTCCACGGCTCACGGCAGTAGCTCGCCGTCCAGCCACCTTCGAGCTCGGGCCTAGTCCCATTCGATGCGCCTCGGTGCCCTCGTCTTCGTGCCAGCCACCGTTCACGGCGAGGTGGACGGTGGAGAGAGAATTTTTCGGTGGAAGTTTGAGATTTTTTGGGGGTTTTGGTTGATTTCAATTCCGGCCAAGTTGAGCTACAAAATGTAGTGGGCTTTGAAGCTCTCATCACCATGAGTCTAACCATGTAAGTATGGAGTTCCAATTCGATTTGTACATGGAGAATTGTTGAATTGAAAAGTTTGTGTGATTTCGGGTTTTCATGAAATTGACCTAGTTAGAGTGAGAATTGGACTTCGGTGTAGTTATGGAAGTTGCTTGTTGGGTGATTTTGAGTGGAATAGGTGTTGCTCCGCCGGGAAAATTTCAAGTTGGTGGCGCCGCCACCGCCGGCGGTGGTCAACGGTGGTCAAATGTTGACTTTTCGGGTTTTCGACGAGTTGCATGTCGTTTCGCTCGGAATCGCGCCCCAATCGCAGTGGCGAGGTTTGTTTTTCGATTTGAGCATCGGAAATTATAGTGAGGTATTGAGGTGTGATTATTAGATTTTCGACGATTCGTCGTAATTGAATTATGTGTTTCCGAGAACGGTTGTTTCTCGTGATTTGGTTTGAGGTATCGAGATATGATTTTGAGAAATGGATTTTGTGATTATTCAGGGGTTCGTGATCGTTCGTTTGGCGAGGGATTTTCTGCCGGATCACGGGATTAACGCGAACTGCGTTACGCTAATCTGTGAGTGGACATTTCTTTTCACGGATTGATTGCGAGTCTTTCATATATGATTTACGAACTTGAGCATGCAATTTGATCATGATTTTATGAGCATGTGTTTTACGATGATATACATATGAATATACGTATATGAATATACATACATATCTATTATGTTTTATTCATGTGCATGGAAAAGATTTATGATTTGGTTTACACAAAGTACAGTCTCAGTTATCAGGGTTGTATCGATACACATTGGCTTCTCGGCTGATCCCCGAGTACGCTCCGGGGGGGACAGATATCCTGACTTGAGGCCTTTCTGGCTAGGAATCACGTGTGGGTCTGGGATCCCGTGATTCAGACTGTGTTATCGCGAGGGAGTCCATGAGTGACCCCGCGATAATTACGATGCATGCTCTATACGTGGGTTGGAGTCAGCGTCTCCTCACGTACCATTTGATTTTCATGCATTTGACTCGCATATGTTTTTATAACATATATTAATTGGCGAAAGACATTTATTTTCGTCCACTCACTCTAACAGTTTTTATGTCTTTCCCCTGGGCTTTTCGGTTTCCGTGCCCAGTTTGCAGTTCAGATTCTGGTGTCGCACGTCGTGGTCGGAGGCATAGTATTCGAGCGATGTTTCTTTTATGGTAGGTTCTTAGTTTGGCATACTGTTTGTATATCTATACTAGAAGTCGCTCTGAATATTCTGATGTATAATCTTATACGATTTTTCACGGATTTCTGTAAAGTATAGCTCTATTTATTACTTTACATTACTGTTATGATATTGAGAAATCCGGATGGAATTGGTGCCCACGGTTTGATTTTTGTGGCATAGGATGAAGTGTATTTTCCGGGTGCAGGTAATGGTAATTCCGCGTTAGTAACGAAACTCTGCCGAAATTTTGATGGTTTTTGTTGGTTCGTATTTTCAGAAGGGGTTCGATTCCGGTTTAGGCAACTAAATCGGGGTTGGGTCCTTTCAGCTTGGTATCAGAGCATTAGGTTATAGGTTTTGTAGACTTCTGTAGTCGTGTTTACTAAGGATATTTGAGAATGTACAGCATGTCTGGAATGGTGACCCGACCGGCCGGCGGATACTCATCAAAACTCCGGGTGTTGTATACTTTCAAATATTTGAAGTTCCATGATTACGTTCTACTTGTTGCAAACGATGTTTTATTCATTAGGATGCCTCCTTGACGTGCTTTCCGTGTCGGTATGATTGTGGATCCTATTAAGAATCAATCGACACGCGATTTGCCAGTGAATTATGGGTTTGGATGAGTATTCTGAATTCAAAGATTTGTGTGGCACGGTTTGCCTGGTTGTGCGTGTATGAGCGTCTACATGTTGGCTCAGAACAGAGAATTGTGGCAGTTGATGTTTTGCCTGAGTCAGATCATTGCATTTGATGGGCTTGTATTGTGTGAGTTCCTGTTGTGACTCCATGGCCTACATTCAGGGTATTGTTTTTACGGTAATGGTTTAATCAGGCTACCCAGCATTCGAATGAGGAGTGTTTACCCACCTGAGGCAGAGATACATTGTTCACATGTTTATCCCTGTTTGCACGAGTTATGTGGCTTCAGAGGAAGCGGTGCACGAGGTTCGAGATGAGTTTGAACCTGAGCATCAGAGAGATCTTGATTGATATGCCTCGAGACAACCGTGAGGAGCTTAGTGTGCTGCACTCAGAGGCAAGGCAATTGAGAAGGAAAGGTGTACGCGGTTTCCGATGTGTTGGTTTGAGGAAAGTGAATTTAGTCGAGATATTTGATGAGGTTGAGTTCAGGCACCTTGGGATCAGTGACTTTATCAGGCTGTGGCCTTTTCGATTATGTTGGGGGTCATCAGATCAAAGTAGAGGATCCGTTGGGTGGTGGTGAAGATCACAGAGCAGAGGACTTGTACCTATGGCATGAGTATGGGCGATCGTTGGTGATCCTTCCTCACAGCAGGTGACGCTGTGACTTGTGTTCGTGGAGCACTTTCAGTTGCCATTGTGGTGGCCAGGAGGGTTACGTTGTGAGGGAGCGCCCTCAGCCAGCTGTTTTAGCGGTTCGGCAGCTCAGAGTTCACGAGGAGGTCATGATGTTATTCCTGGAGTTTGATCAATGAAGCCTTTTTGACGAGTTAATCAGCAAGTCGCAATTGACGTGGGCGACTAGTTGGGCATTTTGGAGTTCATGCCATGACCTTGTATGAGGACAGAATTTTCTCCGAGGTTACTGTTGCTTGATATCCATGGCTATTGTACCTACATCTCCACTTCCGAGGTTTTGGAGAATGTTGTATCCATCCGGAGCTTATGAGATCTTTGTTGGAGGACATGGCTTAGCCGTTGAGCCGTTATTGCTGGATACCATGGAATTGTTACGATGTTGAGTATGGACTTTTGGCAACACATTTGGCTATGTTCGGTGATCACGAGAAGGTGGTTGTGTTTCGACGACCAGACTTTTCCCCGAGATACTGTTTCGCGGTGATGGTCAAGCGGATGGTGGAAACAAGTTATGTTGTTTGTTTAGCTCATGTTGTGGATACTACGGTTGCTGTGCCCGACATTGGCGATATTAAGGTGGTTCCCGAGTTTCCAGGTGTGTTCCGGAGGAGTTACCAAGTATTCCTCCAGTTCGGGAGACCGACTACACCATTGAGCTTTTACCGGGCGCTGGACTCATATTACCGGCATTATGTCATTCGGTGCCAGCGAAGCTGATGGAGTTACAGGTTCAACTCCGAGAGTTACTGGAGGAGATTTCATGCGACCCAGCGTATCTGCGTGGTGTGTTCTTGCATTATTTGTGCGAATGTTGGATGGTTCAACGAGGTGGTGCATTGACTACCGAAAGCCTGATTCGCTTCAGAGGAGAGCGAGTATCCTTCGCTTCAGATTGATGATTGGTTTGATCAGCTCGCGAGAGTTTCAGTCTTTTCGAAGATTTCTTTCAGGTCCAGATACCATCAATTGAGGATCGGCGAATCAGATGTGGCTAGGATGACTTTCAGATCACGGTGCGGGCATTAGGAGTTCTTGGTCACGCCGTTTGGTTGACCAGTGCCCCGCAACTTTTACAGACTTGATGGACCAGGTGTTCAGACGATTCTGGACGAGTTTGTGGTCATGTTCGTCGGCAATGTCCTGATTTACTCCGGGAGTGTGGACCAGCACCTGAAGCAATTGCGAGTGGTTTTGTGGACTTCGCAAGATAATCTGCTGTTTGCGAAGTTCAGCCAGTGTGAATTTTGGCTGATTAGCATGAAGATTTTGGGCTGTGTGATGTTATCTGAGAGAGTCGGCGTGGATCCTGACCAGATAGAAGCCGTGTTGATTTGAGATTGACCTACCATTGTACCAGAGATCAGGAATCTCTTGGGTTTAGCAGGCTACTATCGGTGCTTTGTGCAGGATTTTTCCGGATTACCACTTCATTTTCCGGATTGACGAAGAAGGCGCCAAGTTCGAGTGGTTCGATGCACGCGAGATGGGTTACTTACTCCTGACATATGGTTGACCGTTGCTTCGGTTTTGACCTTACCTGACGATCGTGGTGAGTTCGTGGGTTATGGCTATGCATCGAGGTTTAGATTTTCTTATGTGTTGATGCTGCATTGTAGAGCGATGGTTCATGGTTTCAAATAGTGGGAACCTTATGTAGTTGCACATCCTGTGTATGATTTGGGAGTTGCTGTCCTTGTGTTAGCATTGAAGAGTTGGAGACACTACTGTTTCATTGGGGCGTGCAGCGCAGTGTAGGATGTATACTGATCACTTGAGTTTCATCCACTTGCATTTTCGGCCAGATTTGAGCTTGAGGCAGTGTAGATGGATGGCGTCGACTAACGACTATGGCTGCACCTTTGAGTTTATTCGAGAAAGGTTAGTAGTTGTACTTTGACTATCCATCTGGGCTGTTGTTGCTGATGCATTCAGTCTGAAGTCGGGAGTTTCAGTGTTTCATGTGTGTGTGGCTCGAGTTTCCGTGATAGCCGAGTTACGAGCTACGGGAGCTGAGTTCGAGTATGATGATGTTGAAGCTCATTGCTTTGCGTGCGTTATGCACTGATGGTGCGGAGATGTATCTGATACTTCGAGTTTACTACTCGTGATGCAACCCGTAGAAGAACGTAACAGCTTATGTGAGGCAGAGACTTGCAGGCGATTTGTCGACAGGCGATGGCAGTGAGGCAGAGACTTGCAGGAAAGTTATAGCTATTGGAGATTTACGATTAGAAGTTGGAGTTTGTCACTATGGTTTTGTGTGCCAGTACGCATTTCGGTTTGTGGTACCAGTTGTCAAGCCATTGTGGACCATTCGATGAACTTGGTACGTTTCCTTGTACTTTCGGAAAAGATTTCAGTGGCAGGTTAGCATAGCTATGTTTGGCGGAGGTTGTCCATTTACGTGGTGCGCCTGTGTCCCAGTTAACTGGCCGTGATAATCAGCTACAACTGAGTGTTGGCAAGCGTTACAGAGAGCATTGGGGACCAAATTACAGTTTAGTACAGTTTCTTATCCTCATATTGGCGAGTGATCTTTGAGGACTATTCAGACTTTGGAGGGCGTGTTGTGGTCTTGTGTATTGCAGTTCCGAGGAATTTGGGACCAGCAGTTTCAACTATTCGAGATTGCATGCAGTACCTGTTTGTTGACCACTATGATTATGACGTTGCATGATGTTTTTTTGAGGAACGATGTTGTACTCCATTGTGTTGGAGCGAGTTTGGTTTGAGCTGATGTTTGATCTTGATTTTGTGGAATGTGCTACCACAAACTGTCGGATTAGCGGAAGCAGGTTGATAATTGCCCGAGTTCGACATTTGAGTTATGTTGATGTGAGCAGGCTGAGTTGTAAATTGCCACGTTATTTTGATCCGTATGTGATCATAGGCGAGTTTGTGTTGTGCCGTATAGTTCGGCGTCGCCCATTGCGTTGGCTTTTGTGTGTGTTGTGTTCCGTCTGATGGAACTACATTTCAGATTTGTTGGGTGTTTTATACCCTATCAGTTCCTTATACAGGATGACTTGGCGTTTGTGTAGAGCCAGTTTAGATTCGAAATTTGAGGATACAGGGATTATAGTACAGTGATATCTCCTATTGTGGAGTCTGTTGTCAGAGTTGTTCAGTTGACGTAGCCACTGGAGAGTTGAGCTGAATGTAGATGCAGTGCTCCTACCTTTCAGTCGACAGACTTGGAAATTTTGAGGTCGAATTTTTTTTAAGGGGGCTGGATTTGTGACGACCCGGAACAGAATCAGAAGTGTTAATCAGCTTAAGCCATGAGGTTATGTGTAATCGCAGATTTTCGACAGATAATTGAATCACCAGACTTGATCACGACTAAATTATTGGCCGAGAATTTGAGCTGAGTCTCTTCTCAAGAGTTGTTGTACGCGTGATTTCGAGTTCGTAGGCGGTTCCGGATCATTATTTGCACGACCGAGGAATAAATTATGAATATTTGAAATTCCGGCATAATCGGTTTAAAATAGCGGCCTTCTTAACGACTAAATTACCGGGCGAGAATTTGATTCCGGATTCTTCACGGAAGTTGTTGAGAATTTAATTTCGAGCTTGTGGGAACTTCCGGAGGATTATTCCGAGTTACGAGGATTATGTTACGAATATTTCGACCGTCGATTATTTAATCGGATAAGTATGTATTGGGTTGAATCGTTGACTTTTTATCGAATTTGTCGAAGTATTTGCTTCGGGTTGTAATTGAAGAACATGTCGAGATGAGTTTGTTGCCGCGAGAATTATCGAAATCGGAATTACGACGTGAAAGTTACGGGTATTCGAAGTTTGTCGAAAAGTGTAATTAAGGGAGTTTCCTAAAATAGCAAGTATTTATTGTGGGTTGCCATTTCAGGAAAGTCAAACATCAAGCATTTATGTTGACCGAGTCAAACTCAGTGGAGGTGAGATTCACGATGGTCCTCCACGGCTCACGGCGGTGGCTCGCCGTCCGGCCACCTCCAAGCTTAGGCCTAGTCCCGTTCGATGCGCCTCAGTGCCCTCGTCTTCGTGCCGGCCACCATTCACTGCGAGGTGGACGGTGGAGAGAGAATTTTCCGGTGGAAGTTTGAGATTTTTGGGGGTTTTGGTTGATTTCAATTCCGGCCAAGTTTAGCTACAAAATGTAGTGGGTTTTGAAGCTCTCATCACCATGAGTCTATCCATGTAAGTATGGAGTTCCAATTCGATTTGTACATGGAGAATTGTTGAATTGAAAAGTTTGTGTGATTTCGGGTTTTCATGAAATTGACCTAATTAGAGTGAGAATTGGACTTCGGTGTAGTTATGGAAGTTGCTTGTTGGGTGATTTTGAATGGAATAGGTGTTGCTCCGTCGGGAAAATTTCAAGTTGGTGGCGCCGCCGCCGCCGGCGGTGGTCAACGGCGGTCAACGGTGGTCAAAGGTTGACTTTTCGGGGTTTTCGACGAGTTGCATGTCGTTTCGCTCGGAATCACGCCCCGATCGTAGTGGTGAGGTTTGTTTTTCGATTTGAGCATCGGAAATTATAGCGAGGTATTGAGGTGTGATTATTGTTTTACGATTTCGGGATTTTCGACGATTCGTCGTAATTGAATTATGTGTTTCCGAGAACGGTTGTTTCTCGTGATTTGGTTTGAGGTATCGAGATATGATTTTGAGAAATGGATTTTGTGATTATTCAAGAATTCGTGATCGTTCGTTTGGCGAGGGATTTTCTGCCGGATCACGGGATTAACGCGAACTGCGTTACGCTAGTCTGTGAGTGGACATTTCTTTTCACGGATTGATTGCGAGTCTTTCATATATGATTTACGAACTTGAGCATGCAGTTTGATCATGATTTTATGAGCATGTGTTTTACGATGATATACATACGAATATACGTATGAATATATGAATATACATACATATCTATTATGTTTTATGCATGTGCATGGAAAAGATTTATGATTTGGTTTACACAGAGTACAGTCTCAGTTATCAGGGTTGTATCGATATACATTGGCTTCTCGGCTGATCCCCGAGTACGCTCCGGGGGGGGACAGATATCCTGACCCGAGGCCTTTCTGGCTAGGAATCACGTGTGGGTCTGGGATCCCATGATTCAGACTGTGCTATCGCGAGGGAGTCCATGAGTGACCCCACGATATTTACGATGCATGCTCCGTACGTGGGTTGGAGTCAGCGTCTCCTCACGTACCATTTGATTTTCATGCATTTGACTCGCATATATTTTTATAACATATATTAATTGGCGAAAGACATTTATTTCGTCCACTCACTCTAACAGTTTTCATGTCTTTCCCCTGGGCTTTTCGGTTTCCGTGTCCAGTTTGCAGTTCAGATTCTGGTGTCGTACGTCGTGGTCGGAGGCATAGTATTCGAGCGATGTTTCTTTTATGGTAGGTTCTTAGTTTGGCCTACTGTTTGTATATGTATACTAGAAGTCGCTCTGAATATTCTAATGTATAATCTTATACGATTTTTCACGGATTTCTGTAAAGTATAGCTCTATTTATTACTTTACATTACTGTTATGATATTGAGAAATCCGGATGGGATTGGTGCCCACGGTTTGATTTTTGTGGCATAGGATGAAGTGTATTTTCCGGGTGCAGGTAATGGTAATTCCGCGTTAGTAACGAAACTCTGCCGAAATTTTGATGGTTTTTGTTGGTTCGTATTTTCAGAAGGGGTTCGATTCCGGTTTAGGCAACATAATCGGGGTTGGGTCCTTTCATTCAAATGAGTTTTTGGATGTTCTACCTCATTCAGATCAGTGATTCTGATCTCAATATATTTTGAATTCAGTCTTTGTAGAGAAAGCATCATCAAAATCACGCCACGAAAATGTGTTCATCCTCTGGTAGGATATAGTATTTGTATGTCAATATTGAGTTGTTGAGTGTTTTGAATCGTTGACGGACAATATCCACTATATCAGTAAATGTGATATCAACATTTAAAATATTCATCACACCCTCTCGTCCGTGAATATATTTCACAATGATTGGAGATAGTGTTATTGTCATTGAATATACTGCAGACAGAACATAGATAAACAAATACTCAAACAGATATTTAGACAGATACTTAGACAGATACTCTAGCAGAGAGTCAGGCAGATATATTAACAGATATGGAAAAAAATCTTCAAAACCAAAATCAGATCCAGACCTAATTAAGTAATCAATACTATCATGAAATTGAATAATACAATAATGAACGGAAATAGTTTCATGCAACATCAATTCAAATCATCTATCATATACAAAAAGATAGTGAAATTGGATGTACAGCAGAATTTAACATATGAAATCATCAATTTATATATAACAATCACGAGAGATAGCGAGTTAGAGAGAGAGCGTTGAAACTTACAACGCTTAAAATTTACAATTTCGTACGACGGCAAGATCGAACCGAGTTTTTGTTGCGTCGAGATCATGATCAAGATCGCGTGCGCGAGAGAGAGAGAGAAAGAGAGAGAGAGAGAGAGAGAGAGAGAGAGAGAGAGAGATTCTCTTTTCGTGAATCGGAACGTGGCTGCGTTGAGGTATTGAGATGCAAACGGCAAGAATAGGGAAGAAGTGAGTGGGTGACTGACCTCGTCGATGAAGAGCAAGGAGGTTGAGGGAGTGCGAAGTAAGAAAACGAGATTTGGTCGACGATGACAATTAATTTGCTTCAGGGGTAAAATCGGTATAAAAATAAGTTTTATAACTTATTTGGCCTTTTTGGAGGAAATGATGTTAGCTGGGTTTTTTTTTGGAAAAAAAAAATGTGTCATAAGTTGTGCATTTTTTACCTAGGTGTCATAAGTGGTTTTTTTGAAAATTTTATCTGTTTTTGGGTTTTAAAATAATTTTTTCTTTTTTTATTTGCTATTATTATTATTATTGTTACTACCCAAATAGAAAAGGTACATGACTAATAAACTTTTAACGATCTCAAGATGCAGATGACCTGCTTTGATGCCATATATAAGTTTGTATCCTTAATACAAATGCATATAAGAGATTCATAACATCTGTAAACTAAAAAGTACATGAACAAGCCATTTCCTCTTGTCGTTGATGTCTTGTTCAAGGCTCTACTACTCTCTCCAATAACCGTATATTCTCTCCAAATGGGGTAGATTATTGAGTGTGTATTGTGAGATTATTGAATATATATATATATAGCAATCATATGTCAGTAAAGGCCTAACCTATAAAGGACACTTTATGACAATCCATATGATCATTGTAAGAGTTGCATCTCTTACAATTCCATATAGAAGTTACACATCTTGCAATTGAATGATTGATTAAGTGCCCATTAGCAATACATTATATCACATTATACCTCAATGTAATGCATCCGAAAAAATCAATAGTCATATTCTTATTATCTAATTCATTGTCAATTAGTGTCAAAATCATTATAACTTTACAACTTATGATATTCCAATAAAGATTAGTCTTACAAAGTCCACCAACTGATCGATTCGAGGCAGAGGGAAGCCATCCTTGGGGCAGGCCTTATTCAGGTCCGTAAAATCCACACACACCCTCGGCTTTTCGTTCTTCTTTTTTACCAACACCACGTTGGAAAGCCACTCCGAGTGTGGTACCTCCTTTATGAATCCTGTTGCGAGTAGCTTCTCTACCTCCTATTCGATTATCTTGTTTCACTCCACGGCGAAGGTTCTTTTCTTCTGTGCCACTGGGTTAGCCTTTGGGTCCACGTGCAATTGATGCTCAATGATTGACAAATCTATTCCATGCATGTCGCTGGCAGACAAAGCAAATGCGTCATTGTATTCCCTCAACAGCTCCATCAACTTCTTTCGTTCAACCCCGCTTAGTCTCGAGCCTATCCTTACACATATATCCGGCTTCTCCAGATCGAACGGTTTGAGGACCACATCCTCTTCAGCCTTTTTCTTGAAAGTTCCCTCCTGTGGGGTCGGGGTCGAGCTCTACATCTAATTCATCGAACTCAATGTCTTAACCCCCTATCTCTAATTGTTATAATGACGTTGTTAGAGTTGGGGTAACTGTACCCCCAGACTCCTCCTGGAAATCTTTTTTCATGCCCTTGGTGGCTAGGATCGTGCATAGCCTCACCGCTGCCCTATCCCCTTTGATGATAATTGGCCCATCTTCAATCAGGTACTTCAATACCAGGTGGTAGGCGGAAGTGGCTGCTTTCATATGGTGGAGCCACGACCTCCCTAATATGGCATTGTGAGGTAAATGGGCATCCACCACTGCGAACCAGGTGGTTGGGTTGGTTTCAGGTGTAGCGACCTGGAGGGGGTAATTCCCAGGGTCCTCACTCTTGATCCTTCAAACCCTTTGAGGGTGGTACGGTGGTCCTGGATTTCTCCTATCAGACTCATCCTTTCTACTGCATCGTTGAATATAACATTCACGGGTTGCACCATTATCCACCAAGACTCTAGCTACGGTCATATGGGTCATCCTTATGTTGACCCATTCTTTCTGCTTCAGGGTTTCTTCAAGCTACCCTGCCTCAGCCATTATACAGTTAATGTCTAGGAAGATTATTCCTTCAAGGTACTCAGGAGCCTAGATGATACAATTCAGCACCGAGTACTTCTTCTCATAGCCTCATAGCCCTTAGGTTGTGGTGGCAAGGTCTCATTATTTCATTGATGTTTGCCATTACCTTGTGGCTTCAATGAATCTTTAAACTTTTTCCTGCAATCCGTCGTCAGATATTCCCAGCAGAATCCCTGATTGAATAGCTCTGCGAAGTGTCCCTTGAGAACCCCACAATCGATCATTTTGTGCCCATTCTCCTTGTGGTATGCACAAAAGTCGTTGGAATCGGTGTTGTCCGCCATGGGTGGGGCCTTTTCAACCAAGGTTCGTTATTGATGTGGTGGAATATGGTTGAGATAGGAATCATTGTAGGGGGGACGAACAACTTTCTTCCAGAGCTAGAGGACTGATTTTTTGAGACCTTTCACTTATTATCATGACTGCTCCTTCCTGAGCTAGCATTATTGTTGGACGAGGCGTGTCTCAAGCTCTGGGAATTCTCTGTTGACTTGGTTGGGGATTCTCTGTTGTATCCCCTTGCATCCTCCACCCAAGTGAAGTCAAGGGCTTCGTGATGCGTTGTGGCCAGGTCCTTAGTCTTTTTCTTTATCATCTTGCTCGCCAGCTCCGAATCTATATCCAACTCGTTAATGAAGGCGGTGGCAGCAATGACATCGTCCTTGCAGTCAACGGTTGCATACTCCTTTTTGAATCGGGTGACCCGATCCCTCAAGGACTCTCTTTGTCTCATCCTCAAGGAAGTGAGGTAGTTACATCCTTCACCCCCTTGGTGTTTCTCTCGTATCTCTTGAAGAACGCTTCTTTCGTACCACTGTAATGTGTGGTCGTTCAGACTCACTTGAAACATCTTACACATCCATGCGTCGTTTGAATGACTTGTTGACATTGCTAACTAGTAGTTTCAAACATGCTGGTACAGGTTTGAGTCCCCCGCATATCTATCGAACCTCGGGTAACTTCACTTCTTTGGGAGCTTGGCCTCCTATATAAACTGAGCTAGAGGGTTTTGTGACATCATCTGAGCCTGCTACTCTGCTTCTGATTCCTTCTTAGAAAGACCCTCATCCCTTAATCTTTTTGTCCCTTGGTTTGTCCGGATGTTATGGGCGCGCTGAGCTTCCGTAAACTCCTCTATCATTCCCTTGAGGGCCGCCACACTAGGGGGCCTCCGGATCTCCAGGAGCCTGCGCAACTGGCTCTTCATGTTCAGTCTGGTTCTCTATTCTGGGGGTGGTTGACAACCGTTGCCCTGGGATCGCTAGTCCTGCAATGGCGGCGGTATTGGGCAGGACTGTCCCTTAGTCCTTCAGGAAGTTAAGGAACTCAGATAGAGTGACATGTACAACCGTGACCATGCCTGCTAACTTGTTAATGGTCCTTGTTATGCCCTTAGTGGACTGCTACAGTGTAGTTAGATCGATCCTTAGGGCAGTTTATCGCTCCTTGGCCCGGTGGAGGTCCTGATCGACCTTGGCTCTCCAACCCCTGGCTCCCTCTTCTTCAGGCTCAGAATTCTCCTCATTGCTGATGTGGATTTCTCTCGAGAGGTTCCTCAGTCCAGCTTGATGCAAAAAAGTGCTACCGTATTTTGATGCATCCATGGTAGGGGTTGTTTGTCCCATTCCCTGAGGAGGGGTGGTGTCTTTATCATGTTGGGCGTTCACGTTAGTGTTGCCTGTATCATCTTCCATAGTCCTCCGTTCACAAGAGTTAGCCTAGGGTTCTGCTCTCAAAGAAAACACCAATTTGTGAGAGCATAGTCGGATCTCCCTCAAGCCTATTTCCTCGTGAACCTACAAAACAAGTCGGATTAAAGTGTGGTACTGTGCTTAGACCCTCTGATGCTTAAGTCATTTGTTTGCTCAAGAATCAAAGAGTAATAAGGTTAGAATAACGTTACCTCGAGCCATGTCGGAATGACCTCTATATAGAGATCGTACTAGGTCTAAGCATTGTCCTTCCTTGAGTCAGACTACTTTACTTTCGGAAAGAAGGAATCCATTAAGGAATAGATTTCTGTATCTAAAAAATTCTCGTAGTATCTATATCGTTCTAGTTACTACGAGAATTTTTTAGATAGTTGTTTCCCGCTTGGTATCTTAATCGGACAGGCCCAAGCCCAAGGATCTAATTATTGGACCTCTGTCACTATCGGACCTTAAGGGCCCAAAACCCTTAAGCTCTCCATGGACAAAATCGACTCCCACACCCCCATTGAGAAATCCAGCTCTTCTCTCAAGCATTATTAAAATTGGTCATAGAAATTTCCCTCCACTCTTTGTTTCTAGTCACCCTTGAGCATTCCAAAAGTTTTTGGATGATGCCTCCAACTTTTTGGGTTCTGAGTTTCGCTCTTCTAGCTTTCTGCAAAAATCCTGCCTCGATCTCTGAGATCCCAATACTTCGGCGAATCCCAAAGTAGTCTCTTGAATATATTTTTGTATGTTTAGCTAGAAATCTCAAGAGTTCTGCTAGAGAACCCCAAACTTGGTCGGAATGCTTGGGGGTTTCACTTGAAACCTTGAGGAATTCACCAACAAGTCGTCTGTTTATATCACCCACCTGTTTTACTTTATATTGAGAATCTTCTTCTGGAAGTCTAGCTCTCGGTTAAGGATAGGATCAACTGGATACACCTTTATGCTTTACTCTTGGACTTTCCTTGACAACTGAATGGATTAATTAATGCCCCATTGTTGGTGGTTTGATGGGTTTCCGACACCTTTCCATCTCTTTTAGACCGTCCTCAGAACACATCACTCAAGCCTACAGGTTTCGGCCATTCTTTTAAGCATCGGGGACTATTTTGTACGGTTGAACAAAATATTGGTCATTGATTATGCAACTTTCTACCCCCATACCACATCTTTATGCTCAATCTTTAGCTTTCCTATGTTTGTTGGAGATGTTGGGTTCATCATCCTCAAGCCTCTACTATTTGTGCTTAAGAAGATGGTCATTCATTCATGAGAACATCTCATTGAGTGTTGGATTACCCTTGAGGAGTTACCATATCCATCATGTCACTCCATGATTTCCTCGAAGCTATCATGTTGTCGTGTTGTAGCTCTTTCACCATAACTTTCTATACACAGCTTTGATTGCATCGATTCTTATTTTGTTAAGAAGTAAACTCGTAGAGCTTTCCAGCCATATATAATATCCCTCCTGAGTATCTAATTTTGGTTGCCAAAAATATCCCACAAAACATATTAGGAATACACATCTCTCTTCCCTACTCTATATAAAGGGAGCTGGGGGAGACATTCAGTTATCGCGTTGTACATGAATACACACTAATATTCGGGTACCCTTACTGACTTTGATCGCCAGAGAGTCTTTGCACAGTGTCACACCGTGCTCTGATTTGTTTTGCAGGTTCACGGTGGAACGAGCTTGAGGGTCGAAGAAATCTACTCTCACAAATTGGTGTTCTCATTGAGAGTCTAACTCAAGGCTAACTCACTTAAATGGAGACTCTACCAAATCAACCTAACAACCAGAATGGTGTAGGAGGCACTACTAGTGGAATTTTTTTTACCTCGGGGGCGATTCCCACGAAGACGCCCTCGAGGTTCACGGGGTTAGGTTTACACACAAGGATATCTAATGTCACTAGAAACCTCAACAATGACTTGGAAAAAGAGGATATACTTCATCAACTACGTCAACTCTAAGAAACCCAGGCCATAATGCAACAACAAAACTTGGAGCTTTTTGAGAATGTTGGGAAGTTACAAGGATCTATGGGAGAGATTTAGAATACTATTTAGCGATTAGCCAAGGTACTGGGATCCCAAAAGCAGAGCCAGGATTCCCACAAAAGGAAAGAGGGCGAAATCCAAGCTGGAGGGCGAAACTAAAAAATAAAGGGCATAGTCAAAAAATTGTGTGAACGTTTAGAGATTTACCTCAACTTGAGGCGGAGCTCGAGGATGACCTCAAGCAGCTCGAGGATAACCTAGGGGCAGCATGACCAGGAACGGCTACTAGAGTCAAAAGAAGACTACAAAAGGTGGAGGGTTGCGCTCACTAGCGAGATCGAGAAGCTCAAGAAGGTCAATTGGGATCCTCGAGTGAGGAAGGCCGAAGAAAAGGTCACTCAGATCTCAAGAAACCCTTTGGCAAGGCACATCCAGGAGGTGGATCCATTTGAGAGGTTCAGTATGCCACAATTCATGAAGTTTAAGGGGGATATAGACCCTTATACTCACATCAGGGACTACATGGCAGCAATAGCAGTGTGGGACAATGATGAGTTATGGCTATGTCGTATGTTTCACTCAAGATTGGAAGGACAAGCCTTGAGGTGGTATAAGGATTTACCCCAAGAAGTCGTGGATAGTTTTAAGGATTTGCAAGCGCAATTCTTCAAAAGATATGAAGACAATGGGATATTCATGAATGACATGGATCACCTGAATAATGTTCGATAGAAGAGGAATAAGTCCATCAGGGATTATGTCAAGAGGTTTCAGAATAAAGCCGCGACTGTGGAAGACTTGGATGACCGAATTGCTGCACTAGCTTTCAAGAATGGTCTTCTAAGAGGTCATGGGCTATATGACAAGCTATTCCAGGAGGAGAAGATAATGTTAGCACAGTCTTACAATAAAGAACTCTCATATGCTAAGTGGGATGATGCACAATGTGTTGAGGATCAAGACCGAGGTGAGCCAAAAAGGTCGAGCAGGAGAGCTAACTCTTATGGATCAAGTTTTAAGTATGGGACTGCTCGAGGAACCAGTCAGCGAGATCACAGGGGGCATTCGTCAGCCCAGAATGCTCGAGGATATGGACAAGAAAGCTCGAGGTTTGCTAATGCTCCATAGAAGATGCAAGTTTACTACATTTTGCATATCATCAAGGATGAGCCGTATGTGAAGAGACCACATCCGTTGTCCGCAGAGGAAGCCTCGAGGTCGGGAGAATATTATGTCTTCACAAAAAGTAATGGGCATAAGACCAGAGATTGTGAAGCTCTATATGCCCACTTTGCAGAGCTCTTGGAGAAAGGATTATGTGGGAATATGTGGAAGACATGTATAGGAAAAAGCATGAGTCTCGACTTCGAGGGAATACCGTATCGACCATATGGGAGGATCGTGAAGACAGGAAAAGAAGGCTTCAATCACTGGATAGAGAGACTCTTCCTAGTCCCCCATCAATGAATAATTACCCAATGTTGTACACCATTCAACTGGTGCTAGAATCCTCAGGGATAGAAGAACCCTCTCATCCATGACCAGAAAGCTCAAGGGCAGCAGACCATGAGAGAGACCTCGAGGGAAACCTCGAGGAACGATGATCCCAAGTAAGAAACAATGAGAGTGGGCCAGAAATAAAGCGTAGAGGGGCTTCCCCTTGACTAAGAACTGGACACCCAAGGTTTCCTTAAGGTCCAATTTCAGAGCTCGTGGAAAGCTAGAGTTGAAGACAATACATACCATCGCGACTATTGGGAAAAACTCCTCCAACTCGGTTAAGGGAGAAAACTAGAGTAGGAGTATGGAATGTGTCTTAGACAAATAAAAGTGGGTTGATACTCTTCCTAACTAGTTTGACAGAGCTAGCAAGTTTAACTAGGCCCCTGAGAAGCTTCCTTGCTATATGTAATTTTTTTCAAATTATATGAAATAATACTCTTGTTTTATTGCTTATAGTTATTAATAGGAGCACAAAGAAATGTGTAGGCACACCATACCGTGCAGGAGCCCTAATATTAATAATGTTTATGGAAAATATGGATTGCTCAGTGGGGGCATATGAGATACTATATGCAAAAATCCTTTGCCTTATCGAAGATACTCATAAGGGGACGAGGTGGTAATTATCTCGAATCATGTGGAGAAAACTAGCAATGTCTTACTTACTGAAGGTTTGCGTCGCTAGCCAAAATATGATATGTACCCTCAAGGGAAAGGATCCCTAAGCTTTCTAACTCTGTGACTTAAAGCTTGGTTCTCTTTTAGGGAAGATGTAATTTCTAAAAAACTATCACGAGATCCAAACTATGCTCAATATGGAGTCTTCACTCTAGCTCGGCGTTGACTGAACCTAAGGATCGTACGCCACTACTGTATCCTTAAGAAAGGTCGAGTAAGACTTTTAAGCATGGACCTGACTGTGGGTAGATAACAAGCATTCAATGCTAATCCCTGATCATGATTGTGGCACTTGCTTACGCATGCTAAATGAGGTAGTGCAATGGGAGTAATCCTTGTTGGGGTATCCTTTCAAGAGCTGAGCACGGCAAAAGGAAACTAACTCCGGCGAAGTGAAATAGAGGCAATCCATGGTATTATTGTACTTCAATTTAATTTGCATGAAACCCTGTGTGGTCGACCTCGAGGTCAGGGAACAAGAAAAACTTCATACTCAACAAAAATCTGGATAGCTTGAAGGATTCTAGGAAATCTATGGAAAGCTTAAGAAATCTATTCTGCAGGTCCTCATATAAAGTAGAGAAGATGAAGCTAAAATTTCCTGGGACGCCTTTCTCACGCAGCCACACAAAGTCTCTGAGCGTTCGATTTACTATGGCTGGGGGACATTTGTGAGCGTCGATTTTGGCCATCCTTGAAAGGTAGAATATTCCGAGTGAATCTACTGATATGAGGTTCTCAGAAAATTTATCCCTCAAGGTCTCCATGACAATAGAGCATTCCCTCGAGGTCTGGACATTCCTACAAGGTCTGAATATTCCCTTGAGGTCCGCATAAGCAGGACATAATATCTTCTAGGAAGGAAGAATCCTCGGACATTGAGAATTGCAGAATCCTATCGAGATATGGTCATGAACTTTGCCGAGATACTGGCGAAAGGGCTTGTGGTAATTGGGAAAACCTTAATAGTCCTGAATAAGGAAAGGAATCATATTCCTGATCTACCTCGATCTCCTTATTCAATAGGGGTAAGGACATCTCTCTTCCCTAATCTAAATAAAAGGAGTTGGGGGAGACATTTAGGTATCACTTTATACATGAATACACTCTAATATTTGGGTATCCTTACTGACTTGATCATCAGAGAGTCTTTCTGCAGTGCCACACCGTGTTTTGACTGGTTTTGCAAATTCACGGTGGAACGAGCTTGAGGGTCAACGAAATCTACTCTCACAAACCCCATTCACGGAAGGATCACTAAATGATCAGCGCAAGAGTTCTCTAAAGGAAAGCACCAATTTGTGAGAGCATATTTTACCAATCCTCAAGCTTGCGCCTTTTTGGCTTGAATAATCGACTTCCCTATCATTTTGAGGGTTGAAACCTCCTTCCTTGAGCTTTATTGTTGATGTAGACCTTCGTTAAGCTACTATCCTTGAGCCTTTGTCCCTCAAACCTACGAAAAAAGGTCAGTGCACAATCTGGTACTGCGCGAAGACCCTCCAACGATCAAGTCAGTAATGATATCCAAATAATAGTATATTTTGGTTAAGAGCATTCTTACCTCAGTCTCCTGAATGTCTCCCCAAGCTCTATTTATATAGAGAAGAGATAGAGAGATGTCTTTGCTTTCTTGAATAAGGAGATCGAGATAGATCAAGAATCTTATTCATTTCCTTATTCAGGACTAATTGGGTTTTCTCAATTACTACAAGCTCTTTTGCCAGTACCTCAACCAAATTCGTGACCATATCCTGATAGGATTTCGGGATCCTCAAGGTCCGAGGATTCCTTCTCCCTAGAGGATATGGTGTCCTATTTTCGCGGACCTCGAGGGAATGCGCTATTGTCATGGAGACTTTAAGAGATTTCATTGCAGAGTACCCAACATTAGTAGATTCACTCAGAATACTCTAGCTTTTAAGGATGACAAAATCTGATGCCGAAAATGGCGATATATGATATGAGATTATATAAATCCATTTGAGGATGATGTGTTCTCAATTTCCTTAATTCGAGATGTGATTACGATATTCAATGATTTGAGACTATATGATTAACGTTGATAAACGGGGTGTTCTTGATTTTCTTAATTCGAGAGTATATTATATACATAATATGATTCAAAACATAAAACAATATTTTGTAACATGAAACGATACATTGATGATATATGATTACTGTCATAGGACGGAATATGTGATATGATTGATATAGTGAGATGATTATTATAATGTAAATTGAACTCATGCGATGAGCATTGTGATTTGCAATTCAAGTTCTCTAGTCGAACAATACGATATATATTGAGCTCGCCATGTGAGCATTGCAATGTGACATTTGTTCGCGTGGCGAAAAGGTGATGAGCATATGAATATGAGATAATTTGAACTTCAAATACGAGTAGTACGAACATCATATTTACTCTTGCGACGAGTGTAATGATATAATATGAACTCATTTGATCAGTATGAAAATACGATCATTTGATCTTATGAAACGAGCACGAGTGCGTGATTATAATATTCCTTGTTTATGCAATAATACAATGATCGAAAATTCAAAACAGTGGTTATCGATTCGATCGAAACAACAAAGAAGGGAATAATTATATTATTTAATGATTCGATATTTATATTATCACTAATTACATTATAACTAATGATTTCTATTATTTATTTGTTTAATTTTGACAAGTTAGAATTTGAGAATTCAATTTCTAGTTTTTGATATGTTATCGATATCTGATTTCAAATTTTGTTGATAGTTAAGAAATTCATATGAGCATCGGTGACTCACGGTATAGGTTGACTTGTGTGAAGTGTTTGGACATTTCACACGTATTGGGTAACCCACTATTAGGGAAAACTCTGCCCAATTTTTTGTAGAAATGTTTGAGTTTTCTTGACATTTGTTTTGTAGTTTTAAGGACGAAATTATTTTAACTGATATTGTTAATATTTGTTAACTTTTGTAATCTTGAGAATTTCATACAATTGTTAATATTTACGGATATTTCCTATTCTAATTTACTAGGCACGGTAAATGATTCATCGTCAGTAAATTGTCGAGCGTTAGTAGTCGACTTTTTATTAGATTGACGATGTTGGTTTACTTTGTAAGGAAGTTGTATAATTTGTCAAGACGAGTCCGTAAATATGCAAAATGTCAAAATCGAAGTTACGACGTAAAAGTTACGATTAATGAAAGTTTGTTGGAAATTATAATTTTTATAAATGTGCGAGTATATATAGGACTTTCCTATTTTGGAAAGTTAGTTTCAATTGACTGAGGTCAACCTTCTCTCCTGTGGAGACAGAGAGTCAGTGTGTTCAGTGCAATGGTGCGACATCGTCCGTCTACCTCCGATAGTTCCACTGGTCGGGTGAGATCGACCTCGACCTCCTCTACCTCTTTCCAACCTCCATTAACGATTTTGAGGTCGAAAAGAAGAGATTCGACGAGATTAAAACCTAGGGTTTCAGATGTATTCTATCGCTGTCACCAGCGGAGTAATAGGTAAGAATCGATTGGGTTTTGTGTGCTGACTGTCTTATTGTTGTTATTTGATTTCGTGCAGGTCTGGTTTGAAGGAAATCAATTGATTTCCTCTGATTCGAATTCGTTCTCCACCTTGAGTGGCGGTTGCTTGTAGATTTAGGTAGCAGAGTCAATGGGATTTTGCTCCTTCCCTCCTCATGATCCAGTTGGGACCAGCCTCGAGCCCAGTGCTGGCTTGACCACGTTGATGCCTCGTCGGGGTCGATTTGGGCCTCTAGATGTGGGAATTTGGTTTTTGAGTAGTTAGATTGTATGTTAGGCTCGCCGAGAGCTTTTTGTTGGAGTGTTACTTTCCACCATTGGCGGTGGTCGTCGGAGGTGACGCATGGGATGCACGCACCATGTGGGACGACGCGTCTGCCAGGAAGGCGGCGCGTGCAGTTAGAAAATATTTCTAGGAATGTATCAAGTTATATGTCATTAAGTTCGTATTAAAGATACGAATATAGTGGTAAGGTTTATTCAACATTGATACTTTGTCGACCCAGTGGGTGAACGGTGGTGACACTCATCACCACCAGTGGCAGTGCAGCCGATGAAGAAATTAGGGGTGCCTTATGTCGTTACGATCATTTCATCATAATGGATTTGTCAAAGTCAATTTCGGATCGAATGAATTTCTCGAATAACGTGTATATTTATCAGTTTTACGATATTCGAAAAGGATTGGGTTGTCACAGTAATAATTTAGCAAATAAATTGAAATATCATGTCTACATAAATTGGAGTCATTTATTATACATAAGGGTCTCTTAAAAAAGATATACGTTAGGGTATCATGAAAAACCCGACCCTGATTTAGTTTCTAAACGACATACCTTAACACATACGAATCTATCGAAAATTCGACATAATTTTCTCTAAAATTCTATGAACCCAAAATCCACTAAAAAAAACTTACTGTTGACATGGCGTGGCGCCGTCGCAAAAGAGTTTTTTGTCGTCGCCAAAGACGTTTAGCAATGGCTGGGCAACGGGAACTGCGCTGTCATATTGGTGCAGTCGCTAATGCTCTTAGCGACGGCAAATCACCGTCGCCGAAGGATTCAGCAACGGCGCAGAGTGTCCCAAACATTTTCTTGAGTTTGGTGCTCTATTAGCAACGACAGTTGGCGACGACATGTTCCGTCACTATTGAAAATATTGTGATTGAATAATGCCGCGTTATAGTTTTAATTTTTATTTAATAATATCGCGCCAAAATTTGGAGCCATATTTTCCCGCATAATTTTGCGACCACATTTTGCTGTCGCAAAACATTCAAATTTTGAATTTAAATTTAGTTTTCGTGCGCCAAATTTTCCCGCCAAATTTTTTTGTGCCAAATTTTTCCAGCATTAACTTTGTGACGGTGATTTTCCGTAGCCATCACTACTTGGAAAAAATTTCAAGTGTTCAAACTGTAGTAATAAACTACAAGTACTGCATTGTACGCAAAAATCATTAATTGTCCATAATATGGTTGCACGCAGCTGAAACATTTCTTTTCTATATGCATCATAGGTTAGTACACCCTCTATCCACACCTCATTCAGTTATTCGACAATTTGTTCCATATAAACATCAATCTTATTACCAGGTGCTTTAGGGCCATCTATTATACATGCCATAAAAATGAATAGTTGCTTCATTAACATCATCGATGGTAAGTTGTAAGGTACTAGTGTAATGGGCCAAGTACTATGCTTTATATCATGCAACATATGTGGGTTGAATCCATTTGTTGATAACTCAAGTATGACATTACGTGTCCCTTTACCAAAATTTAGGTGTCTTGTGTCAAAACCCTTCCATGCAAGAGAATCGGCATGATGTCTAAATACACCATCATCAGTGTGTTCCTCCCCATGTCATCTCATGAGTTTTGTTGTTTTTGAACACATGTACAGCCTCTGCAGCATCTGTTTTACAGAAAATATCGAACTTGTTTTGGAGCTTTGTTTTTCAAAGGGTATGCATCATTACACTGATTTCTCCTAGTTTTCTTCCATCGAGACTCCTTACATATTAAGCAGCTATCGAGCTTAACATGCTTATTTTTAAATAACATACAACTATTTGGACATCCATCCATGGTAGTCTTAGTAAACCCTAGACCTTCTCTTAACTTTTGGGCTTCATAATATGAATTAGGGAGGTTAGTACCTTCTGGCATATCTTTTTTCAGTATATCCAAGATAGTTTGAAAGGATTTGTCAGACCAACCATGTATCACCTTAGCTCACAACCATTTAACAGTAAATAAGAAGGCAGGTTTACACGCTCCATCAATTTCAAAAAATGTTTAGTAGGTTCATCTGCCATTGCCCATAGTTCATTTAAGGTTTCACTATCGTTCTCATCTAATGGTCTCACATCTGGAATTCCTAAAGCATCTTGAATAAGACCAAACATATCATTCTCCATTATAGAATCTAAACCAACTCCATTTTCAACACCCAATAGATTATCACCAAGTCTAGACTCACCATGCTTCTCCCATACTCTATACTTTCTTAAAAATCCATTATTACGCATATGTTGGAACATTTCTATCTGAACTTTTAAAACACAATTAGCAACTTTTCTACACGGACTATACACCTTTGTCAACTCATCCTTATCGGTGAATGCAAAGGCCAAAAAAGCATTTATGCCATCAAGATATGGCTTAGACCACCTATTTGGTAAATCAATTCATGATTTATCCATGTTCGGTCCTCAAGAAAGATCAAACAAACTATTACAATACTATCACAAACATATGTGTATATATATATAACGACTACAGTAGTTAAAATATCATATATTGATATATATATATATATATATATATATATTGAAAGGACCCAACCCCGATTCAGTTGCTTAAACCGGAATCGAACCCCTTCTGAAAACGAGAACTAACAAAAACCATTCAAAATTTCGGCAGAGTAACATTGCTAACGTGGAATTGCATTAACCTGCACCCTGAAAACAACACTTCATCCTATGCCACAAAAGCCAAACCGTGGGCACCAATCCCATCCGGATTTCTCAATATCATAACATAATCAATAAACAGTAAACATACTGTAATATATATAATATATCCGAGAAAATCCGTATAAAACATGTATCAGAATGTATCAGAGCGACCTCTAGTGTAATATATACAATATACACATTAGTAGGCGAAACAAGGACCTACTGGAAAACACAGGTAGCTCAAATCACTAGCCTCCAACCGCGACGTGAGACACCAGAATCCGAACTACAAACTGGGCACGGAAACCGAAAAGCCCAGGGGAAAGGCAAATAAAACGTTAGAGTGAGTGGACGAAAATAAACATATGCCTTTCACCAGTTATATACATAATCAATGTAAAACAGTGCGAGTTCGGAAAACATATATATGGAGGTTGTCAGGCGAATCTCTCAAGCCCGACGTCAGGTGAATCGCTCAAACTCGACGGTGATAGGCCAGGGGAATCTCTCAACCCCGGCGGCATACAGAGGAATCTCTCAACCCTGCCCAGAGGAATCTCTCAACTCTGGTCCAGAGGAATCTCTCAACTCTAGCGGACTACCGGTGATCAGCCGAGTAGCCGAAGCATCGATGCAGTAATGCCATCACCAATAAATATAAAACAATACCTCCGAAAATAACATATAACTCAACATCGTATAAAGTAAATACGAAAAATCACAATAAATCACGAACTCGCAAACAACTGTGAAAATATAAACGTGTCCACTCACAGATCAGCAAGCGCGCTCTCGCGCTAATCTCGTGGCCCGGCGGAAGATCCCTCGCCTGAAGCACGATCTCGATCTCCTGAATAATCATAAAACATATCTGATCAAAATCACAGCCCACAACTCTGTACTTAACCACGGAAACCAACCGTTCCCGAAAACATATTAAACTGTACAAAATAATCGACTGAATTTCCGAAATCTCCACTCGAAACCTTCGACTGAAAATCCGTTACCCAAACCAACACGAAAACCTCTAGGCAATAATCAGGGCGTGATTACGAGAAAAATGACATTAAAAACACCAAAATCTGAAAAGTCAACCCTCTCGCCGGAGCACCGCCGTTGACCGCCGCCGCCGCCGGCGGCGCGCCGTCAACGGTGACTTTCTCCGGCGAGGAAGCTCCAGTCCTCAAGATCTCAATAAGCCCAGTCACTTTCATAACTACAACAAGCCTCGATTCAAACCACAACATCTCCAATTTCACTCGAAACCCAAATCGGAGAGAACTCCAGCAACCTAATCGGGTTCCACCAAAACCACATTCTCAGCCCAAACTAACCACCTAGGGAGCATCATCAAGGTGTGGGGAGTTGAAACCCCAACATCCCCACCTCCACAACTCACCGGAACCCCCTCCACCGTCACCGGTGAAATCCGGCAACCAAACCCGAATCGGGTCACCTCAAATCTCCATCAATTTCCATAATTCCAATTGCAAAACAACTTAAAATCACAAGAGGAAGCGATTCATACCCTCAACGAGGTCGGAGGTGGCCGGAAAATGCAAATCGGCCGGCGAAGCTCAAACGGGAAAGTCTCCTCCACGGGTCAACGAGTCAAACTTCCAAAAATGGAAAGTCAACGCTGGTCAACTTCAAACAGTGTTTTTCGACGATTTTATGACTATTTCTGATATTTATACTCGCGCCTCGGGTCAATCGACGGTCCAAAACGAATCATCAAAATGATTCAGATAAACACGAAACAAACGGATAAACTCGTCGAAAGCCGAAACTTTGAATAATCATATTATATTCCTCGGTTATCGGAAAAATCATCTGGAACCGCCCACGAGCTCGAAATCATGTGCTCTACAACTTCCGTGCAGAAACTCAATTCAAATTCGCGGCCTAAAATCAAGTCGTGAACTAAATCAACAAACCACACATATACGTGAAACCGCGACTAATCGCTAACTCATGAATCGTGCCGACTACACTATTGATTCTGGTTCGGGTCGTCACATATATATTCAAACATTGTTTCAATTTATTCATTCAACATCAATTTATAAAATTCAACTCAATATCAAACATCAACTACTCATTTACATTGAAACAATTCATATACAGCAATTAATAGATTGCATAAACTATGACATAAAAATTTCTTGTACCCCTCAATTCATTTCTTGACACAACCCAAATAGCCAAAACACAAATCAGACACTTGGAAAGCTCACAAACCCAACACTCAATAAAAATTGAAACCATGAAATCGAAGATACAAAAGTTGCAGAAGAATAAACTCACCAGTATAAAGTTCAAAAACTTCCACAAATCTGCAGTATAGTTATTTTCCTATTCTCGATCAATTCTAAAGACTATCTGCAATTTTGTGAAAACGCTACAAATCCAGCCCCCAATGCAGGTATTGAAAATCGAATAGAACCTCCGAACCAAATCAAGAGGAGATCATAAATCAAAACCATATCGAGAGAAATAGAAAAATGAACAATAGGATGAGAGAGACCATAATTGAACACAAAACAGTAACTAATGAGAGGCAAGACTAGAACACAATAGGATGATGAGTACCTTAGGTTTAATCATCGCACTGAACAATAGGAATCCCTAATCTGTAGCTTGCGAGAATCCTTCGTCGCACGTCACACGTTTCACCATCGACGGTGAAGAAAGGAATAGGTTTCACCGTGGACAGTGAAGAGAACACGTTTTAGGGCAGAGACAATTTTAGGTCTTAGAGTGTTCGTGTGTTTTGAGGCAGAATTCAACCATGTCTTAGTGTGTTTAAGACTTTGATTTTTTTGGTAGGTGAAACTTAGTGACGGCAGTAAATTTCTGTCATAAAAGAATATAAGATTGATGATGACAATGAACGACATGAGATTTTTCGTCGCTAAACATATAGATTTGGCGACAGCATAAGATTTTCCGTCTCTATACTTACCGAGTGGACACAGAATGAGATTTTCCATCGCTAAACTTTTAGACTTGGCGACGACGTGAGATTTCTATCTCAAATATGTGTAATGGTAGATTTACAGTCGCATATTTTAGACCAATTGCGATGACAAATCTCTACCGTCGAAAAAGTCCACAGCAATTGGTAATTTTTTTTGTAGTGACTAGCACTTGAAACCACACTTCTAAATCAATTCTCAAAAAGAAACTGTGGGATGTCAATTCCCATCTGGAATTTCAAAACATTTAAATCGTACAACACAACATTTTTACTCGATAAACCACAGGTACTGCATCAGAACTGAAATCAAACACTAAACGAGTACTCAAAGAGGTACTTAATCATGACTTACTACATACAATAGGGAAATCAGAGCGATTTTTAAGTTACATATAATACAGCTAGTAGGATTAACTAGGAACCTACTAATGATGGCAGATGACTTGATCTCTAAGCCTTCAACATAAACCAGCAACCTTTAGATATATACTGCAAACTGCGCAACATCAACTGAAAGGCCCAGGGAAAGGCAATAGAAAACAAGAAAACTATTAGACTGAGTAGATGAAAAGTAATAACTGTTTATAATAGAAAACTGTGAAAGTAACTCAGCATGCACTACAAGAAAACAGCACTTAGACCACGGAAACGTAATTGTTCCCTTGGACGACGGAGTATTCTCTGTCGTCCAAGTGTCACTTGGACGACAGATACTACTATCTCCGTGGTCCAAGTTCCACCTGGACAACGGAGAATTCTCCGAGGTCCAGGTGAGAACCTGGACGACAGACCGACACGCCATGGTCCGAGTGGCCATTTAGACGACGTACCGACACCTCCGTCGTCTAAGTGAAGCATTATATAAGGCCAATGCCAAACTCTCTTCCTCTCCGCTCACTCTCTCAACTGATCGATCATAATCTCTTCTTGTCTTGATCAGCTAGCGCCTCACGCGTGCACGCAATGCAAACGGCGATCAACGTCCTAGCTAGCTGGCTAGATATATAGCACTATATATATATATATATATATCGATCTTCGGCTCCGACCATCGATTAATTCGCCATATATATATCGGAGAAGGCCAAGTACGTACACAGTTAATTTTCCAACACCATTAACGTAGGTTTATATATATATATATAATTAATTGCATGTACGTACGTTTGTTAAAACGCCCATTGTTAATAATTAATTAGTACGTCTAATTAATATATAATTAATATATTAAGTTAGGAAATTGATGATATATATATTTGTTAATTATAGACTTGTAGTACGTATATATGTATGGATGTTTTCAAATTTGGTTAATATTTAGTTAAAACGTACATACATGCATGTATGTTAGCTACACATATTAAAGTACGTAATTGATCGATGTAGATCGAGTACATATAATTAATAGTTAATTAATTGACTAATATATATGTAATAATTAATTAATTATAATATTTTGTAGAAGTATGGACAAGAGTTGGATAAAGTTACTGAATAGATGTGATGTCCGGTATATGGATGGAATTAGCGAATTTGTGAATTTTGCGTTAGAACATGGTCAGGGAAAGAAGCTTTTCAGGTGTCCGTGCCAGAAATGTCTTAATTGTCAGTATGTGGAGGTTAATGTTATGGTGCAATACCTGTACAAAAATGGTATGATGTGGAGTTACACTACATGGAGCGAGCATGGTGAAGCAGTAGACTTCAGCTCAACAGACTTCAGCTCAGGGTACAGTTATCAGGGTACCTCATCCAGCAGCAGTGGTGTCGGCCCCCCTGCTTGCAACCCAACTGCAGATTTGGTCCATGATGCGTTTCCGAGATTCAGTCATAGTGGACACCAACACCAAGACGGAGGTTACAGTACCACTCATAAGTATGATGACACATTCCCCGCTGCTAGCTTGGCCACTGACACTAGCAAGATGGATAAGTACAACCGGATGCTACTTGAAACCCAGACCCCAGTGTTCCCTGGATGTCGACAGAATGTGTTGCAATATGTGACAGAGCAAATGAAGATAAAAGTGAAGCACAAAATGTCAGTAAGTGCTTTTGACGAAATTCAAGAGCAAATATGTAAGCTGCTTCCTGATGATCACAATCTTCCTAAATCTCATTATAAGTTTAGAAATATCTCGAGCAGCCTCGGCCTAAAGTACAGGATAATTGACGCATGTCCGAATGATTGTGTGCTTTTTTACAAAGAGTATAAAGATTTGGACTATTGTCCCGTATGTGGCCAGTGCAGATATGAGCTGAATAGGAAGAGTTCGAAAAAGAGAATTCATGTGAAAGTTGTTCGATATTTTCCCTTGATTCCCAGATTGCAGCGCCTGTACATGTCTCTACACACAGCAGAGGCGATGCGATGGTACGCAGAAAAGCGAATAGATGACGATGTCCTGCGACACGCCGCGGATGGGGAGGGTTTCAAACATTTCGACAGAGAATTTGAAGACTTTGTTGTAGAGGTTAGAAATGTTAGACTCGGCCTATCTACAGACGGATTCAATCCTTGGGGAAGTAATAGCTCCGCCGTCAGCACTTGGCCAGTTATTCGGATGCCGTAAAACTTGCCTCCGTGGATGTGCATGAACAAGGAATTTAATTTCCTTACTGTACTAATTCCAGGTCCTAAATCTCCAGGGAAGTGCTTAGATGTCTACCTCAGACCTTTGATCGACGAGCTAAAACTGTTGTGGCAAAATGGAGTCCCAACTTATGACAAATTCACTAACACGATGTTCACGATGAGGGCTGCTGTAATGTGGACGATCAGCGATTTTCCAGCGTATGGGGTGTTGGTAGCCTGCTGGACAAAAGGATATAATGGATGTCCTATATGTTTGGACGACGTGAACTCTAGTTGGCACGCGGGGAAGGTGTGTTACTTGGGTCACCGTAGATGGCTTCCTCACGACCACCCGTGGCGACAGGATGAAGCTCATTTCAACGGGACGGTAGAGAACGATCTTAAACCCTGTGGATCGTCGGGCGAAGAGATTTTAGAAAGGTTGAGCTATTTCGACTTTGGTGTGTTGACCAATGACGCGGATGTAAAGAAATGCAATCCAATTCCTCCATACGATCTCCGTTATTGGCATCACAAGAGCATATTCTTTGAACTCCCTTACTAGGCGAAGTTGAAGCTGAGAAACAACTTGGACGCGATGCATATAGAAAAGAATGTGTGCGACAGCGTGGTGGGAACAATTCTCGGTATTAAGTTCAAGACTAAAGATACTCCCAAAGCGCGCAAAGATCTGGAATCAATGAATCTACGTCGTCCCTTGTGGTTAAGGAGGGATAGGAAATGAGTGTACAACAAGATGCCAGCTGCACCTTACACAGTGAAGCCGACACTTAGACGTTCTGTATTTCACTAGTTTAAGGGCGTTCGTTATCCGGCTACATATGCAGCTACTATAATTGGAGTAGTGGACGAGGTGCAACACAAGTTTGTTGGTCTAAAGACACATGATTATCACGTTATGCTGCAACGTCTGATTACAGTGGTAATTCGACCATAATTACCTTGTGACGTCGTAGAACCAATAATGGCATTGTGCAGATAGTGGCAGAGGTTATGCGCCAGAGAATTAAAGAAGTCAGATGTGGTGGAACTGCAACAACAAATTGTGCACATCATTTGCAAACTAGAGAGGATTTTTCCCCCTGCTTTCTTTGACATCATGATTCACCTAATGATCCACCTGCCCGAGCAGGTGCTCATTTCTGGTCCGGTCCAGTACACTTGGATGTATCCTCAGGAAAGGTACGTACAACTATATTAATTATACAGGTGATTCGATTCATAATTTGTTCCACTGGAGATTACTAGCTATATGTACTTATTCTTATTGTACGTTTGATTTTGTAGACAGCTTGGACAGTATAAATGATTCGTCAAAAACAGGTCGGCCCCGGATGGTTCCATACCTGAGACCTACCTAATGCATGAGTGTGTTACTTATTGCAACAGGTACCTTAAAGATCCACTACCTCCCACTGCCTTCGATCCCAGTACCCGTATCAATCTTTCTGTCGTCGCCAATGTCGTCCGACCGTTTAGAGGAGTATTAAAGGAATCGTTAACACGGGAAGAACTTATTGAGGCACATTGGGTAGTGTTGCGAGACTGTGACGAAGTTGAGCCGTACATGATGTCATACAGAGAGAGGCTTCAGGCGTTAAATCCAGACAAGAGTTCGGCGTGGATTGAGAAAATGGTTAAGAAAAAGTTTCCTGATTATTTCTTCCAATGGGTACGTACGTACGTCTCGGTATTTAGTAATTTATATACATATGGATCATGTTTGTAAAAAGTAAACCCTTATATTTTTCCATTTTCGCAGATGATTGATCTACAAAAATCCGAAAATCACTGGGGGGTGGTGGTCCTGGCCAAAGCACTTGCTAGCAGGGAAGCCGATTAAACACTATATTTATCCCGGATGTTTTGTGAACGGTGTAAAGTTCCATTCATTGGCCCGAGATGAAGGAAGAAGAACACAAAACAGTGGGGTAGCGGTTGAGAAAGACAATGATCTATATTACGGGGCTATTGTAAATGTGGTTCAGCTATGTTACGGGAATGATGTCAACGTTTTCCTATTCAAGTGCAGATGGTTCAAGCGTACAAAGGATGACCTGGGACTTTTATCAGTCGATACAAACTCAAGCTGGTATGAGGATGAGCATTTCGCTCTCGCCACCTTAGTTAGGCAGGTATTCTATCTCGACGATCTGAAAGTTGGTGAATGGTGGAAAATAGTGAACCATATCTCTCATCGAGGAATATGGAATACAGAGACAATTGAAGGGACACCGACGACTGAAGATGCTGCTGAACCAGAAAGAGACATTCCTGCATATCAAGAGCCTAATATTTCTGTCATCCGCTCTGATATAATGGACCTGGTTCAAGATGGTGAACGGTTACCCATGCCTGATGGTTGTACAGATCTAACTGAAGATGAGATTATCGATGCCATTAATGAGGTAGATGAAGAAGACGTGCAGGATGAGGACGCGGACGAGGACTCAGGTTATTCGTCGGACGATGTTGAGTATGATGAGGAGGATGAGCAATCGGATAACGGGGATGAGGATGATGACGATTATGACGAAGAGTACAATTATACAACGAGGATTATTAATTGGTAATTAATTATTGTAATTACTGTAATATATGATGCATCATCGATCAAAAATTAATATAAGGAGGAGTACGTATGTACGTATGTAAAACTATTATTTTTGTACTTAATTAATTAATTACACCCGTCCATGCTAGGATCGGATCGACCGACGTACGTAAATTAAATTAAATTAATTAATTAATGGATCAGAATCGGAGCGGATCGGATCGACGAATTTTTAAGTGAATTGAATCAGAAGAATTGTCTTGGAAACACCTGGACGACGGAGAATCCCATATGCGTCGTCCAAGTGAAGAAAAAACCCTAAACCCTAAACAGTTAGGCCCTAACCCCTGAATACAGGGGTTTGCACTTGGACGACGGAGATGAGCGTCTCCGTCGTCCAGGTACTGACTTGGACGACGGAGAATGAGTTCTCTGTCGTCCAAGTACTCACCTGGACCACGGAGAACCTCATCTCCGTCGTCCAAGTGCAGAATTCGTAATTTTTTTCTAAGACAACGACCATCTAGACCATCTCCCAATGCATATTCTTTTCGTCAAGACTATAAAGTATACAATTCTTGGTGTGTGAGCTTCAACGGTTCTAAAATCGGAGTTACGAAATGTCTTGTATCCACATTTCCGGTTTATCAAAATCTCGGTTTTGTGGTTGACAGTGCCGATGAAACCCTTCACGAACTTATTATTTTCTGAAAATTATTCTAATTATATATTATGTTACGGCGAACGTATCCAACAGTTGTTTTGTCCAAATTCAATTTCGTTAATTTCGAAATGCAAATGAGCCTATACTTAATAACACTTAAGTCATAAAGATTAGTGGATACTTAACAAATTTAATGACGTAAAATTATTCGTCGTTTTAAATTCAACTGTTTATATATACGATGCGGTCATCGATATTTTACGATTATTTCATTCGAATGACAGATCGGCAAATTCCTTGCGAATTAATTTTATTGTTTTTACGTAAGTTGAACTTGGACGACGGAGATGGTCAATCTTCATCGTCCAAGTTCAAAAATATGGCGGTTTAATGTGACACCTTAAATTTCGGCGCCGCTTCAAATTTGACTTAGACGACGGAGAATCTATTCTCCGTCGTCTAAGTCAAATTTAAGGTGGTTGAAACGTCCCGCCGATTAATTGGGCGCCGTTTCAAAATTTTGAAACGGTTCACTTAGATGACGGAAACGCCCTTTTCTGTCGTCCAAGTGCACTTAGACGACGGAAAATAGGGCTCCGTCGTCTAAGTGAAAGCCTATATATACAACAGTTCACCCTCTCTCTTTTCCTCATCCCATCTCATTTCAATTCATCTCTTCTCCTCTCCTCTCCTCTCCTTTCCTCTCAAAACCTCCGGCCTTCCTCCTCCGGCGACCAAAATTCCGGCGACTTTCTCTCTCTCCGACGACTCTACTCCGGCGACATTCCGACGAATTTCTGGCGACATTCCGGCAAGGTAATAATTATATCTTTAATTAACATTATTATTATTATTTAAGTAATTATTTAATTTGTAAATAATTTTAATTAATTAGTAATTATAATAATTAATAATTATTATTATTAGTAATAATTAATAATTTAGTACTCATTATTATTGGTAATGATAATTAACACATTATTGGTTAGTTGTTAATTGGTAATGAATAATTATTAGTTAAAATTAAGTAATAGTAATAATTATTATTGTTAATAATAATTAATTATATTGGTAAATGAATAATTATTATTAAATGCATGATAAATAATAATTAATTATTGTCATTATTTATTGTTTTAATTAATAGTATAATTTGTGATTATTATTGCATGTAATTAAAAAATATTAATTGATAATTATGGGAATTTTCTAGTAAATTGGTAGTCTTTGATTTAAATTTAGTACATAAGATTGGTTTATTAAGTCGCACTCTTTGGAATAGATGACGCCTCTTTTCCTAGCTTATCTCCTTAACCCCTCGTGATGTGTGAATTTCATCACCGCACACCAGAACCTAAGTGAAGTTATGGACACGAGGTTGATGACGGAGTTTGCAAAGGACTTGAGGGAGTGTAAATTTTTGAAAGATTGGTTGAATGTCGGACATGGTGTCTAGAAACGGGTTATGACTGGTGACAGGTTTTGGATCTAAGAAAGACGACACCAATAGAGTATATACCATTGATTTGGTTAGCCTCGGGGTGTTTTGTCGAAATTAGTCCTGCCTCTCGCGTTATCTCTATCCCTAACTGGCCATGTTTTTCGATTGAACCAAGACTGATTAATTGAAAGTTTACACTTTATCGTGCGGGTCGCACGTTCATTGAACAACCCAAAAACCAAGCTAGTGTACTCTATTTGAATCTTAGGTGCACTTAATTAGCGTAAATTTTTTTATATAATTATTATGGTAATCAGGTATTTTAACAACGTACTCCTAGGTTTAAATGGCTCCGTCCGGAAAGAAAAAGGCCCAACAGGAGGCCGAAGATGCTATGCTCCGACGCTTGGAGGAGCAAGTCGGTTGGGAATTATAGGAGGGCAACGACGCCCTCAATCCGGACCCTTCATTTGGTCCTTCGACAGTGCCCTCTAGGGAAATTCCCGCTGCCCCATTTATCCCGACCGGTGATGACGACACCTATTCCAGTCTGACGCCCGGTTCAACAGGAAGTACTCAGGCGTCCTCGACCTCTGAATCTATCCTCTACAGCGCCCGGCGTAAGCAAAGGAGGGCCCCGAATGACCCAGAACCGAAAAGGACTCGCGGTCTCGTCAAAGGCGGCAAATCAAAGAAAATTTTAAAGGCAACCGGGAAAAAGATCGACTTGCCGTACGATGAATTCACCGGTGGCCCTCCCACAGCTCAGCTAGCTAGTCTCTCGGCGCATAGCATAGGGTCAATCCTTCGTAGCCGGATTCGTATGACTGCCCCCACTTGGAAGGAGTTGCCCGATGAAGAGAAGACGAAACTCTTTAAAGAACTTTCGGTACGTAATAAGTACAATTTTATATTTATTTTCTAATAACCAATTAAAATTTTAATTTCATAATATATACGATTATAATTTTCTATTTATTTCTGATATGAACAATATGAGGTGGATCACACACCGGCGATGCTTAGACATATCAACCAAACCGCCAACTCTATCTACCGTGATTGGAAGTACATGCTTCATCAATACTTCGACAATATCGGCCCCGTGCCTACCCCCGTAGAGCTGCGTGGGGATAGGGAAGATGAGTGGCAGTGGTTGTGTAACCACTTCCAAGATGAAGAATATAAGGTGTTTACTTTTTTTATTTCAATTAAGAGAATTGAATTATTTTAATTTTAGTTACTTATTAATTTTTTAATGATTTATGTTGTCTAACAGAAATTCTCCGGAATCAACAAAACCAACCGGGGGAAGAAGGACAAACACCATACCTTCGACGCCAAGCAAGTGATTCAAATAGCCAAGGAGCACAGAGATAAGGGCTCTAAACACCCTTATCTCGATGCTAACATAAGCGCGTACGTGACGCCTGAGCTCAATAATGAAGCAAGTCAATACGGCGTAAGTGATATATATATAAATATATGTGCTTTTAATTGTAGTAGTTATTATTTAATTATAATTTTTTTAATTATTCTTTTGTAGGCAAGGTTGGTAGAACGTGCGCAGGAAGAATTGGCTAGCACTCAGCTTGCATATCCAGATTTGCCGCTCGAAGACCTGCCTCCTCTATCGATGGAGAGCCAAATTGCAATCGCCGATGAGGTCTACGGTCGTAGAGCTGGAAGGGAGGTTAGGGGGTTGGGACCTAAAGTGCTTCGAGATTTGTCGACCTCCGACTCATCATCTACGGGAGGTTCGGGGAGGAAAAGTACTCAGGCTGCGGCCGTCGAAGCAGCCATTCAAGAGGCTCGACTCGCACGGGAGGAAAATCAATCTATGCGTCAAATGCTTGATTAGCAAGAAGCGCAGATAGCCCAACTTGTCGCCCTTATGGAAAATCAAGTTCGACGACAGTGTCAACCTCCTCCAAACCCATACCCCAATGACGACGACCCGGCTGGAGGCGGGGGACTCGGCGGCGCATCTGCTCCTCCAGTATTTTAGTAGTTCATTTATGTAGTTTATTATATCGTTTTTTTCCCAATTCCGAACATTATTTTAATTTTTATGCGTTTTTCATGTATGTACAAATTAATTTTTATTATTTAATTAAGTAATTACAAATTTATTTTATTTAATTAATTTTAACATTTTTAATTATTTAAATGAGATTGGAGTTTATAAATTAAATTATTAATATTTTACAACAATTTAAAATTTATTTAAAAAAAATTAAATAAGCACTTGGACGACGGAGATCACATTCTCCGTCGTCCAAGTGCTTACTTGGACCGCGGAGAATGTCCGCAGTCCAAGTTTCACTTGGACGACGGAGATCATATTCTCTATTGTCCAAGTGCTTGGACGACAGCACTTGGAGCACGGAGCTTGGACCACGGAGCTTGGACCACGGAGCCTCCGTCGTCTAAGTACTTAGACGACGGAAAAATGCATCTAGACGACGGAAACGCTCAGCGGTCTAGGTGCGTTTTTCTTGTAGTGATGCCTTTCCACCAGTGTAAAATACTATAAGACTCTGTAAAGAATAAATAAATATTGTCTAGGGAGTTTACCGTAACCCAAAGACGATATAAAAGTAATGGAGGCAGTGACTAGAGTACTCCGACCTCTAGCCACTATAAGTTCCGGGGAGTTTGTCATGGCCCAAGGAAAACCCATGATCATTTAGGGCAATTGTCATGGCCCAGAGATGATCAAGTGCCGAGGAGGGGGGAAGTTTATCATGGCCCAACCCAGAGATACTCGGGGATGAACCAAGTAAACAGCACATCGATGCAAACAAACTGACTATAATACAACCTCCAACATGACTAAAAACTGAAAATACACATAGCCTCTGTATATAATTGAACTAAAAAACTGAAAAAACTGAATCATAACCATATAAAGACTCGCATAACGACTGTGAAAACAAAAGTGTCACTCACTAAATACGGCTAGTCCTGCTTCCTGGTGGACGTCCCTTCGCCAAAGTCTTGATCATAATTTATTGATTAATAAGAAACTGCTCAATATCGACAAAACAAATGCACAAGTAGTCTAAAAAGAACTTGAGAAACCCCGCTCGTAAAAACTAAACTTCTGCCTTACTAGAGCTCCGTCATAGACAGCGGCGCATGGCTGTCACTCACCACCGTGGATGACCATCTCTGACGATGACATCTAACCCATTATTGGAAAGCTATTAATGAGCTCTACAACTTCTTCAACTATGCTGAACTCCAATTCAGCGATGTTAAGGCTCAAACCACCGCAATAGATGGTGGTTCCCACGTCGGTAACTGCCACCAACCGCATTTCCACATACCCCAATCGAAAGCCCATGTTATGCCCAACATAATCTCTAACTACCCATATCTCCGATTCGGCGGCGTTAAGCCGCTACGAGCTTGGAAAGTCGACGCGACGAAAAATCGGCGGCTGAACTTCCTAACATCCAAGCTTTGCCATAGAGCCTTGACAGACTTCGTGACCCACACCTATCGACTCAAGGGAAGACGAGCTCCCAAACCCCCGATGGCCACAACTCACCGGAGCACCGCCGAGCACGGGGATAATGCTCCTCATAGTGGAATCAAATTGGTTCCCTCTAAATACACTTGCAAACCATCAAATTGATCCCAGAAACATATAGAGGATATAAAGAGGAACCAAACCTGACCGTAGTTGAAGTGGGAGGTGGTCTGACGGTGGCGAAAATGCCGGGATGGGTCGAGCACGACACGGGTCTCAAAAGATGAAACAAGTCAAGCTAGTGAGAGAAAATGATTAGGGTTTTCTGCTTAAGTTCCCTATTTATACCTCAAGCTCCTCCCCAAAACCAATGGCCTAGATTTGATCTCAGCCAAAATCGACGATTGAAATCAAACTACCACAAAATAAATTTTCATTTTATTTTACTCGCGCTCAATTTCAAAAATTCGTAAAATTAGCTCAGATACCTGAAAAATTCACTGAAAATTCATACGAGCTCGAAATAAAATTCTCTACAAATATCGTAAAGGAAGTTAAATCTAAATCATGATGAAATTAAAATTCGTTAATAAACCCTTAAGTTAGACGAATCTATCACTAGTACAGAAAAAGCTTTAGACGATGGTCTCTAAGTGTCATCTGACATGTGTTCTGACCGTCATAAATTGTAGCGTTAACTGTTGAAATCACTTCAGATGATGCACAAAATACAAAAAATGATTGTCATATACCGATTATAAGGATGACAGTTGAAAGGACCCAACCCTAGTTTAGCTAGTAAACTAAGATTGAGCCTTAATGATTGACGATAATCTGGGAAATTCTACGAAATTTTTGACATAACCTCCCCTGAAACTGAGACTATCAAAAACCTGCATGAAGATAAACCTTCAGAGACTAAATCTCACAAACAAACCATGGACGACCGATGTCTATCCAGATTTCTCAACATAAGTCATAACCAAAACTAGAACTCAACTTAAGAATTTAAAAGCATATTTATGAGGTACTAGTTCTGAATACAAAGGAAGTAACTTCACGACAACAAGAGAAGCTAACTCAGCTATTTACATGAATATAACTGGAAGTAACATAATACAAACGGTATTCATAGTGACTTCGACCAGCATATACTACATATGATACAAACCGACAGTGAGCTGAGACATACTGCTGAAAAGATGACTGGTGGACTCAAAGTCTTCGACGATACCAATCACTCCCAGGATATACACTGCAAACTGGGCGACGAAAACTGAAAAGCCCAGGGAAATGCACTAAAATATAAAACATTTGCGTGAGTGGACAAAAATAATATAATCAGTGTAAATCAATAAAACTGATCTACCATGCATTTCCGCTGATTTCCATGAAATAATGCGAGTTCATATCTAATAAACTGAAATGCAATGGAGGTGGTCATTCAGGGTGTTTGTCCTAACCCGAAACACTTGTATATATGAAAAGTAAGGTGATGGGATTGTCTAGGGTGTTTGTTCTAACCTGAGATAATCTGGGTCAGGCAGGGTGTTTGTTCTAACTTAATTAGTCCGAGCGACTATCTGGTGATCAGCCGAATAGCTAGGGCATCGATGCTACTTAATAAAACTATCACAAAATAAATCTCCAAATAAATGCTCTAAAAATATAACGTAAAACGTAAAGCATAAAAATGAGAACTCGCTATCAACTGGGAAAATAAAGTCCACTCACAAGTCTGCGATTAATGCTGGGGTCCAACAGAATTCCTTTCGTTGTCAGGGTCGCGATCACGGAATCCTATCCATACGGATCACATAATAACATAACAGGTAAAACTATGGAAATAAGTTCTAAAAATAACCCCGGAATTGCGAAATTTCGATAACCGTCCTCGCCGGAGCTTCGTCCTTTGACGGGGGGCGCGTGGGTCACACGCGCCTCCAGTGAACCTTCTCCATTGGGGGAGTTCGACCCTTCATTGAAAAGCTCTACACGATCCCTAACACTTCCATAACTAGACCAAGGTCTAATTCACCTGCGATTGGCCAAAAATAATGTAAACAGGCCGGAAAACCAATTTCTGGCAGCCGCCACCAACCGCGGCGATTGACCCCTCAAAATGTTCCTCTTGTCAAGCCCAATTGATCCCATATACCTACACATTCCAACTCGCCAAAAAATCAATCGAAACCAACCAGCCAAAATCCATTGTCGAACCCTCCGTCATGGAAGCTCCATCGGCGGGGAAGTGACAAAGACGACGAGCTGTGGAGGCTGCCACGACAAGGAGAAGACGACGTGGTCGAGTTCCTCCACTGCTACTGTGTGTTAATCTTTAGTGTGTGTGTGTGTGTGTGTGTGTGTGTGTGTGTGTGTGTGTGTGTGTGTGTGTGTGTGTGTGTGTGTGTGTGTGTGTGTGTGTGTGTGTGTGTGTGTGTGTGTGATAGAGAGAGAAAGAGAGAGAGAGAGAGAGAGAGAGAGAGAGAGAGAGAGAGAGAGAGAGAGAGAGAATGAAATGAAAAGGGGGGGGCGCATGAAAAGTGTATGGTGAAGCCGACTGTGGGGAAGCTGATGGTTGGAGCTCTCTAATTGAAGTGGTGTCGGAGAATCGACAACTACATTGGTAAGTACCTCGAACACGATCGTATCTTACTTGCTGTGAAATCTGAGATGCGTCTTTGTGTAACTTTGGATTTGTGTAAACCTTTGGTGATGTATAAGAAATTTTGTTTTGGTGAAAACTATTTGGAAGATTGTTTGTTGGAGTATGAAAAGATGTGTGGTTATTGTCCGGATTGTGGATCATTTGTACATGGGCAGGATGGTTGCATGCTGGGAAAAACAACTCAGTGCATGTTTCTATCGAATTCTACTAGGGTCTTCGATAAAAACATGGGCACCTATTACATAGACATGCAAACAACATTAGAGGTCGAAACGAGGTTGATCCACCTTCAACGCTTTGATGCATAAGTTAGTAAGCATGTAGAGTAACAAGTAAAATTATTAGATTAGAAGAGATTACCTTGAGTGTGGAGTGAGGCTTGATTATATAGGCAATGGGAGGTAATATCTTCTCTCCTTTAGCAATGTGAGATTGGTCATTTACTCATAGTTGATGACTCACCACATGACAAGTGGCCTGCAGAATATTCCCTTTTGATTCTCTTTGGCTTCTCTAATTAGCTATTTAAAGTGCTAAGTGTGGCCTAATTTAGGGGTTAAGCCTTGACATACTAACAAGTCCCCCAAGTCCCCATGTTAAGGAGATCGATCTTGATTGGGAAGTTAAAAATTGAAACCCCTAATGTGGCCACACTTAGCATCATTAGGCTGATCTAGCGTAGTGTACCCCGGAGTCCCCTCGACTCCTCAACCAAGATTGATCTCCTGCATAGAATATATGCTAGCATGGTATTGCCCGGTGTTTGGTGGGTAGCACTTGGTGAAGTGCATTAAAGTAATAATCGCGCTAGCATAGAACGACACAGTTGAGAACAACGTATGTTAAGATTGAAACGTTATGCGTGAGAGCAGCGAGCATTAATCAGGGAACAATGTGCGTTAGAGCAGCGTCTGTTAAGCTTGAAATGTCATGTATATGAGCAACAAATGTTTAAAAGAGGAATAACATGTGCTAGGGCAGCGTGCGTTAATCTTGAAACGTCTTGCGTAAGAGCAGAGTGTGTTAAGCTTGAAATATCGTGCGTAAGAGAAGTGAGTGTTAAGCAAGGAACAACGTGTGCTAGAGAAGCGTGCATTAAGCTTGAAATGTCGTGTGTAAGAGCAGCGAGCGTTAAGCAAGGAATGACGTGCACTAGGGCAGTTTACGTTAAGCTTGAAATGTCGTGCGTAAAAGAAGCAAACGTCAAGCAATGAACGACGTCCAGTAGAGCAGCGTGCGTTAAGCTTGAAACATCATGCAAGAGAATAGTGAACTTTGAGCAAGGAACGATGTACACTAGAGAAACGTGCGTTCATGCCGTTTAAGGATGCTTGATGGGTAACAACGATGATAAGGCTTTTTTGGGCCTGAGGGGAGTTTAAGTCCCCAGGTAGCCAATTCCACTAGGTCGAGGACCGCGTTAGGACACGTACTTAGGATGATCAATCGCTAGGGAGTCTGTGTTTGAATGACATGTGTGATGCAACATGCGTTCAGTCCGTTTGAGGCAACTTGATGGGTGACAACGGAGCTAGGGCTTTTTTGGGCCAAAATGGAGTTTAACTCCCCAGGTAGCCAATGTCACTAGGTCAAAAATCACGTTAGGAGATGTCCCATCTAGGATGATCAATCGCTAGGGGAGTCTATGTTTAGGTGATGGACTCTAGGCGCCAGCCGTGTATGTAAGCTGATTGCGCTAAGGGCAAAAGTGCTCGTGAAAAAAGGGGTGGAGTCCCCAAGTATGCTATGGGATGCACCATGTCTAGTGTCATAAGATGAAGGGATGTGTATCTTGATGGCGCCTATTGCGGTAGCAAACCTTGTATTGAGTGAGTTGGTGTTAAGAGCATGTGCGTGAGCCATTTGTGGTGATGTTAAGCGGGAAAAGTGTCGATGGACATGCCGCTAGGCCTAGAGCTAGGCTAGCAATACGTGTTTGTCCGTTGAGTTTGAGTCACTTGGCGTTTTTGCCATTTTGTGGCATACACGTAGGTGAGCTCGTCGAGCCGTAGCGCTACCCATTGTAGGCAGACGCGTAGGTGAATTTTTTGAACTGTAGCGCTGCCCATTGTAAGCGGAGACGTAGGTGAATTGATACCTTGGAGTCCCTTATCACGTTAGTGAAGCATATAGCTTGAGTATTATGTGATTTCAAAGCATGCCATGACATATTTAAAATATGTTACTAGCACATATATGTGAGGCATGTAATGAGTAAGTAATCACTCTAGCGATATGAATTAAATCACTTTAGCACATGCTTAAATATAGGCATTCAGGAAGCACCTAGAACATATAGGTTGTAGCGTATAGAAAAAATTGTTGCTTGTCGTACCTAAATTAGGTCATATTCGATTGAGCCAAGTATGTGCGTTGGTGAATAAGTGTCAAGAGGTTGTCGTAGATGACGTAACCATGTCTCAGAGGACGTAAAGTATATCCCGGACGATGTAATGTAACTTGGACTAACTTAATATGACTCAATTAGCTATGAACCAATTGATCAATTAAGCGAGAAACAACTTCTATATGGCACACATGCGTAGTTTAGGTGATCACTTATTTTGTACGAATGTAGAGTACACTTTAGCATAAGCTTAAATATAGGTGCTCGGGAAGTACCTAAAACATAGAAATTATAGCGTATAGGAAAAAATTGTTGTTTGTCGTATCAATCTAAATTGGGTCATATTTGATTGAGTCAAGTATGTGAGTTGGTGAGTAAGTGTCAAAAGGTTGTAGTAGACGACGTAATCATGTCTCAAATGACATAAAGTATATCCCAGAGGATGTAACGTAACTCTATCCAACTCAATATGACCCAATTAGCTATGAACCAATTGATCAATTAAGCGAGAAACAACTTCCATATATCACACGTGTGTAGTTTAGGTGTTCACTTATTTTGTCCGAATGTAAAGTAATCATGTTAGATGATGAAGAGTTTGTTCATGTAAGCTATATAGACATGGTTAAATAGTTTAGACATGTACGTTTCATTTCTATCATAGTGATAGGCATGCTTGAGTGATAGTAGCAAAGGGAAGAGAGTAGAAGACTTATCTTTCTTGCAGACTCCTTCGGAATACACTCATGAATTGTATGAGGTTGAGGACTTAAACAGACAAAGTCCCTAAGTTAGGAGCAAATGTGAACCCTAATTATGGCGGGGGCCTTTGGGCGCGAGCGCCTTGGCGGGTGGGCATGGGAGCGAGTGAGGGCCTCTGGCGGGGGGCATCCCATTAAGTACGCATGGGTGCGGGTGGGGGCCTCTAGCAGGGGCCTATGGGGGTGCGTAGCGGAGGCCTTTGGGTGTGAGTGCCTGAGCGGGTGGGCATGGGCACGTGCGAGGGCCACTGGGGGGTGACTGGGAACGAGCACGTGCACGGGGGGAGGGGGCATGGGCAGGGACGGGGGACCTCTGGGTTTATTGATGTGTTATACTTTTATGTAGTGTTTGTACATGGTTTAGAATGTATGATTCCCACAGATGGAGCCAAAATGTTTCTATTGAATTCTGCTAGGTCTTCAATAGAGACATGTGTACTTATTACATAGACATACAAACAACGTTAAAGGTTGAGATGAGGTTGGCCCGCCTTCAACGCTTCGATGCTTAAGTTAGTAAGCATGTGGAGTAATAACTCAAATGATTAGATTAGAAAAGATTACCTTGAGTGTAGTGTGAGGTTTTGTTATATAGGCAAGGGGAGGTAATATCTTCTCTCCTTTAGCAATGTGAGAATGTTTGCATACATAACATAGTTGAGGGCAGATTGATCATTTACTCATAGTTGATGACTCAGCACATGGCAAATGGCCTACAGAATATTTCCTTTGGATTCTTTCTATTTGACTTCTCTAATTAGCTATTTAAAGTGCTAAATGTGATCTAATTTAGAGGTTAAGCCTTGATGAACTAACAGTGTCAAAGTCGTCAAAGCCTTTTGGAGGATTGGTTGCAGGCGGCGCTGAAGAATCATCTATGGCAGCCTCTTGTACTAGATGAGAGCAGAGTTTTCTTGGGCAAGGATCTAGGGGAAGGCTTAACCCTACCCATGGCCCTGAAAAAATCAATGGTATATGCTCGATGTTAGGCCTTATTAATATAGTACAATAACAAGTTGTAACGTCTTTGGTTGAGAGACAACATGAAGAGATGATGGTCGTAGTTCCTATAGCCCCACTCAATTTGTTAGGGAGAACCCTCTGTAGGGAGGTGCTCCACCTAACTAGATTGTTCTTTTGTAGACGGAGGATGAAAGTTACATACCACTCACAGTACCAAGGGGTCCGAAAGCAAAGGTTGTGGAGCTAGTGTTGGGCACACCTAATGCTCTAGTTTCACTTATGATGTTGGCCACACCTAAGGTTGTGCCAGCGAATCACAAGGTGATATTGCCATTATGTCTGCAAGGGTTCCTGAATCGCCAACGCCAAATCCAAAGCTCTCTGCAAGAGCTTTAGGCCTACCCATGGGATCATATGGGTAAGTATATGAGTATGTAGACAACAACGGGGATACCTAGATGTCTTCTAATCCTGGAGAGCCGATGATGGAAGATAGTGTATAAAGTGTGGAGAACGGTCCCAAGCTACACAAGAAAAGGGAAAGGGGGCTATAAGAGGAAAGTAGAGGAAACAATGAACAAGAACAAGTTAGGGCCTATCCATGGCCTGAAGAAGATCTCGCCAAAGAAGAAGCCAGTCTTGCTTCCAGTAGGAACGGATGTGGAGGATTTGTGATGTCTCACGGTAAAGAAGGTACTTAGATACACTAAGGAGAGGTGCCCTGAATTTTTTTAGTTTTGCTCTACTCTGGTTTGTCAATCTAGGTTAGAGAATTGAGAATTGAGTACACGATAGTGGTACTATAAGGTTTCGTTTTTGACAGGACCCGTCCCAGATTACCATAATAATCTAGGATAAGTTTTGGGAGACCTGTACTAAGGTCTCTAGCACTGTTTGATCGGTACCAGCTATCTTAGAACGAGTAACCCTAAACTTCAACTGAGCACCTACATAGAGAAAACAGAAGTTGTGGACTGTCATGCCTCACACCCTGGACGATCACGACTTCAACCTGTTAACCTGTAATATGGGAAATTTAAAACAAAGGGCCCAGGGAAAGACAAATAAACAAAAAAACGTTAGAGTGAGTAGACAAAAAGAACATTATCTACGTAAAACGATAAAACTGAATTAACATGTCTTTCCGCTGATTTTCGTAAAATAATGCGAGTTCAAAATTGTAAATCTGAAATAAAATGGAGGTGGTTGCTCAGGTGTTTTCCCTAACTGGGTCAACAATTGGAAAGAAAATATAAGTGATGGGTCAGATGAGGTGTTTGTCCTAACCTCCCCTGACCGGCCAGATGAGGTGTTTGTCCTAACCTTCCCTGACCAGACTATCCGGTGATTAGCCGAACAATCAGTGCATTTATGCAAGTAACTAGTGCCATCAGAAAGAAAAACCTCCAAAATAAATATGCTTTGAAATATACCGTAAATAAGCTGAAATACTGAAATTTGTACTCGCAATCAATTGTAAAAATAAAAGGTCCACTTACAATACTGTGCCGTGATTCCCATCCAGCCAAAGCATGTACGTTGACGTTTCTAAACATCTGCCACTACCAACGAGCATATCATCGAGAACCTCACATTCTCGAATAACGTGCTTCCCAAATTAATAATGAGCTTAGTCAAATTCCAAATTCTAACTCTTGAGTCTTTTTTATAGTCGCAACATAAGGTTTAAACGTTACACGACTCGAAGTCGAATCGACAATCGATTCAACAGTTTAATAATATCGTAAATCATTAAATTAATATCCAATTAATCACACGTCTTAATCACCAATGTCCAAATCAATTCAAAAACCTCTTCAACATAATCGGCATGTAATTACAAGTAAAACGGTATAAAACTTCTACCGAAATTACTTGCCACTAGCGTGACGACGCAGGTGAGATTTTCTGGCAACCTAAACAGCAAACTGTGAAAAATCAACTCAACAACACAATTATCTTCTAACATAAAGTTCAGTTCAAATCATCAACCAGCCAATTTTACCTTTGAAGTCAAGAACACCTAAAACTTCAAATCGCAGATTCTCCATCCACAGGTTGAATTGAAACCCCATCCATTTATGGTTAGCTTCATGGTGTTAAGAGCTTCAAAGCCCATTAGGTATTGTCGGTCGAATTGGCAGGAAATGGAACGACCCAAAAACCCCAATTTTTCGTTCGGTTTCGGCCTCACCACGGCTATATCCTTGAAAATTGACATTTGAAACCATGAGAGTTTGAAAGAAGAGAGGGAGAGGAAGTGAATGACACCAACCTCGCCGGTTTTGGTGGCCAGCCTGCGGTTGACGCTGATGAAGCCGTGGCGGAGAAAAAGAGACATGGGAGAGAGAGAGAGGGAGATGAGAGAGAAAGAAGAAAGAAAAGGAATGAATACTGAAATGGAAAATTTGACTTTCCATTTCGGAAAGTTATATTTATACTCGCAAGTTGCGACTAATTTAAATTCGTAAAATCATACAAAACTTTCGCTCACCATAACTGCTTCATCATAAAACCGATTTTAACATTTGATGTGGCCACAAACTCGTCTCGATAACCTCTACGACTTTTCTCAAAGAAATATCTCGAAAAACGTAATCGATAAATTTCTGATGAAACGTCAGCGGTAGTTACCGACGATGAAAACTAATTACCATCGATTATTAACGATTAATCAAAATAACAAGGTAAATCTTGGGTCAGGATGTTACAGTGTTATCTGGCTGGGTAATCTAGTGGAACCTTATATTGTTATTTACCTATTGGAAATGAAAATTATCACCTTCTCAAAAGAAAAAGAAAAAAAGCTAATATTAAGAAATCCTACACTAACTCATGAACATTGTACATGGAAATAAGCACATATACTAACAAAAATATGTGACACAAGCTAACAAACACCAACACAGGTAAACTAAAGTAATGTTTGCCCAAAAAGTAAATAACCTTTTGCTACAAAATGAAAATAATTTGTCATGGCACAAAATTAACGACGCAGTTAAATTTGATTTGGATACAAACAATAAACAAGCTACAATAGAGAGACTTATGAACTAGCTGAATCTTTTCATTTTCAAGAATTTTACATATCTATATCTATACTATCTTTAAACAAAGAGGGGTTGTTTCCCCATTTTTACCATTTTTCCCAAAACACCCTTTTTAGCATGGAAAAATATAGGAAAAATTCATCAAATGATCAGTCATGTTTGCCCAAAATGACAGTTTGGTCACTATTAAATGTCATATATCAAAATGGTCACTCATCTTTAGTCAAAGTATATCAAAATGGTCACTCCGTCATCTGCGATGTTAAAAAAAGCCATGTGACATATATGTTCCAAATTTAATGAGAGGTTTTCAGTCATTTCTCTCTCTCTCTGGAAACCAATCGACTTCAACAACCCAATGCCCATAGTCTTGAAGACGACCAATTCTGCTGACTTTGGTTGCTCACTGCTTGATTGTTGGGGTAGAAGGAGTGTTCTTGTGGTCAAATGCTCTAAAATTCATTAACAAGTATGTCTCTGATTATTTTGTTTCTCGAGTGTGGATCTAATAGTATCAATTTTTTTGGTTTGGTACAATTAACCTCAGTCGAACTGTTATTTGCAAGTCTCCACCCAAGATTCCACAAGTTCATATTCCAGAGAAGATGTTCCTAGAGATTGTTTCAACAATTACATGTGAGATCAACTGAGCTCTTCTGCATCGAGAGCCTAAGGTTAGGCCTTAGAGATGTTGGTCGCAGCTGCTCAACAAGATCCATTTACCTAGATTCCATTACTATCAGACTTTGCCTTTACGACCGCTGTTTCTTCTCAAGCCGAGAATCCAATTTTTTGAAGCTCCGATTGATAAGAGCTCGGCCTCTATCGGGTTAGGAAGGCTAAGACAAGCTCGACTAAGATGAGGCAGCCGATGACGAGGTTTTGGAGTGCGGAGCGAGCCAACAAAGACTGAGGCGGAGCTGTTGTCGTCCTCACCACATAGGCGAGGGTGCGAGATTGCTCGGGAGAGAGAGAGAGAGAGAGAGAGAGAGAGAGAGAGAGAGAGAGAGAGAGGACTTGTATGTTGTTCGGGTTATTTGACCCACATGCTTGTTTGGGTCATTTACTTTAGAATCTAATCTCTACCGTTGAATCTCATTAAAAGAGATCCAATGGATGTCGTCTAAGATCCATATTAAAGACTTCAAAAACAAAAGAAAAAAATTAAAATAAGTATTGAAAAGATGCAAATACCCCTGAAAATAAACAGAATATTATTTTTTAACGTCCGTTTGAAAACAAGTGACCAAATTGATAGTCGATGATTAATGTGAGTGACCATTTTGATATATGATATTCGATAGTGACCTAACAGTCGTTTTAGACAAACACGATTGACAATTTGATGAATTTTTGTCAAAAATATAATTATATAAGGGTTTATTGCTAATTCACAAAAAAATATAAATATTAAAATTCTCTAAATTTTATCCGTTCTCCCTTTTTTTTAACTCTGAAGAAACTGTCATATTCCGGTTTTTTTATCTCTCTCCATAAACTGTTACGTTCTTTTGTTTAACCAAAAAAATAAAAACTACTACATTTTTGTTTGGAAAGTACATTTTCTTCTTGCTAGGGAAAAAATGGGTAATTTGCATGGTAATTCACATGCATAGCATGTGGCATTTTGTCGTTATTGTTATGTTTTTCTATTCAATTATTCATTTATATATTCGTTGGGCTCTAAGTGAGTCCATGATACAAACTTCAAAACCCAATAAGCCCAATAATACCGACCCAACCACGGAAAATCAGATGCGGGCAGCTCATTGACCCACGCATCAAACCAAGTCGTTTTCCTTTCTCAGAATCTTTTGGCTCTCCCTCATTTCCTCATTTGACGCCTGGGATCTGAGCCCGAAACAGCACCATGGCGGATCCGGCGAACACGCCACTTGGCAAAATGCTATTGGAGGAGATCAGTCCGGTAGTGATGGTGCTCCGGACGCCTCTCGTCGAAGAAGCTTGCCAGAAGAACGGCCTCTCACTCGTTCAGATGCTCCGTCCCTTCTGCGTCTTCAACAACTTCGACGGTGACCACGCGCCCCCCCCCCTCTCTCTCTCTCTCTCTCTCTCTCTCTCTCTCTCTCTCTCTCTCACCGCCGATTACATTTAATTTTTGAAAAAAATTAAGATTAAATCACGAGTGGAAATTGTGACTTACAGTGCCCGTGCGGACGGTGAATGATCAATCCTATAGGCTTCGGGAGTTCAGATTACGGTTGTTTTACGACTCCGATATCCAGCCACCGAATTTGGAGGTAACGTTTATTCTGTGATTTTTCATTAATTTGTGAATGCAGTAGTTGAAAGAGAGTTCCATTCCGAATTAGAAACAGTCAGTGCAGCTAAGAACCATAGAGCATATGCATTAGTTTTAAGATTTAAGTAACTTCACTAAAGTCTATTAGTTATGGATTTACTGGGGAATGATCACTCACTTCGTAGGTCAGTGTTGTAAACATGTTAGTATTTTATTAAGTTGCGGAATGGATTTAAATGGAAGACATCGTTAAGTGAATGGTATAGATGGCTCAAGTGTTTAGAAATCTTAGCTCACTCTAACAAGGTGACATATTAAACTCGCTAAATGTCATATGTCCCTCATTAGTTGGTTCCATTTATCATATGCTCTTTGTTGCTGTCCATCTTGACAAGTTGTGTGCTGCCAAACAAATGTAAAGAAAGTAACATATTTCAGTGCTGTCCATCGTTAAGTTGCATTGTGTTGTTTTATGGCTCAAATTATATCTGGTGCAGAAATTATCGACACGAGATATATTGTTTAATTTCAATTAGGTAGCAAAGCAGCGGTTGAAGCAAGTCGTTACCCAGGCTGGGGAGAAAGATCTTTCAGAGTTGTGCTCGGAAATGCCTGAAATTAATGGTGCTTCGTCCAGTAAGTGTAGTTGTCATGTTAATCAGTAAAAAAAATTGTCAGTTGAAATATTATGCATGTGAAGATATCACTGATGAGATCATATGTGTCAGTACAGTTAGTGTTGACAATCTTCTCTGAAAGGAGTCTTAATTTACATTAAATATCTAATGGTTTTCTTCTAAATATATTGCATCATGTTATCTTTCACATGATCCTTCAAATGTGGAACTTATTTGTATACTCGGAACTTGGAAGTTTGCGATACCCAAATTTAAGAGCTATAAATGGTTTCTTTGCAGAATCGGAAACTGAAACTCTACCATCATGGTTTCAATTTTTCAACAAGGAGCTTGTACATACCGTTTCTTTTTCTGACCATGAAGCTTTTGATCATCCTGTGGCATGTAAGTGTTGAAAGTTCATTAAGTGCCTATTTTTTTGCCATTTAATTTAAATAATACTCGAGGAATCTCAATTCTGGTCCGTGCCAGTAGTCATTGCTCATTAAAATGCTATTTGTTTGAGTTTTTGCTGTCATTCAGTTGTACGGCTTTTAGTTTTATTAATGTTTTGTGTCTATATCGTAGGTCTTCTTGTGGTTTCTTCGAATGAGGATCAGCCCGTCAACAGATTTCTTGAATTATATAACTCAACCAAGTTTCCCTCCTTGATGAACAGTGGGGCTATGGATCCACAAATTTTGAGGCATTTTTTACTTGTGCACGATAATCAAGATGGCTCTTCAGAGAAGTATATAACATCCCCTGTTTCTTAAGTTTCATAGAATTGCGTAAATAGAATGAATTGTCTCAAAATGCTATATTTTCCAGTCAGAATCTAGCATGATTAGTTCTTGTGCATATATTTTCATAGATTTTAGAAAGTACATGGAGGGTAATGGGGAAATGGCCAGGTTTGGGGAAGTGAGACCATAGGCAAAAGGGATCTTATCCTTTATTTCTGTCTCTCATTATCAGATCAGTACCATTTTCTTATAGCTAGGGTGTGTATACTAATTCTTTTATTACTCCTTTGAGTTGGGACATTGGGTTAGAAGGAATATGGGAAGCCTATATATATAAAATCTGGTTTAGAGGGGTGCCAGTTAAAATGAAAGTGGATATGTGAGTCATCTGGAGAACTCTCTTGTAAATCATACTCATTGCGTTGTCAACCCCTTTTTCTTTAATTCATTCCCTCATGAAAAATCTTCTAAGGTCAGGGGCTTGGATTATTCCCCATGGAAATGTCGGTCCAGAGGACAGGACTTGTTATTTCTCCTTCACTTAATCAGTGTGCAATTTGGTAGATAGTTCTGACTAGTAAAAATGACAATGTTGGGTAAATTGTATGCCTTACTCAGCGAAAGATATGAGTTTCTTAATTGTAGTGGAACAAAAAAAAGTGCTGGTCAGATGCAGTGTAATGGTTGTATTTCGGGAAATATAGAATAAAGGTGAAAGGATGAGTAGCTGAATTTTTTGTTTTGTTTTCTGGAAAGGGTTTGGCTTTGGGCAACGGTTTGCTTGGAATTCTTAGATGCAGTTCTTTCTGTGCTTTTCGTATAGTTGGAGTGCTGCTGTGGTCTAGCTATGTGGGTTTTTACTGTTGGTTTGCTTGATGCTATTTAATCTAGATCTTTTAGGCATTGTGTCAGTGGGCATCAGGTTCCATGGGTTGTACCTTTTCTTTCTTCTCTGATACTTCATGTAACACATTCAATTAGTTATGGAAAAATCGCTTTTTCTCCAAAGAAAATTGAGTGTTTGCTTATTACATATGCAGGGCACATAAAATTTTTTCTGAAATGAGGAGCGCATTTGGCTCTGATTGTCAATTACTATGTATTAATTCTTCTCAAGACGGTGTAGTCGAATATCAAGATAATCCATGGGTGCTTTATGTAAGTTAGTTAGACATATGTTGTTCCTTTCTTTTTACTGCTTTTCTATAGATCAATTTTATTTGGCAGCATTTTTTTTAACTTATTAGACTAAATGACTCATGTTTTTGGCTTGTGTGTTTTATTGACAGAGTTCTGATGAATTACCTAGTCAACCTCTTCGTTGTTTCCTTAACGTCGACGATTTTAATGAGGTAATCATCTGTTATGTGTGATTAGCTACTGCTATGATCCTATGTTGGGTTGGTGATTTAATTTTTTTTTTTTTTTGTACAAACTGTGTACAGATAAAAGATCTCATGCAAGACTTTTCATCTAAGCGCATCATTCCACACATGGAGCAAAAAATACGTGCGCTGAATCAACAGGTATTTATCTTAATGATATTACATATAGTTGGGGACACTTCTTTACAATTGGTTGCAAGCTTTCTTGTATATTTTTTATGTGATTATAATGTCATATTGCTTCTTCTCTAGGTGTCTGAAACAAGGAAGGGTTTCAGGAACCAGATAAAAAACTTATGGTGGAGAAAAGGGAAAGCAGACATGGTTGATTCACCCAGTGGCCCTACGTATGTTGTACAAAAGATTTTGTTTCATTGCTGTGTGTGACTGCGTTCTTTATTTCGTTTCTGTTCTTCTAATATGACTTTTGTTTCCTGTTTAAGGTATACCTTTGGCTCCATTGAATCTCAAATTAGAGTTTTGGGTGATTACGCTTTCATGCTACGTGATTATGAACTTGCGTTGTCAAACTATCGCCTAATATCTACCGATTACAAGCTTGATAAGGCATGGAAACGTTATGCTGGTGCACAGGTGGTCAATGTCTTCCAGATTGTTTTCCAATGAATAATGTACAATAATGAAATCAACCATGTACACATTTAAACCACATGATTAGGCAGGTTCCCGTGGCATCTATCCATTGGTATAATACCATATGTGATCTTTCTTATTATTACACCTTTTATGCTTTATGTAAGCCTAGTCTTGTACGAGAGTGGTCTCTTTAGATTATCTTATACAGTTCTTTGATTTAATTTGAATCTCTGACCTTGTGGAATTGCTTTTAGTTCTGTCTGATTGATCTGTATATTGTGCTCAGCAAGTATGGTCGAATGGTGTAACACTAACTTCTGCATATGCTCTTGCAGGAAATGATGGGGCTTGCATATTTCATGTTGGACCAATCAAAAAAGGAGGCCGAGAGCTGCATGGATACTGCATTTACTTACTATTTAGTACGTATGTTTTTGTTAATTTTTACTTTATATTTTTTTGCCAGAAGAAAAAAGATTTAGGCTTATCAACTGTTGATCAGGGGTCCACTCTCTAATTACAAAAAACAATATCTTTTATCACCGTGTCATTGTTTGTAGAAAGTCGGCTTTTAATTTTTATTATCAATTTGCACAATTACACTTCATCTAAACAACTTATAACTGTCTTGTCATGATAATGAAATATTGTAAGTGGCAATTGGGCACATATTGACATGTAAACTATCAAAGAATGAAAGATTTGTTGTTTTATAATGTAATTTTTTGATTTGTTGTTTGAAATCTTTTATTGGTATTTATGCAGAAATATGCATTATCTAGTCAGCAGAATGCAACTCGATGTGGTCTTTGGTGGGTAGAGATGTTGAAGGCGAGATATCAGTATAGAGAGGCTGCCACTGTTTACTTTCGTGTGGGTGCTGAGGTAATGCTTAATATTTCATTATACTACATAATGACAGTACCCTTTCTCGTTTCTGACTCCCCTTTTTTTAGGAGCCTCTACATTCTGCTGTAATGCTTGAGCAAGCATCTTATTGCTACTTATTGTCCAAGCCCCCTATGTTGCACAAATATGGATTTTATCTTGTTCTTTCTGGTGATCGTTACAAGAAGTGTGATCAGGTTAGTATATCTCTTGGTACTTAAAAAGCGTAGCTTGTAGCATCTTTTGATTTTTCTGCACTGCTCTGTACTTCAGATCAAACATGCAATTCGCACATATAGAAGTGCCATGTCTGTTTATAAAGGAACTACGTGGAGCCATATCAAAGACCATATCCATTTCCAAATTGGACAGTAAGTGCATTTGACTGAGGTCTACATTGTATGACATGATGCACAGCAGAGTTACTTGATACAATTTCTGTTACTCAGGTGGTATGCTATTTTAGGTTTACATGATTTGGCCGTATCACATATGTTGGAGGTCCTAGCCTGTAGTCATCAGTCCAAGACAATGCAGGAATCGTTCCTGAAAGACTTCCTTGACATTATTCAGGTTAGACTTGTTCCCCCTACATTTCTTAAATGCAAATATCTTCTTTTGTTTTTCTTAAATTGACTTGTATATTTCTTTTCTCTCGACTTTCTCTAGTTTGTCATTTCTTTCTCAATTTGAATTGCGTTATAAGTCTTATGCTCTCTATATTTTAGTGTTCGCCTAATACACACTCACATGTCCATAGGTCATACTTTGTATTCCACCTGGGTGCCCTTATAGAGGGCTTGAAAAGTTAAATATATCCTGATATGAAGGGCAAATTCTTTCAAAGTTATTTATCCTATTGGACTGTTTCTTTATGTAACGATAGATATTGTCAGATCATATCACACATTGGTTTGTCACTTCAACTTTCATTTTTTTAACCAAATTAACTGATGATGAAAATATAATCCTCAGCTAGCTTTTATTGGAACTTAACTGAGCTTTTTATTGGATCCTATAGAAAATGGGGAAATTATTTGAGGTGTCAAAGCTTCAGCTGCCTGTGATCAACATTTCCTCTCTTAGGGTCTTCTCTGAAGATCATCGAACCTATGCATCATCTGCTGCTGTAAGTTGCACTGTTTGTGCTTTTTTTTTAATGCAGTCTCTCTTATATCTCTATTTCTCCTCTCTTCCTCTCTACTTTATTGTTCGTTTTCCCTGTTATTAAGGTAGTAAATTTGTGGTATATAAAAACCATGTATTATACACGGATTCCATAGATGCCTCCTCAAAGCTTTTCAGTGACTTGAATCTGATGTTATAGTAAAATCATCCATTATTCACAGATCCTTTAGATGCCTTTTTTTAGCAGTTCAAAGTTGGGCTTTGTTTTTTTTTTTTTGATGTTATAGTGTATTTAAAAACATTCCAGGCTAGTGTCAAGGAAAATATTTGGCTTTCGTTAGAGGAGGACCTGGTTCCATCTACGTCAATTGCCAGAACTAATTGGCTGGAGCTACAATCAAAGCTTATCCCAAAGAAGTACAAAGAATCAAATGTTTGTGTTGCAGGAGGTAAGCTGATTATCGAGTAGTACATGAAGTTGCATGATAACAAACAGAGTAAAATTCCACCATGCATCTTCTAGGATTGCTATCAATTGTCAACATTCTTGTTGTGAGCTCAGATTAGAAGTAGAGTGGTAAAGCTATATCTAGTAACTTGTAGTTTGCTCTATGCTTGACCAGCATATAAGATGTAGTTGACATAGTATTTTGTTTTCACTATTTGCAGAAGCGGTCAAGGTTGATATTGAATTTAAAAATCCTTTGCAAATTCCTCTCCTGTTATCCAGTGTTTCTCTTATTTGTGAGCTATCTGCCAGCTCTGATGACATTAAATCTGGTCATTACTCCACCTCACTTTTCTCTTCAGAATATTTATTTGTAAGGATTATTTTTGCTGTATTCTCAACAGTGACATAATCAGTGTCTGATAATGCAGATTCAAATACCTCAATTCTGGGGACTCAAAGTGATGATGGATTGGCCATATTAAATCACAGGTATGGGCATGATTACAGTAACACTAGCATTTTTGTTTTGTTCTTTATGTCTTGAGATTTTATACTGGGTCCAATGCCAAATGGATTTAAAGATTCCAAACAAAAATTGAAATCTCGCTTCTTGATTGTTCAATCACTATAAAAAAAGTTATTGACCATGCAGAATTATGATTAACTTGTTATTGCACAGGATCTCATGTAGATAATTACTTTTGAGTTTTGCAGGGATGTGAACTCTGAGGATTCATTGTTTTCATCGTCTGATGTGGACTTTTCATTAGCAGGAGGTCAAACGACTCTGGTGTGTATTTCATTTGTTGTCTGGAAGTAATGCAGAATAAAGTAATCTTTTTGCCTACCATAAGCAATAAGAGTAATAAATGTATGTTAGTTGCCTATCTAGACTTCACCGTTGAATTCCAAATTTATAGGTTGACAGGCGTTGAGCATCTGTGACAGGTGCTAATGTGTAAGATACTAAAATGTAGGGAGAAAACAAGGGAAATGGAAATGAAAACTAAGGAATGTCATATTTCATACATGCCTCAAAATGAGCTTCGCTACAGACTTTAAAGGAGAAATTCTCACAGTTACACATAACAGCTGGCATAGAACCAAATAACAAAAGACTAACTACTGCAATACTTAGCTACTAAACTCTGCATCTAGGATTGGTCCTAACATTCTGCAGCTAGTAAGATTTCTGCTGATAATAACCCTTTTCCTGGTCATCTGTATCTAAATATTTTGATCTTCAAATACTAAAAGATGAAATTTTAACTGCCATGCCAGAGATAAATCTAGGATTATCACAACCTAGTAGAAAAGAAGTAGAACAAAATGAATTTCTCCATAAGTAACATTTGAGAAATATGGAAGGATGAACAAAATGGGCTTTTGGGAGTTTAATAAATGGCTCACGTGTATGGACCTGTCCAAACATAAAATATTTCACACTTTAGTTCTTTCAATGTGTATTTCCTGGGTGTAAATCTTTATATCTATTTTATTTATTACGTTCGGAATAAAGCACTATATATTATGAGTTGCATTTCAGATAGAAAGTTCCATCTTTTATTTTTCCTTGATCAGATAATTCAATAAACCACCATGTGCATGATAATATTATTTCTTCTGGATTCTGGTTATTGCCAACTGCTACTTCCAGGTGCAACTAACAGTTACCCCCAGAGTAGAAGGTGTTTTACAAATTGTTGGCGTGAAGTGGAAATTATCAGGTTTAGTTGTTGGTTTCCGTAATTTTGACACTAGTCCTATGAAGATAAGCGTAAAGCGAAGACAGAACGCCAAGCATCCTCATACTGTTAATTTAAAGTTTGCGGTGGTTAAGGTGCATAATCCACCCCCTATCTTTTTCTTCCTTGAGATGGGCCTATTGACCAAGCTGGGGTATTTTTCTTCCTAACTCTACTGTTCTCTATCTAATGTCAGAGTTTACCCAAGCTTCAGGGTGTCATTCATCCATTACCTACAAAGGCATATACAGGGGACTTAAGACACCTTGTGTTGGAGTTGAAGAACCAATCCAAATTTCCCGTGAAGGTATAAGTTTTTTTATTACTCCTATTAATGGTTGTTTAAAAAAATAAAAGTAAATTATCTCATGCATCTGTGCCGACTTCTAGGGCTGGGTTAATTTGCTTCATGAATTTTTTGGAGGTTCAGTTGGGTTAGATTTGATGTAACTATGGTTGGAGATGTCATTGCATGAACTAATTTTTTTGCATACACTATATCTGCTTTTCAAATGGATATAGCTCAGGCTTGTTTGTGTATTAATGATCGTAAGAGCTCATGCAGTTTTTGGCCTTTAATTCTTGCAGAATATCAAAATGAAGATTAGTCATCCTAGATTCCTACATGCCGGAAAATGGGAAAGTTTGAACACAGAGTTTCCTGCTTGCTTAGAAAAGAAAACCTCTGAGCATTCTGATATACAGTCTGACTCTGACATGTCTCAAGCCGTGTTTCTATTTCCAGAGGTAAGATCCCGATTCTCCCAGTGTTTGGAGAATTATTTCAAATATTGTATCTGGCGATTTCTTGGTCATATAGTATTCTTTTTTTGTTTCAAATCTTCAGGATACCATAATTCAAGGTGAAACACCATTCTTGTGGCCTCTTTGGTTTCGTGCAGCTCAACCTGGGAACATCTCATTCTACATAACTATATATTATGAGATGGGAGATATTTCAAGCATTATTAGATATCGCACTTTACGCATGCATTACAGTCTGCAGGTGTGCATATTACTATCAACAATGAATATTTATCGAGTTAATTCACTTTTAAAGAAACAAGTTGGTACCTTCTTGTTATGGTGATTCGTGTTTCCATTATCTGTTTGTCTGCCAAGTATATTTATACTTGTGATTTGATCAATGATCAGTACTGAAGTTCATTTTCACAGGTATTGCCGTCATTGGATGTTTCATACCAAATCAGTTCTTGTCCCTCAAGATTGAAAGAATTTCTTGTGCGCATGGATGTTGTAAACAAGACCAGCTCAGAGAGTTTCCAAGTTCATCAGCTATCATCTGTTGGTCATAACTGGGATATCTCATTACTTCAACCTGTCGATGCCATCTTCCCTTCACAATCTCTAATGGGTCATCAGGCATTATCATGCTTCTTCATGCTCAAGGTTGGTATAGTAGCTGAAACTGTAGCTAAGGTCTAAGGGTCATTTTCTTCTTTTGCAATGTTTGATATTCTGAATTCTGCATCAAGCTGTCATACAATTGTTTTTTGTTTTTCGTGGCATGTGTAGTGTTTGATTACTGTATCTGATTTGGTTTAGCTTTGCCATTATTTTTTGTTCAAAAGTACTATTTTGTCTCCAGAATCGTAGCAAGGCATCAGTTTCTAAAGATGAAATTTCCTCTCGTTCCCCACTTCTTGGAAGTGATGTGAGATTGTGTTCTGAGGGCAGCACTGAACCACTTTTTGAGATAGCTAGCTCACCCCTCGCTGATTTCCACCATTGTGAAAGAATGCACCAGGAAAATTCACATCAGGTTGGTTACATCTTGGTTTCTGCTTTTCACTCTGTTTTGAAATTGTTGATGAATCTGATTCCCATGTCTTGAATGGTTGTCAGTTTCATTATCTATAAATGGAACAAGTATTAGATTGTGGATATTTTAATGTTATTCTTGTTTGAGAAAAGGATTTTAAAAGAAAACTGAAGTGCTGGATGATAATTGGTCTGTTGAATGTAGATCAGGACATTTTTCTTTCTTTCTTTCGACGAATCATCTTATGCTTATATGCAGTACTGTTTATGAATTTTTTTAATTTTTTTTTCATATTGAGCCTTTCTTTTTTGTACGGATTAGGGAGCCCTGAATACGGTTGAGTTCATATTGATCTGTCGGCCTCTGAAGAATGACCCTGTAGTTCCTGTTGCACCACATCTTTTTTCTCATCATGCATGTCACTGCAGGCAAGTATTATTTCAATATCAAAGGTTAAATTAGCAGTCTGGGATTTATCGTGTGTTTTCTGGACTTTTCGCGTATATATTTTTAAAGTCCTTTTATCTTTGCTTTTGTGTTTAGTCCCACTAACATGTTTGTGGTGTTCAAATTCACAGTTTGGAGAGCACAAGTCCTATATCATGGCTAGTGAACGGACCTCGAATCTTGTATCATAACTTCTCGGTTCCATTTTGTGAAGTAAACTTTAGCATGACTATATACAATTCATCAGATGTCATTGCATCTGTACGCATCAAGACCTTTGACTCTAGCAGTAATAGTGATCGTGTGAGTGATGCAACTCTAGCTCAACAGTCTACATCTTCTACTAACCAAGATGGATGGCATGATCACCCTCTAGTTAATGACATTAGAATGACTTCTGATGCCCTTCGAGTTCGTACTGTTAAGTCCTTGTCAGTGGAGAGTGTGTCCCCCTTCCTTTGGTCTGGATCTAGCTCTACTAAAGTCCAACTTGAGCCTATGTCAAGCACTGAAATCCCCCTTCAAGTTTGTGTATTCTCTCCTGGGACATTTGATCTGTCGAGTTATGTTTTGGATTGGAACCTTTTAGCTTCTAATGGTGAGAATTCTGGGACATGCCTGGGATATCCTTATTATCTTACTGTTCTCCAGTGGGCTCAAGTTATGTAGACCTTTTTTTGCTTCACCGTCCATTGCAGATTACAGGTACCATCAACGTACCATGTTTTGTATCTTTGGCCTGTAAATCATTTAACGTCAGATGTATTTTTTGTTTTACCAGAGTAGGAATTATGAAAAGGGATTAGGGAAGTTGGGATATTGTATTTGTACAATTGACTAATAATAGAAAGAAATGATCGTGGTTAGCCAATTTTGTGCATACGGATGTTGTTAAACACAATGTTTCCTAGTTGGAAACTCTGTTTCTTGCTTCTGGTTTGTAAATGAAAGAATTGGCTTGAAATGTATAGATAGTGATAATACTGTACAATGTTTTCTTCATATTCTAAAATTCTCTCTATACAGCCTTAACTGGACCAATAGTAAATGTGGCCGATTTTCTCACCGACTTGCTGCCCCCTGGTCACTGACTTACGTGCAGCCCGACAAACCCGAAGGTTTTGGGATCAAGGTACCATTAGCCAAAGAAGACCCTGACCAATCCAAGTCACGTGGGTGCCGGCTTGATGGCCGTCAACGCCGGAGTTATCGTAAGTTGGTCATTACTGGACTAGTCCTCCGTCCATATGACTACAACACACTTGCTGACTTGCATATTGTATTTTTGTGGGCTTTACGTCATGGGTAACATTTATATTAACAGGTAGTGTGTACTTTTACTTAGCTCATGCTATAATTACTTGCAGATTTTAAGAAGGTGCAGAGAACAAGACAACAACATCCACAGAAGAAACGACCCAGTCCCATTTACAGATATTTACTCTTCAAAAACCTATGTTGCATCGACACAGACACGTGGAGACACAAAACACGACAAAATTTTAAAAAGTAGGATACGGACACAGCTGAGACACGGCAATTAAATTAAATTAAATTAAAATTAAAATTAAAATATTGAATAATTATATAAAAAAAATTGAGTAAAATCACCAAAATTATCCATAAATGTAATAATCATGTAACTTAAAAATCCATAATAATCTTAAAAATCCATGTCATTAAAAAAATATTAAAAATTTAAACAAGACCAAATCATGTAACTTCATGGAGTGATGATTAGTTGCACCCTCGTTGCCATTATTCTAAGGTTCCAAATAATACACTCTATTGTTAGTTCATCTAAAAAAAAAATTGCAAGGTCAAAAACATCTGCACTTCCTAATACATATATATACATATAATATATATGAATATGATTCTCATTTATTTATGTTTAAAAATGTATAAAACATGTATTATTTAATACTCTAAAGTATCCCCAAGCGTCCAGGGAGCACCCCTGAGCGTCCATAGAGTGTCTCTGAGCATCCAAAAAAGAATATTTTTGAACACGCCACGTGATACTTTGGACACAGCGTCCTCAAGCGTCGGAGTGTCCACAAGTATCAGACGTTCCCGAACAAGTATAAAAGCAGCACATAAATTCAGACTGCAAAGATTCGCTGGCCAATTTTGGATCGGAGGGAGGCACAAATTTCCTCTTCCGTCAAGCGTTTACGGAAGCCCAACTGACGGCCCAGTTCCCAGTTTCCACGAAGCTCTCTTTCCCTCGTTCTCATACAAAATCCACAAAAGTAGACCGTGTCCATTAACCACCTCGTTGACTTGAACAAGTAGTGGAAGAAGAAGGAGAATCAGAACTAGCTCACCTGTCCTTCTTCCATCATCATCTTGATCCTCCCCAGTCCCCACCAAATTCTCTTCTTTCTCTTCTTCTTCTCATTCTCTCTCTCGCCGGGAAAAAAAAGCAACGATGAACGACCTGTTTTCAGGCTCATTCTCCAGGTTCCGCAGCGAGCCGGAGAACAACAACGGCGAGCACGTAATCGAGATGTCGTCATCGGCCGGCACTGGAATCCATCTGGATAAATTCTTCGGTGACGTGGAGTCGGTCAAAGACGACCTGAAGGAGCTGGAGCGAATCCACCAGAATCTCCAATCGGCACACGAGCAGAGCAAGACGCTCCACAACGCCAACACCGTCAAGGACCTCCGATCTCGTATGGACGCTGACGTCACACTCGCTTTGAAGAAGGCCAAGGTCATCAAGGTCCGCCTGGAGGCTTTGGACCGGTCCAACGCCGCCAACCGGAGCCTCCCTGGCTGCGGGCCAGGCTCGTCTTCCGACCGGACACGGATCTCCGTCGTCAACGGCCTCCGCAAGAAGCTCAAGGACTCCATGGACGACTTCAATTCTCTCAGGCAGAAGATCTCAGTCGAGTACCGAGAGACCGTACAGCGCCGATACTACACCGTCTCCGGTGAAAATCCCGACGAGAAAACTATCGACCTCCTCATCTCCACTGGTAAGACTAATTATAATAATAACCTCTTCCTAATAAACACACTCGGCCGGTGGTGAGATCTGAACTGATAGATGGATTAATGGTTTTACAGGGCAGAGCGAGACGTTTTTGCAGAAGGCGATACAGGAGCAAGGGCGGGGGCAAGTGCTAGACACGATAAACGAGATTCAGGAACGACACGATGCCGTGAAAGACATGGAGAAGAATCTGCACGAACTTCACCAAGTGTTTCTGGACATGGCGGTGTTGGTGCAAGCACAAGGGGAGCAGCTGGACGACATTGAGAGCCACGTGCAGAGGGCCAGCTCGTTCGTCAGGACCGGAGCACAGCAGCTCGACAAGGCCAGGAGTTCGCAGAAGAACACGCGCAAGTGGACTTGCTATCTCATTATACTCTTGTTAATCATTGCCTTGATCATCATACTCAGCTTGAAGCCGTGGAATTGGGGCGGCGGCGGGAGTAGCCTTACGCCCGCCGCACTGTCACCGCCACCGCCACCGCCGGCTTTAGTATAGGGAGGAATTTGTTGATACTATCAACCACATTGTAGTAAATTGAGCCATGTATTTGTTCTATTTCATGTTTCTTTTTTGTGGATTTGATTCTTTGATTTTCTCTGTAATTAGTCAGATTCCCAGCCCTTGGTAGAAATTGCAGTTATTTTTTTTCCCTATGCATCTACTTTACAGCATATACACAAGCGTGATCCGCACATTCTAAATTTTTTCATTAGTGTACTAGTTTAGTTATACAAACTTTGTCTTATAAGAGGAGTGTTCCACACGTGGTAGAATTTTTCACACGTGTACAAGTTAAGTAGTTATACAATTATTTGTCTTATAAGAAGTGATCCCCCAACAATAAGATTGTTTCTCTCATAAAAAAGAACACTGATTGTTTCTTGTAATCATAAGCTACGTGATATTTCTTCACACCAGGAATGCAAATTGTGTCTCGAGTGTGATGTGTTAACTAGCAGAGGAAGTTACCGCAATGTGTTTAACTTCGAAATTCTAATATGTGAATAGCTCTATGGCAATTTTGAACATGATTGTTGACCATCTTTGACAGTTTCATAGTTTAAATGCAAAAATTGAGATTTTAGTAAGTAAACCAGATTGGAATGAGTTTCAAGCCTTCAAGTTCATACTTCATAACCTCATATTATATTATGAGTCATCAAGCAAACGACGGAGTCCAATTCAGAACTAATCAACGAAACCGTTTCTTAGGGATACAAGTCATGTAACTTTCAAGATCATCCTAATTCATATGGAACTTGCTAAAATTGCCAAAAAACAAGGTCAAGATACCCAACTTGCATTAGATTTATCACATGTCCTTTGTCAACCAAAGCTAATATTATCATTGTTTAAAGGAATGATTAAAATCAATTCGTAACACTACTCTCTGACATGACAGCATACATGACAGCATTGGAAGTTTCAAACTATTAAACAAGACATAGTAGCAAATTGGTGCCAAAGAATACAAGCTCGGCCCTTCTAATTAAGTTCTAAACTTTCTCTAAACAAATAAAAGAAACAGTCACGGTGGATGAGATTTGCCTACACTAATTCTAAGAATTAGTAGAATGTTAAAGGATAACATGATATGCAGTATTTGAGGCTGTAAAACTGTATTTATTTATTGTAAGAGGCCTTAAATACAAACATTATAGTTAATGTTCTCGATAAATCAGCGATTGCTAGAATTTCTATACCTAATCTAGTTAGGACAAAACATACTCCTGAAGATATGAAATATACTTTCCTTAAACACTCCCTCTTGTATCGAGCTCCTAGTGTATGATGTATGACTTGCTGCCTCACTAAAAATCTTGCCAAGTAAACAAAACCTCATGGGAAAAACAAAGACTTGGTCGAAGGTAAAAAAGAGTACAACACATCAACTACATATGATACTACATGTGATGTAGACTCCCCCTGATGTCTATTAAAATGACTCCCCTTGATTGGTAACTCAACCTCGGAGTTCAGATAAGAGTCGCATGCCAATGCGTTTCACATGTTTCACAAGTGTAGATTTTTGAAGTGACTTGGTGAATAAGTCTGCAATATTATCCGCATAACTAATATGGCTCACATGGATATTTAAGAACTGCTGGTGTTGTTGATTGTAGAAGTACTTCGGCGAAATGTGTTTCGTATTGTCACTCTTAATGTAACCCAATCTCATATGCTAATGCAAGATGCATTATCCTCGAAGATGTAGGTTGATGCTGTCATAGTAGATGGTAATCCATTAGACCCTCGAATATGGTGTATTACTGACTTAAACCAGACACACTCTTTAATAGCTTCATGCCGAGCTATGATTTCAGAATGATTTGAAGAAGCAGTAACAAGAGTTTTCTTTGTAGATCTCCAAGAAATCACCGTGTTCCCAATGGTGAAAACATAACTAGTTTGAGAATGTCCTCTATACGAGTCAGAGAGATACCCGACATCAGCAACTTCTACTAACACATCATTCGGTGTCTCGAGAAATGGGACTACACTGCATGAGAGTGCAGTGTTGGCAGCTGACTCATCCTTCGACGGGTCGAGAGACATCGGTTGATCCATCAAGGGAACTAGTTTTGACGGGTCGAGACTAGGGTCCAAAAGGCCGAAATTATCAAAATCAGAAAGCTACATTTCTAGCATTCTTTTCACCGAAAATTTCAATTTCTCTCTTCTTTCTTTGTAGAGAAAAAATAAGCTCAAATCAATGGATCCCTTCAAGTATCTGAAGATTACTCGATTCCAATGACATTGCATTGGCGAAGAGCTAAATCTAGCTAATAAGTTCATTGAGAAGACAATATTTGAACGTGTGTACTGAGCTAAATATAACAAAACTCCAATAACACTGAAATATGGAACCTCAGCTCCCAAAAGTTCCTCATCATCATCTTTCAACGAAACAGATCCTTTTTGGGTTCCAGACAACGAACAACCATTAATGTGCTAAGTGGGTGTGCTTTATCCATGTTAAATCACCTGAGTATCTTTTGGACATAAGCAAACTGGTGCATAGGAATTCCAACAACTCAATGTTCTAGCTCTAAACTGAAACAAAATCGAGTCATACCAAGGTCTTTCATCTCAAACATAGATTTCAAGTAGCCAACTGTCTTATTAATCTCATCAAGAGACCTAATGAGGTTCATATCATCAACATACACTGCTATAGTGGAAAATCATGAACTTGTTCATTTCATGAACACGCATAGGCATAACTCATCATTCTTATATCTCTTCTTATTCAAGTAGTCACTTAGAAGTGTGTACCACATCCAACCGGATTGCTTCTATTCATATAATGAACGTCTCAATCCTATTACATGAGCACTCCGTAGTTTAGAGTTACTTGATTTGGCTAAAACTATGTCATTTGATTCTCCCATGTAGATATCTGAAGAAAGATCCACATAGAGATATGCTGTAACCACATCTATAAGCTGCATACTAAATTTTTTGGATACTACCAAACTGACCAGGTAGCGAAAAGTAATGATGTTCATGACCGGAGAATAGGTCTCCTTATAATCAATTCAAGGGCGTTGATAAAAAATTTCACCACTAGTCTAGCTTTATACCGTAAGACTTCATTCTTCTCATTGCACTTTCAAACAAAGATCTTTTATGTCCAACAGGCTTAACATTCGGTGGGCATAGCACTATCAGACCAAAAACTTGCCTTTTGTAAGAGAGTCTAGTTCAGCATGGATTGAATATTTCAATTTCGGTCAATTTGCTCTACGTTGATAATCCACATCAGAGCGAGGTTCTACTTCATCGTCGTCAATGATTTCTTGAGTTACGGAATAAGAAAATGCATCATCAACTAACATGAAATATTTATCCATAATAACGTGAGCACTTGCGTTACTTAGTGAGATTTCTTTGATCTTTGACATCACAGATGACATTGAAGCGTCCCCCCCAGAGATGTCAATTGTAATTTTGGGACATAACTATAGTCAGGAATAATCTCATGTGAAGGATTCATAGTGTTGATGATGAATATATCATTTTGTGCACGGATGGCCTGCCCTTTAACTGGCGGCTCATTTGTGGATTTTCATAGTCTCCCCCTCTTCCTGGTGGGAGCCAAAACCGACGCCACACCTCCACTGTGGGCACCAGGGATGTCGCCCTTCCCGGGAATGGCGTTAACTTGCCTAGTTCTAGGGATTTTTAACCTTGCAGGAACATTTGTAGCAGGTATATCTAATCTCGTCACTTTCACGATATTAATAAAGGAGTCAGTTATCGATTCTGCTTCTTTTTAAAGATCAAGAATACATCGCACTTCATTTCTCACTCTGAGATGTGCGGCGATCATGATGAGACATAGTGGGGATAAACCACATTAATTCTTAACATTCAACTGTAATATAACCATTCCTATCTCCCCTTAACGATGGGAAGTATATCTCATCAAAGTGACCATCTGCAAATCTTGCAGTAAAGAGATCTTCTGTCAAAGATTCTAAATAACAGACAATCATTGGAGTTTCATAACCAACATAAATACTTTATCTGTGACGACCCGAAACAGAATCAGTATAGTAATCGACTTAATCCACGAGTTTACGTGTAATCACAGTTTTCTATAAGTTAATTGATTTGGCAGATTGATTCACGACTTAATTATCAAGCAAGAATTTGAGTTGAGTCTCTTCATGAGAATTGTTGTACGCATGATTTCGAGTTCGTGGGCGGTTCCGGATAATTATTTCGACGACCGAGGAATATGTTATAAATATTTGAAACTGCAGAATTTCGTCGTGTTTATCCGTTTGGATTTGAGTTATCCGAAACGTCGATGTGAATCGTTTTAGACCGTCAATCGTATCGAGCCATGAGTATAAATATCGGAAATAGTCGAAAAATTGTCGAAAACACTGTTTTGGGAAGTTTGACCGGCGTTGACCAAGATTGGAGACGTTGACCCGCAATGACCGAAGGAGAAAACCGGCCACCGTTTGACTCGCCGGCGACCTTTCGTTTCCGGCCACCTCCGGCTCCGATTTGGGTATGAATCGATTCCTCTCTTGATTTGCAACTGTTTAGAACTTGGAATTTTGAAAATTGGTTTCGATTTGAGGGAGAACGAAGTGTTTGAAATTTGTGATTTTCCGGCCGGAATCGGCTCCGTTTGGAGGCGGCGCTCCGGTGGCTTTCCGGTGAGTATTTTAGGTGGAATCTATTGGGTTTTGATCAAGGATGATTTTGCCTTTGGTTTTGAGGGACGAGGTGGCGTGATGGTGCCGGAATCGGCCGGGAAAGTTTTCCGGCGATTCTCGGCAGTGGGTGTTTCGAGCTGTTTTCCGGCGATCTTGGCCGAAATTGGAGGTTGGTGTGGTTGTGAAATGTGTTGGATTTGAGGAGGAGAAGCTACGGTGAGGTTGGCCGCCGGGAAATTCCTCCGGTTGACTGTGTGCTGCCGCTGGCGGCGGCGGTTAACGGCGGAGCTCCGGCGACCCGTTGACTTTTTGGATTTTGATGTTTTTAATGTTGTTTTGCTCGTAATTGCGCTCTGGTCATCGCCTTGAGATTTTCGAGTTGATTTGGATGCCGGATTTTTAGTCGAGGGTTTATGTGGAGAGTTTGGGGAATTTCGTCGATTATTTTGTATCGAGTTATATGTTTCCGGAAATGGTTGGTTTCCGAGGTGTGGTTCAGGGTATTGAACTGTGATTTTGATCAGTTATATTTTGTGATTATTCAGGGGATCGAGATCGTACGTTGGGCGAGGGATCTTTCGCCGGATCTCGTGATTAGCGCGTTTGCGCGTTGTGCTCATCTGTGAGTGGACCTTTCTATTTTCACTGTCGTTGCGAGTTCATGATTTCCGTATTTGTCTACAATACAATGTTGAGCTTATTTATTGTTTTTGAAGGTATTGTTTTATATTTTATATGGTGATGGCATTTACTTAGCATCGATGAATTGGCTACTCGGCTGATCACCGGTAGTCAGATCCAGGGTTGAGAGATTCCCCTGATGTGCCCATTAGGCTTGAGAGATTCACCTAGTCTATCACCGTCAGGCTTGAGAGATTTGCTTGACCGTCGGGCTTGAGAGATTCGCCTGACACCTCCATTCATTTTCCGAACTCGCTTTGCTTTATTTTATGATATATGTTTGGTGAAAGGCATATGATTATTTTCTTCCACTCACTCTAACGATTTTATTTGCCTTTCCCCTGGGCTTTTCGATTTCCGTGCCCAGTTTGCAGTTCAGATTCTGGTGTCTCACATCGCAGTCAGAGGCTTAGCATTCGAGCTATCTTTCTTTTCCAGTAGGTTTCTTATTTTTCCTACTGTATTACATTTTGTATATATACACTAGAGGTCGCTCTGATTACTTTGTCGTTATACTTTTATGTGATTTTTCCCTGAATTTCTGTAAAGTACAGTTTTGATTACTACTTTACATTATTGTTATAATATTGAGAAATCCGGATGGAATTGGTGCCCACGGTTTGGCTTTTGTGGCATAGGATGAAGTGTGTTTTCCGAGTGCAGGTTAATGGAAATTCCGCGTTAGTAACGAAACTCTGCCGAAATTTTTGTGGTTTTTGCAAGTTCGTATTTTCAGAAGGGGTTTGATTCTGGTTTAGGAAACTAAATCGGGGTTGGGTCCTTTTAGCTTGGTATTAGAGCAGTAGGTTTCAGGTTTTGTAGACTTCTGTAGTTGTGACACTGAGGGTATTTGAGTATGTACAGCATGTCTGGAGCGATGACCTGACTGGCCAGCGGTTACTCATCAATGCTTCGGGTGTTGTGTTTTCTCAAATGTCCGAAGTCTCATGATCACGTTCCTTGTGCTTGCGGCTAATACTTGTCTTGTATCAGTAGGATGCTTCCTCGACGTGGTCTCAGTGTTAATCGGGATGTGGATCCTGATGAGGATCGCCAGACACATGACTTGCTGATGCGAGTGTTGCGTTTGGAGGAGCGTTTTTACCCTGTGGTCAAAGTTCGTACTGCTGGAGCGACTGTCTTTTCGGGTTCAGCTGATCCAGAGATTTGTGAGGCATGGTTGGTTCAGGTTGAACGCGTTTGTGAGCGTCTACGTTTTACCCCTGAGCTGATGACAGTGGCAGCAGTTGGTTTACTTGAGTCAGATGCATACTTCTGGTGGGTTAGCACCGATAGAGTACCAGTTGATACTCCGTGGACTTTGTTTCGAGATTTGTTTATGCGGAGATACTTCAACCAGGCTACACAACAGCGGAAGTATGAGGAGTTCACTAATTTAAGGCAGGGCAGTATGTCTGTCCTTGAGTACCGGGACAGATTTACCCGCTTATCTCAGTTTGCTCGTGACATGGTGGCTATAGAGGAAGCCAAGTGCCGTAGATTTGAGCTGGGCTTGAACTTGAGCATCAATGGGACACTGACTACGATGCCTCGGAACAACTTTGATGAGTTTGTGAGTGCCGCACTTCGAGGCGAAGATATCGAGAAGGAAAAGTATATGAGATACTAGTCTCGACGATTTGAGGAGGGTGGACCGAGTCAGGGACCTTCCAAGATGCTGAGTTCTAATACTTCCAGATCGGCATCATCCTCGGGCAGTGGACCATATAGACCACCGGCTAGTGCACCTAGATAGAGGCAGAGATGAAGGAGGGATCGACCGCAGAGGCCACAGTCTAGTTGGGGTTCTAGCGGATCTAGTTATCCTCGGCGTACCGGTGGCACTTTTGTCGTACCGAGGGAGTACCCATTGTGTAGTCTCTGCAGCAGGCATCATGTTGGTCCATGTCAGCGAGGCCCCGTCGTTTGTTATCGTTGTGGCCAGGAGGGTCACTATGCGAGGGAATGTTTTCAGCTTGCTGGTGCCGGTAGAGAGGCAGCCCAGAGTTCCGGAGGAGAGCGAGGTACTACTTCTAGGGCCCGACCAGTACAGTCTTCTGGCCAGGGCGGACAGCAGGGACACCCTCAGCGTGGACGACCAGCCGGGTAGGCCAGCGTTCATGCCATGTCTTTGCGTGAGGGCAGAGCTTCACCGGAGGTTGTTATCGGTACGTTGCGTGTCTTTGGTTATCCAGTACTTACATTGCTAGATCCAGGTGCTACACATTCATTCATATCATATACATTACCATGTTTAGCTATTATGCCTGCGTCTCCACTTCCGGGGTTGTGGAGAGTGTTGTATCCGTCCGGTGAGGTTGTGAGTATTGGCTGGGTGTATAGAGGTTGTGAGATTTTTATTGGAGGTCATGGTTTAGCCGCAGATTATTTATCGCTATATATCGTCGACTTTGATGTGATTTTGGGTATGGACTTCTTGGAGACACATTGGGCTATGTTCGATTGTCACAAGAAGGAGGTTATGTTTCGACGACCAGGCTTTCCTGAGATACTATTTCGCGGTGAGAAGAATACTTCATTGCCATGTATGATTTCAGCGATGAAGGCTGATCGGATGATGAAGAAGGGTTGTGTTGCTTACTTAGCTCATGTTGTGGATACTACGGCTACTGTGCCAGATATTGGTGATATCGAGGTGGTTTCCGAGTTTCCAAATGTGTTTCCGGAGGAGTTACCGGGTATTCCTCTAGTTCGGGAGATCGATTTCACCATTGAGCTATTACCGGGCACTGGACCCATATCTCAGGCACCTTATCGTATGGCGCCAGCGGAGTTGAAGGAGCTACAGATTCAACTTCAAGAGTTGTTGGAGAAGGGTTTCATACGACCCAGTGTATCACCGTGGGGTGCTCCTGTACTGTTTGTGCGGAAGAAGGATGGTTCCATGCGGTTGTGTATTTATTACCGGAAGCTGAATCAGGTCACTGTGAAGAACAAGTATCCGTTGCCGCGGATTGGCGACTTGTTTGATCAGCTCAAGGGAGCTTCAATCTTTTCAAAGATTGATTTCAGGTCCGGATATCATCAGTTGAGGATCAGAGAGAGTCAGATATGGCCAGGACAGCTTTCAGATCACTGTACGGGCATTATGAGTTCTTGGTTATGCCGTTTGGGTTGACCAATGCCCCTGCAGCTTTTATGGACTTGATGAACCGGGTGTTCAGACGGTTTCTGGACAAGTTTGTGATCGTCTTCATCGACGATATTTTGATTTATTCCAGGAATGTGGGCCAGCACAAGAAGCATTTGCGAGCGGTTTTGCGGACTTTGCGGGACAATAAGTTGTTTGCAAAGTTCAGCAAGTGTGAATTCTGGTTGGACAGCGTGAAGTTTTTGGGTCACGTGATATCAGCTGAGGGAGTCAGCGTGGATCCTGACAAGATCGAAGCCGTATTGAATTAGAGTAGACCTACCACTGTACAAGAGATCAGGAGTTTCTTGGGTTTGGCAAGCTACTATTGGCGCTTTGTGTAGGATTTTTCACGGATTGCCACGCCACTTACCAGATTGACGAAGAAAGGCATCAAGTTCGAGTGGTTCGATGCATGTGAGGAGAGTGGTGAGTTCATGGTTCTGAAAGAAAAGTTGACTACTGCACCGATTTTGACTTTACCTGACGACAGTGGTGAGTTCATGGTTTACAACGATGCATCGAAGTTGGAACTTGGTTTTGTTCTGATGCAGCATGGCAGAGTTGTGGCCTACGGTTCCAAGCAGCTGAAACCACATGAAGTCAACTATTCTACACATGATTTGGAGTTAGCTGCTATTGTATTAGCGTTGAAGAGTTGGAGACATTACCTGTAAAGAGCTCAGTGCAAGATATACACCGATCACAAGAATCTCACTTATTTGCGCACGCAGCCAGACCTGAATATGAAGCAGCGCAGATGGATGAAGTTGATCAACGACTACGATTGCACTTTCGAGTACCATCTAGGGAAGGCTACTGTCGTTACTGATGCACTCAGTCAGAAATTCGGAGCTTCGTTATTTCATATGTGTGTGGCCAGGGTTTCCATATTAGCCGAGCTTCGGGCTACGGGAGCTGAGTTCGAGTGGGACAATGATGGAGCTTTGTTGGCCAGCTTCCAGGTTCGACCGGTATTGGTTGATCGGGTGCGGGAAGCTCAGGATGCGGATTCCTACCTGTTGGACAAGAAGACCATGATTCGGAATGGTGTGCCAACAGAGTTTCGGTTGAGTGATGATGGTACGTTACTATTCAGAGGCAGATTATGTGTACCCAGGGACGAGAGTTTGAAGAAAGAGATTTTAGACGAAGCTCATTGTTCAGCGTATGCGATGCATCCCGGCGGTACGAAGATGTTTCGTACACTTTGAGCTTATTACTGGTGGCGCAATATGAAGCGGGAGATTGCCGCATATGTGAGCAGATGTTTGATTTGTCAGCAGGTTAAAGCGGAGAGGCAGAAGCATGCGGGAAAGTTGCAGCCCTTGGAAATTCTGGTTTGGAAGTGGGAGCATATTACCATGGATTTTGTGTATCAGTTACCGCGTACTTCGGCCGGCAATACTGGTATTTGGGTTATCGTGGATCGATTGACGAAATCCGCTCATTTTCTTGCACTTCCGGGGAAGATTTCAGTGGGCAGATTGGCAAAGCTATATTTGGCAGAGATCGTTCGTCTGCACGGTGTGCCTGTATCTATTGTTTCTGATTGGGACAGTTAGTTTACTTCCGAGTTCTGGCAGGCATTGCAGCGAGCCATGGGTACTAGATTGCATTTCAGTACAGCTTTTCATCCTCAGACTGATGGGCAGTCTGAGAGGACTATTCAGACTCTCGAGGATATGTTGCGGTCTTGTGTTTTGCAGTTTCGAGGAAATTGGGACCAGCAACTGCATTTGATTGAGTTTGCTTACAACAACAGCTATCAGGCCAGTATTGAGATGGCACCGTATGAGGCCCTATACGGGAGGCAGTGCCGCACTCCATTGTGTTGGAGTGAGGTGGGCGAGAGATGGCTTATTGGCCCTGATCTGGTGAAGAGCACCATGGAGGACATTCAGATTATCCGAGACAAATTGAAGATTTCCCAGGATCTCCAGAAGAGTTATGCGGACGTGAGAAGAAAGAGTCTCGAATTCGAGGTAGGCGATTGGGTCTTCCTGAAACTATCTCCGTGGAGGGGAGTTGTGCGTTTCGGGAAGCGTGGCAAGCTTCGACCACGGTACATTGGTCCATACGAGATCACCGAGAGAATTGGTGCCGTGGCTTACAGACTTGAGTTGCCTTCTGAGATGGCTCGTGTACACGATGTTTTCCATGTTTCGATGTTGCGGAAGTATATTCCAGATCCATCACATGTGTTAGCACCACATCAGTTACCTATCCGAGAGGATTTGAAATATGTGGAGGAGCCGGTACATATTCTCGATCGGCGTGAACAGGAGTTGAAGCACCGTGTTATACCGCTGGTGAAGGTCTTGTGGCAGAATCACTCGGTTGAAGAGGCCACCTGGGAAACTGAGCAGCGTATGCGGGAGCAGTATCCTCATCTGTTCACCTAGCAGGTACGTAAATTTCGAGTTCAATTTTTTTTAAGGAGGGTAGATTTGTGGCGACCCAAAATTGAATCAGTATAGTAATCGTCTTAATCCACGAGTTTACGCGTAATCACAGTTTTCCGTAAGTTAATTGATTTGGCAGATCGATTCACGACTTAATTATCGGGCGAGAATTTGAGTTGAGTCTCTTCACGAGAATTATTGTACGCGTGATTTTGAGTTCGTGGGCGGTTCCAGATAATTATTTTGACGACCAAGGAATATGTTATGAATATTTGAAATCGCGGAATTTCGTCGTGTTTATCCGTTTGGATTTGAGTTATCCGAAACGTCGATGTGAATCGTTTTAGACCGTCGATCGTATCGAGCCGCGAATATAAATATCTATAATAGTCAAAAAATTGTCGAAAACACTGTTTTGGGAAGTTTGACCGGCGTTGACCAAGATTGGAGACGTTGACCCGCGTTGACCGAAAGAGAAAACCCCCGTTTGACTCGCCGGCGACCTTTCGTTTTCGGCCACCTCCGGCTCCAATTTGGATATGAATCGATTCCTCTCTTGATTTGCAACTATTTAGAACTTGGAATTTTGAAAATTGGTTTTGATTTGAGGGAGAACGAAGTGTTTGAAATTTGTGATTTTCCGGCCGGAATCGGCTATGTTTAGGGGCGGCACTCCAGTGGCTTTCCGGCGAGGATTTTAGGTGGAATCGATTGGGTTTTGATCAAGAATGATTTTGCCTTTGTTTTTGAGGGACGAGGTGGCGTGACGGCGCCGAAATTGGCCGGGAAAGTTTTCCGGCGATTCTCAGCCATGGGTGTTTCGAGCTGTTTTCCGGCGATCTGGGCCGGAATTGGAGGTTAGTGTAGTTGTGAAATGTGTTGGGCTTGAAAAGGAGAAGCTACGGTAAGCTTGGCCGTCGGGAAATTCCTCCGGTTGACGGCGCGCTGCCGCCGACGGCGGCGGTCAACGGCGGAGCTCCGGCGACCAGTTGACTTTTTGGATTTTGATATTTTTTATGTCGTTTTGCTCGTAATTGCACCCCGATCATCGCCTTGAGGTTTTAGAGTTGATTTGGATGTCGGATTTTTAGTCGAGGGTTTATGTGGAGAGTTTGGGGAATTTCGTCGATTATTTTGTATCGAGTTATATGTTTCTGGAAATGGTTGGTTTCCGCGGTGTGGTTCAGGGTATTGAACTGTGATTTTGATCAATTATTTTTTTTGATTATTCAGGGGATCGGGATCGTACGTTGGGCGAGGGATCTTCCGCCGGATCTCGTGATTAGCGCGTTTACGCGTTGTGCTCATCTGTGAGTGGACCTTTCTATTTTCACTGTCGTTGCGAGTTCATGATTTTTGTATTTGTTTACAATACGATGTTGAGATTATTTATTGTTTTTGGAGGTATTGTTTTATATTTTATATGGTGATGGCATTTACTTAGCATCGATGAATTGGCTACTCGGCTGATCACCGGTAGTCAGATCCAGGGTTGAGAGATTCCCCTGATGTGCCCACCAGGCTTGAGAGATTCACCTAGTCTATCACCGTCGGGCTTGAGAGATTCGCCTGACCGTCGGGCTTAAGAGATTCGCCTGAAACCTCCATTCATTTTCCGAACTCGCTTTGCTTTATTTTATGATATATGTTTGGTGAAAGGCATATGAATATTTTCGTCCACTCACTCTAACGATTTTATTTGCCTTTCCCCTGGGCTTTTTGGTTTCCGTGCCTAGTTTGCAGTTCGGATTCTGGTGTCTCACGTCGCAGTCAGAGGCTTAGCGTTCGAGCTATCTTTCTTTTCCAGTAGGTTTCTTGTTTTGCCTACTGTTGTACATTTTGTATATATACACTAGAGGTCGCTCTGATTACTTTGTCGTTATACTTTTATGTGATTTTTTCCCGGATTTCTGTAAAGTACGGTTTTGATTACTACTTTACATTATTGTTATGATATTGAGAAATGCAGATGGGATTGGTGCCCACGGTTTGGCTTTTGTGGCATAGGATGAAGTGTGTTTTCCGGGTGCAGGTTAATGGCAATTCCGCATTAGTAACGAAACTCTGCCAAAATTTTTGTGGTTTTTGCAAGTTCGTGTTTTCAGAAAGGGTTTGATTCCGGTTTAGGAAACTAAATTGGGGTTGGGTCCTTTCATTATCGTCTTCGAGTACCCATTTTTGTATGCAGTAGAGGTGTAATAGGCACATATACCGTGCAACCAAAGATGCGTAGATGTAAATTGTGAGACTTATATCCAGTTACCAACTGGTACGTACTGAATTGTTGACGGACTACGAGTCTTAAACGAATAAGCATAGTTGCATGTAAAATTGCGTAGCCCTACGCAGAGAAGGGTAAATTGGTGTGCATTACCAAAGCCCATGCCATAAGCTGTAATCGCTTGATATGTGATTCTGCAAGACCGTTCTATGAGTGAATATGGGAAACGGGGTGTTCAACATCAATCCCAACAAACATGTAATAATCATCAAAATAATTTAATGTGAATTCTTCTACATTATCCAATCGAATAGACTTGATTGGGTGGTCTAGGTGGTGAGCCCAGAGTTTAATGATCTAAGCTAAGAGTTTTTTAAATGCAGCATTCCTTGTGGATTGCAAAGCGATATGTGACTAATGCATCGATGCATATACCAAAACCATAAAATATTCAAATGGTCCGCATTTAGATATGATAGGTCCATAAATATCTCCTTGAATTTGTTGTAAGAATGAAATGTTCTGAGTTATGTCTACAACAAAAGAAGGTAGTGCCTGTAACTTTACTAATGAACAAGGTTCGCAGAACGAGTAGTGTGCATTAGAGATTTCCATGAAGAAAACTGGTGGAATAACGCATAACGCCTTAGCACTAGATGGTCATGACAGTGCTGCACTCGTCTCTGAGATCGAGCTTGGACTGAGAGTAGTAACGCATAACGCCTTTACTAATGAACAAGGTTCGCAGAACAAGTAGTGTGCATCAGAGATTTCCATGAAGAAAACTGGTGGAATAACGCATAACGCCTTAGCACTAGATGGTCATGACGGTGCTGCACTCGTCTTTGAGATCGAGCTTGGACTGAGAGTAGTAATCTCAGTCAGTCCATCTAAATCGATGGTATTGGGTATTCCCACATACTTCTTTCCTCTAAAGAATGGATGACCATGTGAATTTTTCAATATCTTGATATTCATATCTCGACCTAGGTGACCCAGACGATAATGCAAAAGTTTATATTAGGAAGAGTCACATACAATGGTGTGAGCGACTTGGATTCAATGATCTGAACTGTAATAAGATATAAACTACTACGAATGCTTATAAACTTCTCCACAATGTGCTTTCTTTCACGTTCTACGAAGGTTGCATACAAGAATTCTTTACCATTCTCACAACATGTTTCCAAGTGGAAACCGTTGGTTGCGAATTTCCTTAAAACATAGCAAGGTTTGATTGACCTTTGGCTCGTATAAGACATCAGTGACATAAATTCTAATGCCATGTGGCACTAAGAATTGTGTTGAGCTACACCCTTGTATAACCGGCGCTAAACCAATCATGGTTGTCACTAAAGAACTATATTGCATAAGATCCATAAATAATTGCCTATTCCCCATAATAGTGTGGGTAGCACCACTATCTGATAAATACTCAATCTCGTCTTCAGACATCTTCAAAAGAATATAAATTAATCAGTCTTTGAACACAAGACAAGGAAAACACTTTAAGTGAATACTTAAAGATTTTCAAAGGGTTGTGACCCTTATAGAGTGCTTGACATGGCAAGGAAAAACTAATGTAAAACAACATCGATTTTGTCTATGAAACTCGAGGGGTCGAAGGAATTTTTTACGGGTCGAAAATGTTACAGATCAGGTCCATGATGCTTATCTTGATAGGTTGAGACTTTCTCACTGATCGACAGTACTCGCAGTCGACTCCAGGGTCCTGGGTTCAACGGGTCGAAGACCCTTCTAAGAACTTCTGGTCGACGGGTCAAAACGTGACCCCAACCAAAATCTTCTTTTCTATGTTTTTCCTCTCTTTTTTCGGTGTCATAGTGCCATTGTAATATTGTATATCCTGAACCATTCATGTATTACGTAGTAAAATAACATTCTCAACACTTTATATAACTGAAAATAGAGAAATTTTATTACTTTGCCAACTCAATTACATCAAAGATGTTTTATTCTAAAAATGACTAAAAACAAAGTCTTAAAATATGACTAAACAATCCAAACAAAAACTAAACTTGAAAGATTACATACCATAGATAACATCCTAATACATAGAGTAATCAAAATCCGAAGTCTCAAGATTCTCTTTCTTGTTGTCTGTTACAATGAGATTGACATCATAGTTTTCTTCCATTTCATAGTCTCCCCTAACAAAGTTAGTCATTTGTGCGAAGTATTACTTGTGCCTCTTGTAGATATTATGAATTTTCTTGCTTGCACGACATTGGTTGTGCATATGCTTAGGAGAGCTACATTTAAAACATGGATACTTGCCAGACGAATCAGAGTTGGATGGATTTCCTTCACTGTTGGGATTAGAACCTGACTGGTTCTTGTTTGAAGCATTGGGGCCAGCCTTCTGATGGCGATGCCAAGTCAAATTTTGACTTTGGTCTTTGCCACGGCCCCCCCTCTTACCATGGTTGTAAGGCTCAGAACGGTTGTTCTCTTTTTCCTAACGTGTTTTCCCTCAAGTGTTATAATTCTTAGGAGTTTTCTTGGTCCTAGCGGGCCTTTAGTTTTTGTTGAGAATTATCTCATGATGTCTCTCCTTTTTAGCCAAAATATTCATGAGCTCACTGAAAATCTTTATTCTTCCTTGCTCATACTCAAGCTGGTACTGATGAGTAAGTATATTTGCGGAAAAAAGGAAAGTGTTTAGAGACATTTCAATCATATCTTGATCGGTCATTTCTACCCCACAGAAACTCAGCTCAGATTGTAGTTTTAAAATAGCTTGGTTGTAAGTATTAACCTTTGGATAATCCAGAAGACATATTGTGTCCCATTTTTCTGTTAACTCAAAAACCTATGCATCATGCATGTTGTTGAACCATTGCTTCAGAATGTCCCATAAATCCTTGAGATCAGTTTTCTTTAAGAACTGCTTCTTGACGCCTCAAAAACTTGAAGGTTTGAGCTTTGATTTCCGTACTTGGGGTGGCCGTATTGGGCTCAAATAGTGCTGGTGTATTTTTTTCGATGAAAGTATTCTCTACATCAGAGACCCAACGATGATACTCTATTCTTTTTTGCATCAAGGATGTTAAACTTTGGCCTAGCCGTCTTAGTAGTCGTAGTCGTCTACAAAGGAGACAAGAGAGATAATTAGTAATGATCGAAACCACAATCACTAATATCAATTTTAGGGAATAAGAATGTGATCAAATATATATGATCACAAAAATCGATGCTCGATAAACAGTGGTTTTATATCACACAGAAACCGTGATATTCATTATCAATCACTTGTATCGATTTTTTTTTGAAATACCGTGACTCCCTTAGGACCATCACTAATCAAACTTTTTGAGTAAAGGGGTGATGAAATCCCCTTCTCTCGATTCAGAATATAACTCAAAGCAATAAATAACCTAAGACCTAGGATGCTGTAGAAATTAAGTTTCAATCCTAAATCTAGTGTGTTGTAGAAATTAAGTTTTTCAACCTAATCTCTAAAGTACTATTGTATAAAATTTACCTCGATTGGTGTTATGCTCGGTATAAGTAAAGGTGGATGACAAGGAGGTAACGGTCATCTGAAGTGGGATTTGGGAAGTCGAGCAATTGTGTCGAAATTGGAGGAGATGCTTTGTGCGTAGGAGATTAAAACTTCATGTACGGAGGATCAATGGTGGCGTAGAAAACCGATTATGACCGGCGACGATGGTGATGACGGCTATTAAAGGTGGCGACGGTGGCGATTGGCGGTGGAGCTAGGTACATGTTTATATGGTTTATTTTTCTATGGTGATGACTATCAACTCAGAGCTTACTGATACCGTATTGAAGGATAACATGATACACAATAATTGTAATGACCCATACCCAGACTAGCAAGTTAATCATCGTTCATTGAGTTTATTAACGAGTTCATCTTATTTTGACAACGCTAATCGAGGAAAGTAATTAGTTTTACCGTTAGTATTTATCCAAATCGATGGCCTTCTGACTAAATCTAATTGGTTAAGTTTTTCGATATATTTATTGAGGAAAGTTGTAGAGTTCGTCAAGACGAGTTTGTAGCCACGTTAAGTGTTGAAATTAGAGTTACGATAAAGAAATTACGAACAACATAAATTTTATGTAAATAACAAAGTCAGTTAGTCGTGACTATAAATACTATTTTTTTCATTTTCAAAAAGGGAGGAATTTTCGTTTTTGGGCTAGACACGTTGATCCGCATTGATCGAAGTTCTGGCGACACAAATCGTCACCGAGATTGTCTCAGGCGAGTCACTACCGTCCGGCCACCAAACCCAACAATCTTGGTATGGAAATGATCGGCTTGGGACACCCATGCTTTCCCCTAAGGTTCTCGACGTTGATTTGGACGGAGTTGGCTAGAATTTGAAATTGAAGTTGGACCAAAACCTAGATTTTGGGCCGAGGGATTTTCTGGCGAGTTGGCCGTCGAAATTGTTATGATTTGATTCCTCTCTTTCTCCTCTATGTGATGGTATGTGTTGGGTTATATAATTGTATGTTTGCAGGTAGTTTCAAGGAGATTGACTGATCTCTGTCGAGTTTGAATCAGGCGCCGCTGTGGAAGGCTTTCCCGGTGGTTTCGGCCGGCGAAGGTTGGGGGTTTTGCTCCCCTCAAGGCAGTCAAGCTTCTTAAGGTCTAGTTGGAGGCGCTAGACAGAGAAAACGCCTCTACCCGAAGCTTACCTAGCTGCGGTCCGGGGTCGTCGTCTAACCGGGCGAGGACGTCTGTGGTGAGTCACCTGAGGAAGAAGCTTAAGGATTCGATGCATAGCTGTAATGACTTGAGGCAGAAGGTTTCCTCCAAGTACAAGGAGACCATTCATAGAAGGTACTTTACGGTGACTGGAGAGAAATCGGATGACAAAACCATAGACCACTACCACATTAAGTACGATTGTCGGCGATTTTTTTTAAAAAAAGGCCGGCGACCGAGCAAGTCGCTGGCAATGCTCATTATTGCCGGCAAAAGTCCAAAAAGTCGCCGGTAATGTAAAAAACTATTGCTGGCGACCTATTCCTTCGCCGGCAATAATCGCTCAACCATTGCCGGCGATTTTTGGCCGGAATTTCGCTGGCAATAACTCCATTTCCGGTGATTTAATGAATCACCGAAAATACCTCTTATATCAGATGCAGATCGCAGCAGCTCATTCATTTGGATTGAAAACAATCCGGTGAAATCGAAAGAAGGAAAACACTCTGAAATCCCGCTCGGGAAGCTATATACGTAGCTATATATAGGTACGTACGTATATACATATATATATGTGTGTTGATTTAATTAGATCGATATAGAGTTGAGATATCGATTTGGTTTGATATGCAAATAGAGTGGATATATTGTTGATTTCGAGTGATTGACTATTGATTTTGAGTTGATCTGAGATTATTTCGATGAAAATAATCGGATGAATTCGAATGTATTCGAATGTAATTAATGATGATTTGAGTTGATTAATCGGATGAATTCGAATGTAATTAATGATGATTTATTAATTAATTAGTAGTGAATTAATGTGTGTATATATATATATATTTATAGTACGTAATGTTAGAATTTTTAGGATGGACAAGAGTTGGATGAGCCTCGAAAGATGGGATGTGAGATATCACCATGGAATTAGGAGTTTTGTGGATTTTGTGAAGGCTAATTGTGGAGACACTACACTTCATTATTGCCCGTGTAAAGAATGTAAGTGTCACAGCGATCGATTTCGTTTTCCCATTGATAAAGTCCAGAAGCACCTGAGTAAATACGGGTTTTGGGATAAGTACACTTGTTTGATTTATCACGGTGAAACATCGTTAGCAGGTCCGCATGATCATGGACAATTTGGTGAGAGGGCCAGTCCATCCTATGATCATGGACATTTTGCTGAGAGGGCCAGTCCATCCTATGATCCAATATCGATGTTAATCAATGATATGTTTCCTCATGAGAGCGGTGTATTTGCTGATGAAGCACCAAATGTCCCTCCCGTCGTGCAGGGTTTCCCCCATATTGAGCCAGTCGAGCCATTACCTGGAGCTCATGTCAACACAAGCGGTATGGACAAGTACAACAACTTGATTGCATTACAACAGACTCCGTTGTACGACGGTTGTAGTAAGACTGTTCTTGAAAATGTGATGGGAGTGATGCAACTCAAAATGGAGAACAAAATGTCTGTCAAAGCTATTGATTCTTGGCTGAAGTGGATTGCTTCGCTACTGCCACCCGGTCATCGTCTTCCTACCACTCATCATAAGGTGCGACATATCCTGAAAGATCTTGGGCTTTCCTACATCAAAATCCATGCATGCAGATATGATTGTATTCTCTTCTGGGGAAAAGATCTTGAAGACCTTGAAGCCTGCCCGGTATGTTTTACAGAAAGGTATAAGTTGACTCCTGCAGGCAACAAGAAAGCTGAGAAGATACTACGATATTTCCCGCTTATTGATAGGCTGGAGCGGTTGTTCATGTGTGCTTTCACGGCCGAAGCTATGAGATGGTGGGCTGAGAGGAATTTGCCTGACGATGACACCCTTATACACCCTTCTGATGGAGAGGCTTGGAAGCACATGGTTAGGGAGTTTGATCATTTTGCAGCAGAGGTCCGAAATGTTTGGCTAGGGCTCTCATCTGACGGATTCAACCCTTTTGGCAACATGAGTCTTCAATACAGTATATGGCCAGTTATTTTGGTACCGTACAACCTTCCACCATGGATGTGCATGAAGAATGAATACAATATGTTGGCTCTGTTAATTTCGAGACCGGGTTATCCAGGAAAGTGTCTCGATGTGTATTTGATGCCTTTGATTAAGGAGCTTAAGTACCTGAGTGAGTGTGGCCACCCCACTTACGATATGTTCAAAAATGAGATGTTCCAGATGCATGCCATGCTTGTTGGCACCATCAGTGATTTTCCTGCCCGCGGTATGTTGTCGGGCAACGTTACCAGGGGTTACAGGGCTTGTTCAGAGTGCATGACGGTTGATTGTTGCAGTCCTCATTGCAGTAAAATTGTTTAGATGCGTCATCGTTGTTGGCTTCCATATGATCACCCATTTAGGCAGGATCAAGACGCTTTTGATGGGACTGTGGAAACAGGTGTGGCACCCAGGCGATGGACAGGGGATGAAATTTAGGAAGTGTTGAATGAATATGATTTTGGCCAGCTGAGCAATCATCCTGAGATAGTGGTGTCAATTCCAGAGAAGCCCGAAAGGTATAAGTTTTGAACACACAAGAGCATATTCTAGGAACTCCCCTACTGGCCCAGGTTGCCTATCAGACACTACCTAGATGTCATGCACATAGAGAAGAATGTGTGTGAAAGTATGGTGGGCACAGTTCTTAATTTGGAGGGGGAAACAAAAGACATCCCTAAGGCACGCATTGATCTGAAAGCTATGGGACTGCGGAAACATTTGTGGTTAAGAGATGGTAAGAGAAAAATGCCGCAAGCTCCTTACACCGTCAAGCCGAAGCATAAGCATGAAATTTTTGGGTGGCTGAGTAATGTCAGGTATATATTCTTATGGCTATGCAAGAAATTGGCCTTAAATTTTTACTTATATATGGTTATATGCGAGAAATATAATTGTTGCCTATGGCTATATATATATATGCAGGTATCCTTATGGCTATGCAGGAAATATAAGCAGGTGTGTTAACTTCCGGGACAATAAGATGTACGGATTAAAGAGTCATGACTGTCATGTACTACTTCAACGCATTTTCCCTATTTTCATTCGAGGGTACCTGCCCAAAGAGGTGGTGGAGCCGTTGGTGGCCTTGTCAAGATTCTTTCAGAAGTTATGCACCAGGGAAGTTAAAAAATCAGATCTCAGGGAGATGCAAGATGACATCATTTTTATCATGTGCAAGCTTGAGAGGATATTTCCCCCAAATTTTTTTCGACATCATGCCTCACATGATGATCCATCTTCCCGAACAATCGTTTCTCACCGGTCCCGTATACTACACTTGGATGTATACCATGGAAAGGTACAAATGATTCATACATTTGGTTTGCCTCTGTTTTTATATGTAAATTCTTATTTTTTAAGTATCATAACATGCACTTGTTAACTTGTAGACAATTGGGAGCCTACAAGGACTATGTGAAGAATAAATCTACACCTGAAGGGTGTATCGCTGAAGCATATCTTGTGCACGAGTGTGTAACGTACACCAACGTGTATTTGGGAGCGCTGGAGGACCCCCAACAACAGATGCCGATAGATGAACCCCAGTTCAACCTTTCTATCATCTCCAATGACGTGGTAGTACATGGAAGCTTGCCAAAGTCGTACAAGTTGGATGGAAATGAGGTAGCCATTGCCCACTGGTCGGTTCTGATTAACTGTCCAGAAGTACAATATTGGAAAAACTATCATCTTCACTGCCCTGCTATTGCCGGAAATGTTGATTACCACAACAGGACGTTTGCAAACTACTTTGGTCAATGGGTAAGGGTATATGTGTATATATCTATTTTTTATATCCTTATATAGCATGTGTGTACGTGGTTTTCTTTTTCTATGTTCATAATTCATGGTGTACTTGGTTTCTTATCGTTTTCAGATGAACCATGTAGCAAATGATGGTTGCCCAGAGTGGTCAAACGAATTGAGGGTCTTGGTGATGAAACCGATAGCTTCAAAAGTTTACTCGATGTGTCAGGTCAATGGCGTGAAATTTATATGTGAAAATCGAGACGACCGACTGAAAACACAGAATTGTGGGGTGATGGTCCATAGTGGGCAGGATGGCATTGACTATTACTATGTCCTTCATTCAGTTGTTGAACTAATTTATGGGAACCGCATGAATGTGCACTTGTTCAAGTGTAGATGGTTTGATACTAGCCCGGAGAACACAAGGACCGATTAGTACGGAATATTTTCGGTGAATACTGCTACAAGCTGGTATAAAGAAGACCCTTTCATTCTTGCCACATCAGTAAAACAAGTGTTTTACCTTGACGATCTTTTCAACAAAGTCCCGTGGAAAGTGGTAAACCATGTTGCTCATAGAAACATATACTGTGCTGCCACACTTGGTGAGACCGCAGATGATGAAGAAGTTACTGCATACCAAGAGCCGAACACTTTTGACATTTCGGAATCATCTACGATTCGCTTTAATAATGTGAGATCTGGGAGTGTGGTTCGAATTACTGGAGCAGAACTTCTCGATGTTAATCCAAATGAAGTTGACGCTGATTCAGATGACGAGGAGCGGCACATATTGCTAGAGGATACCTATGAAACCGAGTCAGACTCAAGTGATGAAGATGATTATGATTATCATCCTTAGTACGTTAATTAATGATGTACGTATTTAATTTTAGTATATATAAACGTGCATGTACGTATTTATAGTCGTAAATTATATATAGTCAGAAATTCTAGTCGAAAATTCTAGTCGGAAATTATAGTCGAAAATTCTAGTCGTAAATTATAGTCGGAAATTATATATAGTCGTATTTATTCTAGTCGCGATCGATCGTACATTATAGTCGGAAATTCTAGTCAAAAATTATAGTCGGAAATTATAGTCGGAAATTATGGTCGGAAATTGGTCGGGAATCACTATCATTACCAACGAGTTGATAACTCGTTGGTAATAGTATTACCCACGAGTTATCAACTCGTTGGTAATAGTATTACCAACGAGTTGCTTATCAACTCGTGGGCAATACTATTACCAACGAGTTAACTCGTTGGTAATGACATTGCCCACGAGTTAACTCGTAACTCGCCGGCAATGGTCTCGGTATTTCCCAGGAGGCAGCTCGAGCTGCTTCCTCATTTCTTCACCTCTCTCTCTTCCCTCTCAAACCCTAAAACCCCATTTCTTCATCTCTTCCTCACCTAGCTCGCCTCCCTCTCCTCAAACCTCTCTTCCTCTCCTCCCCTCTCCCCTCCCCTCCTCCCCTCTCCCTTCTCCCCTCTCCACACAAAAAATCCCCAAATCTCAATTTCCTCTCCTCCCCTCCTCCTCTCCTCCTCCCCTCCTCCTCTACCTCCTCCCCTCACCTCCGTCGCCGGAATTCGAAGCCGAGGTCGACCATGACAGGTCCTAGCTCCCTCTCTCTCTCTCTCTCTCTCTCTCTCTCTCTCTCTCTCAATTTTTGTTTTTTATAATTATGTATATATATGCATTTTAATTATATTTTTATGCATTTTAATTAACTTGATTAATTAAGTTTTGGGTGATGTATATATGTGATGTATGTATGTGGAAAATATTTGGAAAATTTAATTAAGGTGATGTATATATGTGATGTATATATCTGATGTATATATGTGGAAAATTTAATTAAGGTGATGTATATATGTATATATGTGATGTATATAATTAAGTTTTGATAATTTTTGATAATTTAAGGTGATGTATATATGTGGAAAATATTTAGGTAATTTAAGGTGATTTGGGTGGATTAATTGATATATATAGTTCATAATTATATTGTATTTTTAAGGTGTTGCATATGGACAAATTAAGGTGATTTGGATTCATTGATATAGGTAATTTAAGGTAATTTAGGGTGTTGGGCAAATTAAGGTGATTTGGATTAATTGATATAGTTGATAATTTAAGGTATATTTGTTAACTTAATTAATGGGTTAAATAAGCATTTGGGTAATAATTAATTGATATTTTGATAATTATATTCGTAATTATCGATATGATATGATGCAATTTAATTTAATGTTTAATGTTTAATTTAATGTACGATATCATAACCGCATTTAGAACCGTTTGGAACCGGAACCGTTTGGTTTGGAACCGATAACCACTAGAACCGGAACCGTTTGGAACCGGAACGGATCCGGTTCCAAACGGTTCCGGTTTCAAATCCGGTTCCAAACGGTTATCAGTTCCAACAATTAGTCCTGGATTCGGTTCTATGAAATTCGGAACCATTTGGTATGGAACCGGAACCGTTTGGAACCGGAAAAAAACCGTTTGAACCCGGAATCGTTTGAAACCGGAACCGTTTGGAACCGGAACTGTTTGGAACCGGAACCGTTTGAAACCGAACGGTTCCGGTTCCAAACGGTTCTGGGTTCAAACGGTTCCGGTTCCGAACGGTTTTTCATAGAACCGAATCCAGGACTCATTGTTGGAACCGATAACCGTTTGGAACCGGAACCGTTTGTAACCGGAACCATTCGGAACCGGAACCGTTTGGAACCTATAACTGCTACAACTGGAACCGGAACCAAACGGTTCCGGTTCCAAATGGTTCCGGTTGCAAACGGTTCCGGGTCCAAACGGTTCCGGTTCCGGTTTTTCATAGAACCGAATCCAGGACTCATTGTTGGAACCGATAACCGTTTGGAACCGGAACCGTTTGTAACCGGAACCGTTTGGAACTGGAACCGTTCAGAACCTATAACTGCTAAAACTGGAACCTGATCCGAACGGTTCCTGTTGCAAACGGTTCCGGGTTCGAACGGTTCCGGTTCCAAACGGTTCCGGTTCCAAACGGTTCCATCCTTAATTTTCATAGAACCGAATCCAGGACTAATTGTTGGATGTGCAGGAGGTTTTGCGGCAAATTGACTTGGAGGCATCAAACGGAAATGGACTAGAAATAGTGGAGGGAGCAGCAGTCAAGGTTCCTCAGCCGCAGTCAGCAACACGCGCAGTGGGCCAATTATTAATGCTCGCACACAAATGTTGCTAGCTGCGCGAGGAGAGGAGGAAGCTGCACGATCTGGATCCGTGCAACCCGCAGTCCAGCCTCGAGCCTCAGTCAGCAGACCCTCAGTCAGCAGACCCACAGACGAGCGACAGTCAACGGGGGCATCAGAAACTCCCTCCAGATGAATGCCCCATATTGGCCCAGTGCCTACTCCCGTTTCATGGGAATCATCTGAGGCAGATGGTGCTGGAGCCTCATTGTCCAGGCCTCGTCTATCTCTGTCGTCCGGTCTCTTCCTACCCGACGAGATTCCTGTGATCCCTGAATTCGATGATAGGTGGAGGCCTATTTATATTGAAGGACGGCCAGAGTTCCTGAGCATGGAGGAAGCGTACAACTTCATCCCGTTCGACCCCGTGTATCTTTGGAGTGCGAGGTGCACCAACCAGCAAACGGACGATGCAGGTAAATTTTATTTAACAAGATTGATTACAACAATTATTACTTAAGCCTTACGATAGGTTCAATTAATGATATCAATTTGTTGACATTGTATTATTAGGCAATTTCGTTAATGGCACTGGAAAACGAAAGACTAGAGGCACTTGCACCGGGAAGAGACTTGAGCAGGCCACCGGGGGAAGGAAAACGCTCATTAGGGCCAATGAGCATGGTGAGGTGATCGAGACATTTGACACCACGCGAAAGTATGCCAGCATGGCCGGGACCGTCGTGCGGGACAAGGTCCCAATGCTTTGGCCAGATTGGGAATCTGTGCCTCTCTACGTGAAGATGCAAGTGTATAATGCACTGAGTGTGAGTTAAATCGTATTTTCATTACGTAAATTTTACATTTATTAATTAAGTCCGAATAAATATATAATTTTACCGTTTATATATTCATCTTGCAGGTGTGGTTTGACGTGGATGAATGCCTTATTCACACGTGGGTAGAGCGTCAACTACATATCAGGTGATGTGATTCGAGTTATTTGAGTATATATCGAGTTAGATTTTTGTTTATCAAGTGTTTTAATATCTCTAACTTCTTTTTTCTGCTGTTAATATAGGTATAAAGAGTGGAAGAACGAGCTTTCAAAACATTACACACAGTACAAGGAGCTAGGCCGAGGTTCTACCCCTAACGAATTTCGGTTTAGGGAGTACGAGTGGCTGTGGCTGGTAGCCCACTTCGAGCACCCCAAAGCGAAGGTATGCATCCTGAATATATCTTACAACCCTAATGTATCGTATCACATTGAAATAGTTAGTTACTAATTTTTTTACATATTTTTATCAAACAAGGCGATTTCCAAGACGAATCGGGAGAACAGATTGAAAAACACCAAGGCCCATCATGCAGGTTCACTCAACTATTTGGGTTGGTCGAGTAAGGCGCAACAACAACAAGAAGTCAACCCGTTGGTGTTTATTCATCAGAAGTTCTATCCGCAGTGCCCCGAAGAAGCGGTAAGTCTTTAGCCTCATTAGTTTGTAGTTCACACAATAAAACTATTTTTCTCTATTAATTTAACTCGTTTAATAATACGTTATTCATATTCGCTTTTCAATTAGGCGAGAGTGGAGGAAGCGATCACAGAAGTCACCATGAATATAGCTCGAAACAACCATCCTGACTGCTCGGAGGAAGAAGTGACCCAGTATGCCTCTCAGATCGATCCGCTTGATCGCCCTATAGCGGCTCAGATCATGGCAAAAGTGTGCGGGACTGGAAAGAATACCTACTACAACAGGGGAATGGGCTCGGCGGGCGAAGGAGTATTGAAGAACACTTCAGAATACTCTACTGGGTCAAGAACTTCAACTTCTAGGAACTCTAACCTAGCAGCGGAGCTTAAGAGGACGCAGAGGGAGTTGGAGGAGCAAATGAGGCAGATGGAGGAGATGCGGCAATTGGCCGAGCAGCAGGCAGTCAGAGATGCCGAGCACCGGGTGCTGGTCAAGCAACACCGAATGATGGTCTAGCAGCAGACACAAATATTCACATGGATGCAGACGATGTACGTGTGCCAGACTACTGGATAACCAGTCCCCACACCTCCCTCGGTCCCTGTGTTCCACAGTCATCCACCACCGCAGCAGTCACCGCCACAGCAAGACCAGGGAGCCACCGGAGTTGAAATGATTATATGGATTTCTTCGACCCTGACGCGGGAGTTCCTCGACCCTGACTTGTAGTTGTAGTTTATTTTCGTATTGTTGTTATTTGTACTGTACGTTGGACAATTATGTGTGTATTGTTGAACTTGTATTTGTACGGTTTTTGTTTTTCAGTGCAGGTTCTGGAATTGGGCCTAATCCAGAACCGGCTTTTTTTTGACAAATTTCTCCGGGTATTGCCGGCGACTTGGACCGAAGTCGCCGGCAATACCCCTCAATTTCCGGCCACGGCGGCGCAACATTGCCGGGGACTTGAGTCGCCGGTAATTCCCTCAATCATTGCCGGCGACTCAAGTCGCCGGTAATGCTCACGGAATCACCGGCGACTTGAGTCGCCGGTGTTAGTTTCAAGCATTGTCGGCGACTTGAAAATTAAGTCGCCGGTAATACTTTCACCGGTGCCAAATTTCAGGCGAGAGTATTACCGGCGACTTGTCGCTGGTAATAGTCATTTCCGGCGAAAAAAAAACAAAGGCCGGCGACTTTAGGTCGCCGGCAATGATACTTAATGTGGTAGTGGACCTTCTCATATTTACCGGTAAGACATCTAAGATTACAAGAGTAATTTTTCTTTTCGGATTATTGTTATATATGTGTTAGTCCATGTATAGTTTCAATCAGTTCAACCTCTTAACGAATAAAATTAGTAACGAAAACCTATTAACTAACTTTGGTGAAACACATTGGTGAACATGCACGACACATGTAGTAGAAATAGGATTCTCAAATAATTGCTACGTAAACATTTCTCTCTCTATATATATATATATCACCCTTCTAATAAGGTATATCTTTTTTTGTGTCTATTTTTAGGTATAGGGCATTACACCAACTTTTCAATCACATTTTACTATCTCCACGTTTCAGATCTTAGGTTTTAATGTGTATATCAAGTCTATAAATTTTCAGCTAAAATGGTGTAATTCCCTATACCTAAAAATGAGCAAAAAAAAGATATACCTTAGTAGAAGGGCCTATATATATAGGTATCCTAAATAGCAAGAGTCTAAAGGAAAAAAGTAAGGAAGCTTTTATAAGAAATTTTTTATGATGAGGACTTCTTTGCTTATAATGATAAGTGACGACTTCTTGTTGAAGATTAATTATAGTACATAGCATAAAATATTCATTGTAGAAGAAGAAAATAAATAGATACGCAATAGACTGAAACTGTACTTTATTCATTGATATATGGTCTTTAAATATGCATTACAATTTGTTACAATCAATATCCCTATAAATCAGGAATTTATGCTAATTAGGATAAGACCCACACCGGGATACCAGCAATATTATTTCCTTAAACACTCTCCCTTGTGTCGCGATCCTAATGGATGATGCATAATTTATTGCCTCACTAAAAAAATTTGCCAAGCAAACAAAAACCTCTTGGATAAAAACAAAAACTTGGTCGAAAGAAAAAAGAGACCACATGTGATATAGACTCTCCTTGATGTCTACGAAGCGAACTCCTCCTAATTAGTAACTCAATCTTAGAGTTCAGACAATCTTCACATTCCAATATGTCTCACATGTTTTACAAATGTAGATCTGGGTAAGGACTTGGTAAATAAGTCTACAGCATTATCAACCGAACACACTTGGCTTACATGAATATTCAATAGTTGTTGTACGTTGTTGTTGATTGAAGAAAAACTTCAGCGAATTGTGTTTCGTGTGATCACCCTTGATGTATCCCAACTTCAATTATTTAATGCACATTGCATTGTCCTCAAAGATACTAGTTGGAACTATCATAATTGATGGTAATCCACTAGATCATCAAATGTGGTGTATGATTGACCTAAGCCAGACACATTCCTTAATCGCTTCATGTAAAACAATAATCTCATAATGATTCGAGGAAGTAGCAACAAGGGTTTTCTTTGTTGATCTCCAAGAAATCATTGTGTTGGCTATGGTGAATACATAACCTATTTGAGAACATCTTTTATGTGGGTCAGAGAGATACCCAGTATCAACAAAACAAACCAAGACATGGCAAGGTGTCTCTGAGTAGGAGACCGTATTGAATTGAGGTACAATGCTTGCAGGTGGAGGGGATCTCAATGGGGAGAAGCATTCACTCGACGAGTCGAATGATTGCTTCAGGTCAATCAAGGGTGCATTCTTCGACGATCCTCTCGATGGGTCGATTGACATCTTCGGATCCGTCCAGGTAATGACTAATCTACACATGGGCAGCCCACCCCAAATTTTAAAAATCACATTTTTTAAGAAATTTTTTGTTCAAAATAGTAAAAATCAAAATTTAGCCCTCTCCAAATTCTATGCTTAGCCTATATTAATATTTTTAGCCCACCCCATCTTTAAATCCCAGGTCCATCATTTTCTCCATGGTAAATTTTTTTACAGGTTGAAAGATCTATTCGACGGGTGTAAAGATCCATTCGACGGGTCAAAAATTCAGGACCTGTACACTGTGATTCAACCATCCATTTTCCAGAAATTTTAAAGTTCTCCCTGTATTCTTTGTAGGAAAAGAACAAGTTCAAATCAATGGAACCCTTCAAGTACCTAAAGATATGCTTTACACCAGTCCAATGATGTTGTGTCGGCGTAGAACTAAATTGAGCTAACAAGTTCACAGAGAGGACCGCCTTTTGATGAAGAAATGATCATTCTGTGCCTAGACATTGATTACGAAATGATCATTTTGTTCCTGGATAACCTGCTTTTTCACCGGCAGCTCGTTTGTAGGTTTTCTTGGTCTCCCCATTTTCCTAGTAGGAGCCGAGGCTGATGCTACTCTCTCCACATGGGTAGGAGGAACGTTTCCTTGCCTAGAAGTGACATTAAACCGCCACTTCTTGGGGACTTCCAACCTTGCAAGAACATTTGTAGTAGGTATATCTAATCTTGTCACTTTGGCAATATCAGTAAAACAGTCAAGCATCGAGCCTGCTACCTTCTGCAGATCAAGAATACGTCGCAGTTTAATCTCACTTTGAGATGTTCGTGGATCCTCTTGAAACATAGTGGGAGTATACCATCTCAATTCTTGACGTTCAACCAGAATAGAGGCATTCATATCTCCCTGTAATGTCGGGAAGTATGTTTCATCAAAGTGACAATCTACAAATCTTGCAGTAAAAAGATCTTATGTCAAAGGTTCTAAGTAGCGGACAATTGTTAGAGATTCATAACCAACATAGATTCACAGTCAATGTTTAAAACCATTTTAGTGCATTGTGGAAGCGCAATTGACACATACACTGTGTAATCAAAGATGCGTAGATATGAATTGTCAGACTCATACCCAGTTACCAACTGGTATGCAGTGAATGGTTGGCGTGCTACGGGTCTCAAGCGAATAAGTATTGTTGCATGTAATACTACATATCTCCAAGCAGATACCAACAAATTAGTATGCATAACCATTGCTCTGGCCACAAGCTGTAACCACTTAATTTGTGCCTATGCTAAACCATTCTGAGAATAAACATGAGGGACAGGATGTTCAACTTCAATCTCAGTCGACATATAGTACTCATCAAAAGTCTTTGATGTAAATTCTCCTGCATTATCCAATCTAGTCGACTTGATTAGGTTGTCCAGGTGGTGGGAAAATGCATCATTTCTTATGGATAGTAAAGACACACGTGACCATCGTGTTGATGCATCTACCAAAACTATAAAATATTTAAATGGTCCACATTCCAGTTTGATAGGTCCACAAATATCACCATGGATTCCTTGTAAGAATGGAATATCTTCAGTGTTATCAACTGCAAAGGAAGGTCTAGCCTGCAACTTTGCAAATGAACAAGCTTTGCAAAATGAGCGATGAGTATCAAAGATTGCCACAAAAGAATCTTGTGGACCAACACTAGGTGTCATGCTTGGAGACCGAGATCAGAGTAAAATTGTTAATTTCATCCAGTCCATCAAAACTAATGGGTATTTCCACATGCTTCTTTGCTCTGAAAAACATATGACCATGAGAGTTTTTCAAGATTTTGATCATCATATCTCGACATGTCCCAGTCTGTAGTGCCAAAGCTGATATGAGGCTGAGTCACACACAATGTTAAGAATGACTGCATTGGATTCAATGATCCGAACCGTAGTAAGATATAATCCACTACGAATTGCCCCTAACTTCTCCAAGGTATGATTTCTACTCCACTCCTCTAAAGTTATGCATAAGAATTCTTTACCATTCTCACAATGAGTTTCCAAGGGTAAACCATTGGCTCTAATGTCCTTAAACCTTAGCAAGATTCGTTTGACCTTTGACACGTATAATGTGGTGGCAAAAATTGTGCTAAACATGCCCTTATATGACCGGTGTTGAACCAATCATGATAGTCAATGATGAAGTGTATGGGACAATATCGATAAACAATTGCCTATTTCGCAGTATAGTATGAGTACCAGTATAGTATGAGTACCATTATTTTCTAGACACTCAATCTCGTCTCCAAACATCTACAAAAGAATGTAAGGTAATCAGTCTTTCTTCTAAAACCATGGTGAACACTTTAACTAAAGACTTAAAGATTTACCAAAGGGTTGTGATCCTTATAGAGTGCTGATATGGCATAGTAAGACCGATATAAAACACATCAAAAATACCAATTCCAGGTACCATCTTCGACACATCGAGAGAATCCACTCGATGGGTTGAAGAAACCCAAACTAAAATTAGATTTTCAAGAAAAAATTTCGATGGGACGAGTATAATATTCTATGGGTTGAAAATTGGACAATTTCGAAACAGTAGTTATCCTTCGATGGGTCGAGATAAGTTTTGACGGGTCGAAGGTGCTGTTTTGGTGACCAGAGGACATGCTTCGACGGGTCGAAGGAAAACATGCATAAATTTTGGATGGATAAAAAAAGTGCCAAAATCGATCCAGTAGGTGTTATTCGACGGGTTCAGAGAGAATCTCGATGGGTCAAAAAATTTCAGAATCAAACCATCCTCTATTTTTGTCTCGTTTTTATTGTATTTTGGTGTCATAGTGTCATAAGATATTATAAATTAGGAAGCATTCAAGCAATATGTATGAACATAACTATTCTTAACACTTTCAAATACCGAAATGAAGAAATTTTATTACTTTGCAAACATTAAAACTTTCATCAAAGATTGTGTTATTCAAATAAAACCGATTACAGTAAGTCAAATTAAACTTAACTGGATTACATAGCAGAATCATGAGCATAATACATAGACTAATCAAAATCTGTAGTCTCTAGGCCTTCTTTGGGGACATCTGCTACCATTAGATAGGCTTCACCGCAATCATCTATCTCTTGATCTTCAGTATAGTTGGTCTCATGTGCCAAGTACTGCTTGCATACTTTATAGGCATTCTGAATATCCTTTGGTGCATGACATAGTTTGTGCATATACTTGGTTGAGTCACACCTATAACAAGGTGACAAGTAAGAAGTAAAAGCAGAATTAGAAGAATTCCTACCATTCTTATGACCAAAATTGGATTGATTCTTGTTGGAGGTATTTTGTCTGGCATCTTAGTGAGTCCAAGTCAGATTTCGGCTTTTTCCATGGCTTATGCCACATCATCCTCTTCCACCACGTGTGATGTAAGGCTCAAAATAATTATTCTTTTTATCCTCACGTGTCTTCCCACCAGTGTTATAAGTCTCATGAACCTTCTTTGTTATAACGGGTCTGACATTGTTGTTGAGAAGAATCTCATGATGTCTTTCTTTCTTTGCTAGAATGTTCATGAGGTCACTGAAGGACTTTATCCTGCCTTGTTCAAAATCAATCCGATATTAATGCAAAAACATGTCCATAGAATTAGGGAAGATGCTCAAAGAATTTTCGATCATAGCCTGATCAGTCTTGACAACACCACAAAGGCTCAACTTTAACTGTAGTTCTAACATAATTTGAATGAATGCATCAATTTTTGGACAATCCAACAACCGGATGGAGTCCCATCTCTCTTGCAATTCAGAAAGGTGTGCATCATGCACATTGTTGAATCTTTCTTTCAACACGTCCCATAAATCTTTGAGATCATTCTTTTGCAAGTATTGTTTTTTCAATATTTGATGTATATGCTGCCTCAAAAATATGAGGGCTTGAGCTTTGCGGGCTGCAGATAGTGGAAGTACATTCCCACCAGAAGATGCAATGGGTGGATGAATGATATCCCTGAGGTCTTTACCGATGAGAGTATTCTCTACATCAGACACCCATCTATGATATTCTGCGCCTTTGGGATCAAGGATATAAAACTCAGACCTAGCCGGTTCTATTGAAGACATCTACAAAAGAGATAATAGATGTAATTAGTATCGATCAGAAGAAAACAACGATCACTAATATCAAGTTTATGGAACAAGAGCTGTGATAAATGATGTTTGGTCACAAAATCGATGCAAAACCGGTGGCTTCTTACCACACCTAAAAAAATTGTGACTTTCACAAATATTCAGAAAAGATCAACTTCCCTTTAGTTTTTTCAATGTGAAATCACAATTAACCGTGACTCCCCAAAGACCGTCACTAATATCAACTTTTTATAACATGTATTAATCCATAAGAACTAGGGCATAAAAAGTAAATCACGGTATTTAAAATTCAACCTAAATCTAGACCTAGATCTAGGGTGTTGCGTGATTAAGTTTTGCAACCTAATTCTAAATCGAAGATGAGAGAAAATTTACTTCGAAGGTGTTATACTCAATATGAAAACCATAATTTTTTTTTTTTTGAGAATTGCAAAAATCCTGCGACGAACGATGGTGGTGCCAGCGATGGTGGAGGTGATGTTAGGGTTTTTTCCTGTTTAGGATTTGGGTTGGCTATCAACTCAAGAGTTGCTGATAACGTGTTGAAGGGAAAAAGTAAATAGATACGCAATAGACTGAAAATGTATATATTTATTGATATATGACCTTTAAATATGCATTATAATATGTTACAATCAATATGATTATAAAATAAGGATTGAGAGAATATCTACTTCTATGTTAATTAGGACAAGATACACATCGGGATACTAGTAATATTATTTCCTTAAACACTCATAAATATTTAGATGGAGATCCTTTTCTTGTTAGACTAATTCGTTAATTACATTTCACATAAATGAGAATTAATATAGTTTGTTGGACAATTATTTTTTTTAATGGAAATTGACTTAATAATCAACTTGTGAAAGAACTGCAGATTAAGGAAGTTTCAGAAGCAAGACAAAAGTATGGTGTGAGTTATGTATACATATTACCTAATTTGATCAAGACATTAACTACATATGCAGGAGAGAGTGAGGCGTTTTTGCAGAAGGCGATTCGAGATCAAGGAAGAGGCCAAGTTCTAGACACCATATACGAAATTCAAGAGAGACATGATGGCATGAAAGCCATGGAAAGGAACCTACACGAGTCGCACCAAGTGTTTCTTGACATGGCAGTTTTAGTTCAAGCTCAGGGTGAGCACCTAAATGATATCCAGGGTCACGTCGACCAAGCTAGTTCCTTCATACAACATGGCAACCGAAAATTGCAGACACTACGCCAAAAAGTTCTTCAAACAACACCTAATAGACAACAGCCAGCAGTTTGTGCATTGTCTGAAAAATGCAGTCAACAAAAAAAAAATCATTATCTGAATGTGTCCAGATTTGCTAAGGAGACAATAAATTTTAATCAACTATAGATGGTCATATGTTCTAACAACACCTATTTTTTCTATTGTCTGTGTCTAAGAATTGAGACAACACCCATTATTTTTGATATTGTATGAAATCTTGTTATACAATGGTTTATAGTTGTTAAATGAATGTGTTTCAAACAATAGTTTTTTTTTTTCCATTGTCTCATTTCAGACAATAGTTTATTTTGTCTATTGTCTGAATTATAGTTAGGCAATACCATAATTTTAGTCAATTCTCTTGGCAGAAGGTTTCCCTCCGAACAATTATTTAGCCAAATTTTGGTTTCCCTCCCAACACTTAGCCAAATTTTGAACCTATTAAATCTCAAGCATGCGGCATGTGTGAGGTTGGCTTAACCTCTCTCTCTCTCTCTCTCTCTCTCTCTCTCTCTCTCTCTCTCTCTCTCTCTCTCTCTCTCTCTCTCTCTCTCTCTCTCTCTCTCTCTCTCTCTCTCTCTCTCTCTCTCTCTAAACTTCATTGCCTTCCTCTGAAACATAAACCCTAGATCTTCTATAAACTTCATCGTCTTTATTTCTCATTTGCTCTCAACCTTAGGGTTCTCATCGCTCGGCAGCTCCAAATGAAACTCTGATCAATTTGAGAGATGCAGAACCTCACGATGGCGAAGAAGATCCGGTTAAAGCTCCATCACCGACATTGATCTCAGATCTCACCGATTCTCTTATCTTCTCGTAAGCTGAATGCTCACAGTGAGGCCTCTAGTGACGTCTTAGTGAACTCGACCTTGTGCTCATACTTCGCTGGCAACATTCATGCAAGTCGAGCAGAATTTCTATCAGATCGAAGAGCGAGGTGAGGCCGAGTTAGAAGAAGAGGAGCTTCGCTGAAAATAATCAAGAGCCAGAGCCGACAAATCGCCGCATTGCAAATGTTGCTCGGTCGAGCTATGGCGCCGAGATTGAGGCCTCTGAGAAGAGAAGGTTCTCATATAACTAAGATAGGGATTCCGCTTCATTCACCATGGTAATCTCTCTCATTTTGCAGTAATTTGAATTTCATATGAATTTTCATTTTGATTCTACCAAAATGTTGACTCAATTGTTGATGAGGTTTAGGATAGATATAATCAATTGGTGTTGCTGAGGTTTAGAATAACTATAATAATTTCATGTTGTGGTTCGTATGATGTTTTCTTAAATTCTTTGATCGAGGCCCTTGTGATAACTGTAGGATTAGACAAGTCCATGTTTATGAGAGAAGCTCTACAACTTTCTTGGGGTTGCCTGGTGTTGTATCTGGCTTTTCATTCTTTATATATACTGCATATCTTCTGTTTGTAACCAGCTTCAAGCCATATATTTTGGCTATGGCAGTTTATATGCAAACTAATACTCTTGCATTGGAGCTAGTTTGATTATGGATACCGTCTTAATTTCCTGCATGCAGTTAAGTGATGTTAAACTTCTTCTTTGTATAATATTGTACAGGCAAATGGATTTACGGTTGTTAAAAGAGTAACAATAGCTGCAAGACATAGAGATGTTGGTATTGATGTTGCTTATCATAGTAGAACCACCATAGAGGTAAGCTTCAACTCAAACATGGGTTACCCAGTTCTGTAATTTGCTTCCTTTTCTTTCATCTCAGGTATGTGGATTGAAAGAACCAAGATCCAAATACCCAAGAGTTTGGAAAGCCAATAAGAAGTTGGTACTATTTCCAAATTGATAAAATTTGTTGAGTGTGTAAGTTTATGAATAAGTTTTGGGGACCTTTTGCGTAGTTGTGTAGTTAGTGTCGAAAGTTTGTGTCTAAGTTTAAATTTTAAATTTAAGTTTAAGATTTGGTTTAATTAGATAAGTGGCAGAGAGTGGTGAGTGACTTATGGTTATGTTCTATAAATTTGAGCTTGGATTGATCTTATATGAGCATGAAAATGTGCACAAAATAGTGACTCGGGTTTGACTTAATTGTATGGTCCTCTATTTTGCAGGTTTGACTTAATAGGGATCAGATTTGTACTATACGCATTCTCATTTCTTTAGCAGCTCAATGTGATTGGCCACTACAATAATTTGATGTGAAGAATGCTTTCTTGAATGAAGATTTGGAAGAAGAAGTGTACATGGTTATCCATCCGGTGTCAACATTAGGTCTTGTGACGTTAGAAATGGTTGTCGACTGAAGAAATATTTGTATGGTTTGTAGCAATCTCCAAGAGCATGGTTTGTGAGGTTCTTTAGAGCTATGAAGAAGTTTAGATATCGGCAGAGTAACTCTGATCATACCTTGTTCATCAAACGCTAGGATGGTAAGATTATTGTTCTGATTGTATATGTGGATGTATATAGTTGTTACAGGTGATGATCCAGTTGAAATGGAAGACTTGAAGAAGTATTTGTCCAAATAGTTTGAGATGAAGGGATTGGGTCCGTTGAAGTCTTTCTTGGGAATTGAAGTTGTAAGAACCCAGTTGAGAATCACCTTGTCACAACAAAAGTATATGCTTGACCTTCTTGCTAAAACAAGGATGCTGGATTGGGCATGAAATAAGACTAACAGGGCATCTACTTCTGGATATTTTATATTTATTGGTGAAAGTTTAGCAACTTGGCATAGTAAGAAGTAAAATGTGATTGCCCGCTCTAGCGCTAAAGATGAATACCGTGGAATGACAAATGCAGTGTGTGAACTATTATGGATCAGGAATGTATTGAAAGAGCTAGGTTTCAAGCGTTATAAGGCCATGGATTTGTACTATGACAATATAGCTATAGTTGAGATTGCTCATAATCCTATACAGTATGATAGGACCAAGCATGTGGAGGTTCATCGACATTTTATTAGGGATAACCTTGATAAGAAAGTTATACAGTTTCCCTTTGTAACTTCTGAAGAGCAACTAGCAGATGTACTCACTAAAGGATTGTCACACCATACATTTGCAAGTTGGATTGACAAGTTGGATATGATTTACATCTATGTACCAACTCGAGGGGGAGTGTTGGAATATTCCTATTGTATTAGAATTAACTCTTGTAGATATGACTGGAGTGTGTACATATCTTTTTCTTTTTAGGAAACTACTTGTAAAGCTATATTAACCCTAAATTTGGGATGAATGAAATCATTGAATTCTCCCTAAAAATACTTTTCTACTAATCTCAGATGTGATTACTTGAATGGATTCATGCATTGCTCTATTTCATCATTTCATCTTTTCAACTTTCCCCAACCCCGTTTTTACAATAATATTAGCCATGTTGAAAGTTGAAACCACACAAGCCCTTGAAGCTCTTGGCAACACAACCCTGTTCGATAAAATGCCTCATCAATAATCTTTCGTGATACCCCTAAATGGGATTTGTCACTATAATTTAACGCTGTATGAAACGACAAGGCTCTTCATTTGCATTGTTGTGTAAAATCAATATATTTAATACACTGCAACAACCATTTGTAGCCCTTTTCAGTTTCCCCTTTACCCTCGATCACACTTTTTGATGGGAAAAAGTCTACTTCAAGCAAGATTTGCTTTGGCTACACTGTAAGGCTTCTACCGTCAATTTGGTAAAGAGAAATGATATTAGGCCCTATTGGTGCCTAAGATGTAGAGATCCCAAAATGAATGTGGTGCGACATATTATAAATAAATTTCAAATATCAATATATCATATATTGAACATGATAATTACGTAATCACTAGCTTATTGATGATGTAAATCAAATCACAATAGACGATTCCAGAATATGAACCTCCGGAATCGTCACGTTCTTCACCGGAAGAGGCACTTTCGATGTCATTATAAGATAAATAGCTCCAACCCAAGCCAATCCATCAACCCAAGCCCACAAAGCTCCAAGGGCCATTAGAAGAACCCTAGCCCAAGCCCAAATTGAAAATTAATCAGGGCACCCGTAGGTGGATACCCGACGAAACTAACACCTTCGCCAGCCAATCAGACCTTGACAACCCTAGCCATAGGACCGCCTAAGGCATAATCCATAGTTGCCACTCTGCCCAGGAAGCCTATCAACGCGAAGGATACCATCATACCACCATTGCCTCATTTATCCCAGCCTGCATGGGATGGATCTCGACGACCACCACGGTCGTCATCATTCTTCCACATTCAACCAGCACAGAAACCGTCAACCATGTTCACCCTCTGCAACCCACCATGCTTCACAGAGGTATGTCAACGCCCACACCAAACCTCAAAGTCGAACGCCTGTTTCTCACCACGACTTTAGTCACCGTCAACTCCACTGATACCTTCGCGACATTACACGCCATTGCCTTCACCATTGAAGCGAACAATATAAATTGTTATTTTCTATAAAACAGTCGATTGTTCTTTTTTTTATTAATATGGACTATGATTATATATGGACAACAACATACTAGCCTCTGTATGGTTGTTGATCTAGCAATTTGGTTGCTGCACCGTACTTGTTGAGTAACCTTGCCTAGCATTATTAAATGTCATGTATGCAATTTTGTATAATATTATTTTGATGTTAACTTTATAGAGAAGTCTATATTCGGAACAATACTATTTGTTGTTGAATTTCTCATGTTTTATGAATTTTTTAGGCCGATTTATTAATGAAAAAGATTTTTTTTTCTCAAATTATATTTTGTCAAGAAATTTTTTTCTCACTAAAAATAGAGCTTTGGCGAGGAAAAAAAATAATTTTATCACTAATCAGTTTGAAAATTCATAGAAACTTTGCTTCAAATCAATATCGAGAAAATTCATATTTTCTCATAAAAAGTTGTATGCATGAGGAAAAATGTCATCGCAAAAGCCTCATATTTTCTCACTAATAACATCTATTTGGTCTTCAAAATTATCATGTTTTCAGTGAAGAAATTAAATATTAGTCTTAAAAAGTTATTTTTCACGAGGAAAATATATTCCTCGCAAAAAACTTAATAGGCTTCAGTGACGACCTAAAATTTTTCTCGTAAAAATAACATTTAGAGACCATAAAATCTTCGTTGAAAAACTTTTGGTCGCTAAAAGCACATTCTATAGTAGTGTCAAGAAGATGGTAAAACCTTTGACTTATGGTTGAATGGTTAGACCTTTTTAACTTTGTGGGATCACCCCTTTGAAATTTTGTGTCTTATAACACAAGTTGGTCCAATTGACTTAACCCATGCAAACTCCCTCACTACCCAAATCTGATTAAAACTCCCAAAACACCCAGTTTTCACTTTTGTAGTCACTTTTCGCCTTACGTCTCTCGTAAAATCTAAATATATATCGGGCACCACTAAATTCATTTACTCATCACTCCACCTCCACAATTTCACCAGCAAGTTCACCTACTCACTACCTCTCATCATCAAGACAAGGTTGCTTCAAGGCCAAGAGGAGAAGAAGAGCACATCCACCATCACATGGCCTCTTGACCCATCTGACCTCTATCTCTATTTGTTACTTCTTCTCTGTTGGATTGGAGATCCCACATTGAAATAGGGCAAGATGAAATACAACTTAAATAAATGTAGATTATTTCTAATTGTACCGAGACCTTTTATGGATAAAACCCTACACCTTAAGGTAGTTAAGTTAGAACAATATCGATACATGACGGACCCTATGTGCCTCACTTATCGCTATTCAACTTGATATCAGAGCGAGTTACTCTCCAACAACGTTCTAAGTATGATGGGCTCGAATTGAAATCTGGGCAATTGGTTTCAGTTGAATGAATGAATTGGACATTCGAAAAGATGTGTTGGCTCTTGAATGTACTTCCACGTGCTAACCTAGAGTTTGCATGTGGGAGGGCATGTTGGATTGGAGATCCCACATCAAAATAGAGCCAGGGCCTTTTGTGGATAAAACTCAATATCTTAAGGTGGTTAAGTTGGGATAATATCGGTATATGACTGACCCTACGTGCCACACTTGTCATTATTCAACTTGTTAGATTAGAGATCCCACATTGAAATACGCCAAGATGAAATACAACTTAAATGAATGTAGTGAAAGGACCCAACCCCGATTTAGCTCCCTAAACCGGAATCAAACCCTTTCGAAAACACGAACCAACAAAAACCGTAGAAATTTTGGCAGAGTTTCGTTACTAACGTGGAATTACCATTACCTGCACGCGGAAAATACACTTCATCCTATGCCACAAAAATCAAACTGTGGGCACCAATCCCATCCGGATTTCTCAATATATCAACAGTAAAGTAAAACAATAAATATAATAGTACTTTACTGAAATCCGGTGTAAAATCGTACAACGTAAACAACAGATTTCTCAGAGCGACCTCTAATGTATAAACATATAAGTATACCACAGTAGGTAGAACAATAAACCTACTGGAAGCAACAAGGTAGCTCGAGTACTATGCCTCCGACCACGACGTGCGACACCAGAGCCTGAACTGCAAACTGGGCACGGAAACCGAAAAGCCCAGGGGAAAGACATGAAACACGTTAGAGTGAGTGGACGAAAATAAATGTCTTTCACCAGTTAATATATATGTTTAAAATAACATATGCGAGTCCAGGTAAATAAAAACATCATAGTACACGAGGTAAAACTCACACTCCTCCAGTGTACTGAGCATGCAAGTAAAAATCCCACGGGGTTACTCGTGGACACACCTGTGCTAGTACAGTCCGAATCACGAGGTCCTTGGTCCCCGTGATTCTAAGCCAGAAATGGCCTCGGTTCCGGGGAAACGCCCCTCACCGGTCAGATCAGGATAACGACGTCCCTCCTGGCGGCCTACCATCGGGGATCAGCCGAGAGGCAAGTGTATCGATACAACAACGTAACTGAGACTGTACTCTGTGAAAACCAAATCATAAACAGTTCGATGCAAATGCATGAAACAGCATATAAGTGTATGTATATTCGTATACGTATATCCGTATAAGTATAATCGTATAATCGTAAAACACATGCTCATGTAATCCGAAATCTCATACGCATGCTCAAGTTCATAAAACATATATAAAGACTCGCAAACAATCCGTGAAAAGAAATGTCCACTCACAGACTAGCGTAACGCGATATGCGTTAACCCGTGATCCGGCGGAAAGTCTCTCGCCAAAACAACGATCACGAACCCCTGAATATTCACAATGTCCAATACTCAAAGTCATAACTCGACAATACAAATTAAATCACTAGAAACCACCGTTCTCGGAAACACGAAATCCGATTACGACAAACTGTCAAAAAACCGGAAATCACACCTCAATACCTCGCTGTAATTTCGGTCGCTCAAATCGAGAAACGAACCTCCCCACTACGATCGGAGCGCGATTTCGAGTGAAATGATATGCAACTTGTCGAAAATCCCAAAAAGTCAAAGTTGACCGCCGTTGACCACCGCCCACGGCGGCGCCGCCACCCGACCGGAAAAATTCACGGCGGAGCAACCCTTACTCCACTCAAAATCATCCACTGAGCAACTTTCATAACTGCAACATAGGCCAATTCAATCTCTAACTAGCTCAATTTCACGATAAACCGAATTGGTACCAAATTTTCCAATCCAAAATTCTCCATGTACACATCGAATTGAAACACCAAACTTACATGGTAGCTTGTAGGTGAGGAGAGCTACAAAACCCAGTCCAAATCATAGCTCGAATCAGCCCGAATCACCAAACCCGAATTCACCTAAAAATCCCCATTTTTGGCCGGATATACCTCTCACTCCGGCGAACCTCGCCGTAAAACAAGACCGGAAATGGGATCGGGAGACATAGCCGAGTCGATTGGGACAGACGCCAAGCTCGGAGGTGGCCAGATTAGGCTCGCCGCCGGCGAGGCCGAACCACCGTCGCGCCACCCTCCCACAGCTCGGTCAAACCGAGTTGACCGGGTCAAGATAATTAATGAAAGTGTTGACTTGCCTGTTAAGGAAACCTTCTATTTATATACATGCCAAATATGGAAACTTCCCCAATTAATTGCGACAAACTTCGAATATCCATAACTCTCGCGTCGTAACTCCGATTCCGATAATTCTCGCGGCCACAAGCTCGTCTCGACGTACTCTTCAATTATCACCCGAAGTCAAACATATCGACCAAACCGATAAAAAGTCAACCATTCAACCCAAACACATAAATAATTCGACTAAACAATCAACAATCGGAAATAATCATAACTTAATCTTCGTAACTTAGAATAATGTTCCGAAAGTTTCCACGAGCTCGAAATTAAATTCTGAACAACTTCCATGAAGAAGCCAAAACCAAATTCTCGACCGATAATTTAGTCGTTAAGTAACCCACCATTTAAATCCGAACTTCAAATATTCATAATTAATTCCTCGGTCGTCCAAACAATGATCCGGAACCGCCCACGAACTCGTAGTCACACGTAGAACGACTCTTGAGAAGAGACCCAGCTCCAATTCTCGGCCAATAATTTAGTCGTTATCAAACCTGGCGATTCCAACAACTGTCGGAACTCTGCGACTACGCAGTAACTCACGTACATAGCTGATCATACTGGTGATTCTGGTCCGGGTCGTCACATGTAGACTATTCTCAATTGTACTGAGGCCTTTTATGGATAAAACCCAACATCTTAAGGTGGTTAAGTTGGGATAATATCGGTACATGACGAACCCTTTGTACCACGCTTGTTGCTATGCAACTTGGTATCAGAGAGGGTACCTCTCCATTGCGTCCTAAATTCAATGGGTTCGAATTGAAATCTGGGCAGTTGGTTCTAGCTGAATGAATGAATTGGGTCTTCGAAAAGATGTGTTGGATCCTGAGTGTACTTCCACATGCTAACCTGAAGTTATGTTGCATGTGCGCGGGCGTGTTGGATTGGAGATCGCACATCGAAATAAGGCAATATGAATACAACTTAAATGAATGTGGATTATTCCTATTGTACCGAGGTCTTTTGTGGATAAAACTCAATACCTTAAAGGTGGTTAAGTTGGAACAATATCGGTATAATACGGACCCCACGTGCTACCCTTATCGTTATTCAACTTTCTCCTTATTTGTTCTCTTGCTAGTTTGATGATATTCCTTATATTTATGTTGGTGTTTACATTCATTATGAGTGAGCAGTTCATTTGTTGGGGCTAAAGTTGTAATTCTTAGCAAAACCCATGTTAATTTGATGGTTGAATTGTTTAGTTGATCCATATTCAAAGTCACTTACACTTGTGTGTTTGAATCTTAGATGCCGAAGATTAGAATTAGCTGCGTTAATTTGATTGTTTGGTTGGTCATCTCCTTAAGTAATTGTTAAAGGAGTAGCTAACTTTAATGATTCAAAGCATGAAAACATATTAAATGTTAAATGTGCATCGTTTTACACTTAATCATTATGTTGCATGAGGGAGGCTATCGCAACCTATAGCTCCAACTCTCATCCATTGCTAGAACCTTTATGTAGTTGCATTTTAGCTTACTTAGTCTAAATTAGTCATAATTAGAATCAACAAATTAATGAACCTGTCACTACACACCTTGTGCACATACTCACCTCAAGCTAAGATTTGCTTCTAAATCTTGATTTGTCATTGTACATTTACATAGTACTCTTCTAGCTTACATATAGGCCGGCTCACTTAGTTTTGGAAAGGATAGACAAATCTTTGCGTTTCAACATCCTTACTTAACTCAATTTAAAACTTAACCCTCTTATACTTGAGAGGTAGCTTTCTAGCTAACACGTTTCCCTTTAGAAATAGTTGGAATATGTGTTTTTACTGTTTCACAATTTGATCGGTCGAAGTAAATTTTGACCGGTCGTAATTTGTGCAAATTTCAGGCAGTAGCTTTTCCGACGAGTCCCTCAATCTATCAAAATTATTGTTTTGCAGCTTAACTTTATTTTTCTGAGAAAAAAATTACAAAAATTTTAATTTTCTTTTCTTTTCTTTCCATGTAGTACATGTTACGTTTTTGGTTAACAAGAAAAATATTTATGTGTTCATATTCGATGCCTTTATATTGTTTAGTTTAGTTTAGTTTTTGTTACTAATTTTCTTTTGGGAAGTGATAGGTACAATATTTAATTGAGTTATGGACGGTTGGAATGATACTAGGAAGTTTGAGCAATAAAATTACTATCATGGAGCAACTCCACGATGGGATTATTACAACGAACATCTCATGCCTTAAGCTTCTACATTAACTCTTGTGTCTTGTGTGAATCTCTACAACATTCACCATTTGAATGTGTTCAGAGATTTAAATTTTCAAAATTCATGCAAGAGTATGAGTTGAAGCAAGCATGCACCAAGAGAGCATGACATGCCAAGTATATCTTCAAGAAGATGAGCAACATGAGGCTCTTAGAAGTCTACTTCAAGAAAGTATAGTCAAGATGGATAAATTTAATGTGTTGATGAAAGCCTCTAATGTGTGAAGGGAGGAGGACATTGATCAACTCATCCTTCATTTTGTACAAGTGAATGGAAGCATCAAGAGCTTTGTACAATTGTGGAATGCAAGAGGCCTTAGTGTTGAAGAAGAAAGAGGATGATGAGACTCAAATTTTGTTTAAAAAGGAAGATGCCACAATAGAAGCTATGCATCATGAGGCACCAATGAGGTTAAGACTCTCCAAGAAGAAGAAATTTCTTCAATTTCTTGTCTTGAAAGAGAAGTTGAGCAACTGAGGACCTCTACCATGAGTACCATCTAAGGAGCATCACCAAGTGCTTCCCAAGGAGAAAGAGAGAAATTTAAACACTTTACTTTCTAAATTAATATATTGAGATCAAGGTACTTTTACCTTTCAATCCTCCATTTAGTTTTCAAATGCTTCTATGATTTTGTAAAGCATTGGAAAAGAAGTGTATCACTTATTTACAATATTCCATCTCACTTTCTCATGAATGTACCACCTACTCCTTCTTCAATCCTCAAGTCTACATCTACTTTGAAGGATGAGTCAAGATGGACACTTAGAACCATTGCCAAGAAGAGGAATATTAGAAGAATGCCACACTTTTGGTCATACGTTGGAGCATTGATGAATTTCTTTTACTCTTGCCTCTATGATGAGTCAAAAAGTTCTTTAGCTCCAAGTAGTCAGGTGGTCATGCTCAAGAAGTACTCTCCATAACAAGATTAAGAAAATATTATGGACCATTTTTATGCCCTTAAACTACAACCCAAAATTGCGGACTCCTTTGGAATGAATAATTAAAGAGTTAGAAGAGCAAGTTTAAGGTGGATGATGTGAAAACCCGACCCCAATTTAGCTGCCAAAATCAGGATTATGCCCTTAAAACCTACTAATCTATACATGATATGATCTTAACTGGATTCTATATTGAGAAATTCTTATTTTGAAAATAATGCAACTAAACTTCTAATTTAACAACCAAAACTATAACACTAAACCATAGGATCAGAGTTGATCCTACGGTGGAGTTCTACTATACCTCGATCCGCATGTGCGTCTGACCTCTGATAAGACTCTACAACTTGGGCATTTAAAACCAAAGGACTTAGGGGAAAGACATATAAAATAGAAAAATCTGTCAGAGTAAGTGGACGTAAAAATAAACGTTTGGAAGTAAATTGTAAAATAATATTTTATGCCTTTTTCCCAAAATATACGTGAAAAAAATAAGCGAGTCATGTAAAAGCATAATATCATATGGAGGCATGAATAACATGGTCATTGGATCAGGTGTTGTCGTGTCCCTCCCGGTGCGTACTCAGTGATCAGCCGAGAAGCCATAACATCGATGTTTATCGTGAATCATAACGTGCATGAAAAATCATGAAACATAACATGGTGCCAACAAACATGGTCATACTTGTATCATGTAGTGTCATGTATAAAAACGTATACATATATGTATTTATCATGTGTAAATATATACATGAGTGAAATCATGATGCATTAAACTTGACTTGCTAATTAACCGTAAAAGTTAAAGTCCACTCACCTGGATCGCCGAAGACGTTTATCAATCTACTAACTCAAAAATTAAACTCAACACTCCTAAGCCAAATCCAGAGGTTTAGATTGATTAATGATAACTTATTTAATTCGCGTAATTTAACTAAATGAGTAAACCCGATGCACTCGTATCTTAAATACTCACATAAATTTTTTCCATGATTAATTGGCACTATTACGCCACGTTGCGAAAATAATTACATTCAACAAAACTTGGCTCCCAAAGTCTATAAAGAGATGTGCCTCGACTCGACACACGTTGCACGATGGTGAAAATGTCGAGTCGGCTCGAATCCTGAAATTAGTCGAAATCATCACTAAACATGTCGAATCACACAATATCACGCATAATTCAATTCGAAATGAGTTTAGGAACTTCCCATGAAAATTCAGGTTTTCGGGGTCATCAGAGCTCCTTCGTCGATGGTGGCGCGTGGGCCCACACGCCACCGCCACCGGCGACTGGAATCCGACCGTCCCAGAATTCTCCGACCTGCATATCAAAATGTTCATCTCATCAACCACAAAAACTTTTCAGTTTAACACGAGGTCCAATTCATATCGGAAAACAAAGAAAACTCACCGTGAAAACCCTCGCCGGATTTCATGGTTCTCGGCCGACGATCTTCGGCCACGGCAAGGTGTGAGACCTGCCCCAATCGACTTGTGATCCAGTGGGGATCAAAACCCCCAGGGTCTCGTCGACCAACACCGGCTGGACCTCAGCCATCAACGGCGACAGTGCGTCGCTAGAAAACTCCTCTGATTCCACCCCCAAAATTCAATGCATGGTCGATTGGATGAGTGGAGAAGGTCAATGGAGTGATGGGCTTCAATTTTTGTGAAGGAAGACCGAGCAAAGCTTGCTGGCCGACGACGACATCGTACGGTATGATGGAGAAGAGAGGGAAAGTCGAGCACAAAATGGGAGGGAGGAGAGAGAAAGGAAAAAGGGAGAAATGAAAAATAGGAAGAACGGAAAGAAAATACCCCCTTTTATAGTTTTTTCCGGAATATTTCAAAAATTCGTAGAAGTTAGCTTGAGTTTCGGAAAAATTCAAATAAAATATGTACAAGCTCGCAATAATATTTTCTACAACTTCGGTAAAGGAAACAAGTACAAAATCAGATTTTATAAAAAGTCGATATTTAAATCGCGATTAATCTCAAAAAATGTGTCACGAGCTGCCACGTTCTATAATTAGCGTGATAACGATGATTAACGCCTAAATTTGGGTTCGAGTCATTACAGATGGAGCATTGAGGTTGTGGCGATTATGGAGTATGGTAGAAATCTTTGGAGACACGTCATGGCATTTACATTGGACTGAAATGCCTAACTTGTTCTGGTAGGTTTACTTTCTCATGCTTATGGATGCTTGGAGTTTGTCTACAAAGAGTTTGCAATTTCTTTTCCCTTACTCTCTTTTATTTCCTAACATGTGGATATTCTTGATAATATGAGAATGATTACAATGTTGTGTTATAATTGTGATAAGTATGCATGTGTCCATTGTGTTTGATAGAACTCTAATAGTTTCAATCATTCTTAGAGACAATATATATGACTTCTTAAGTGTGAATGTATATAAGTTGCTATGTTTAATAATGTATGTGTTAGAAGAATAAAAGTGATGCGACTATGATTATGTGATATCTTGTGCATGCACTTACCTTCTCTTGCATTATCTTCCTTAGTTGTGTTTCATCTTGTATGTGTCTTTGTTGTTGTTGTTGTTCGTAGTGTTAGTTGTGTTACTTATCATATAGTTCTCCTCTCATGTTTGAAATTTTCATTGTTAAGACTTTCATAGCAAAACCAAAGAGAGAAGAAAAATTATACAATGAAAAAAATATATATATGAAACCAAATACTATAAATTATAACCCATAATCACGTGTTATGCAATGGTGAGTAAATAGGGGAAGATTCAATACACACTCAATATCAAGTTTCAACTTTGTTCATTTAAATAGTAAACTAGTACTGTAAAAAAAATAGTAAACTAGTAAAGAAGTTTCAAATACACTTGATTACAATATCCATAAATAAAAAAATAAATTACTCAAACACGGTAACTTCCTTTGCATTTGTAACTGCATGCCTCAACTGCATTTGTAGCAAGAAATTACTCAAACAGCAGCAACCTTTTCTGCACAAGAAATTACTCAAACAAGAGCAGCCTCCTCTCCATTTGCAGCAATAGTTTTCTCCATGTTCTTATTGTGAACCGCCTCGTAGTGCTCTTGTCAAGAGATCATGGTGGCTATCGTATATTTCAAGAGAAAATATCTTGGTTGGTTATTAAAATTTGGTCATGAAATTTGGTCACTAGCTCTAAGAACACCATAATAAAGTACAACATAAAATAAAAAAGTTGACATGATGAGCAAATCTTAGCTTTTGTTTTTGTCTGCCTATGTCTAGCTCTTTCTTGGAGGGATCATGGTGGCTCTCGCATATTTCACAATAAAATATCTTGATTGGTTGTTGAAGTTTTGTCTCCAAATTTAGTCACTAACTCTAAGACACAAAAATAAAAGACATTTAAAAAAAATGAAATGATGAACAAACCTTGGTTTGGTTTTTCTTCTGCCCATGTCGAGCTCTTTCTCTCATATTCTCTTTGTTAATCACATATTCATTTTCTTTCAACATAACGCGATTATGGTACTAAGAAACACGATTGTAATAGAATTTAGTGGAACAGTATATGAAAAATAGAACATGTATAAGTTTAACGTTCAACCGAAAAAGCAAGCTCATCTTATATTCTCAATTAACTTGAGCATGAGATGTCTCATAATATATTTGATGGAAATGCAACTCCACCGAAATCTAGAGAGAAAATTTAACCCTGCATCTTTAAAAATAGCTCTCAGATGAGAAGCTAAAACAAAAAATATATTTGCAGCATTGCCATCAACTCTCCCTGCAATATCATTCACCCATATCATGGCATATATTTTCAGAGTTAGAGTACTAGGGAATAGATAAAGATTGCTTACAGAACTAGATTCATTGGTGCTTATTCTATAATATAGATTGCTTGTTATAGACAAAAAAAAGTAATTAAAAATATATGTGAAAACAGAAGAAAATTCTTTGATCATATATAAGTTTATATAGGAAGTTTAGCTAGAAAAAAGAAAAGATGCAAGTTTATATAATAACGTCTCATGATGCCAACTTTTGTGGTTTATCACATTATTTCTCTTCCAATGCATTAACTAGTATCTACTTTTGAACTTTAAAATTTCATTCTCATGTCAACTAAAATGTAGTACTGCTTCTAAGTTATTAATACATCTAAAAAAATACATGCCTAAATAGCATGCTTGCTCCAACCAAGTCTAGGATGGTGATGCTACCCATGGGGTCAAGCAAATACAAACAATTACCATGTACTCTCTTTCAGTCGGCTCTTGCAATGAAATTTTGAGATCCACAGTAGTGAACAAAGTCCAAAGTCCAGTCTTTGGTGAAGAGAACATCATTTCAATGATTAGTCCATCGTAATGATATGTGCAATATTTTGTTCTTACTTTTGTTTTCTATCATTACCACCATTATATTCGCCTAGAGAAATCTGGAAAGAAATTGTGAAGTTTATTGCAATCTTGAATTGTGGTTATCAATCAGTATTTGAATTACTAGTATAAGCTAAAACAAGAAATTTATAGATATAATTGTACATGTAAATATATATATACACACACACACACAAAATAGACAACTTAATTCGATCATGAAATCACTCATACTTAATACTACCATTTGATGATCATGCTTACAAAAAATCAACTTATGCCAATTGGACGATATGAGGAAGTACATGATGAGCCCAACAACATTCCTCAAAGGACCATAGGCAGATTCCAGCGTGGCCGGAATCGGCCCCGAAAGCTCACGGCCTGAATATGGATTCCGACTCCGATATCCGCCGTTGAGCCACGGAGGAGTTTGAGACACATACCAATAGACTTGTGAGGATGGGGGGAGTAAAACCCCTCACACCTCGACGACAACCAGCACCAGCAACCGCCGATTACGGCGGAAGCCAAGAACGAGTTTGACGGAATCGATTCAATTCGGTACAACGCCACCTGCAACCAAAATTTACAAACAATATGTCATAGAGAATAACAAGGGGTGGGTTCCTTTACATTCCTATAACACAATCAAAGGTAATAGGAAAACACACTAGCGACGACGGCGATAACTGAACCGAAAAACCCTAAAAGCACTTACCATCGATTCTCACTCTATAGGCCAAAATCGCCCAAATTGAGTTCACAATCAGGAAGGAAATAACAAGACGAATCAAACCTGACCAAAACGGTGGTCGGAGATGGCCAGACGACGCTGTGCCGCTGGACCACTGCCTAACCCCCCGAAAACCTGATTTCTTTTTCCTCGGGAGAGAATTGACCCAAAGTCAACTCCAACCCAATCTAATCTCCTTCCATAAAGGGAAACCCCTGTAATACCTTTCCATTTATGGTAAAACAGTAAATTCATTTACGACAAACTTCCATCGAACATAACTTCCTCGTCGTAACTCCGTTTTCGACGATTCTCACATCTACGAATTCGTATCAACAAATACTACGATTTCTACCCAAAGTCAACCGACTTTGACAATTTAATAAAAAGTCAACCCTTGACCTCAAACTATTTACAGACAATAAAAATCTTTTACCGCAACATCAAATCAAACTCGAATTATTCGTAACTAATAAAAATTATATAAAAAGATCGAGATATCACAATCTACACTTGTTAAAATAATTTCGCCCTCGAAATTACAAAAATAAAATTACATAATATTTCTGCAAAAAATTGGGCAAAATCTCCTCTAAAATTAGGAAACCCAAAAACCTACAAATATTCACTCACAATTCTAAATTCACAATGAAATTTCCAACCTATATCGCAAGCCACCAACGCTCATCCGAATTTCTCCAGTAACACATCAATATCTCAAAACTATATACGAGATTCTCAAGTATAATCAAATTCAATAAATCTCATCGAAATAAATCTCAAATGCTGAGAAAATAAATCATATGGAATCATCCGTAAACAATAATAAACAGTATAATCAATTGAGTTACTCGTATGCATATTTGTATCTGATTTGAACTGAGCCTTCAGGATAATGGCTATAAGAGCTACAATGAAACAATGTAAGATGATATTTATCTGAGATGGATGCTTATCTGAAGCATCATACACTGAGACCGAACTGAAACTGAAATAATACTGCGCTCCCAATAACATATATAATAAAACACTAAGCGAGTCGAAAGGTCTAAAAAGATATAAGAGATACATCGAGGAGGAACGCCTAACCCTTCTCGAGTATCGTGCACAAGTGAAGGCAGTGATTAAGGTTTTCTGACCTCTAGCCACCTTAAGTCGTCTGGTGATTCCTGACATAAAGACGACGTGAATGCCAGTGGGTAAGTGCTGCTACTTCCCTGTAGCCACTTGGGGATCAGCCGAGTAACCAATGCATCTTCCAGTGATTCCTGACACAAAGACGACGTGAAAGCCTGGGGGTAAGTGCTGCTACTTCCCTGGAGCCACTCAGGGATCATCCGAGTAACCAATACATCGTTCGATGATTCCTGACACAAAGACAACGTGAATGCCAGGGGGTAAGTGATCCTACTTCCCTCGAGCCACTCGGGGATCAGTCGAGTAACCAATGCATCACTCAGAGATTTGTGACACAAAGACGACATGAATGCCAGGGGTAAGTGCTGCTACTTCCCTGGAGTCACTTGGGGATCACCCAAGTAACCAATCCAATAAATCCTCCGGTCAGGTTGATGGCCCTCCCGGAACGTCTCGGGGATCAGCCGAGAAGGATTGCATCGATGTAATAATTGAAATCGTAACAATTTCAGTTTAGTAATTTTTGATGAATCCCATTAGATTCTAATCCAAGTCAAACTGATCATCAATCATTTTGCATCGATATGCAAATAGTCAGTTCGTATATTGTACATATTGTACAAATAATCACAAGTACAATAATATAATGTACTTTTCATTTTCATTGATTGTTGTAATATCATGTTTCCATTTCGTTTGGCAACTCATGTTGTCGTTTCGTTACAACTCTGTAACTGTCTCGATTTTGGTGTTTCAATATCATTCGTTGAAACACAATATACATAATCAATATAGTTTTCAAAAATATAAATCGATAAATTGATATCAAATAAAATATATCGATAACATATCGATAAACGAATATCAATAAAATATATCGATAATTGAACTGTATATCCACAACAAGAAGTACAAAACCACGTACCTCAGGTCCCGCATCGACAAAAGTGTAACCACTTTTCATCCAAGACCACCATTCAACGACTTTGTGACGATCACAATAATGCAATTACATAATTCTAAACTCATATTTCACCACTAAAATAAGATACAACGAAAGCAAAGTCCGAGAGTTGAACCGCGCTCTGATACCATTTGTGACGACACGACCCTTGTCGAAAATCATCAAAATGAATAAAATAATAAAATAATTAGATAAATCAAGGAAGTGCTCAATACGAAAAATAAATTCGACAAAATCAGTCAAATAACATACACGATAACTTGTTACGACGAAGCAGTCATAACGATACACAAGAAAACTAATTTCTTCGTCGCCCACACCGACACTGGTGGCAACCTCATACCACCTCCCACCCACTAGGACGATGAAGCCTAAACGGTAGAATAACCTCACAACTATGTTCGTATCGTCGATACGAACCAAACAACATATAACTCAACCCATATCAGAAATAACTTTATCGGACAAATTTTTCGGGGACGCGCCGCCCACACGCCACCACCGGTGGCCACCGGCGACGGCGTCGAATGAACCTCCATGGAAAGCTTGTGATGATCCGAACAACATTCCTCAAAGGACCATAGGCAGATTTCGGCGCGTTTGGCCGAAATCGGCCCCGAAAGCTCACAGTCGGAATATGGATTCTGGCTATGATCTCTGCCATTAAGCCACGAAGAAGCTCGAGACATATACCAATAAACTCGTGAGGATGGGGGGAGTAAAACCCCTCATACCTTGACGGCAACCAACACCAGAAACCGCCGATCACGGCGAAAGCCGAGAACGAGTTCGACGAAATTGCTTCAATTCTGTCCAACGCCACCTACAACCAAAATTTACCAACAATAGCTCATAGATAATAACAAGGGGTTCCTTTACATGCCTATAACACAATCAAAGGTAATCGGAAAACACACCGGCGACGACGGTGATAACTTAACCAAAAAACCCTAAATTCACTTACCATCGATTCTCAATCCACAGGCTGAAATTGCCCAAATTGAACTCACAATCAGGAAGGAAATAAAAAGATGAATCAAACCTCACCAATATGGTGGTCGGAGATGGTCGGACAGCGCCGTGCCGCCCAACCATCGCCTAACCCCCCGAAAACCTGATTTCTCTCTCCTCGAGATAGAATTGACCCAAAGTCAACTCCAACCCAGCCTAATCTCCTTCCATAAAGGGAAACCCTTTTAATACCTTTACATTTATGGTAAAATAGTAAATTCATTTACGACAAACTTCCATCGAACATAACTTCCTCGTCGTAACTTCGTTTTCGACGATTCTCATGTCTACGAATTCATATCTACAAATACTACGATTTCTATCCAAAGTCAACCGACTTCGACAATTTAATAAAAAGTCAACATTTGACCTCAAACTATTTACCGACGATAAAAATCTTTTACCGCATCATCAAATCAAACTCGATTTATTCGTATCTAATAAAAATTATATAAAAAATCAGGATATCACACAGTGATAAACAAAAGGATGATTGGTTTCAATCTTCGAAAAACTTTATATATCTTGTGAAAATCAAAACTTTGCTCCATTTTTTCAAAGCGAAGTTTCGCTTTGGATAGGGAATATATATATATATATATATATATATATTAGTCCTTATCTATAGCGGAGCTCCACTTTGAAAAAATGGAGCGAAGTTTCGATTTTCACAAGATTTATAAAGTTCTTCGATGATTAAAACCAATCATCATTTAGATACTATTAGACGATCATCTTTACAAAAAAATCAACCCAATCGGATATGATTTGACAATTTGATCATCACATTCAACTTTTATGCTATATCAGATGAACTGTATTCATCAAAAGTTACATGCAATAATCAAATGACCAAATCATCACCGATTGGGATGGTTTTCTGCAAGCGTAATCTCCCTGTGATAAACTAAAGGATGATTGGTTTCAATTTTCGAAAAACTTTATAAATCTTGTGAAAATTGAAACTTCACTCCATTTTTTCAAAGCGAAGCTTCGCTCTAAGTAGGTAATGTGTGTGTGTACACACACACACTCACACACACAAATATTGAAGATTCCTTACATAGACCTTAAATTTTCAACAATTAAACATAGCCGCCATTCAACAATCTAAAACTTTGTCATGATCTTTGGCATAAACTGTCACAGTTTGAACATTTATATTGCTAGAAACTCCTATAATATTCAAAATTTTGACAACTTCCTATAATATCCAGCCAAACCCAAAAAACCTTTCAAACCCTTTAAAGTTTTTAGCTTTTCCCACTCCTTTATCCACTGGATTTTGACAGGATCTACAGCCACTACTCTGGATGAGATCACATTTCCTAAATATTCTACACTTTCTACTCCAAAGGCACACTTAGTCATTTTCACTTTGAAATTATTTTGTTGTAGTCTCTGAAGAACCAGCTTTACATGCTCTTTATGCTGCTCCATAGACTTTTTATAGACCAAGATATCATCAAAGAAAATCAGCACATGTTTTTAAGCATATCGATCTCTAAATTTCTCATTCATGAGACACTGTAAAGTAGAAGGGGCATTAGTTAGCTCAAATGCATCACTAAGCTTGCCAAGTGTATCATTACATTATTTTAGTTTTTTGTAAACTACGGACAAGAAAATTTGCAACAAATTTGTATAAGAGGTAATGTACGTATAGCTAGATTTAATAACTACATTTAGCTCCCCTTTTGAGAAGCAAACACAACTAGTTGTTGCTCTCATGGCTATTGACAACTCTATACGGCTGTGACTAATCCAGAATTTCAAGCTTATGATAACAACGATGATCTACTTCCTCCGACACGGAACGGAGATAACTATAGGGAAGAAATTTTCAAATAGCAAAATTTGTCCTCACACCGAAAAATAGATGTTGTACATGAGAACATTGATCATCTAATTTTTGTGGCCCGTTGAGATTTCTATTTCTTTCATTGGTCTGAATAGGACTTCAGTCTCAAGTTGTTCTAATAATGTGATAAATTTTGTAATAATTTATAAAGTTCTCTTTGATTTTCGTATATGGATGTGCACTACAAGCACTACCAGAAAAACACATTTAGGCGATGAAGCATTTTCGTCATCTAAGTGATTTTTTTCGTCGCCTAACAATCGTATCCTAAGTACTTAGACGACGAAAATTTTATTTTTTGTCATCTAAGTAGTCACTTAAATGACAAAATAAACTTCGTCGTCTAGGTTTTTGGATGACGAAAAAATTAATGAAAAAATGACAAAAAATTTCATCGTTTTAGTGAGAATTCAGACGACGAAACTTACAATTCGTCGCGTAAGTGTTACCACTTAAACGATGAAATTTTAGGATTTTCGTCGTCTAAGTGTCGAATTTTAAAAAATAAAAAAATAAATAATCCACTTAGACGATCGCGACGAAGTTTTTTCGTTGTCTAAGTGATAAATTTTAATTGAAAATAAATAAATAAACAACTTAGACAACGAAACTATTGATTTCGTCGTCTAAGTGGTTTTTTTTTTAAAAAATAATGAAATCGTAATTGAATGTTAATTATTAATTAATACAAAAATTATAATTAGGAGATAATTTAATGATGGTGGTGGTGGTGGTGTCGTGGTGGTGGAGGTAGTGGTGGTGACGAGGTGGTGGTGGTGGTCTGAGAGAGAGAGAGAGAGAGAGAGAGAGAGAGAGAGAGAGAGAGAGAGAGAGAGAGAGAGAGAGAGAGAGGATGGAATTTTTTTTATAGGCGACGAAACTAACAGGTTTCGTCGCCCAAGTGACTTAAATTTTTGGTAAAAAAAAATTTGGCAAAAAGATTACTGCCAAAAATTTGAACTTAGGCAACGAAACCAACAAGTTTCGTTGCCTTAAGTGATTTTGAATTTTTGGTAAAAAAATTTGGCGAAAAAAAAACTACCAACTAGTTTCGTCACCTTAATTATTTTTAAAAAAGATTAAAAAAATTAAATTTCACTTAGGCAACAAAACTATTTATTTTCGTCGCCCAAGCAAATTTTTTTTTATTCTAGTTACAAAAATTAAATTAAATTAACTTAGGCAACGAAACTATTAAGTTTCGTCGTCGAAGTAAAAAAAATTTAAAAAAAAATTAAATTCACTAAGGCGACGAAACTATTAGTTTCGTCTTCTAAGTGAATTATTTTTTCAAAGTATATGCAAATTAATTTCGGGTAGTTGTTTAAAAATCATCAAAAATCAACTGTCAGATGTAACAATTATATTTATACAATATTGTAGAAAAAATTATACCTAATTCGGATTAGTTTAGGATTCGAACGAATGAATTTAGTGATTATCGAAAAATAGTTAAAAGACGAAAAAATATCGTAAAAAATAATTTGTAAACTTGTTTATGAAGTTACGGGTGTTTGTCTTGTCGTAAAAACTTAATTTATCAACTAAATATAAATTAATTAAAATTTGACATAAAAAATTTATGTAAGACTAAAAACTTGTTATATATCTACTAATGTTGTATAACTGAAGTGTTCGTATGTCTATATTCACTCGACATCAACATTAACGAAATTGAATTTGGACAAAACAACCTTTGAATATATTCATCATAACATAATATGATGTGGATGAATTTTCATTCAAAACGAAGTTCGTTAAGGGTTTGATCGGCGTAGTCAACCATAAAATTGAAATTTCAACGAAACGGAAACGTTGATATACGAATCTTCGTAACTCCGATTTTTGAACCGTCGACACTCACAGTCCAAGAATTGTTTACTCTAAGCCTTCGATGAAAAAAATATGTATTTTAAGATGGTATACATGGTCATGCTCTTAGAGGTCAGATTGTGAAACTCTACTTAGACGACAAAAGTGGTTGAATTTCGTCGTCGTCTAAGTACTACTTAGATGATGAAAAATGGGTTTCGTCACCTAAGATTTAGGGTATGTTCTTAGACGACGAAATGAAAATATGGGTTTAGGGGAAAGGGTTTAAGGCTTAGGGTTTAGGGTTAGGGTTTAGGTTTAGGATATGTTCTTAGACAACAAATATTCGTCGTCTCAGTGCAAATTTAGACGATGAATTCTGTTTTTGTCATCTAAGTGTGTCTTCTAAGACAACGAAGACATTTTCGTTATCTAAGATATTGTACTTAGATGACGAAATTTATTTTCGTCGTCTAAGTCAAATCATAGAGGACGAAAATAAATGTTTCGTCAACTAAAACATTTCTTAGGCAACAAAAATAAATTTTGTCTTCTAAAGTCAGACTAGATGACAAAATTGTCACTTGGCTGACGAGATATTTTTTCGTCGTCTAAGTGTGATTTTCTAGTAGTGAAGTAAAACACAACTAGGAGAATCTCGAATGGTTTTATTATTGGTGTAATTTATATTAAAATAAAACGTACTTTGATCTTTAGGAAACCAAATGCCACAAACAAATTAAAAGCACTTCTTCCATACTTGGAAGTGCTTTTCATTATTATGCCAAGCACCAAACCGTTTTCTATTGAAATAGCCAATTTTAGAAGTGCTACGAGAGGAAGCGCTATTAGTCAAAATCAATTTTATAAATCTATCCCAAACAGCCACTATGGGCATGTTTGGTATGGATTTTGAAAGCACTTATTAACTTCAAAAAGTACTTTTATTAATTTCAGAGTGTTTGGTCAAAGTTAAAAACACTTTGAAAAAGTTTAGGGAATCACTTATTTGTCTTAAAAGTAGTTTTGTAAAAAGCACATAGGAGGTGCTTCCCTCTTAGAAGTGTTTACTCCTGAAAGCGCTAATAGTGAAAATCACTTTGAGAATCAATCGCAACCAGACACTATATTGTTTTGTTGCAAGGAAAATTTAAAATTTGCACCCCAGGTTTTTCCATTCTTAGACTTTTTCGAATTTGACACGTGTCACAACATAGTTTGTTGATTTTTCAATTGTTTTCAACATTGAATGAGTTTATGGTAAACTAAGCCTATGCTCTCTCTCTCTCTCTCTCTCTCTCTCTCTCTCTCTCTCTCTCTCTCTCTCTCTCTCTCTCTCTCTCTCTCAGAGTGCGGAGGAGTTCGTCGCATTTGGCGGAGGTGAGGGTTACCGGAAATGGCGGGGTGTAGTGGAGACGAGTTTGAGTGTGGGCAAAAAGAGGAGGATCACTTTTATAGTGAGCTTATCATAAGCTCAATCAACCTTGAAAATAGTTGACAACATTTACAATTTAGATAATGATACTTGTCATTATGAAAAATTAGGCCATGAGGTGTTTAGCCTTATAGTGCATAGCAGCCTGATCTTGTTGTAATCTCACAGAGTTGTAGACTGGACGTGATAGTCTCACATCATTAAAAAGTGAATGGATGCCTCTGAGAAGAAGAATGCTGAGCTCAATTGTGCTAGTTTGTGACTCAAGTCAGTCAAGTGAGAGCATGAAAGGTGGGTTTGGAGGTTGAATCTAGTTTGGACGCCCCAAGGCTTTGCGGGTTCTCTGAGGAAAATAAGTCTGATTTAGTGAGCTCCAGAGTTGCACCTGGAGAACTATATTCCAAGCGAACATAATCCAAAATTGCTTCATTTCTTTTAAATAATAACTTCATTCCATTCTAGAAACTGGATGACTACCATTCAGGGAGTCTTGTTCTCTTAAGGGACACATTTTAAAGGATAGAAAAAGATGAGTTCATCCAATGATTGTGATTGAAAGTAATTAATACGACTCCACCATAATTTTTATGTGTTTGAATCACAACTGTTAAATGTGTTCATCCATTTTTATACCTTAGAATGTGTTCTTAGGAGATCAAACTTGAGGGAGATCAAACTTGACCATTCAGGTCACGAATATTATTACACAAACCTGGGATTAGCATTTGAACGAGAATAGGAAAAGAAAAACAATAGAACAGGTATATTTTGTACAAGCCGTTCCGAGTCTTGGAACCTGCATACAGATTTCCACTCCCCTGGTAGCCGGAAATATTTCTTCTTTGATGGAGTAATAGTACATTTTCTATAAAACAAAACCTAAGTCTTACATGGATCGAGTATAATGTCCTGTTATTTAACAGGATTGTACAAAGAATAACGAATTAAATGTTAGCGGGTTCAATAGACTCCCTACCATTTTTGTTCACCTCAGGTTTTTCTCTCAAAAAATTCATTCAGCATGACTCAATGGCCTCAGGTCTGAACCTGATATACTTCCCCGGGTTTTTCCCCGTCTCAATCATAGGCCTGCCGGAGAATATTAATCAGATTCATGCAAGGAATAAAGAGTAAAATTCTTTGCTTTTATGTATGTTAACAAATTCTGAAATGTAAGAAACATACCCAAAACGTTTTACAAATGATCTGTATGCGGGCAAGACAACTTCAGCAACAGCCAGCCTCAAAGACTCTCGTAACTCACTGTCAGGAATTGTCCTCCGCGATTGCCTTTGATGAAGCTCCTCAAATTGGATGTTAAAGGTCTTGAACCGCACTTTTACCGTTGCTCTTGAAAGTCCACTATCACTTGGAGTACCACCTGCTGAAGTTGCGCCTTGAACAGTAAGACACTGCAGAATCTATACAGAGAAAAAAACAATTGCATCAGAGCAACTGAGATTGATTTCAACCAAGTACTAACCTTCCAAGAAGCAGGCTATGTACAATGGTTTTAGATAGAGATCATTTGTGTGATTAAGCATGTTTACTCTTGCCTAAAATAAAGAGAAGAAAATGATTCAATTTACAGGACTTTACAAAAGTAAAGGAGAGAGAACAAAAAGTTCTGATACAAGACAACATATACCTTTGCCCAAGAAACCCTCTTATACTGATTGGCATGCTGCTGAACAATCCGTAGGTGTATCTGCACCCAGTCGTCTCCCAACAAGTCCTTTGCTTCTAACCCGTTATATAAATATTTAAAACCGCATACTAGCATGCACTAAAAAATCGTTATATTTTGCAAAGCAAGATAAATAAGAAACAAATATAACATATAGTGAATGTTTCTTATTTATCTTGTGAATCGCCATGTTTCTTATGATTGAATATTTTGCAATAATATAGTCAATACAAGCTTCAGTTCATATCAACATAATACAACCCTCATAAATAGACAATTAGGCGTACAAATTCATCCCGAGCACTTGAAAACTATAAATACTATAAAGTTCCTCAAACAGGGGACGAGGTGGCAAGAAGAAAACACTACTTACTCAAACAAAAACTTCACATAGTTTATCACATACCTCGTTAATGGATGCACAATTCCATCAAGAACTGTGGTTTTTGGGGCATCTTGCTCAACGGCTTCTTCAGAATCACCAAAGGTTTCATGGGCTGTCTGAGCTAGGCGCTTTGTCAAATTCAGTGCAGCGTCCCGCATTTCTTGGACGATTTACTTCCAAAAAGAAGTTCAATCTGAAATATTAATTCTATGAATTTTCTTATTAAACCATCAATCAGTATCTTTTCTCTACAGGTATCAAACCAATTTGAACAACCCCTAAAAATAAACACTAGGCTACTACGACACCATGGATCCTTAGTGCCAAACCCATAACCTGTTATCAGTTGCCTTGCATGGTAAATCTCCGCACGTGTTCTGTATTGTTCTTGTTACACTTACTCCATCGTACTAGATTTCTAGAAATGGCGTTCAATTAACTCCAGTCACTCGTCTACTTATCTGAATTCCAACAAATTCCCTCACATGAAATTAAGGGCAGGAAGTAAACTATTATCTCCACATCTATAACTCAATAAGCTATCTCCCAGGATATCGAAGCAACCCATTTAACTAAAACTTTTAAACAAGATGCCTACATCTTGCGCGGTCTAGTGCTTAAAAAACACCAAAGCAATGCATACCTCTGACTGAAGCTCTCGCATTATCTCATACATGTCTAACAGAACAAACCATTTTTCAGGCGACCTCTTGCTTCTTGCAATAGCTTCCCCCAAACTGAGGAGCACTGAAACACTGTTTGCAGTAACTTCCGCAAAGCTTGGCTCCCTGAGCGACTCAGAACCTTCAAATATTTGATCACAGATTTTCTTTTCCCAAGAAAACAGTAGTTTCACCTGTTCAAAACAGTAGCACCATCAACGAATGCGACAAAAACAATTACAAACAATAAATGGATAACAAGTGAACTAAATGTTACATAAGTACTTACAGCAATCCGCATATAATGTATCCAATTCCCAATTTTAGCCTCTAAAACCTCCCACTGCATCTTCTGGACATCATCTTTACTGAGCCTTTCCACACCTAGCTTCCTCAGACTGTTCCAAAGCTGAAGCGTGAGTGTCCCTAAAAGATATTGAGCACTATTGTCAGCACAAAATATATGAAATCAAAGTTCATATTGCTATGCGACAGACTTAAACCCAAATACAAGAGAAAAAATGATCACCTGTAGATCTTGAATAGCTGTTGTTGATGGCCAGCTAGAGCCATTTGTTGGGCTAAATCCTGGAGCAATGGTAGAACCCTTGGGGGTATAAGAGTTGGTGGTGTGTAAATGACAGGTTGTAAGCTTCTGTTTTGGTGCTCGGACTTTCCATCACCTTTCTGTGCAGCTTGATCTGATGATGGCCGTAGAGAGTAAGGAAGACAATCAAATAGACGATCAGGCTCCTCTAGTGGGAGCAGCCCTTGGGCTTTTGTCATCTTCTTTTGACTCTGGTGGTCGTTTCTGGTCATGTTGCTCTCCTAGGTCGTCCTCGAACTCCTCCAAGTCATCATCGAGCACTTCTTCTGGGTGAGGTAAATTTTCAGGTATTCCCGCAAATTTCTGATGATGCCTCCGAATTTTCAACCCCCCCCCCCCCCCCCAGCTTTCTACAGAAATCCTGGTTCTGTTTCTAGTATCATAGTGCTTTTCCACTAATCCCTAAATAGTATTATGAATTTCCTTCATAGCTTTCTGCATCTTTCCAAACATTCTCAAAAAGCTCCAAGTTTTGTTGTTGCAGTATGGCCTGGTTTTCCTGGAGTTGATGCAGTTGCTGAATTAGATCCTCCTTGTCCAGGTCATGGTTGAGGTTTCTAACAACATCCGATATCCCGCTATGAAAGCCCCAACATGCGGAGCTCGAGGGTGTCCCTGTAGGAAGTGTCCCTAAGGTCGGGTTTGTTACATTGGTAGCGCCTCCTATGCTATTCTAGTTGTTAGGTTGATTTTGTAGAGTCTTCATTCACATGAGTTAGCCTTGAATTCAACTCTCAGTGAAAGCACCAATTTGTTATAGCAGATTTTGTTGACCCTCAATCTCACTCCTTCGTGAATCTGCAAAACAAGTCTGAGCATGGTGTGGTACCGCGCAAAGACCCTTTGGCAATCAAGTCAATAAGGATATTTAAATAGTAGTATATATTCTTGTAAAAAGTGATATTTGAATGTCTCTCATATCTCCCTTTATATAGAGAATGGATGAAGAAATGTCTTTGCTCCCATTGAATAAGGAGATCAAGGTAGATCATGAATATGTTTACTTTCCTTATTCAGGACTAATTGAGTTTTCCTAATTACCATAAGCTCATTCGCCAGTATCTCGACCAAGTTCATGACCATATCTCGATAGAATTATGGAATCCTCAATGTCCAAGGATTCCTCCTTCCTAGAAGATATGGTGTTCTGCTTTCGCGGACCTCGAAAAAATATCTAGTTGTCGTGGAGCTCGAGAGAATATCCAGTTGTTGCGGATCTCGAGAGAATGTTCGTACCTCGAGGAAATGACTTATTGTCATGGATACCTTGAGGGATTGCTTTTCTAAGAAGCCCACATCAGTAGATTCACTTGGAATATTCTAGCTTTGAGGATGGCCAAATCTGACACCCATAGTTACTAGTTATTAGCCTAAACACAAACATAATTTGAATTCGCTTCTGGAAAACATTGGTGGAAATGACCTGAAATGAGAGGACAGTTTTGATTTGGACAGCAAATATGCAAATAAAGAGCGAGTCGATCTCAAAATCCTGAAATGCAATTGTGTCGTCCAGTGGCAGATACACATGTTGGCTTATTAGGGCTTAAGCCCTGGTGAGTTTCTGAAGTAAAAAAAAAACTAGTTTTCCATATCTAATTATTTACTTCAATTTGAATTAGAAAGTACAGCAAACCCATGTAGCCAATTTTGAAAATACCCAACTTAATCACGACACAGCCCAATAACATGGTGGCAGATACACATGTTGGCTTATTAGGGCTTAAGCCCTGGTGAGTTTTTAAAGTAAAAAAAAATTACTAGTTTACCATATCTAATTATTTACTTCAATTTGGATTAGAAAGTAGAGCAAAGCCATATAGCCCATTTTGAAAATACCCAACTTAATCATGACACAGCCCAATAACATAAGAGCCCAACTACCCAACTCCTTACCTTAATCCCCAGCAGACACGTCTCTCTCTTCTATCTTCTTTTACCTCAATAAAGTAAAGTCGATTTATACCTCTGTGGTATCAAGTATGCAATATGCTCTAGTCGAGAAAGTTTTAATTGATTGAGAAAGGAGCACTCGATCTTCATGCCGCACTCCAACTCTTACTCTTCAACTTCAAGCCGACTCCATCTCTGGTAAGCTCCTCTCAAATTCTTTATTCATCTTCAGTTTTTCACTATTTGGAAATTGAGTTATTTAGGGGGTTTTCCGTTTTGGGTATTTGGAGGTTTTTTGTGTTCTAGGAAAATAGTTGGGTAATCTGGATATATGTTTTGGTTGATTGGTTGTTGATTTTGGGATTTTGTGTTTTTGTTTGTTTGTATAGATCAGATTAACAAAAGAGTATGTCAAAAGAAGAAGGAGCTACAGAGAGGGGAAAAAGGACCAGAGCTGGTACCAAATTGATTAATTCATGGTCTACAAGATCATCAAATTCGAGTTCCCATTCTTCCCAAGCTTCTGTAAGTACTCCAGTGACTCCAGTTGTTATTTCAACTCATGTTGATGAGTCTCTATTGCCTACAAATATTGAGTTTGATCCTCATAATAATATCAATTGTATCAAACGTGATCCTGCAAAATGTTGTTCAATATAGAAGTATCATGTAAATGATCATGATAGTATTCAAAAAGCTTATATTGCCTTAGGTCCATATCAACCAATATTGAGAGATTATCTACGGTCTCAGAATCGTAAATTTAGCACCAGTTGGTATGAAGGTAATTTATGGCTTGAGTACTCTAATAAGGTTAACAAGATATATTGTTTCCCTTGTTTTCTTTTTGATAAAGAAAACTCTTCTAATATGGCATTTACTGTCGATGGGCAGAGGAATTGGAATGATAGAAATTTGCTTCAAGTACATGCAGGGGTTATCAATTGTCCACATCATAAAGCTATGGAGAAATAGAATTTGATGCAAAATTTAGCTACACCAATTGAAAGCGTTGTTCTTAAAAAAAATAGCCAAGGATGTAGAGGATAATCGGTTTAGGCTTATAGCCTCAATTGAGGGTGTGAGATATCTAGTGAACCAAAGAATGGATTTTAGAGGTCATGATGAATCTGAGAGCTCTCTTAATGCTGGAGGTTTTCTGCAAATTAGAAAATTTTATGTAAGAATGGCTAGAGAAGATGATAAAGTTGTCTTGAATGGTGGTTCGGAAAATGCCAAGTACACTGCTCATAGTATTCAACGAGAGCTCTTAGATATTCTTGGTGATAAAGTGATGCACATGATTCGGGAGAAAATTGGTGATGCAAAATTTTGCATACTTGTAGATGAAGCGGTTGATATAGCTAGCAAGGAACAAATGGCTATTATCCTGAGATTTGTTTATCGTATAGGTATAATTCAAGAGCGGTTCTTTAAGATAGTGAGTGTTCCTAACACTACCTCACTTATTCTTAAAACGGAGATAGTCAAAGTGCTTGTAATGTACAATCTTCAATTAGAGAACATGCGTGGCTAAGGATATGATGGGGCAGCTAATATGAGTGGTATATGGAATGGCTTATAAACATTGTTTCTTGAAGAGTGTCTTTTATGCATATTATGTACATTGTTTTACTCAGGTGTTTGCAACTATCATTGTCTACTGGTGCTAAGGAAATTAATGATGTTTGGCAGTTTTTCTCTACTCTATTGTTGATTGTGACCTTTATTGAGTCTTCTGTCAAGCATCATAGTGAGCTAAAGACGATTAGAGAAGAAGAAATCCAAAATTTAGTAGCTTTGTGCTTACTTGAGACAGGGAGAGGTGTTAATCAGACTTGTACTTTGCAACGACCAGGTACTACTCATTGGGGTTCACATTTTCTCTCTATTAAGAGTTTGATTGAATTATTTAGTTCAATCTCAAAAACTCTTATTCATATGATGGAGTGTTGGACTCGATCTCTTCGAGGGGAAGCTAGTGGTGTTCTCACAGGTATGAGACAGTTTGAGTTTGTGTTTTGCCTAATTTTAATGAACAAGGTTATGCAAGTCACTAAAATTCTTTGTCAAACATTACAACGGAAATCTCTTGACATCATAGAAGCATTGAGTTTTGTTGCACATGCAAAGGAACTCCTTCAGGAGATGAGAGAAGACGGTTGGACTGATTTGAAGGTCGGTGTTGCAACATTTTGTGAGAGACATAACATTGATATGCCTAACATGAGTGCCCCTTATAAGGATGAGACAAGTCGTTCTTGTTAATAAATGAATTTTGTTACAGTAGAGCATCATTATCATATAGATGTGTTTAATGTTGTACTTGATTATCAGTTAAGTGAGTTAAGTAGGAGGTTTCTAGAAGCGGCTTGTGAACTTCTTGCACTCATCTCTACTTTGGACCCTTATGGCAATTTCCGTTCTTTCCAAACCGAAGAAGTTATCCTTCTTGCTAAGGATTACTATCCTGCAGATTTTGTGCATGGTGATCTTCTTACACTAAAATTGGAGTGTGCATATTATCATAAAGCTATGACTTTAGATCCGAGATTTGGGAACTTAGATTCTATGTCAGATTTGTGTCACCAATTTGTGCATACAAGAAAGTCATAGTCTTTTCCCATGATGTATAGATTGTTTTGTTTGGTGATGACTCTTCATGTTTCTACTGCGACCACTGATGGGGCATTTTCAGCTATGAATATCATTAAGAACAGACATATAAGCAAGATGGATGATGACTTTCTTGATAATTGTATGGTACTTCATATCGAAAAGGAATTTGCAGAATCTGTTGAAAATGATGATGTGATCAAGGCGTTTGAAGCTTATAGTCCTCGTAGAGTAAGATTTAGTTAACGTTTATGTATTTGTTTTGTGTTGTGTATTACAATTCATATTTATTTCGGTTTAAAAAGTGTAATGTGAAGGAAAATATTTATAATATCTTCCCGATGTATCTTTTTTTGTTAATTTATAAAAATTATCTCGTGGAGATTTGTTCAAAAAAATAAACCTCAATGAGTTTTTGGTGTCCTCAACGTGGAGGCATCTGTTGTAGACGGCGAGCTGCTCACATTTGTTTACATAATAAAAACCAAAACGGTGCGCATCGACTTGAGAAAGAAACAAAAATGATGTAGACGAATAATTAATTGCAAAGCGCAACCCGCCAAGAATGAAGAGCGTGTTTTCTTCTCTTCACTTCTTCTTCGATCACAGAGATAGCTCTCTCTCTCTCTGCACGCGTTCTTTGCTCTCTCTCTGTTGGCTTTAGTAAAGTAAATGGACTCCTCCTCCTCCACCACCACCACCGCACTCACATCTCCGGGGGGCACACTCCACCCCTCTTGGAGGCTCCGCCGCAGCAACTCCGCCGTCGTCAACGTCCCCTTCGGCAAGCACAGACCCAGCCCCCTCTCCACCCCCAAGCCTCGTCACAGTTCCAGCTTCCCATCCCAAAACGGCGCCGCCGTCGTCACGCCGCGTCACCACCAGCGGCCGCCGCACCTTGACTTAGAGTTGCTCTCCCTCAAGAGCTCCGAGTCCTACACCTCACTCAAGGACCTCCTCCCTTCCTCTTCCTCCGCCTCTAACTCCACCGCCGCCGACGCCGCACACTCGCCGTCGCCCAACCACTCCGGCTACGAGATCTCCATCCGCAACCGGCTCGTGAAACAGGCCGCCTGGGCCTACCTCCAGCCCATGTCCTCCACCTGCGGCCCATCCGGCCCACACTTCTTCCGCCGCCTCTCCCTCCACTTGTCCTCCTTCCTCCGCCGCCGCCTCCTCCCCTTCCTCGCCTGCTTATGTCCTTGTTTGAGTTGTTTCCATCTCTCCTGACATCTAATTTAACATTCCTAATTGTTCAACCGCAAAAAATAGCACATAAATGAAATCAATTACAATCAATTTGTATTTGAATTTTTCAGAAACAGAGTTGTTGTTGTTCCCGATCCATTTGTGCAATTTTTTTTACTTTCTACTCCAATCAATCAGTAGTCTTAAGGCTTGAAGCTGTTACGCCTGAGCCTGGGGCTGTCTCTAGCTTCCCCTTCATCAACCTCATCGCCGTTGGCCTCCGGCGGCCACTTGAGCTTCCCACTAGCACTCGTCTTTCGCAGCGGCGGGTTCGACACATGCGTAGTCGGAGCGGAGTCACTTGACTGGTGCTTCGCCGACTGCAAAGGTCAAAGTGTGGTTCAATCAATGAAGTTCAGAATTTTTCAATACTGGAATATATGTAGAGGATTGTTCGAGTGTTATGACTAAAGATACCTCGTGTACTACTTCGGTTGTGCTTTTGGTGACTCGATGATCGAGCAGCCATGTACTGAAGGAACTGGAAGAAGGCCGTCTGCCCATATTGGGCGAAGTTTTGCCAGTAGAATATGGTAAGGTCCCAAGCCCTTGCCCTCAGCTCAAGTAGTTTCATGTCGATGGTTGTTTCATGCTTGGCAACATAGGGCCTCAACAGGGTCGTGTATATGTATCCACTTCCCTACATGATCAAATCAGGATTTATTGAACTTATCTCGAATCAATTGATCATGTCAATGCTTGTTTTGAAACCGAAATATTGAGGTATGTTTTTTCTTACTCTTGTTTTCGGGTACCAAAGATAGATGAAAAGGGCTACTTTCGCCTCGCCATACATCGGCAACCTTCAAAATCAGAGGAAGTTTGTTGAGCATGTTGATGAATTATTATTTTCTTAAATGTAAAGTTATGAAATTAGAGGTTAGTTTTACCATGCAATGAATACATCTCCAAGCTGCTCAAGAACTGTGAGTGATGCCACAATGATCCTGCAACAGTAACAAGGAGGAAGCTTGATTAGATTGTTTGGATGCCAAGAAGTTGGGAAGATAATTACACCAAGACCATCACTTTCATTTCTATAATTCTTTTGTTAAAAAGCATTGACTATTTTCTGTAAATTCCATCTGTAAACTGAGGGGCAGAGGAGGCATTGAATGAAATATATACTTCTAGGAAAATTCCACAAATGTGTTATTATATTGGTGATACGTTCACGTCGATAGGGACACAAAATCAATGAAATGAATTGGATTGTTACTGCAAACATCCATCCATCAATCTATATACTACGTCTCATAATCAAACTAGCTACTCTCATCGGAAACAAAAAATTTTGAATTGCATTTGACAGAAAAAGGTCAGTAATGGTACAGAACAATTCAAATTAATAATATTCTGTTAGCAACTTTCCCGAAGATTCTCGGGTTCTGTTAGCAACTTTCCCGAAGATTCTCGGCAGTTTACAAGACTTGTTCTATGTGAACCATTGCGACCTTTGTGACTAGAGAAAGGAGAGCTAAAAAAGACATGCATTGACACCAAAACCGGAGTTCTTCAATCTCAACTCTGTTCTTCTCCACAACTTTGTAACACTGAAATGCAGGGTATGCATACCCAAAGAACATTCTGCAGATAAATATCAAACAGAATCAAACAACCCGAAAAAGAGAGATTTAAAGTGCAAAAAGAAGTTGCAGACAAAAAAAAAACAACAACAACCCAAATTTTCATACTAGAACTTACATAAGGGTTCTGGTTATCAAGTTCCCCAACATCTTCAATCAACTCTTCAATTCCAGCAACTTGAAAAACGAAAACAATGATGCACTTATCCAAATTCAGAGACCCCGAAAGGCGAAAACAAAAGCTTGTTTTACCTCTGTGTTTTGGAGAAAGAAAGAATCCGGACTGAGCAAGAAGTCAGAATGCCCACTTGGAATTACGAACAAGAGAAGCGATGCTTGGGAAGAAATGCGGTGATTGGTTTTGCACCTCCGATTATGCGGAGGAGGAGGGAAGCAATAATAATAATAATCTCTATTAATTAAGGAAACGTGGCTTAAGGAAGTTGGGAGAACTTTGTTGTGGATTTATAGGAGTTGAAAGAGTAAGGTATGTGAAGGTTTAAAGCTTTGCTTAGACTCGCTAATCATATTGATTAGTGATGTAAGCTGTATGTATAAAAGTTTTATCTATATGCTTGCTTTTTTCTTTTAATATTATAGGGTACTAACTATTAACCATTAAAGAGATCCTCCACGACTTGAATTAGACTTTGAAGTAGAACAATATCTTAAAAAACAAAGAATCTGAGGTATGCCTTTTTTAATTTTACATCACTATGTCGATTTCCATGAAAGAAATAGAATTTGTTGACCTATTATATGTCAACATAGCATAGTGATAATGATAGTTAGTTAACTTGATTTGATTTTGATAATCTCATACAGATCATTTATTCTACAAAAAAAAAAAACCGTTGTCAGCTAGGGAGAGGCAGACTCAAAGGTAGAACAAAAGTGTCAACTACTACATGTATTTTTTTATATACATATTTATCAAAAGTGTATGTGTATATAAGTAATATAACCGTTAATTGATAATTACAAATCTCCAATTATTACATACGTTGCTTCTTAAAGGCAACAAATAATTTAGCTTGCATTTGTGTTCAATTATTTATTCTGCGTTGGTTTTTGGCTATACTTTGCACTTATCACACCAATGTATCTATAATCGTTAATACCCATTTAGCTATTTCTCTAACTATGTTTTAAACAAAGTACCAAGCACAAAAAGTACCAGACTTAGTTTAGGTAGACTATCTCCGACTTTACAAAAAAAATATAACTTCTGTTACCTCTAACAATATTATTCAGCATCATATGACTAAAATAATTAAAAATTAGCTATAATCATATACATTATTGAACAAACTTTGAATAAAAAATAGTTACACTAATTAACGAGTATGTCTTTAAAAAAATAAAAAATTAACGAGTACGACGTCTTACTTAAAGTTGAGAGAGAGAGAGAGAGAGAGAGAGAGAGAGAGTGAGAGAGAGAGAGTCTGTTATGTGGTTGAAGAAAATGTTGTTGCCTCTTCTTTTTTAATTTTCTTTAACTATTCCCTCCATTAATAGAGAATAATTTCATGACATTTTTTTATCACATTTCGTAGAAGAAACAAAACAATGTTTTGTCCTTCTTAAAAAAAATGGATTCATGTGGCTACTAATATTTAAGAAGCAATAGCATACATACTTAAAAAAAATGTATAAATAATTTGGTTAACTATTGTGGCTTCTCAATTAAAAAAGTCAAAAAAAAAATTATATTTTTAGCCAATAAAACATATATTGTTTGGTGTTAGATTAAAAAGTTATGAATCAAATATGTTTATTAATGAAGAAGTAAACAATAGTGAGACCGTGCAAATTGGTAAAATTCAATGTCGAGTCACTCCAGTACCACGAACAAGGAGAGCAACGATAAGTTTCAATGACGCAAGAAATTTTCAAGAAGAAATAGGAGTGTCAATATGTCAATTGCCACAACCGAGAACATGCATCAAGTGCAGTGCAAGATTATTTATAAAGAAACATCAAGTTTGTGTTGCCTAAACGGGGGAATAAGTCTACCTCTAATTCAATGTCCCCAAGAAATGCTTGACCTATTCTATGACCAAACAATAATGGGAAAAAGATTTAGACAAAATATTCATGCCTATAACAATATTTTTTTTCTTTCACCTCGATGGGCGTTCATGTTGATGAAAGAATCAACATTCGATCACATTACACATTCAGGGCTCAAAGTTCTATATATCATAAGATTGATGGTCTTCTACCAGTTGATGGGAGAAGACCACCATATCTTCAATCTTATATATATGACATCGACCATGAACTTGAGAATAGATTGTCAGAAAATAGTGTTTTGGAGAGGGACATGGTTGAGAGGATACAACATATTCTTAACCAATATAACCCATATGTTCATACACTAAGAAGTCTTGGACAACGTCAAGACTTGCCTAATTGTAGATTGATCTTAAGAGAACAACCTTCTGATCGTCGTTAGTACAACCTACCATCAACATCGCAGGTTGTTGTTATTATAGTATAAGAGGACAACATAAATCTAAATGGGAGAGATTTTGTGATTCAAACTGCTTCTGGACAACTTCAGACTATATATGACTCTGTAGGATATTATGATTCCATGCAGTATCCGTTACTATTACCGTATGAGTCATATGGATGGGACATTAACATTACAGACAATAATAAAAAGTCTTTGAGTTGTTGTGACTATTACTCATATATGTTACAGGTTAGTGTCTATTATTTCTTATTTTCCTTTCTAACATAGCAACATGTCGTAAAACATAGTTAATAATCTAAATTTTATAGATACGCTAAGGTCATGACAATCTTTTACATCGAGGTGGACATCTCTTTCAACAATATGCAGTAGATAATTATGTAAAGATTGAATCACAAAAACTCAGATATTTTCGTCTGAATCAAGATATGTTTTGGAGAGAGGCTCGACAGGACTTCAAGATTCTCTACATGTAAGAGAAAACAATGCAGGTATGAATGCATATTACCATCAAACTTAAAATTATATAACTCCATGTACTAATCAAATTTTATTGAATAGTCAGCTCGCCATCGTAATGTAACAAAAATTACAGGTAATGTCGATAAGAGAATCTTTTTGCCATCTTCATTTATTGGGAGCCCGTGTGACATGTATCAATGGTATTAGGATGCTATGGCTTTGGTTCAAAAATATGGAAGGTCAGATCTTTTTATCACCATGACTTGCAATCCTAATTGGAAAGAAGTGAGAAATGAACTACTCCCCGGTCAAACACCCCAAGATCGCCCAGATTTAGTGACACGAGTGTTTCATGCGAAACTCGAACATTTAAAGGAGGACATCATAAAAAAGGGAGTGTTGGGAGCTGCTCGTGCTTTTGTCATTGGATTTCAGAAGATGGGTCTGCCGCATGTTCATATGTTGATCATGCTAGAAGATGGTGATAAGCTTAATAATCCTGATGAATATGACCATATTGTTAGAGCAGAGATACCGCATGAGCAAGAAGAATCTCTACTGTATGAAGTAGTATGTACACATATGATTCATGGTCCGTGTGGAGTCGTAAACAGAACCCTTTCATGTATGAAAATAGGTAAATATAGTAAATGTTACTCAAAATAAAATCAAATTACACTATTCAGGGAACTGAATCCTATCCAATATATCGAAGACAATCTGATCATTTACATGTACCTCTAAGAAGACGAAGTGATGTAACAATTGATAACGGTTGGGTAGTTCCCTACAACCCGTGGTTGTTATTACGATATGATTGTCACATCAATGTTGAAATATGTGTAAGCATCAAAAGTGTCAAGTATTTGTATAAATACATCTACAAGGATCCTGACAGAGTTACACTAGAGCTTCAGTCTAATCCAAATTTTGATGAAATTCGTCAATTTGTTGATGCAAGGTGGATATGTGCACCTGAATCCTTATGGAGGATATTTAAATTTGGACTGAACCGAATATATCCAACAGTAGAACAATTGCAAATATATCTCCCCAACATGCAACAAATAAACTTCAATGCAGATGAAAGTGTGGAGGATATTTTGGAAGATGAAAATGCAGAAAAATCAATGCTTACTGAATTTTTCCGTCTAAACCAAAGGGATGTGAATGCAAGAGTGTATTTGTGTCGAGAAATTCATGAACATTACATGTGGGATAGAAATTTTTTTTGGGGTAAAAGATTAACCAACTATAAGGCTCTTGGGAGAATATACAGTGTGTTGCTGTCAGAGGATGAAAAGTTTTATCTACGGGTACTCCTCAATCATGTTAGGGGACCAAGATCATTTCATGAATTACTTACCATCCATGGTATTTTACAACCAACATTTAAGCAAGCAGCTGAAAGACGACGTTTGCTAGAGAATAATAACAGTTTTCGAGATTTTCTGTTAGAGGCCTCAAGAGTTAGAATGCCATCAACCTTAACAAGATTGATTGTCATAATTTTGGTTTACAACCAACCAACTGGTGTTCAAAGATTGTGGGACGAGTTCTATCCTTTTATGATGGAAGATTATCCTTCAACCAATAATTTGGTCAATATAAAGAAGTATTGTGTGATTTAAACATAATGATCTTCCTGCAATGACAAGTGGACTAGAACAAAATTCAGGCATCCCAAGATGTATTGAAAATGAAATATAGTACCAGTCCCACAAATAGACATTGATGCAATAGGTCACCTTAACGACGATCAAAAAATTGCATTCGATACCATAATGCTTGTTATGGAAAGTGAGGGTGGTGCATTATTTTTTGTTGACGATCCAGGTGGAATCGGAAAGACATATTTATACTGTGCGTTATTGACTAATCTAAGAAGAATGAATCATATCATCTTATCCACAACATCATATAGAATAGCTGCAATTAATATGTCTGGTGGTAAAACTGCTCACTCTATGTTAAGTATTCCACTTCACGTAGATGTATCAACCCTGACTTTTATAAATAAACAATATAATCTAGCTAAATTGGTTAGAACTGCAACTGCAATTATTTGGGATGAGGCATCCATGACACATCGAGATGTCTTTGAAGCACTTGATCAGACTTTTAGAGACATAACAGATGTTCGATTACCGTTTGGTGGAAAGATAATGATTTTTGGGAAAGATTTTCGTCAAGTGCTTCCAATTGTTCCGAAAGGAACCAAGTCTCAACTCATTGAAGCTTCAATTGTGAAATCTTCATTTTGGGCACAAACAAAGATGTTAAGGTTGAGACGTAATATGAAATCCATCAATGACCCTCAATTTTCAGATTTTTTTACTTCGTGTAGGCGACGACAATGAACATGTCTTAGATGGTGAAATGATAAAGTTACTACAATTCATGGTGATTCCGTGGGTAGGAGCTTAACCTATCAATCAAATTATAGATGAAATCTTTCCCAATTTGGGTGATCATGTATATGATACAAGTTATATGGTGGAGAGAGCATTAATTACTCCTCTAAATGATGACGTGGATATGTTAAATGAAAAGATCATCAAAATGTTTTCCGGTGAACAAATCACATTTTATTTTTTTGACTCGGTGCAAGACGACACCAGAAATTTCTACCAACATGAGTTCTTGAACTCAATAACAATTGGAGGGCTCCCACCACACAAGTTGAATATAAAAATATGTGCTCCGATTATGCTTTTGAGGAATATCGACCCAAACTTGGGATTTATGAATGGAACTCAATTGTTATGTCGTGGTTCATATCAAAATCTCTTAGATGTTGAGTTTCTAACTGGACAGTTTGCTGGGACTAGAGTTTTTCTACCTCGAATATCATTGAACCCACCCGATAATGTTGGTTTACCTTTCAAACTCATAAGAAAGTAATTTCCAGTCAAATTGAGCTTCTCCTTAACTATAAACAAGTCTCAAGGTCAGACAATTTCTCACGTTGGTGTATACCTCCCGGATCATGTTTTCAGTCACGGCCAATTGTATGTAGCATTGTCGAGGGTAACATCAGATTCCGCTACCAATATTTTGGTTAAAAAATGCTCCATATCTGGTCAAGATGGTGTATATACTAGGAATGTGGTATTTAAAGTGGTTTTTGTTGCCTTCAGACACAAATAATCATGCATCTCATTATGTATATCCAATTTTTTTAACATACAAATGTCAGTTACTTACAAAATTATTTGTAATTTTTATGTTTTCTATAAGAATTATGTTTGTTCTTAGGTACAAAAAAAATTCAAATGGAAAAAACCACTACTACTTGACATGTTTCAATATTTTTGGTTGGTTGACGTATGGGAAAGTCAATAAAAATGAATATTGGTTATCTCAATAACTTAGTTTTGAAGGAATGGAAGAAAAATAAGCATGAATAGTATGAACTTTCAAACACTTTTTCTTTTGTTATATTTCAAGTTTTGGAATGGATCTGACTACAATTTTTTGAATGTTATCATTAGTTGGCGCTATAGAATGACATGAAGAGATTTGATGACAAAAGCGTTATATGAAGTCACACAAACATGGACAAAAGTTTTGCACTTAAGGTATATGCCGTATATTAAATGGAATATGGTACAATTTATGATTTCTTCTTAAAAATTTAACAATTGCCAATATTGTTACTGGGAAGAGACGTCATCATCAGCAAAATAGCTGTTTACACAAGGTTTTATTTTATAACTTTTTACTTAAACGAGACGTAAGCATTCATGATCAATGTAAAATTGTTTAAAACTTTCTAACAATATATTTGTATGTTGTACAATTGTACGAAAAACGTAAAAATTTGCTGCGAGTAATTGAGGTATTTATGTAATGTTTTCTATGCTACATATACATGTCTCTAACTGTTTGATCTCTATTAATAACTCTTCTATATCTTATTTGTAGTTGGAGTGACAAGTCGTTCTACATGATGAAGAATGTAGTTGAACTTCATGGGAGATCACGACATTATTATAGTTAAATTTCTTATATTTATTTTACTACTTTCTTTTCGTATGTTTTCCGTTTTATTTTCATACGTCTCCATGATTGGGTAACCAAAAGTAGTAGTGATTGAACTATATATTTCTTAAAATAGTATAATTGCACAATCTCGTTAAATACACCGACGTTACGAAGAATAACCAATGTGTAATTATCTATTGCGTAAAATAATATTAGCCTACTTCATATGAAGTCCACGTGTTCTGAGGCAATAGTCAGACAATATAATTGTACGTACAAAAAAATGTAAGTACATACACTTAATAAATATATTACAATTCGCATGCGAGTGCGGCTCTCTACACGCACATAAATAATAATAATGAGAAGAATTCTAAAGGGAGTTTGAGATGGGAAGAAATTGGCAAAATCGAGGATTCCTATTTGTGAATTTATACATGTTTGTCTGGGGTGGTTAAATTTATGATTCTTCTATATTTGTACATCTAATCGAAGATGGGGAGATGAAGATGGATTGGTTTTGGGATAAAAACAAAGAAAAGAAACCCACTATTTTGAGAAGGTGAGGGATTTCTTGCCATGGACGCCTCTTATAATCTTTAAGTTCTCGGGATGCTGCTTCAATGACGGGTTCACCGTTGGAGCAGTTATTGTGTTCTTGAGGATAGTTTCGTCATTTTACAATACCCCAGTAGGCACGACTCCCGAACGGCGAAAGGGTGTAAGCTATGGTAGTGGAATTTCAGGTTTACTCGAGTCTTGAGGGATGTTGACGGTTGAAGTATGCTTTGCTCGTGAAATACACAAGGTCACCAAAAAGTTAAATTTCTCATACTATAAAATATATATATTCATTCATTCTAATGTATTGTAAAATGTGACGGTGATCGACCATAGATGTCAAATTGTGTGTCAAGTATTTAATTATTTTAGTATGTGCATATTTCTTAAAAGCATTCAGTGAAAATATTACATTACATTACAAAAGTTTGATGTTAATGTGTTAATTTTCAAGTTGGAGAAATGATTTTTAAGCATATACGGTAATAAATGGATATTTTAGGTCCGAAGATGAGCATCTATCATTCTACTTGGCTGGTCTCAAACTCTTTTGTCAAAAAAAGAAGTGAATATTGTAATTTTCTTTCTATATGTTTAAAAAAAAATCTTATTCGGTGACAATTGGACGTGTAATCCAATAAGTAGGTTATTCAGAAGTCAATTGTTAATGTAATTGTTTAAATAACAAATTACATAATAGGTCACTTAGTGAATTATTTTTTTTATTTAGGTCAAACAACTTATTTATCCTAAATAAGATCAGTTTGACTTCTTTTTTTTTTCATACTCTCTCTTTTTACCCTTGCACATATATATTCTTTGTGCGGCTGTAGTGCTCTTCAAAACGCAGAGCTATAGAGAGAGAAAGAGAAAGACGTGGAGAGAGAGAGAGAGAGAGAGAGAGAGAGATCAAAATCTATGAGTCAATCGTCGACCTCGAAATCTTGCTGGAGTATCAATTTCCGACAACGAGCTCTGTTGATGCCGCCACAAATCGCCTCTGAGCAGATCTTCATCAAGTTCCACATGACAATCATCAACTTCATTCACAAGGACTACAACATCGAGCTCGTCAGTGGCAACTTCACAATTGTCAAGCTCGTCCAAGGCAACGATGTCATCACGATTCTCGTCCATGTTGCTCACAATGTCCAGTGGCTCCTCGTCAATGACTCCAGCACCATAAGGCTTGATGACTCGCACTACTTCTCTCTTTACTTGCTGGAAGACCAAGACTCGCTGGAGTCTGGCAACAAAAATACCGATGATTTAAAGCTTGAAAATTTAGTTGAAAGAGTGTTTGTTGCCAAATTAAACGAAGTAACTTGTAATAATACTACATGTGTTAAGTGAACGTACTATTACAAGCCTCTAAACATATTATTTTGCTGTTATGTGAGGTTTCTCTATGCTCTGTCATTATTATTCAAAAGCACTACCAATGTTGACTAAACATACTAGTATTGACTATTAAATATACAAGTATTGTTTTGTAAGCAATTCCATGAAATTAGAATTGTATGTGAAAGACATTTACAACAACTAGAAAGTGATGTCAAATATTTGCTTGACATATCACCTTTCTTTTCGTAAACCACAAAGAGTAGTAATGTCAAATATTGAATCATTAAGTTGCAATAAAAATATCATCAAACTTGATTAATATAATATGTCATCAATGTATCAAACTACTACTATTTGCAAAAACACTACTACATCATAATAAAAGTACTATTGTTGTCTGATTTATCATACTACAACATAAACAAACTATATTGCGGTCATCAATGTATCGTACTGTTGTTTGACAAAAAGCACTACTACATCACAATGAATATACTATTGTTGTCTGATATACATAATACCGTACAAACAAACTGTAACGACCCGAATCAGAATGATATGTTAATTGGCTAGATTCGCGAGTTTCACGAATAATCGCAGTTTGTCGTAATTAATCGATATTGCAGATTTATTTGCGACTAAATTATCGAGCGAGAACTTGGTATAGGTTCCTTCACGAGAGTTGTAGTGTACGTGATTTCGAGCTCGTGGGAGTTTCCGGAGGATTATTTCGAATTACGAGAAATAAGTTATGAATATTTCCGACCGTTGAATTTAGTCGTATTTATCCGTTTTGGTTTCGATTCGTTTTGGACCGTTGAACGTCTTGGGTCGCACGTATAAATATCGGAATAGTCGTAAAATTATCGAAAAGTTGCATTTGGGCCGTTTGACCAGCGTTGACCAAAGTTGACCCGCGTTGACCGAGTTGGGTCGAGTTGACTCGGTTTGATTCCGCCGTCGGACTCGGCGTTTTCGGCCACCTCCGGCCATGGTTTTTGTACGATTAGCTTCCCCTTGTGATTTCCTATTGATTATAACTTGATTTGAGTGGAATTGATTGAGAATTGAGGGAGAACGGAGTCGATGAAATTGGGGAATTTCGCCGGAATCGGGTGGCGGTTTCCGGCGAGATTTGGTGTCGGGGTGGTGGGGGGAAAGGTTCCCCTCAAATCCATGATGATTTCTGGGTACTTTGTTTTGAAATTGGTTGAGGTTTGGGATGGTTTGGGACGGTGACCAGAGAGAGATTTCCGGAGTGACTTTCGTGCCGTTTTCCGGCCGGGGTGTTTAGAATTTGAGGAAAGTGAAGAAGAGGAAGTTGTTGGGCTTGAGGAGTAGTTAAGTTCTGGGTTTTCTCCGCCGGAGAATTTCACTGTTGACTCCGCGCCGCCGATGGCGGAGCTCCGGCGAAGGGTTGACTTTTTGGATTTTGGAGAGTTTTATACCGTTTTGCTCGTAATAGCGTCCCGGTCGTAGTCGTGAGGTTTTTGAGTTGATTTGAGTAGTTTATTTTGGGACGAGGGTTAATTGGGTATATTTTGAGAATTTTGTTATCCTCGTCGATATTTCGAGCTATACGTCTTTCGAGGACGCGGGGTTCTCGATGTATTAGCTTTTCGTGTTTCAATATATATTGATCGTATCCCTGTTATTCAGGTGATCAGGATCGAGTCTTTGGCGAGGGATCTTCCGCCAGACCTCAAAGTTAGCTTAGTACTGTGAGTGGACATTTTATTTTCACAGTTGAATTGCGAGTCTTGATTTATGCATTTATGAATATATATTTATGATTATGCATTTACGTATGCAGTTATAATTATGCACATATAAGTATACATATTATAATTATGCATTTTACGGTTATGCATGTGCATGGAAATGATTTATGATTTTGTTTACACAGAACACAGTTTTGGATATTGAGGTATGCATCGATGCTTTGGCTTCTCCGCTGATCCCCGAGATGCTCCGGGGGGGGGGGGACAGAATCCTGACCCGAGGTATTTCAGGCTTATTAATCACGAGGGGGTCTATGATCCCGTGATTAGTCTGTACTATGCGGAGGAGTCCATGAGTGACCCTGCAGGATTTTACATGCATATTTATGGATCAGGGAAAATGTACTTGATCGGAATTTTCATATGCATTGACTCGCATTATGCTTTTATGAGCATGTATTTGGGAAAGACATATTATTATTTTCGTTCACTCACTCTAACGATTTATTTGTTTTCCCCTGAGCTTTTCGGTTTCCTTTGCTCAGTTTGCAGTTTAGGTTCCAGTGTTGTGCGTTGACTGCGGAGGCATAGAGTTCGGATCACACTTCAGTTTCTGTAGGTTTCTTGTTCGACCTACTTGATGTAAATGATGTATATAGGCGTCGCTCTGAATATTTATGTTTGTTTTCAGTTGAGTTTACTCCTGAATATTTCTGGATTTCTTGTAAACCTTTGGTTTATTATGTATATGATGTTGAGAAATCCGGATGGGGAACAGAGCCCCACGGTTTGGCTTTTGTGGAATATCCGAAGTGTATTTTTTTGCAGGTTCTAATAATGGTTCACGTATTTCAAAGTAAATTCTGGCAAAAAAAAATTAAGGTCATGTTTTCGAAGGGGTTTGATTTTGGTTTAGGCAACTAAATCAGAATCGGGTCTTTTCACAAACACTACTATTATCATTGATGAATCATACTATTGCTATTTTGCAAAAATACAACTACATCACAATGAAAATACAACTACTATATGATAAACATACTACCACATAAACAAACACTACTGCTATCATCAATGTATCATATTATTGTTGTTTGGCAAAAATACTACTACATCACAATTAAAATACTACTGTTGTCTGATAAACATACTACCACATAAACAAACACTACATAAGTGACTAGCCACTTCTTTTTCGTCTTTGATGATCATGGTTGCTTCTTTTATATTGGGTACTCAAAATACTCTTCTTTGTTCGTCGCATTCCTCTTCCTTGTTTTCAGACCTTTCACCGTTGATGAATATGACTTCTCCTTCCCTATCTCAAATGACGTACCCTCAATAACAACTTTAATTTGTCCTTCTTGCTCTACGGTCGCTCCCATCAATGCTTTCTTTCTTTTGTTTATCATGCTTATTCTTCAATCTCATTTCATGCCATATACCACTCAAGTCCTATATGTCATCACAAGTCCAAAACACTACCGTAAGCATTTAAATATACTGTAATGTACTGCTAAACATACTAGTGATGACTATCGAACATACTAGTGACCCAACATACCAAACTGATTTCATCGGTGTTGCCTTAACTTCTCTCTGCTAAACATACTTCTTCTGCTTCCACTTTTACTTATTCTTCTTTTTATTCGTCTTCTTCTTGGGTTGGTTCATCGGCCTACATTGACTCGGGTATTGTTGATTCATGATGTGTTGATTCTGGTTTTGTTTCTACTTCTTTATCTGTTTCTTATTGTTCATCATTCTCCTGCATGTCAATGCAATGAAGACAAGTCAATATACTATTGCAGTTAGATAAACATACTACTATAACAACCAGAATATACTACCAGACTGTTTCAATATTTTTATTTGAGTCTTGTCCTTCTTGCTGCAATCTTCCTTATCTTCCTTTTCATCAATTTCTTCATCATCGATAGTGTCTTACACGTAGTCGTATCAAAAACAGAAAATGTTAGAAGTATACTACTGACAACAACAAAGCATACTACTTTAGGCAACAAAATATATTACGGCAAGCAACAAAACATCCTATAAGTATAGATTACCATAAACACTACACTAGTACAAAAAACACTTCAAACGACGGTCTCTGAGCGCCATCTGACGTGTGTTCTGACCATCATATATCGCAGCGTCATCTGTTAAAATTACTTCAGATGACGCACAAAATACGAAAATGACTGTCATATACCGATCATATGGATGACAATCATATTATTCAGACGATAGATGAAATTCATGGATCCAACTAATGCACACATATGCGCCCATTGCTGTGTCTGATGGAGAGTTTTCAGATGACAGTCGACTTTCATGCGAAATCCCTTATGACCTTAGTCACTTTGTACAAGCGAGTGTCATCTGAATGAATTTCAGATGTCACTCATTATATCACATTATGCGTCGTCTGATTTATTTTCAGATGTCAGTCTTTTATACATTTGTTTGTGTCATAAGATTTTAGTTTAGACATTACTCATTTTGTTATATGGTGTGCCGTATAAATACTTTTCTTACGTTAGTCATTTATACATGTCTATGCCAAATATATAGTCATGATTAATAAATCTACTACCAGAGGAACATTCATTTTAATATTGTACTTACAAATCCTCAATTTCTATACAAACTACAATTATACACTAAACTCTAAAGTAGTAAATAAACGAGGACTCACAAGTTATAAAGTACAATAACAACTACTTGATCCATATATGATATTAGCTATATGCAGCTACTAATGTTGACATGTCAATCCTCATGCAGCTGGTAACTCCTCCCTTCTTGACAGCAACCAAATCTTTACACAAATAAAGAATGCAATTACAAATAAAGAAAATGCTATCTAATTCAAAGGTCTCTAATTTTAACACTAATACACAAGTATAGTAATATGTTGTTGACAACAACCAAAAGAGTGACCTATGACTCACACTAGTAAGTAGATGTTATCTTAGCCACGAATGTAGAAATAGTGTCATATGATCATGAATAACTTGCAGCAACAATGCTTTCAAAAAAAATTAGTAAGTGACCACTCTTAATCTAGTTGCATTAAATTGGTTGTTATTCTCATTCTCGTCACTACAAACCAGACAACAAAATACAAAGATAGACATGATCGCATCCCTTGCATTAAAAAGCTATTTCAGTAACCCTAGAAGAAAAGAACTCTTAATAATAGTATGAGGGGTTCAAATTAGCAAAGTAACATTATCCATATCAGACGTATAATTAAGAAGAATGAGAATAAATAATGGAAAGTTAGAATAACAATGAAGTACATCATGTATGTTAGATGGGAGACATGTCAAAATAAGTTGTCCATTTAGAGAAGACTCTTGAATGGTAAACTTGAACTGGTAACATAAAATTCTCAAGATCGAAGGATGATATTGCTTACCTCAGTGACCATGGCTTCAAGTGCCTAAGACGAATAAGAAGAAGAAGAAAACCAATACAGCAAATCCGGGCACAATAAGACTTATGGAGGAAATAAAAACTACCTAGTTTTGTATTCTTTCGTAACTACATCGGATTAAAGAAGCTCATGTCCCACCTCACTACCTATTGTTTGATAATTAAAGCATTTTGGATAGTTTGGCAGTATATATATGCCACAAATCAACAGTTTAACTTCCAAATTAGTTCACCAACTCTGTAAACTTAATAGATTCTGTTCCGAAGAATATCTCACCAATAAAATGCACAACTGTCGTTGCTTTTAAAGTTTTCAATTTGAGAACCCAGGCTCCCTCTCTAAAATAGAAAGTCACAGCTTCCTTTACTAAACATCAAATAAAAAATCCCATGGATGATCTATCCTAAGCTGATTGAAAATGAAATCATACCTCCACTTGATTCCAGTCACATGAACCATTCCACCACTGATTGCCTCACAGTCTCAGTCAATAACCTAATAACATCAAAAGCAACACGTACTGAAAATTTGAGGAGAATAAAAAAAATTCACAAACTAAGTAAATGAGCATAGAAGAACAACCTCTCAATCTAAGAATAAAGCTGAATCCCAGTTGGTTGAGACTAGTGTGTTTGCCTCTTCACAGCTTCCTCATCATTGCCACAGGTCTGGCCTCGCCTGACTCAGCTCACTCTCAACCTCTGGGATCCAGGTAACTAAAATTCCATTTCAACAATTTATAATAAACTCGCCAACCAGCTAGGAAATGCAAGTACATAAATGAAGACTACACAAATCTAGGTTTTCATGACTTACAAAGTATCAGTAGGAATAAATATGATGGCTCCAATTTCCATCATGTTGCCATCGCGTCGCCAAGCTTGGCGTAACCTCTGTTGAGTCCCACCGAAGTGACCTCATTCGATCTCTTTGTGCATGGCCCATGGTCGACTATGTCTCGGCTAAACACAGCTCGACATACTTGAGCTTTGGAAATGGCGAAGCTCAGGTAGAGCTCGAGTAATGGAACACCCTTGAGGTTGCTGGATTCTTCAATTGTTCGATTCAAGCTCCTCTGATGCAGTTGGAGTCTAAAATTGGTAGCGTTGGAACCACGAAGAAGAAGGCTTCAAAGCCCAATGATCGATCGACCTTGATTTGGCATGAAACGGAGCCACCCACCAGAGTTAGAGTTTGGTTTCTCCTCTTCAATTTGGTATATTCAGCGAGAAATGGAGGCGAAGAGGTTAGGGCTAAGAAATATGAGGAAGATAGGAAGTATTTAAGATGAATTTTTTGGTGAGAAGTGACTGATCGGTAGATAAATTGGCAGGCAAATTCATTTGGTTTTCTTTTTGTGTTCTCTTTCTTCTTTTGAGTCGATAAAGAGAGATAGAGGAGAAATGATAGAGGTTATTTTTTTCGTTTCTTCTTTTGCTTTGGGAGGCAAAATTGTCACCACTTGACTCAATTTGTAACCCTAGCAATATATGACGGTCAATCGACGTCTGATTGATGACTCATTCTAGTCAACTTTTTGTAGGACTAGGCTTAAGGTTTAGATTTAGGTCTAGGGTTTAGAATTTAGAATTTTTTTTTTACATGGCAAGATAGATGTAAATCCCACGAGAATGAGAGTGACGTACTTGGTCTCAAATTATTTTTGACGAAATGACAAATTACATTTTATTCTTAAGGGCAATATGATCATAATAGTATGACACTCAAATCGAGGTTGAATTTAATTCGGAAAGTTCTAATTTTTTTACAGCATGCTTAGATTAGTCTCACTGTCTCATCCAACGGTCACATTTACAAAATGATTACTTGTTAGTGATTTAGTTTTATAAAGGTTTGGTTTTCATATGACCAACAAATATTGTAAGTAACATTAGTAGTTATATATACAATTAACGACATATGACAAATAAAAATGGTCTAATGAGAAATGTGTCCATACACATATGTCAACCTGGTAATAGCATTGAGTTTTCGAAAACTTATCCTCGTCAGAGTTCGTTTAGTGGTCAGTCAAATATTACCAAAACACTAAACGACATCCATCTGATTTAATGCATATTTCAAAACCTAAATTACCAAAATCAAATAGGTCGAAACTTAATTAGACGACAAACGATTATTATCTGATTTAATGCATATTTCAAAACCTTATTAAAGTTGGATGACCACTCTTAATAACGTAAATATGTAAATATTGCGTGTGAGGCGATATATGTGGAAAAATTGCAGTCAATTTATGTCACAACTCAGATGACAGACGACCATCACCTAATCGAAGAACGCAATCTAGTGAGCTACCTTGAAGAGTTCCACACTGGCAATTGAGTACTCTCATCTGTTTGAATTGGTTTCGAAAAAATTGACAAAGATTTTACCAACTATTTATACGGCAGTCGCTCGACATCTGATTGAATGACTTATTCAAGTGAACCCCCTCAGAGGATTACCTGTTTGTTTGGTTTTTTGCCAAATACTCACATGACAGACAAACGTCGTCTGACTTAAGTATAATTTTTGAACAATCAAAATTTGAGATGCCCACACTTAAAAATTGTAAATTTTGGATGTCCCCCTTAAAAACTGAAAAAATATATTGTGTAAAAAAACATGCAATGACGGACAAAAAAGAACCGACATATGTTTATTTTATAAACATTCAGATTATGAACATTTTATTTCTGTCGTTTGAGAGGCATCATGTGAAGCAGTTTTTGTACTAGTGCTACTACGTACCATCAAACACACTACTACTATCATCACATTTAAATCTACTACTTCATCCATACAAAAAAACACTACCACAAACCCTCAACCACATTACTACTATTATCACATTTAAAGATATTACTTCAGCCCAATCAAAAACACTATTAGAGACTATCAAACACACTATTACTATCATCACATCCAAAAATAGAACATCGTACATACAAAAAATGTTACCACAGATCATCAACCACACTACTAACATCATCATCATCTACAATGCTACTTCCTGCATATAAAAACACTACCACAAATCATCAACAACACTACAAATGGTGTCCTCATCAAATCCACACTATTAACATCATCAGCTAAACCCTAGCTTCATAAATCAAAGAACTACAAATTCTCAAGCATAAATGAGGTGGATGAGTACCTAGAGGCAATGGTGAGTGAGCCTCGATGGTGGTGAGAGAGTGAGGGAGGAGAACGTCGGTGAGGGAGGTGTGACAGAGGTGAGGGAGAGCTTGATGTGGAGAGGGAGCGACCATGAAGGATTCGCGGCGGCGATGGAGCAGAGAGGAAAGTAGTGACAAAAGTTTAGGTGCTTAGGGTTTTGGAGAGGTGGAAAGAGGGAGGTCACAATGGCGAGAAGCGATGAGGGATGTCGCATGACAACGATGGAGCAGCGAGGGAGAGCGCACACCGGTGATGGCAACGACGAGCAAAAGGTTAGAATTGGTGAGAAGAGAGCTACATATTTTGTCAATTGAAAATGTGAGACTGGGTTTGATTTTGTTGTATATGTATAATGGCATAAATGTAAATAGTTTCAGTTTTAAGGTTATACATATTATAAGTTTTATGTAAAATGACATGATTTAGAATAAAACTATTACGTGACCTTATTTAGTATAGATCTTAGGATACTGACCTTATATGTAATTTGCCCTTGTTTAAATGGATGAAGGGTGTATTTAACATTTGATTGTGGTTGACTGCGTACCCATCTTTTTTGTTAGTGGATTATGTTATGCACAACAATTCATTAGCAAAGTGGATGAGAATTATTGGATCGGTCAGTTCCAACTGGGTTCGTTAGTTAAAACATATGCTGATATATATGCAAGGGAAGAACATTGCCTACAACTTCAACAAAATATTCCATGTTCTTTTGCTTTCCCATCCTCCATCAATAGTCAATTAAAAAAGATTGCAGTTGCGCTATATTCTCATTATCACCTACATTTACAGTCTACATATACATTTTGGGGTCACCATTTGGCCCGTGGGATGAGACCTGAAAAACTTAAGTCTGGTCCAGCTCGAATTTAGGTGCGAAAAAAATCCGACCCTATGGGCATAGAGCCGGGCTCGGGCCGAGGTCCCAAATCTCATAGACCAAAAAAATATGGCCCTTCAGGGCCTGTCGAGGTCCACACGGCCTGGGCCGTAGGGCCAAACTCATCTAGCCTATCAATTGTATATATTGTAGATTATTTTATCAATATGAACATCTAAACTCTCTCATTTATCTTGATATCATTCATTCATATACTAATTATCAATTTTTTTATGCTTATGTATTATTTAGTGTGTATAATTGTTCATATATTTGATAGTTAAATACTATTAATGTTTATATTTTTTTTATTGAATACGAAAAAATCCGGCCCGGCTCAAAAAGCCCCATAGGCGGCCCGTGGGCTTCAAATTTTTGAAAAAAGCCGGTCTGACCTGAATTTTGGAGACGTTGTGCTAAAACCCAGTCTGACTCGACCCATTGTTGAGCCCTACAAGGGACAGTCTATGCGACTAAGCTTGTTGATGTCACTACCTAAAGTTTCTTTGGTGGATCTTGTGATAGGGTTTGGTTGTTGGATATGGATCAATGTCAGAGTGAAGTCGCGTCGAGGCAAGAGAGTGAGGCAATATACTAAACCTGGGTTTTGAGTGAGAGTGATTATTTTACCCTTTCAAAATATGACACTTAACAGTTGCTTAACAAAGTCAATGGCATCATGTTAGATTGGTCGATATTAGAAGTAGAGATGTCGAAATGATAATATTAGAATTTAACGTATTGAAGTGGTCGATGAATGACTCTTATCAAGTATAGAAGAACTGCTCGTCAAGTACCATTAACGATTATCAACATCATCAACTAGAATTTTGAAAATACAACTTCTCCTTGGAAAAATAGCTCTACATTTTCCTCTTTGAAAACCCTAGACGCCCACCTCATTTTTTTGTGCCGATCTCCCTTTTCTCTTTTCTGATCATTTTTTCGAGCCTAGATTCCTCTTCTCTTTCCTTCTCTCTTCCTCCTCATCCCAATTAGTGTACAGGGTGGCGCACATATATTCCCTCATGCCCTTGTCATCAGAGAAGGTTCAAACCTTCAAGATGAAGATGGTCAATTTGTGGCGAGATACTATCGGCTTCAGCATCATGGGTTTTACCCGGATTTCGAAGGATCGGTTTGTATGCAACTTTCGGTCCTTAACCGATATGCAGGGGGAAATCTCAAGTGGCCCATGGTACTTTCATTTGGCCACAATTGTGGTAGAGGGATTCAATAGCATGACCGACCCGATGGCGGTTCCGGTAGCACGAGATCGGGATTGGGTGGTGGTGAGACCGACCTCGGGATGATTTGTTGTGGGTACTCTGTAGGAGAACTGGTGCTATAGGGAGAGTAATGTGATCAGGACCTACAAGGAGTATGACCGACATGCACCCTATCATTAGTCGGAGATGAAGATTTGGGTGAAGCTCAATTTTTGTTGGCCTTTGGTGGTAAGAAGCACATTTTACTTTTCAGCTACTTGTGTTGTGGATGCGGTGATGTTTCATGAGAAAAAAAAGAGAGAGAAGGTTTTTGTGGAGAGTGTGGAGCTTTTGTTCATGAGGTGGAGGAATGTTTAGGTCCGGTTGAGCAAAGGCAGCTGGAGACAGGGTTGGCGGTGAAGACTTTGGCTATGGTTGAGAAAGGATGAGGCCCTCGAGTTGTATTGTCCATGGTGGCAGCTTTGGGCAAGTGTTGGGATTCAGATCCGGTGAAGGAGGCACCACGGGGCACCACCATGATTTGGAAGTATGGAAGGTGGAAGGGGAGAATTTTTGGGGTAATCAAGGAGGAGGAGGATCATCTTCCTCTACCTTGGATCTGTTGGCAACAGTGCACCGTTATAGGGCGGCGCAACTAGTGAGTGCTTCAAGGGAGGAGGCTCTATCTCAGCAGTTGTCCTCGGCGGTAAGAGATGGGCAGGCTTCTTTTGAGCAGATAAAAGCTTAGCAGATGAAGGTGGAGGAAACATCGGAGCAGCCACAAACCGAGATCATGAAGGCTGTGGAAACTATGGAGACAATTCCCTTTTTGAGAGACGTCCCACTGACCATGTTCTTGTTTTACAAGTCGCCCCTCAGGGTCAGATACTAGTCTTAGGACCGTTCGGTCCGAAGGTGCAGTGTGTGGAACCGCGAGTGGTCTCATTGGATGTACCAGATTTTTATGTGATGACACCCGCATGCACTACTGTGTTATGTTTGTAGGTGTTATTGTTACATCTGTCAGGGTTCCTAGGCCACTTGTTGGGTCCTTTGGGCCAGCAGTGGGTTCGATGGAGCTTGGTGGAGGCATTCCACAGCCAGCTGGGCAAGTCGAATGTACGTTGGGAGGTACTCGAGGACTTGTCGAGATGCCTCCTCGTACGAGAGGAGGGAAGAGCGGACCACATCACCGTTCTAAGGAAAAGAAAGCTTAGACTAAGCTAGGTTTGACACCAGTAGTTACAAAAAGGGAGTCCCCAAAGAAAATGGCGAAATTGCGTCCCCCAGATATGGATGTAGAGGGGCTGCGACGTAATGCAACTCACTTTAGATGGTGCCTAGATAGCTAATGAGTGATGCAACCCAAATTTTTGATAATTCTTGTGCTATGTATTCTGGTTTGTTTATCTAGGTGTTTGAATATGTATTAGTTTTTAGTATAATATTACGTTAGAAGTTTCGCTTTATTGGACCGGATAATCCGATAAAACTCTGTACTACTATTATCTTAGGAGGGTGTATTGTATCTGGATTTTTATGGATTTTTATGGAGTTTTTTTAATCCATGGACTTTTAGAAAAGTCTACAGACTCTTTAAATAGTCCACAGACACTTCTAAATAGTCCACAGACTTCTAAGCATTTCTAAAATCATCGACAGACTTTCTTACGATTTATAAAAATCCACAGACTTTATATGAACGACTTTATACAGATTTCAAAGGGAAATTTACGTTATATATTAAAATAATTGAAAGGTACATGGTCGAACATGAGAATGAAAAAACATTGATGAAAACTTTAACATGAAAAGCAGACGTCCTTAACAACAACGATATGATCATCCTTCTCCTTCTTGTTGATTACTTTCTGCATCGTTTACATTGTTGGCGTTTGCTTGAGCTTCTGCCCACATTTGATTAGCAATACTCATTCTCCATTGATTAGCGTTATCCCTTTGCTGCTCTTGAGTTTGAAAATCGTCCCATTCAAAATTATCTTCTCCATTGTCTACATGATCATCTTCTTCTGGTTCAGGAGGAAATTCATCTGAACGACATTCTTGACGAAGAAAATTATGCAATCCTGCACATGCCAAAACTAGCTCTGCTTGTGTCTTATAAGGAAATGGTGGTGCTGATTTAAAAATTGTGAACCGCGACTTAAATATACCAAATATTCTCTCAATTACGTTCCTCAGAGAAGCATGACGAAGATTAAATAACTCAACTGCATTGACCGGATGGTTTCCTTCACCGCCACAAAAATCTTTGAGATGATATCGAGTACCTCGAAATGGAGCTAAAAATTGACGTCGATTTGGAAATCCGCAGTCCCCTAAGTAATACTTACCTAATCATGAAAAACATATGTAATTAGTAAGTATATTTATGATACAAACTGAAACATGCTTGCTAAAGTTTTTCATGGATGTAAAACCATACCTGGTGGTACTTTGAGTCCATTACGTCTAGAAATAGCATCATTTAACACTTTTGAATCATGAGCAGAACCCTCCCATCCACTAAGCACATATATGAATTGTAAATCAAAGTCACAAGCTGCTAACACATTTTGTGATATCTTCCCATGACGATTTCTGTATCTGCTTACCTCACGTCCAAAAACTGTTGCAGGAATATGTGTGCCATCAATAGCTCCAATGCAATCCTGTGGTAATGAAAAACTATTTACAACATATAAAAAAGAAAAATGATACAAGATTTAATCTGATAGAAATATTGCTTTGCATACCTTAAAGAAAGGATAAAACCTTGTGCTTTCTCTTATGTTAGGTGGTGAGGTATTAGCCGGCAGTGGTTTTGCCATAAACTCTGGAGCTATTGTATTTAAGGCCTTCAAGATTTTGTTGAAACTTCTGCTAATAGTGAAATGAGATCGCTCGAATATCATCCGAGGTTCACTATATCGATTGTTTTGACCGACAACAAGTAAAAATGTAGCAAGCATTTCTTCAACACAAATGTATCTGGTATCTCGTAAAGGTGTTTTCTCTTTGATGATGGCACACAATTTTCGAAATACGTCAGGATACATTCTGTAAACCTCCCGAAACATACGAGGGTCGCTGTTCAGTATCTTATCCATATATATGTATCCACGTGATGTTACTGGTCGTCGAGTCAACGGACGTCTAATACGTTCATCAAGTATGCTGCGCACAAGATCATATAACATATAAACAACTGCTTGTATTGCCATTAACAAAATTCTAATGACCTCGTAAAACTCTTCTTCCTCTTCATCAAATCCACACACATCCATTTCAGATATCGCGCTTAGAGAAAGCACCTAAACAATTAAAATGAACAATGTTACTATTCATAAGATCATCCATTCAAAAGCAAACCAGAACTCATAATTATTCAGAAAAACCTCAAGTTGCAATAAATTAAAGAAAGCATAATTGTTCAAAGAAATCCTTATTCAAACAAAAACACATCAAAGAAACAATCAAGCCATAGCATAGTGCTTGTTAGCCTCATGCATTATTTCGTTCCCAAGTGATCCAATTATGTCGTTGGTCTGGACTCATCTTCAAGAATATGTCTTGCTTTGCTTTAGTGTTAAGAAACCTAAGCGCAAAAAAGCTAGCTTCATCAGTCAATCCTGGGGTCTCTTGAACAGCAATCCAACATTCAGTGTCTCTTGATTCTCTCTTCTCCATTATGCCACAAATGGTATCAAAAGTGGTGACAATTTTACCAAAGCCAGTTGACAAGTTTTGTATAACTTCAGCTTGAGATGCTGCCCCTTTTGAGCTGCTACTTTTTTCATAATCAGCTCTACTTCTTTTCCCTTGAACCCTGCTATGTGCTGAAGCATGTGCATTGTTGGCTGGGGTGCGTTGTTGGGAAAGAGATGGCAAGTTTTCTTGGTCTAATGACTCATTTTCATTTGGCACAAATGTGTAATTATCTTGATCAAAGACCAAGTCATCTATACCACCCACTTCCCAAGACCTGTTCTCACCTGCTTCATATGTTGTGGCATCTGTATCATCACCTAGACCGATTGAGCCCATCCCAGTTGCAGTTCCATTACCAACTGCAATTTTCAAATCCTCATAGTCTGGAAATGCTTCTGTCCGAAAGTGTGCATGGGTTGGATGTGACTGAAAGATAATAAAAAAAAATGTCAATATGGTAAACCTTCAAAATAATTAGTAATCTAATAAAATAAAACTACAAGACATTAAACTCACCTTCAAATAGTCAGCCCATACTTCATCAGCGGCAGTGAATCTCTTTGTGATCGGATCCCACCCAAACCCAGAACTGTGACGCATAAGCTGAGAGTAATTGGTGTATTGTTTTTTAAACCATTTCACTCGGCTTTGGTAATGGCTGAAAGTTACATCATAACCGAGTTTTTCCTTAAGCTTAGGAAGTAACTTTGCTTCTACTGTTGTTTTGCTTATTACACCATTAATATCACGGAACCCAAGCTTAGCTCCTTCAACCATGAGTTGAAGCAAAACATTGCTCTCTTCTGCGGTCCAAGTTTTATAATCCTTTCGTTTACCACTTCCTTGTGAATCTCCCATCTATGATTCAAAAGTTTCTCTTCTTTAGCTACTCAAAGTAGAACATTCAAAAGCCAAACTACTTGATTACAGCGACACCCAGGAAAGACATTCAAAAGCCAAACTACTTTATTTGAGATCAATCAAGTATATAGAAACCAATAAACACACTTGAAACAAACATAAAGAGCACAAGTGTTCTATAGGTCCAAACAACACATTGTGATTAATACCAAAAATCTCTATTAATAGCAGCTGATAATGATTATGCAATGTTTTGCTTCAACTCATGGCTGAAAAAAAATTCTTTATTGTAAATTTTGGTTTAGAGTCTATTGATGTAGATAGAACTAGCGGTTCACAACAAAGTAACATATCAACACATGAATGTATGTCTGATGCAGCATATGGTTCACATACAAACTTGGAACGAAAAAGACTACTGCATTTTCTCCTTAGAAGAGGGGAAACAACTAAAGGTGATTCAACAAAAGTCAACGAGGAATGCAACAATAGTTGATGTTCAAGTATCACCATGTACTATCTGATGCTCATATGATAAATTTTGGATAGATTAACCAATAACCATGACCAACACTAGTTTCGACTCGATCAAAGATCCTCATAAAGGTGAATAGTCTGAGGCAAACCATGACTATCACTACTGTTAACTCAAAGTCAAAGCCTTTTAAAGGTCTGAGGTAAAACCATATATGTCCGAGGCAAAACCATAACTATCACTAGTTTCAACTCAAAGTCAGAGCCTAATAAAGACCTGAGGCAAAACCATATATCACTAGTTCAACTCAAAGTCAAAGCCTTATATATGTCTGATGCTAATCCATATATGTGTGTGCCTCTCATGAAGCTACTTTCCCTTAATGGGTACAGCAGACGAAAAACTACACACCCACCCATACACTACTGTATCTATTAGTTCATATATTCATGCATTAATCACAATCTAACTCAAAACTAGTTATTAACTCATTATGGTTATTGGTTAAATCAAGGTTAGCCTTCACAATTCAACACTCAAGTGTACATAAATTTAACACACGAGAAATAGACCATTTATCACAAAAGCATATGCAATACACTCTTCAGGAAAGATGATTTCAAAACACTTTGAAGTAGTCTTATTCATCAGCAATGATTATATTACATATATCGTCAAGTCTACACTACTCATGAACTCATCACTTCTGTATGCGCAATTCCATGAATAATCCCCAAAATTTCCACTTCTAATACTCCATCGAATTGCTCATCACTAACTAAAATCGAAGTTCAATGTATCAATCTAATCGAAGTACATTGTATCAATCTAATCCAATTATCACCTCATGGAAACAGGTCGGCAATTCAGAAAATAAAGCTATTCACTATATCAACTGTATATTGTCGTTTACCACAAGAAATTAGGCAAATATAGAGAAGAATCAAGAAAACAAGATGATGGGAACCAACCTCTTTGCACGCTCAGAAGGATGAACTTTGATAGACTTTTCCCACGCTCAAAATCTTTGCCCTAGCAGCTGGCAAATTGTTGAAGTCTGCTATTTATACTAAACCCTACAAAGTTCACAAATTTCTTTGACATTCTAATTCCGTAAATATGAATGAAATTTTGAATACCCTAAAACTTCTATTCATTTTTTAAAATCCTAATCGAATACCGCTAGACTTTGGTGGACTTCATATGGATTTTTTAAAATCCTAATTGAATACACCTAGACTTTTATGGACTATTAAAAATCTGTTTTGAATACACTTGGATTTTCAGATTCCATGGACTTGTTTAAAATTGCCACTAATTCCAGATACAATACACCCCCCTTAAAATAAATTTTTCTTAAAATGAATTTGAACTTCATCTCAAAAAAAAAACCACCCGATTATTATTACCTTTCACGATGACTAATATTCTGGTCTCACTTCAATGCCTATGGAAAATCTTAGCAGGAAAAAATTTCGTATCGACAATGACTATTCGACCCTTCTTCCACTTTGACTAAAACCGACAGACCCGCAACGGAGTACATAGAAATGATTCGTGGGATCATTTCTGCCATTACACGACTACAAGCTCCTCCTCCTCCTCTCACTCTCTCACGTTCCAGGTACTTTCTCCCGACCACCTTCTAATCTTCCACTTTTCACTTAGCTTATCAATTCAACGCAAATGAAGCGAGGCCCAGTTTCTTGTCGTCGACCAGATTCTCTAGACTACATTGTGGGAGCCGAGAAATGGATCACGACTCTCCAAAACGTGAACTCGAATCGCTTCGAGTGAAAAAGCGCGCTGCATTTCGTTTATGCAATGTGTCAAGGTAAAGCCCACGTGTTGATTCAAGACGTTAAATTTGGGTGAGTTTCATGATCATTTCAGTTACACTAGTGAAATATTGGAGATTCGCGCGGACAATCCAACACTGCATGTTTTATTTATTCCTGGAAATCCAGGTGGGTTTCTTCTAAATTTCTATTTCCGAATGATTGTTTGTTTTTCTTTTGGTTTCTGAAGTAAGATTTGGGTTGTTGAGTGTTGCAGGTGTGGTTTACAAAGATTTTGTGGAGGCTCTATATGAGGTGCTGGGTGGAACAGCGTCTGTGACAGGCAAGACTTTTGGTGCTGGTTCTTTGTTATTTTGGGTTATTGTTTTGAAAAATGTCATGACTATTCTAATTTGCTCTGGATCTTTTTGTTAACAACCAGCTGTTGGGCATATATCTCAGACAAAAAAGGTATTACTTTTTTGCTTATGTAAGATTATGTCTCTACAGTGTTGGTTAATTACTTGGTTTTAATTCGTATTCATTTCTTGATGTTTTGATCTTACATGTAAGTGATTGTAGCTTATATAAGCCTTTTTGTCAGTCAACTACCAATATCTTGCATTTCTAATGGTTGAAAGTGGGACTATACACTATGGTTCAAAAGATTCATGGTACTATTCCACTGAATTGAAATTTGGTCAATGAGTCTAATACATGTTGAGAATTGTTGACTCATGTTAATTGGAGAGCATGAGGTGAAGCAACTCAAGCTATCTCTGGTTTTTCTACTTTAGTTGTAATCACTAAAGACCACAGAATTACAAGCCAGTTACTCCATTTGCTGTGTTCGTGGAGAGCAAGCTTAGGATATTGATTTTGGAGAGAATATATCTTTTAGTACATATTCTATGAACACTTGATTTGGAGGAAACAATTCTTTTCAATTTTTTTGGGCTATTAGTAGAGTTGAATGAATCATTGAATGGGTCTTTTCAATTCTTTTATATATTATTAAGTATTTGTTTTAAGGTTTTACAGTTCGAATGGGTTTTCTGTTTTCAATTAACTATATAGTACAATGATCTGCAAGAACCATCTAGTCAACTATATCTGCTTTATATTCTTGCTCCAGTGAGTTTTCTGCTATGTGGGGTTGATTATTAAGTTATTTCTTCTTGTACAAACTGGGAGCATGGAAGGTTGTTCTCATTGCAGGACCAAATAGATCATAAGGTATACAAATATACTATGCTCGAGTTAGTGATTCTTCACAAACTTGTTAGCCAGTTGATTTGTATCTGTAGATTACTTTCGAGTTGATAATCCAGCGTCCTGTATAAACTGGAGACAAAAAGGATGTCACTTCTTTAATTATTTAAATTTAAATTTTATTGATTTATTTATTTATTTGCTCGTATTTGATCAATTTACTCAATAAGAAGTAATTATGAACACAAATCCAAATAATTTTATTATGCTTCTGGAATTACAAGCGTTTGCGTATTCATTTCTGATAAAATATTCTTCCCAAAAACTCTCCAGTTTCACTTCCAACATGACCTCTATTATCAGATCACTGTTCAAGTTACCACACCGTTTCTCATTTTCATTTCCTTTCTAATGACGCCCTTACATCAGTTTATCAAAGTTGAAAACAAATATTCTCTGTGGTATTCGTGTCACATATCAATCTGACTCCAATTATATTTTGCCTGTTGTAGATGGACTTCATCAAACAGGAAATGAAAAATATTGCAGTCCCTATATTACTGGTGAGATCGTATTCTATCTTCGCATTGTTTTCTAATTTCAGTCTGATGCTGGTTCTTGGAAGTACATAATTTTCTTAAAGAACAAGACTGTTAAAGTACATCAACTACTGTAATTTACGATAGGATTGTGGGTCCAAGTTAAATTTTATTTTTATTTTTGAGTTGTATATCAGTCGTTATCAGCAATGTATATGCTCACCTTATCTACCATTTTACGTATACCGGAAGTAATAGTCAGTCTTACCAATACTGGTTGTGATCAATCTGCTTCCATGTATCATGTTAGTAAAAGGATTAATAACTCAAACATTCCAAAAGTTTCTGTGTCGGTTCACAACTTTGCCTTGTTCACTTTGTTTCTTATTTGTAAATCCGAGTATTATTTCTACTTGGACCTAAGTATCAGGAGTTTAACAATTGAGCAATTGAGCGGTTTTGCTCAATACATGATTGGGTGATGCAAAATTTCTTCGTATTTTCTGGTTCTGTGCTAGAACTATAGCTTTCTGGTGATCTCAGTTATTCCGGTGTTCTACTTATTTATAAGGATGAGTTCACAAGGAAAGAATTTGAAACATTGTATAAATTGATTGTTTGGTTTTTAAAATAGTTCTTCTGATTTCTTTGAGAGCGACATCTATTTTGTGGCAGGTAGGGCACTCTATTGGTTCATATATATCCATTCAAGTGTTTAAGAGGTCTCTAGAAAGGGTGAATTCTTTTTACCACTCAATTTTCACAATTCTCCCAAAGGATTATCACTGTGAAGAATCTGTTTCCTGACATAGTTTTCTGGGCGTTTTAGGTGGCATACTGTATCGGACTATATCCGTTTTTGACTTTAGACCCACAATCTGAAAATCAGGTTCTTGATATGACTAAAACATGCATCAAATAAGTACATAAAATAAACACTCAACACATAATTCAATCATATTTTGTGTAGGTGTAGCATTGATAAGTAAGGTATCATTCTAAACCGGAGATTAAATGGTGCATGCAATTATTGTGTATAAAGGGGGTATCGAAAATTTGTTTTTAAACCTGATTAATTTACCTAAAAATGTCACAACATAAACAAATACTCCTAAGACTCTAGCATGCATAAATTCATAGACAAACAACACATAAAAAACTCTTAAAAACATTAATTCATGTTATGACAAAAATAAAACCTAATTAATTATTTACAAGTGATAATCTCATCTCTTCTTTTAGCCCTAATTATCAATTAAACACATGGCAATAATCAACGAAATTTCGAAGTTTAAACCTAAGAAACTGTAATGATCCGAACTTTGAGTTATGTGATTATCAGCACGACATGTGATTATCGCGAGTTGATTGTATATATGTGGTTTATTAACGACTAAATTATCAGGCAAAAATTTGGTTTGAGTTCCTTTGTGAAAATTGTAGAGGATTTGATTTCGAACTCGCGGGAATTTTCAGGGATTTTTTCGGTTAAGCGAGCAATGTTTTATCGAGTTCTGAAGTCTGTTGGTGAATGTTAATTTAATCGTGACCGTCCGATTTTCATCAGATTGAATTATTGCCATCGATTTTGGGGCTGGTATGTGTACGGTATAAATGCGAGGTAATTTTGGGAAACTTTCCATTTTTGGATTTTGACCGTTGACCCGCGTTGACCCACGGTCAAAACTGACTCGTTTGGGCATTGAGCTTCTCGGCGTCGGTGTATTTTATTCCGGCAACATTTGGCCGTGGTTCTTTCATGGAAGTTGTTGGACTTTTTCTCTTCGATTTGGTAGGTGGATTGTCGTGATTGGTGACCAGAGGAGGTAAGATTCGACGAAAAGAAAATCAAAGTTTTTCGGCCGGAATCGGCGGTGGACAAAGGTGGCGGAGACGACAGCGATGAGGCTTGAGGTTATGGGGGTTTTGTAACCCATGGAGAGGTGAGTTAAACCCAAATGATTTCAGCCCTTGTCGTGGCCGGTGGTGGCTGATCGGAGTAAGTGATTCCGACGAGGTTTTCAAACTTTACGGTGGGTTTTGGACCTTTTTCGGTTAAAATTGAGTTTAGCATTGAATTACAAAGTTGTTGGAATTATTGAGATCTTCAAATCTATGTATAGGTCAAAATTTCTGGATTCGTGGAATTCTGGTGGCCGGTGGTGACGGCGGCCCCACGCGTTGCTGTGCGCGGAGGAGCTCTAGCGAGGTGAAATTTTGGAAAAGTTTTATGTCGTTTCGCTCGATTTCGCGTGCTGAACGCAATTGTGAGGTTTTTGAGTTGAATTGAGCGTGTTAAATTGGGACGAGGGTTAGTTTGGTGTATTTTGAGAATTTTGTTATCCTCGTCAATATTTCGAGCAATACGTTTTTCAAGAACGCGGGGTTCTTGACGTATTTGCTCCGTATGTTGTAATTTTTTATGTATTGATCGTATCCCTGTTATTCAGGTGATCGTGATCGAGTGTTTTGCGAGGGATCTTCCGCCGAACCTCAGAGTTAGTTTCGTACTGTGAGTGGACATTTTATTTTCACAGTTGATTTGCGAGTCTTGATTTATGCATTTTACGAGTATGCATTTATGATTATGTATTTATGTTATGCATTTATGATTATGCACTTTACGATTATGCATGTGCATGAAAAAAATTTATGATTTGGTTTACACAGAGTACAGTCTCAGATATAGAGGTAGTATCGATGCTTTGGCTTCTCGGCTGATCCCTGAGATGCTCCGGGAAGGATAGATATCCTGATCCGAGATCTTTCAGACTTATAATCACGAGGAGGTCTGAGATTCTGTGATTAGATTATATTATGCGGAGGAGTCCATGAGTGACCCCGCATGATTTTATGTGCATCTTTATGGATCAGGGAAAATGTATTTGGTCGGAATTTTCATGTGCATTGACTCGCATTATGCTTTTATGTGCATATATACTTATATGTTGGGAAAGATATATTATTATTTTCGTCCACTCACTCTAACGATTTTATTTGCCTTTCCTTGGGATTTTCGATTTCCTTTGCCCAGTTTACAGTTTGATTTCTGGGGTTGCACGTTGACGGTGGAGGCGTAGAGTTCAAGTCACCCTTCAGTTCGTGTAGATTTTCAATTCGACATACTGGTTATATATGATGTGTATATGCGTCGCTCTGAATACTTATGTTATGTTTTCAGTTGTGTTATGTTTTCAGTTGAGTTTACTCTTGAATGTTTTTCTGGATTTCTTGTAAACCTTGTGGTTTGTTATATATGATGTTGAGAAATCCGGATGGGGAACGGAGCCCCACGGTTTGGCTTTTGTAGGATATCCAAAGTGTGATTTTTTTGTAAATTCTAATTTTGGTTCACGTATTTCAAAGTAAACTCTGGTGAAATTTTTTTTAGGTCATGTTTTCGAAGGGGTTTGATTTCGGTTTAAGCAACTAATTCGAAATCGGGTCCTTTCAGAAACACATGCATATTATTTTTCCTAAGTACTAGGGATCACCCTAAGACTCTAATCATTGATTCTAAGATTGGACACACCGAAGATCCTAAACTTAAAGCATTAAGTACGTTCAAATAGGCATATGCGTTGAAAATTCAAACAAAGAACACATGGAAGATTATTGAATGTAATATAATTAATAAAACTAAATTTCACACTAAATTCAATACAAAAATACAAAAACAAAACCAAATAAGAGTTATAGAGTAAAGAGGTCATTATTACATTTTTGAGTTGTCGGGATCACCCTAGAAACAAGAGAGTAACGACTTCTTGGATGGAGGATGATGTTTGAGAGCCTTAGCGGATCAAATGCGATTTAATAAAGGTGGGTAATTATTCTTTGGTGGAGCTTGAGTGTTTAGGGAGAGAGTATGGAGTGATTTGGTAGCTTAGCTTTTGAGAATAAGAGATAGATACAATAAGGGTCAAGCCATTTCTTATATAGGCTTACAAGAATGACTTTCCTCCCTAAAATAGGTTTCCTTGCTCCACCCGGGTAGAATTGACAGTCTGTACTGAATCACACTTTCTCGAGTTGTAAACCTCCAAAAATTATGATTTTGGTCTCGTTAGAAAGAAGACTCGAAGAACTTTCCAACCATAGGTTAATAGCCGTCTAACTCCTCTTGAGCTGTTCTCAGTCGTCGTTTGAAGTTGGCCAATCTGCATAGGTAGATTCTTCTTTCTTTATTCTTCATGATTTCCTTCTTCTTTTGACTTTGGGAATCTTTTTCTTGCCAAATCTTGGTCATCACGAAATTGGCTGACTTGATCTTCATATTTGGACTTTTCAAATGATCTTCTAATTAATTTGGTTCATCTTCATTTGTTCTCCCTCTAAGATCCTTCTGGAAGCTTCAACTAGAAAATTCTTTCCTAGTCAACATAGGGTTTCTTTTTATCTTTAATTTCTTTATGCATTCTTCCTTGGAATTTCAGCCGAATTTCCTTTCTCCATATTTTCACCATCTTTTGCTACTCCTTGCATGTTTATAGTCTTCTTTACTCCATTTCTTTTGTCATACACCTAAAAATAACAAAATAAGTCAAAATTATTAATATTAAGTAATTAACAAAGTAAAAATGTAGAAAAATACATTAATTAATAAGTCTACAATACGTAAATCAGCTCTTATCGGAAAAATTGCGGAGTAAATTTCTTTCTAGCAGTTTTATTCATATATGTTTAGAGGCATCTCTCTACTGCATGAGCATATGCTATAAACGATAATTAGTGTCTGTTTCACTGTTATTCCATGCCCTTGTTATTAGTTTACTTTGTTGTTTAATATTTAAAAATGATTGCATTGGGAGGGATTGTTTCATTTTAGCTAGTAGGGGAACTTTACTGGATCTTTGGTTGTGGTTTCTCACTTGATCAAATGTATATTTGTTGATTTCCCGTTGAAAATTTTGTCAAATAATACGATGAAGGACAATCTACATGAAGACATCTAGATATTAAGATAAAACAGTGTGTTTCAGGTCTAGCTTTCTATATGTTGCCTTGAGCGTCTTTGTTTCACTCTTGGGATTTTTGCCTAAATCAATTTTGAGGTTGATTGTGACCACATTCCTTGGCAAGTCATGGTCTGCTGCTGCAGTTGAGGCTGCTTGCTCTCACCTGGTGAAGGTAAAGAGTGTCTTCTAATAGATTGATGAAATTGGCTTCTTAGAAGATTTATTAGGTACAAGGTATCTTCAGCCTTAACCTTTTTTCCGTTCTACTTTATATCTCAACTATTGTAGCATCAGACAGCACATTTTAGTCCTTTAGAGAGCGTATTCTCTCTCTATTTATTAACGTTTTCTTTGTGTATATGGAAGTTATAGGGTGGAGTGACTCTATTATAGATTTTATTCACTATAGTTTTGTTATTATTATTGTAAAATGAGATTTTTTTTCTTTAGTAATTTTATTCAATTTTTTGTAAATATTCCAACGAGCACATTTATACAAATTTGAGAACAAATCGTTATCAATATTGTATTTTAGTTTAATTGTTTGTAAATGATAAAAAATGGTCATAATTTTGTTCTAAATATAGTATTTTCTAGTTCAAAAAATTATAATTTTGTTCAACTAAATATAAATAAATCTTTAAGGTAGATCTCCCCTGCCATAACTTTATCCCTTTGTATATGTGCAGTACCATACCATGCTTCTTCATGGCAATAACAGAATTCCAAAAGGTTAAATTCTGGCTTCTTATTTTCCTTTTCCTTTTTTTCTTTTAAGCCAATAGTGATTTTAATCTGTATTTATTGTCTAGTAATTAGACAACATATGGGTGTCTACATGTCTTATTATACGTTTCTTTAAAATGTCTTTTCATAAATGGGTGTTCTTTCTCAGCACGACATCACCTTCCTTGATTTATATCATCATATCATTTCAACTGCATCGTGTAATCTGTAATGTTCTGATATGCTTTCTGACAATCTGGTTACTTCCCACATATCAGTGTTCAGCTATCGACAACTAAAACCTAGAAAATGTTGCTTTATTTTCATACCCACTTCATATATGCGTTTTTTTCCCTGATTTGTAACAGAAGTCGTTGTACTGACAAATATGAGCTATAAATTTCAATCGTTGTGCTGGACAATCTCACAATGTCATTGATATATTGTTTCTTAAATTTCAACAAAGACCTGCAGGTGGAGTTGATATATGAAAGTAAAATTCAAAACCTGTTATGCTTACCATGGGCCTCCTATCTTAGCTTTCAGAATCACCAGATTGGGCATTCATGAGGGAAAATCAGCATAAGATTGCGACCCACAATATATCTTAGCTTTCAATTATGCATTGAAGACACAATATTCTTCAGTTACAAATAGTTAATAACAGATTGCCCGAAATCCAGTCATATCAAAACTGTAGCTTCAGGAAATAATGGCAGATTGATTCTTGCTAAGAGTGATTGTTGCTAATACTCCCCCTTCAAACTTGGCGGTGGTGAACAGACAAGTTTGCCAGAGAACAAGTGATGGCGAGATTTGTGAAGAGGCTTTGTGGGGAGATCAGCAGGCTGATCCACAAAAGGAATGTAGCACACACGATGACTTCCACAGTTGATTGTTTCTTAGTGCGCCAGGAAATAAGATTAGATCCAAGATAGATTAGATATAACCTGATGTAGAATGCCGAGAGTCGAGGCAACTAGCCCAATCAGTATCGGAATATGCAGTGAGGCAAACAAGCTGACGCTGAGGTGCTATTGATAAACCATAGTCAAGAGTGCCTTTGACATAGCGTAAGATCCTCTTCACAACAATAAGATGAGGGGCACGCGGTTGACTCATAAACTGGGAAAGAGAGTTGACCGCAAAAACAATATCAGGGCGAGTGATGGTAAGATATTGCAATGACCCAATAAGCTCACGAAATTGAGTAGGATTGGCGAGCAGTACACCATCAATATCAGTAAGGTTGGCTTAGCAGACATAGGAGTGCTCGCAGGTTTACTATCTAACAAATCATGCTTCAACAACAAATCATGAGCATATTTAAGTTGATTGATGTGAAGACCATGAGAGTGAGGAGTGACCTGTAAACCAAGGAAGTAGTGGATTTGGCCTAAATCCTTGCTGCCAAGAGCCTGGATGAAATTTGTAAGCTCTTGATCACCGCTGCCTGTGATAACAATATCGTTAACATGCAACAGGAAGTAGATGGTATGATGGGCATGCCGAAAAATAAACAGTGAAGAATCTGCCAAGCTCTGCACAAAACCAACTGATTTGAGATAAGAGCTCATCCTGTGAAACCAAGCAGGGGGAGCTTGCTTGAGGCCATATAATGATTTGTAGAGCATGCATACATGATTGGGTAAGGAGAGATCAACGAAACCAGGTGAATGACTCATTTACACATCTTTCGTGAGAAAGCCTTGAAGAAATGCATTTTAACGTCCAATTGTTGTTAAGACCACCCATGAGACACGGCAAGGCTGAGAACTGTGTGAATTGTGGCAGATTTAACCACAGGGCTAAAGGTCTCATCGGTCAATACTGAGCTACTGATGAAAGCCTTTAGCTACAAGACGGGCCTTGTAACGTGCAATCAAACCATTCAGATTGTGTTTGATATGGAAAACCTATTTGCAACCAACTGTATTCTAAGAAGGATGGGGTGGAACAAGAGACCATGTCCCATTCCGAAGCACGGCATTGATTTCGTCTGCAAGGCAGTACGCCAAATTTTGTTGTTGGAGTTCTGTGTATAACATGTAGGTGGAGTAGACTCAACAGTTGGAAGAAGATCTTTGGGAATAGGATACTTGCTCGGCCTCGCCGGAAGAGTGCCATCTCGGCTTCAGGTAACCATTGGATGAGTATAGTTGGATGTAAGGATGTAGGGATGTTGGAATTGGTCGGAGCTATTGGAATCAGAAGATATGGGGAGGCAGCCGAAGATAAGGCGGTCGCATGTGCCGACAACGGAGCAACAGGTTGCAGCAAGTTGGTGGATGGCAACAGAACGGGAGGTTGCAGCTGGTTAGCGGTTGTGCAGTTGGAAGCGATTGAAGGCAGGGAAGTGAGTGGATGGATGGCGACTTGCGGCGGATCATGATGGAGCTCGACAGCGGTCGAGAACGCCGATAGTATTGGATGATCGGAGTAGGGTGGTTGTTAAAGGCATGATCGAATTTGGAGTAGTAGGCATGGCTAAGTTTATGGTAGTGGATGGGCTTGGATTAGGTGGATCATATGAGGAAGATGCAAATGGGTCGTGCGAAGTAGACAAAGGCATGGATAATGAGACAAATTCCAGTGGGCCGGATAAAGCAGCATCATCATGTACCTGTAAACCCTTAAAAGGAAAATTTATTTCGTTAATAAAACATGACGCGACACATAGACACGACCAGTGTTTGGATTAAGACAATTCACTACTACATTTTTAACCATTGCCGGCGATTTTAAATCGCCGGCAACAGTTTTTAATCATTGCCAGCGATTTTCCCCCCAAAAATCGCCGGCAATGTTTTTTTTTTTTTATCATTGCCGGCGATTTTTCCGGCAAATCGCCGGCAATGGTCCGCCGGTAATTAAAAAAAAACCATTGCCGGCGACTTAAATGTAAGTCACCGACAATGATTAAAAAAAAAAACTATTGCCGGCGACTTACATTTAAGTCGCCGGCAATGGTTTTTTTTTTTTTAATTACCGGCGGACCATTGCCGGCGATTTGCCGGAAAAACCGCCGGCAATGATAAAAAAAAAAAAAACATTGCCGGCGATTTAAAATAGCCGGCAATGGTTAAAAATGTAGTAGTGATTGTAGCCCTAACATTGAGGACTATACCCTAAGAAGACACACTCAATGCTATGACTCAAGAACTTATTGGACACATAAGGACCTAGCACTACCAGAAAAAACACTATAGCCGACGAAAAAAGAAAAACAGGCCTACGAGATGCGAAGATAAATTTGCATCGTTGGCTAAAATTTTTACTCGTTGGCTAAAGTAGTATTTTAGCCGACGGAAAAAAAAAACGTCGTCGGTTTTAGACGTAAAAAATTGTCGGCTAAAGTTTGCCTAAAGCCGACGATTTTTTTTTACAAAAGCCGACGACTATGCCACGTGTCATCGGCTATACTCTCTCTCTCTCTCTCTCTCTCTCTCTCTCTCTCTCTCTCTCTCTCTCTCTCTCTCTCTCTCCCTCCCTCCCCTGAAATTTCAGATTAGGGCTATGTGAATTCGGATGTTGATTTCTGGAATGTTTAGTTTTGATTAATGTTGATAGGAATGATTATTGTTGAGGAAGATGTTGATTTGTAATGGAGTGTTGATTAGGAATGGATTGTTGATTAGGCAGATGATAGGGTGATGAACCCTAATTTCAGGATGATATGGATTGACCGCCGCTCTCTCGACAAAAAAACCCTAATTTCTTTCTCTCCGTCCACCGCCGCTCGCCGAAAGCCCAGCCTGCCGCCCAGCCCAGCTCGTCGACAAGGCATCTTTCTCACTGCGCCATCGCCCCTCCAGCCTGCCACCGAGCTTTGTCCGCCACCGCCTCGCCCCAAACCGCCACCGAGATTTGTGATTAGGTTGTTGTAATTTTGTTTAGGGTTTAGGTTGTTGTAATTTGTGTAATTTTGTGATTATTTTTGGTGAATTTTTGTAATTTAGTGAATTGTTATAATTTGTGTAATTTTGTGAATTGAAATCCAGAATAGTTTGTGTAGTTTTATGTAGTTTAGCTATTCCACTTCAATAACCCAGAATAGAAATCCTGAATCTAGGAATTGGCAGGTTTGGGAAATAGAAATCCAAAATTTGCAGACTTTAACCGATGAGTTTCGAACTTTAGCCGACAACTTTGTCGTCAGCTAAAGTTTAAACGTTCTGTTCATGACTTGTTTTGTAGTCGATTAAAGTCCACACTTTAACCGACGACTGTCGTTTTTGTCGTTGACTAAAGTATGGCCGTCGACCTTTTGCCGACGACACTATAGTCGATGAAGGTTCGTCGGCTATAACTTTAGCCGACGAAAATATCTAACAGGCCAACAAATTTTTTTCGTCGGCTATAGTACTTTTTCTAAAGTGTAGATGAGGAAAACATGAACAACCAAAGACTCAAAGAGATGAATAAGAAAGAGAATGGCCATAGATACAGTTGTGTGGTGTATTCCATTTGAGAGTAGGTGTAGGAAGAAGATTGATAGGATAGATAGAAGTAAGAACCGCATGAGGCCAATATTTTTTAGGGACTCCCGATGTGACCAAAAGTGTACGAGCCATGGCGACAATGTGACAATGCTTGTGTTCAGTAAGGCCATTTTGCTCGAGAGTGCATGGGCAGGAAAAACGTTGTTGGATCCCAAATTAATTATAGAATTCAGTAAAGGCATGATTTATATATTCAGTGTCGTTGTCACTTTGTAGGTATTTAATGGAACCATTAAAGAGGTTGCGGATCATAGCGACAAGAGTTTGAAAATATTGAAGAACGTCATTTTTCTGGTGCATAGGGTAAAGTCATGTGTATCGAGAGTACTCATATGTAAAGAGAACATAATACTTGTAGCCAGTGACAAATTTAATTTGAGATACCCAAACATCATTATGAAGAACATAAAACAGAGAAGTTGTAGAAATATGATTGGTAGGAAAGGGAAGTTTGGGCAACTTGCTAAGTGCACAATTATTACAAAAAGATTTAAATGAAAGCTTGGAACCAATAGAAGATCCTAGATGACTTAACACGGAAGAAAAAGGATGACCTAGACGATCATGCCAAAGAGATGAGTGAATTGACACGAGAGCTTGAGGATTGGTGGATTCGGAAGGCAAGCGGAGCGTATACATACCATCTTTACATTGGCCCTGAAATAACAATTGACCAGATTGTAAGGAACAAATTTGATAGAAATCAGGAGCAAATATGAAATAAACAATATTATCTTTAGTAAACCAAACCACTAAAAGAAGATTTTTGCGAATGGAAGGAATGCTAAAGACATTTTTTTAAGGAAAATTTAGAGGTGCCCAATGATAAGGGAAGAGTACCGGTATCAAAAATTGGCACAGAGTCGCCATTACCCATATAGACATTAGATGGTCTGCCATATGGTTGAGGGTGTGGAAGAGACATGGATGTCATATGATGTGTGGCTCCAGTGTCGGGATACCAATTAGGATCATCAAAGTGTGCTCCAGCAAAGAGTGGGGCAATAGAAGGTCCATTGTACCATTGAGGACATCGAGTTGGGCTGTGTTGATTGGTATGGAAATTGTAACACCAAGTAGGAGATGGGCTAAGCACACCAGGAGCCCAAGTAGGGCGAGGAGACCAATTCTGACCTGGATAATTAGCTTGTTGCGCATATTGGGGTGGCCCAAACTGAGGTTGATTTTTGACGCACACTATTACGTCGTTGGCGTCCACCAGAGTTAGGTTGTCGACCATCGTTATTCTAGTTCCGACCATCATTGGAATTGCTTTTACCGATTAAAGTTGTTTCTTGAATTTCTTTGACGATTGGAATTGGATGATTGAGGAAAGTGTTGATGGAACAAGCCCTCTGAGTAGCCCTCTTGAGGCTACTCAGAGGGCTTGTTCTGCTAATCAAAAGAAAGGATGCGAGCACGAAGATTGACAAAGTCGGGAAGGGTGGACTTTGAGTGATGGCAGTGTGCAATACAATGTTATCAAGACCTAAGCCTCAAACGGTTGAAATACCAAGAGTAATTCGATAATTGAAGTCAATAATCATTTTGACACCATTGCAAGAATCATGCTTACAAAATTTCAGCTCTATCGGAGATGTTTTAACTATTTGATCGTGACATTGTTTAAAAATGCACACAGATTGTTCAATTTATCTCAAATCTTGAATGTAGTAATCAAATGATTACACAATGTCCGATTGGGCTGAAATTTTACAAGCATGATCCTTGTATGCGTAACTAAAAGATGAGTGATTCCAATGATCGAATTATTTTCTCAATTTTGTGTAAAATGCAACTTGACACAGAAGTTTAGTGCGAAGTTTCGCACTTGATGAGAACTACATATATATATATATATTCAAAAAAGTATGTCTGATGTCGTTGTTGTTCCGACATCTAAATTAGACATCTGCATCCAACAACAACAAAATTACGCCGTTCCGGATTTTCGATTGGACTCAAATTTTGTAGTCCAATTGGAAATCTGCACGGTGCAAATTTTTTCGCTTTACCTCACTTATACATCAAATATTGACAATCAAGACTACTCATGTTATAGATACTACTTCAACTAAGTCACCTACAAAATTTGAGTCTAATCGAAAATTGTTTGGTCATTTGATTCGCCATTTATATATCGTCGGCATTTATCCGATGCTCCTTATTTGTTCGTAATGTTTCACCATTTTGGATGACCAAATGATTACCAAATTGGCTGAAAATTTGTAGGTCTACTCTTTAAAGGGATATCTATAATATCAATTATTTAAATTGTTGAAATTAAATATAAGATGATCAAAATAATCAAATCCTTACCATCCGCACCATGTAGACATCCGCTTTTGAATATATATATATATATATGTATGTATATTAGTCTCTATCCAGAGCGGAGCTCTGCTTTGAAAATATGGAGCGAAGTTTCGACTTTTACCAGATTGATAAAGTTGCTCGACGATTGAAACCACTCATTTTTTAGATTACTATTAGACGATTATGCTTACAAAAAAACAGCCCAATCGGAGATGATTTGACCATTTGATTGCTACGTTAAAATTTTAGGATATATCAGATGAACTGTATTATCAAAAGTTGAATGTGATGATCAATTACTAAATCATCTCTTATTAGGCTGATTTTTTTGCAAGTGTGGTCCTCCAGTGATAATCTAAATGATGATTGGTTCCAATTTTCGAATAACTTTTTCAATCTTGTGAAAATTGAAACTCCACTCCGTTTTTTCAAAGCAAAACTCCGCTATATGAGGGCCCTTCCACTAAAATATACATATTTTTGGTCATTTTCAGGTATAGGGCATTACACAAACTTTTCGATCATATTTTAACATCTCCACGGTCCAATTATTAGGTCTATATGAGTAGATCTTTCATGTAAATTTTCAGCCAAAATGGTGATTGTTAAGGTATCGAATTAGGTTAAATCAAGGGACGGACCGAATCTGCCAAACCTGAACCGTTCATACTTATAAACTTTAATTGTAGTTTTGAATACCTTAACGATCACCATTTTGGCTGAAAATTTATAGGTTTGATCTAAACATTAAGACCTAAGATCTGAACGGTGAAAATAATAAAATATAATCAAAAAATTAGTGTAATTCCTTGTACCTAAAAAAATGATCAATAAAATTATAAGGTGCTATATATATAGCAGCTTATTACAAAGTACACCCCCGTGAGCCAACCTTAGAAAACTCACCATCGAACACTCCAATCCTCATTTGCTACTTCACTCTCTCTCTCTCTCTCTCTCTCTCTTTCTCTCAGCAACAACAACGACAATGCCTACCATAACCAGAAAGAAGCTCCTCAAAACAGTCACCTCCGTCGACATAGGCTGCAGCAGCTGCATTAAACCCAAGCTCTTCCACATGTTCCGCCCCAAAGCAAAGACCGTCACAGCCAAACTCGGCCGCAGACAAAGCCAAAGCCAAAGCCACCACTACTCTTCCTCCAGTTCTTGCAACAACAAAGACTACTCCTCCTCATTCTTCCCCAACACCAACACCACCACGGACGACTACGCTTCCTTCTCCGACGACGTCGTTCATGAGAAGAGCAACAAGCAGGAGCAGTACTACTACTCCTCCGCCGCAACCCCAGTGAAGGGCGTGCCGGTGGAGAAGGACTCCGGCGATCCCTACTTGGACTTCAGGCACTCCATGCTGCAGATGATACTGGAGAACGAGATATACTCCAAGGACGACCTACGCGAGCTGCTGAACTGCTTCTTGCAGCTCAACGCTCCCTGTAACCATGGCATCATCATCAGGGCCTTCACTGACATCTGGAACGGCGTCTTCTCCCTCAGGTCCACCGCCGCTTCTTCCCCCATGCCGCCGCTTCGTCGTGCCCGCAAGTCACGTGACTATTAGACTCTGCTCGTGTGCGACTGTCCTTATGCATGTTATGTAATAGTGGCTATGTAATGTAGATTTTCTTTAGTTTTATTTTATGATGTGAAGTTCCAAATTAAGAAGCTCTTGTGTTTCTCGTAGAGGAATGCCAATAACATTTAGAAGGTTATTGTTTGTTATTTGCATTCCTCTTCAAGAAAAGCTTTATTTTCCGAGTGCGCAATTAGAATCGCGATCGCTCTTTCGAATCTGTTGCTCTTGTAAGGTTTGGTGCAATGTAATATAGTTTTTAATGAATAAAACCTTTTGCATTTTCCTTGTGATAAATGTACGGAGGTGACAAAAAAAAGTCTTTAGATCATATTTACACGATACAACAACAGATAATACCTCTTTGCAAACTAGAGCTATGAACCTATGATCAAAGCAAAGGCTAGAAACTATTTGAAGCCAATTCAAAACCCAATAAATTGGGTCTAATGGATGTCCTTATTTAGTGGTGGGGATGTGGAATTAGTCAAAATATTGAAGGCAAGTTACAAGAAGCCAAGAAATAAGCAATGTTGGGAGGGAAAAAGAAGACATTGGGATTTGGCTTGCAATAATTAGAGAAGGGTTGGCATTGAGGAATAGAAATGTCTATGACTGACATGATACAATTCCCAAAAGAACTCATAATATTTTGGATGCAACTGGATCATTACTCACACTTACAATGCTAGCTGGCTGGCTTTCTCACTCTTCTCATATGCAAATCTCAAAGTGTGTAGGTTTGTCATATTTGTGACTTCCATCTCTGGATTATCATAGTCGTCGTTCAGCAATTATAATGAGAGTAATAAATCACCGTTTACTATTTTAATGGATCATGATATAATATGGTGGTTGCAATTTATTAATGATTCAAGATAAGTTTCTTTTCAACTCTTAATGATCGACTTAATGGTATTATGAGTGAGGAGCCAATATAAATATCAACTAGCTGGTACCGTTGTTTGAAGCTCTTTGAAATTAGATCCAGCCATACTCAGTATACCTAATTTGGAACTCAGAATATCTAATTTAGTGATCCACATTGTACGAACAAATAGAACTTTGGATATTTCTTGCCTCATTGTAACTAGTACAAACCGAATCATGTAAGGGTGTATAAGCGTATACTTGGATATTAATAAACCAATCCAACTTTACTTAGTTTTGAGTCTTTGAGATGCTTTGGGAACTATCAATTCAGCATGGCCAAAGCCACCTTTTGATAGGGATAAGCCAATATGATGAAGACCCAAGAGTTACCAAGAAGAGTCACAAAGATCTTACTTACTTGCGCTTTGCATTCCCTAAACCCCAAGTTTTCATGTGGTTAAAAGGCACGAAAACCTGATTTTCATTCACTTTTTTTTGGTCGTCCAAAAGAAAGTATAGAGATGTTCCCCACTATCAGATAATGGGGCTGAACTTGATCGAAGATGATGGTTTTGATCTTTTTACAAATTTCTGTTTGTGTGAATAATACCGCAGAAAACAGCGTACAAATTAAATTAAATTAAATTAAATAGAGAGGCCAAGTTGCATGGACGCATTCATAGACTGCGGGCTGGTAGCTAGCACCTTCCTGCGTTCCTTCAATGGAGAGAGAGGTGGCCCATCTGTGTTTTTACTCTGTAGCAATTTATTGGCAAGATTCCTTGATAAATTTGACCAGCCCGTGGAGATAGACAGCCCTTCAATTCTAGCATTTGTCAGCTATGTACATTTCTGAATTAAGAGTTATGATCGAACATGTTGGCGTGTGAGCAAGAAATTTACATTCAATTCTAGATTTCTATTTTCTTATTTTGATCGGTGTAGATTTCATTGATGGAATGGCTTCTGGTTTTGAGAAGCGCTTCTCTCGCCTGAAAATTTTCTGGTTGAAATCTAGTGAGACACGATTTGAAGAATATTTAAGATAAATACTTAAATCTTACATATTGAAGTTACACGTACATCATGTATCATATATATAACAACAGAATTGTGGTATATATATATATATATATAGTTCGTAAACATGACATGAGAATTACATATTTACATAATGAGAGCCTCAAAATCATTCTAAATCAATCAAATGCAAACTTTAGATTTGGAGAATCAAATACGAGACGCACAGCTAAAGAGGTAGTACATAGTGGCATGGCCAACCATGAGGATTGGAGGAGATGGAGATATGAGTATGACAGAATAGAGTGTAACCGCATTGGCCCAGTATGTATCCCTTAGCCTTTAGTATTTCAATTTTGAAAGACATTCTCGGGGTTAAGTCCACTTGAGGTATGGTCGGCTCTAATTTTCAGAATAAAGATCCCTACAAGGCTTTGTCCATGGCTGTTCTTTGGTACAATATCTAGGATGCAATTTAGAATATCATCAGCTGATAACCTACAATTCTTTAAATTCAGGGTAAGTTTGAGTTAGATACACTCTGTCCAAGTGTCGCCCTCTCCTCTTTTTGAAATAATAAAATTTCATATAGAGTTAAAACCAAGGAGTAAAATATCGAATATCGATCGAAGATATATCGACTGTCCAAAATACGGATATTTCGATGGAAATATCGATGAAATATCGATTCAATAAAAAATCGAAGGAAATTGAGATAAATACATGAAAATTTGTATTTGAACTTTATGAGATTCTTATATGATTAATATGTGTTTTGAAACTTATAAATTGTGTTTTGTTGATTATTTATAGAGTTTATTTGATTGAGCTTTTGGGTTATTAGCGTGGAGGGTTTTGTGCTTTTGATTTAATGCGATCAACATATATGTAAAATCAAAATATCGGATAAATTCGAAAATGTCGAGCATTTCGGCTATATATCGGAAAATATCGAATATTTCGAGAAATATCAGACAAAAGATATTGATATGTAGAATTAATATCGAGAAGTCCAAAACACGAAAATATCGCGAAAATATCGAAGATATTATGGATATTTCATTCATTGGTTAAAACTCACCAAATCTTATTTTCGGATAGTTTCTTTCATTTTTATCCCTCCATCTTTCCCTCTTTCTTGCGCGTTTTTTCACCTTCTTCTATCCATTTTTTTTCATAAATGAGATCTCATGTTTCTCAATCTTACTATTTGGAATATCTAACGATTAAAATGTACGGTCAATCGATCAAGACATTTTGATAACAAGCCATCGAGATCAATCGTAGATCGGGATTTTGAACCAACTAGGAATCTCGACAAATTGAGGCTTCTATACATGTTTCAAGTTTGATCTTTCTAACCGTTTAAGATTTAAGGCTCGGGTAGATTGAGGCCATAGAATAAAAAGCGGAGCAGTATGGTTAATGGATTTGCAGACTAAGATTTAGCTATGAAAAATTTAAAATGAATTGTTGTGCTTTTTTTCAACGGAGTGATGAAGCTGGGTTCACTCCTCTCTTTTTTTTTCTCGCAGAGGCTGGGTTAATGTGGGTTTCACCCTTTGATAGGAAGACTGTGAAAAACGGTGGTCGACGAAAGGAAGACGACGAAGTTCAGGCGTAAAATGGAAGAAACAATCAAAATAACAAGAAAATAAGGCTCTTTAAACTTTAATTTCAAGAAAATGGTTTAATATTTTGAACAAATGGGAGGAGGACACTGACTGAATGTGGCTGATTCAAACTCACCTTGAGTTTGAGCTTATCACTCCCTTTCTTTTAGAAGCCTGCCAAAGACAAAGCACAACTACAATGATTCTTTTGTTCCCAATTTGATGATCGATCTTAATTTACAGTTGTTGCTCACTGTAAACCGATCGAAGCTGTTACTCAATTGAAGTACTTGTATCAGTGGATGTACGTATTTGTACATGTCATGCATGTTAGGGGCGATATATATATATATACATATATATATATATAGATAGAGAGAGAGGACGCCCGCAAAAATAAATAATGTGGACCAAACCACACATTAATTGGTGATCAAATGGATTAAACATCTCTAATTGAGTTAAAATTTTGCAAGCACGGTCCTTGCATGGGTATCTAAAGGATTGGTGGTTTCAATTTTCGAATTATTTTGTTGATTTTGCGTAAAATTGAACTTCACGCCGAAGTTTCAGTGCGAAGTTTCGCACCGAAGTTTCAATGCGAAGCTTCGCACTTGATATATATATACACACACACACACACACACACACACACACACACACACACACACACACACACACACATATATATACACAATTCTTTTCAGCTAAGGACATCCGCATGGTGCGAATTTTTCCGTTTTACCTCAATTAAACATCAAATCTTGACGGTCAAGACCACTCAAGCTATATATAATACTTCAACTAAGTCACCTACAAAATTTGAGTCCAATCAAAAATCATTTGGCCATTTGATTTGTCATTTATATATCGTCAATATTTATTTGACGCTTCTTATTTGTTCGTAATGTTTCACCATTTTGGATAAACAAATGATTACCAAATTATCTGAAATTTTGTAAGTCTACTCTTTAAAGTGATATCTATAACATTAACGATTTAAATTGTTGAAATCAAATGTGAGATGATCAAAATAATTAAATCTTTACCATCCGCACCGTGAGGATGGCCAAATTTAATTTTTTTTGTATATATATATATAAGAGAGAGAGAGAGAGAGAGAGAGAGAGAGAGAGAGAGAGAGAGAGAGAGAGAGAGAGAGAGAGAGAGAGAGAGAGAGAGAGAGAGAGAGAGAGAGAGAGAGAGAGAGAGAGAGAGAGAGAGAGAGGACCCTTCCATTAGCTATGGTATACCTTTTTTTAGTCATTTTCAGATATAGGGTATTACACAAACTTTTCAATCACATTTTAACATCTCCACCGTCCAATTATAAGGTCTATATAAGTAGATCATTTCTATAAATTTTTAACCACAATGATCATCGTTAAGGTATCGAATTAAGTTAAATCAAGGGACGGACCAAATCTGTCAACCTGAACCGTTCATACTTATAAACTTCAATTGCAGTTTTCACTACAAAAAATTTACCTTTTAGTGGTAAAACTATAGGCAACAAAAGTTAAGTTTGTCACTAATGAGTGTTATAGGCCACAAAACTTTCTTTTTTGTCACCTAAAAATTGTCATTAGTTGTTAAATTTACATTATGCTTACGTGACAAAATAATAAGAATAGGAGACAAACAATTTTGTCACCTATTTTCCAAGAAAATTGAATTTTTATAAATGTCCTTATCGTTATCTAGTACACCTAGGAGGGTTAGTGATGTAAAATTCAAAGTTTCAATCATGTCGAGTTACCGTAGATTTCGTCATTCACTTCCACATTTATCTTTTCTCACTATGTAATTTCCCTTTCGATTTGCCTTAACGATTACCATTTTAACTGAGAATTTACAGGCTTGATCTACACATTATGACCTAAGATCAGAACAGTGGATATGGTAAAATATGATCAAAAAGTTAATATAATGTCCTATGTTTGAAAATGACAAAAAAAAATATACCTTAATAAAAAGGTGTCATATATATATACACATACGGCGACGATCCGTTTAAATCTAACTAAGTCATATTTGTCCGATATAAATGATCTCCTACTAGTTCATGAAGATAATGAATCAATCATCATCATTACTTCCCATCCGATGCAAGTGGTTAATTATGAACTTAATTTGAATTGGATTAATTAGACATGCATAGCATGCATCACGAGAGCCATTGATGCGTAATTAATTAGTAGAAAACCCACCCTCTCAGACTAAGATTTTTCTTTTCTGGTAGCGTTTTGCGTCAGTATTCCCTTGATTCTTCTTGATTTGATTTTCAATGTACGTTATCGAAAGTTTGAAAGTCTTGATCCATGTCCTTTTCCTTGGGGTGACATTGTGTCGAAAGCTCATAAAAAGCACTTTTGCAGAAAAGTCGATCCGATCGCGCGCGCTTGTGATAAAAAAGATCAACACGTATTTCAACACTGCTTGTTTAATTAGCTCGGAAAGTCCATCAGGTTGTAAACTGAGAGTCTCACTCATACAGTCATACTTTATAGTTATGCCACCAACTTCGAAACCAAGATCTTTTGGTTAATTAGAATTACAAATTACAATAAATGTTCAGTCATTTTGAATTCTTTTATCTCTTAAAGTGCCTAACATTTGAGGCATGGTGTCACATAGATCGTTGAGTACGTTCATATTTTGATACGTATACCTACGTATGAGCAACTGTTGGAAAGGAACATTAGTTAAAATTCAAATTATATATCAGAAATTAATTGCACCTGATAGTATATTTTGTAGTGGAAATCTCAATTTTATTTTGAAATTAGGGCTGGCTCACTGAAAAAAGAGCAAAACTTCCATTTTCACAAAATTGACAATATTGTTAAATTATTGTAATCATTCTTTGTGTAGCTTACTGTCCAATTATCATACTTATAAAAAATTATTTGACTATTTGATCGACATATTGAACTTTTGATTAATACATTTGATTAATACAGTTAGTATTATATAGCTCAAAAGCTGATTGTAACGATCACATGGTCAAATCATCTCTGATTGGACTGATTTTTTGTAAGCATGATTCTTGGATAATAATTTACACAATGAATGACTTCAATGAGCGAATAACTTTGTCAATCTTGTAAAAAATAAAATTTCTTTGCTCTATATGTATAATGAAGGAAATGAAGTATACATGCATTATTTGCAAAAAATTGTTATATATATTGGCTATTTCATTTTCTTTACAAGAAAAACAATAGACATATCAGAAAAGATAATTCAGACCGATAAATCCTTACAATTGAAAAACTTTCTTTCTATATTTCAGAAAGAAATACTAAAAAGCTATTCTGTTTTCTTACATACCAAACCTTTTTTTATCACGTAATGCCTTGATAGCTTTCTGCATGAACTTAATGATCGAAAAAGTCATGATAAGTGAGCAGTAATGGTGCATTGAAACACATGGTTTGCAATTTGGATTGTGATCATTCACTCACATGGCTTGACAACTTATATCAAAGGCAAAAGCCCAAATAAATGTATATTGGCGGTGTCAAGTCACGTACTAAAATGTGATTGATATGGGCTCAAGTTGGTGGGTGCTATGAATAAGCTTGCCAACAAGCCTAGCCTCCTCCTCGATTCCTCTTCCTCCTCTCCCTGTCTCCATAAATCAAGCTCCCATTAAATTGATCGACTTGAATGAATAGTCCTTTCGTCACCGAATAGAGAAGAGATTTACAGATCATGATTTGTCCAACACAGTAAAGAAGCTTGACATCTTTTGGAGAAGAAGATAATGTCTCATTCTCTCCTTTTATTATTGGAAAGATATCGATGTGAAAGATTATAGCATGCCAACTCATGAGTACGCACATCGTAGATGGAAACACGTACAACTATAGTATGAAGTATATGATTCAACTCGACAAAGACCGAATTAGTATCAAGTCTATAATTATCATAAATAATCGTAAGAATATGTAATTATTGTGGTAATATTTGTTCTAAATGTTATAAATTCATGATCTAATATATTATAATTTTAATTTTGAAGTAGTAAATAAGAGTATGACATATCCTAGATATCAAGAAAGTCCCGATCAACCATATGTATAATACAGACATGCTATGCATGCTTGTATTGAAAGGAAAAACCCGGAGAGAACGTACATAGCAAAATATTATACATTACCGAGGTCCAAGCCAAAGCCCTCAGGCAATGAATTGAAAAGCCAAATCGATGAGCAAAATGTGGGATTGGCGTATAGACCCATGAAACCCATTAAATGCAAGTTAAAATAGAAAATCACAATACCATATCGAGATCATCGAGCTCTCTCTCTTTCTTCACTCTAACTCTCTCGGACAGCAGATTGAAATTGGCGATCGAGACTACAGACGCACACCAACTTCCCTACTCATTTTCTGTCACATTTTATTGTGTAAAACTAGTACTATGTCTCCTTGGAAAATGAGGGTTTCAATATTGGGTCATTATCTCAGTAATTACCAAATAACACACATTAATTAGTTTTCCTGGGGAAACATGCATGTGTGTGATTTTCTCCAAAAATGACAAGTAAATAGCCTGCAGAGTGTTTGTATGTTTGTCTGGAACAAGATATATTATGTATGCATGTATGATCGAATGCAGCTGTGATCATACGTACGTACTGTAACTGGTGAGACCTTGCTAACTTATGCATGCATGAATGCATGATCCATTTGTTTCACAGTACGTAGTACGTGGAATGGAAGATGATTGAACTTCAAACGTTCGTGAGCTCTAGCTAGCTAGCTACCTTTACTGATAATGGATACGCGCGCATCATATCCAGATTAAATTGTAGTTCACATTCGATCCTGAACAATAGCTGGTTTAACTTACGCCTGCTTGTTAATTTATGTCCTAGCTTGCCATTCGAGAACTGGGTTTCTTAACGATATATACCAAATTAAGAACGTCAACTACGTCATGCGAAGTTCTCTACCGACATTTTCGCACTACATTGACAAGATATATTACAGCAGGTGATTGAAAAACACAGCTAATATAAGACAATAGAAATGGCCCTATGAGAACCAAATTATGATAAGATGATATATTAATCACTAATCATTAAATAAGCATTATCTTCCAATCTTGCTCATCGAGATTTGAGGCAAGTATTTTAGTCATCAGTGGGCAGTGGCAGACGGTTTAGAAGCTTCGCCGCTCAATTAGCTAGCTCGACAATAATTTCTCATTACCTGAGAGACTGATCGAAGAGTGAGGAAGGCATCTTATATATATTTGCTGCTCTAGCTAGCCAAAGACTTTGAAGCGTGCAAACGTTGACCAACTGATTTGTACCTATTACGACCACAAAATGAGAGTTTGTGCCTATTAATACATGTTTGAAACTTTGAATCGAAGCAAGTTATGCAACACTTAGGGAGAGGTAGTTCCACGTCCTCGATACTGAGAAATTTAGCTAGCTTAGCTAGGGTTTCTGCCTCTCTACAGTGACTAATTATATATGGCGCCAATCCATAGTGGAGTCACTGGAGTGTTCCAAATCTTACTGGTTGTGAGCTTGTGATTACTATCATGATTTATGGGAAGGTACGTAATTAAAAATCGATAGTCAGAATTGTGTTAAACTGTCTCCTAATTTATTTTTAGGACTTGGTCTATTGGGACATTGTAGTTCCCCTTGTGAGTGGTGAAAACAATACTAATAGTGGAATACTGTACGATTTACAAACAACGAATTGGGCAACTTTCATATTAAACGATCTCGCCTCTTCGATCTGGTATAAACCATGTACATATTGTAGGAGCTAAATTTGGCCATATAGATGTTTAAGGGTGTTCTCTTAAGAACGTTTCTTGATTCGATATACGATAAGATTGAGCTTGGGCCTTTATGATGAAAGATTTGGGCTATATTCGAGTATTTTATGGACGATTGGAATACTCTCGAATCTAGAAGAGTGTAGAAGCCTCTAGAACGAATGGAGGTGAGATGTCATAATCCATTAGAACGATTGAGAAAAGAAAAGATGATAGAATGCACGAGAATTTTGGGAAACCTTGAGGAGTCCCGTTTCTGGGAGACCTAGAGGGATCCCTAAGGTTTCTAGGAAACCTGGGGGAATTTCAGAGACCTAGAGGAGTCCTTGAGGAATGATGAATATTAGTACGCGACCTAGAGGGGTTGCACCAAATGGTTTATGGTAATCAGGAAATATGATTAACCTGAATGATATCTATTCCTTAATGGATTCTTCATATTCGAAAGTATGTAGTCTTATTCCTATATAGACTATGCTTAGACCTTAAGGATCACTATATATATGAGGTCATAGCTTGACAAAGGTAAGTGGAACGAAGGATATCAACTTTAATACACGCTTATGCTTGGGTCTATACTGACTTAAACATCAGAGGGTCTAAGCGTGGTACCACCCGTGCTTGGACTTGTTTTGCAGGCTTTCAAGGAGGAATGCTCAGGGGAAGTAGTAGACAGAGTCTCACATCATCAACAAACCTAAAATGGAGGTCTCAACCTTCAACGATCATGGACAACTCCTATGATCTGGTGCTTTCATTTAACAATAAGGTACAAGCTTGAGGGGATTCAAAACCTGCTCTCACAAATTGGTGCTTTCATTGAGAGAACTCTTGCATGAATCGTTATGTGATCATTCAATGATCCTTTCGTAAACATGTTCTCTAATAATTCAGAATATATTGGGTTTTCACCAAAACCCTAAAACCATAAAAAAAAATTGACAAAGAATGATGTTCAAAATTTCCAGAAAAACAGATTAATATTTGTCAATATTTAGGCAACGCTACAGCTCATCCCAGAAGATGAACCATATATCGTTGGAAACAGTGGCAGATTTACTCATGGGCGAGGTTGGGCAGTTGTCCAACCTGAGATTTTGAGGTTGCCTTTGACTATATAGATTGGGTAGTGTAATTTTGACCAAGAATGGCAGAAAGCAGATGAAAAATGCAGAAATTAAGGAAGAATATGAATAGTGACATCTTAATCTGTTTGGGGAAAAAGACTTGTAACGACATTGTTTAACTTGTCGTTAGGTGCTCTACTTAATAAAAAAACTGTTGTCGTTCACTGGTTTTCTAAATCTCTAATCCTAAAGTATAGTCGTGGCTTACCAAGCACTATCCTAAAGTCCTACTCATATTTTCTTCAATTTATATTTACCATTTTAAGGTTTTGCGTCATGCAAATGTCCACTTGCAATATTGCAGCTCTCAATTATAATGTATTTAATTAGATTTCATAGCATTTATTATGAATTTACAAGTAACCATTGAGATTTTTAGTTTTTTTTTTATAAACTGTAGTTATCACTTTATCTAATATAACTATATTGATGATTTTTGTTTTCTTTTGTTGAATCATAGATATTGAGGTTGTTACCATCTCATAGAAAAATAGAAGTATCCAATTTTTTTCTTCGGAAAATGGTGATTTCAATTCTTTCTTTTTTTTAATTTTTCGGCAAATTACATGTGAATTGATCCTTTTAATCATTGTTTTTGTTATTTTTTGGTAATGTTGTACACTCCCCTTATTAAGTTTTGCCCAACCTGAAAATATGTTCTGGATCCGCCACTGGTTGGAAATCTACGGATGTCTAGTTTCCAACACACCAAATATGACCTCAATCAGAGTTTAGAGCAAGAAGATATGGCCAAAAAATACCGCCACTGCTACTGGTCTGCTTTGTGGGATACTTTTGGCGATCAAAGCTTGATACCCAAGAGGGATATATTATAAATTGGAAAGCCCTTGAACTCTATTTTCCAACACTATATTAACCGCATCAATTAGAGGATCTCTAGAGAAAGATATGACGAAAGTTCTGCGTCATGTCAGAATGAGAAAATTGGCAGAAAATCTTTCATGAACGAGTACCATAGAAAGTAATACCAACAAGCATGAAGAGGTCATCAAAGGGATTTTGATGAATTAGCAGGGGGTGGCATTGGCAGCTCATTATGATCTACAACTACATCAAATGGATGTGAATATGGCTTCTCTAAATGGAGACTTTTAAGAAGATATCTATATGAAACAACCGAAGGGGTTTGATGAGGGAGCTGAAAATCTGGTTTGTAGACTTAAAAGGTCTATATAGGGGCTGAAGCAAGTTTCAAGGCAATGGTACTTGAAGTTTAATTTCGTTGTTACACATGATGGTTTTTTAGAAAATGAGAATGATGAGCGCATATATGTGAAGGTAAGTGGGAGTAATTATATATTCCTAGTGCGTTATGTTGATGATATTTTGCTAGCTAGTAATAACACTAGGCTGTTTCTTGAGACAAAGATTTTTTTGGCAAGTAACTTTGAGATAAAAGATTTAGGTGAAGCTGCATTTGTGCTTGGGATAGAGATTAAGAGAGATAGATCCAAGAAAGTTTTGGGTTTGTCACAAGCCAGTTACATTGACCATGTTCTTAAGCAGTTTAACATGGAGAACTTTAACGCTGTTGATGTGCCTATGGCGAAAGGAATTAAAATTTCACATGGGTCAATGTACAAAGAATTCTTTAGAAAAGGAATCTATGAGAAGCAAGCCTTATGCTTCTTTGGTCGGTAGCTTGACGTATGCCCAAATTTGTACTCGTCCAGATTTAGCATTTTGTGTTGGGATACTTGGGAGATACCAAACAAAACCTGGAGAAGCTCATTGGACAGTAGGCAAGAGAGTGCTTAGATACTTAAAGAAGACCAAAGATTACATGCTGACTTATAAGAATGTAGAGAAGCTAGAACTCATTGGCTATTCTGATTCTGACGTAGGTGGTGATAAAGATGAAGGAAAGTCCACCTCTGCCTTTGTTTTTATTCTCGCAGGTGGTGCTATTTCCTGGAAGTCTGTAAAGTAGACCATTATTAGCACATCTACCATACAAGCTGAGTTTGTGGCCTTGCATACAACCACTGTTCATGGCATATGATTAAGAGACTTTATCAAGATAACTGGATTGGTGGAGTCTATTAGCTTTCATTTAACGATTTACTATAACCAATCAGCTGTGTTTTTTGCCAAGAAAAACAAGCGTTTTTCTTATTCAAGAAATATTGAGTTAAAGTATTTTGATATTAGGAAGAAAACTAAAGATGGAGAGCTTTTAGTACCCTACATTGACACTCATTCCATGCTTGCTGATCCTTTAACAAAGGCTTTAGCAAACAAAGATTTCATGAGGCACACCTTCAATATGGGACTAACCGATGACTTTGAGCTTTTAGAGTAAGTTTCATATCAGCATGACTTTAGACATCAGTGAGAGTCTCGGCCCACTTTATTTTTATTCTTTTATTTTTATTGTGCTTATTGAACTCCTCATATAGTACTTAGAGCTTATTTCAAAATAAAGTCAGTTTCCTAATCAGACTTTTGGATACCTGTAGTGTTTGATATATTTTTGCTCCAACCTTGTTTGTAAATAGCTATTTGATTTTTACTTTGCACTTAGGTCTTTGAAGAGTGAAAGATGAGCTTCTTTTGAAGTATAAAGAGATTTGAATTTTTTTCAACTCATATGGAGGACCACATACTGCGACATCATGTATCACTTTTGGAAAGTTCTAGATGACTAAACATCATCTTTCATAGGTCACTTATATGGCTGTTATGCTGTAATGTAATTTTACAATACTCATAAACTTTTGTTTGTGAGAAGAAGCAAAATGTTCTATAGTTCATTATTAGTCACAACATTTTACCAAGTCTAGAATTAAGTTGTTTATCAAGGACATATTCTAGAGCGCTCTAAAGAATTATTTGATTCAGTTGTGTTTAGTTTCAATCGTTAATATTTATGATAGTCCAAGTACGAGAATGTAAAACTAATCTTTATTGGATTATCATAAGTTGTAAAGTTATAACGGCTTTGACACTAATTTTGACAATGAATTAGATAATAAGAATATGACTATTGATTTTCTGGATGCATTATATTGACGTATTATGTGATAAAATGTATTGCTAATGGGCAGTTAATCAATCATTGAATTGCAAGATGTGTAACTTCTATATGGAATTGTAAGAGATGTAACTCAAAGAATGATCATAAGGATTGTCATAATAAAGTGTTTGAAAGGACCCAACACCGATTTAGTTTCCTAAACCGGAATCAAACCCCTTCTGAAAACACGAACTTGCAAAAACCATAGAAATTTTGGCAGAGTTTCACTATAACGTGGAATTACCATTAACCTGCACCCGAAAAACACACTTCATCCTATGCCACAAAAGCCAAACCGTGAGCACCAATCTCATCTGGATTTCTCAATATCATAACAATAATGTAAAGTAATAAGCAAAATTGTACTTTACAGAAATCCGGGAAAAAATCATATGAAAGTATAACGTTAGAGTAATCAGAGCGACCTCTAGTGTATATATATATATATAAATATACAACAGTAGGCTAAACTAGAAACCTACTGGAAAAGAAAGGTAGCTCGAACACTAAGCCTCCGACAGCGATGTGTGACACCAGAATCCGAACTGCAAACTGGGCACGGAAACAAAAAAGCCCAGGGGAAAGGCAAATAAAATTGTTAGAGCGAGTGGACGAAAATAATTATATGCCTTTCACCATTTATACAATAAAAAAAACAATGCGAGTTCTTAGAATAAATGTTGGTGTCAGGCGAATCTCTCAAGCCCCACGGTGATAGACGAAGCGAATCTTTCAAGCCTAGTGGGCACATTAGGGGAATTTCTCAACCCTGGAACTGGACTACCGGTGATCAGTCGAGTAGCCAATGCATCGATGCTAAATAAATGCCATCACCATAAATATAAAACAATACCTCCAAAATAATAAATAATCTCAATACTGTACTGGAAATAAATACTGAAATCAAGAACTCGCTACGACAGTGTAAATAAAAGTCCACTCACAGATAGCACAGCGCGCAAACGCGCTAATCACGAGATCCGGCGGAAGATCCCTCGCCCAACGTACGATCTCAATCCCCTGAATAATCACAAAATATAACTAATCAAAATCACAATTCATTACTCTGTACCACACCTCGGAAACCAACAATTTCCGGAAACATATAACTCGAATACAAAATAATCAACAAAACCCCGAAATACTCCACATAAACCCTCGACTTAAAATCCGGTATCCAAATCAACTCGAAAACCTCAAGGCGATGATCGGGGCGCGATTACGAGGAAAACAGTATAAAAGTTGTCAAATTTCAAAAAGTCAACGCCTCCGCCGGAGCTCCGTCGTTGACCGCCGCCGCCGCCGCCGCCGCCGCGGCGTCAACCGTGACAGATTCCGGCCAAATTTTCTAGATCACAAGTACTTCTCAAGCCCAACAACTTTCTCTTTTACATCGAGACCCAATTCCTAGCCCACCGGCCGGCAATCGCCTCGAAACCCACTGAATCCATGGATTCCAGTGAGTTTTCCGGCGAGCTTCAAACCTCAACCAAACCAAAATTATTTCACCCAAAAGCTTCACAAGGATGAGAGGAACCTTTTCCCCCATACCCCCGACCCCAAATGTCGCCGGAGCAGCTCACTCAATTCCGGCGAACACCATGAACTTCACCGAGTTCGTTCTCCTCCATATCTCAACCAATTCAACTCAAATCAATTGCAAAACAATAGGAAATAGAGAGAGGAAGCTAACCATGCCGAAATTAAGGCCGGAGGTGGCCATAAATGGAAAGTCGATCGGTGGTCAAACGGTGGTCCGGTTTGAACTCAGTCAATGCGGGTCAACGGGTCAAACGACGGTCAAACTTCCCAAACAGTGATTTCCGACAATTTTCCGACTATTCCGATATTTATACTCGCGGCTCGATACGATCGACGGTCCAAATCGAATCACATCCACGTTTCAGATAACTCAAACTCTAACGGATAAACACGACGAAATTACACGATTTCAAATATTCATAACATATTCCTCGGTTATCGAAACAATTATCCGAAACCCGCCTACGAACTCGAAATAACGCATACTACAATTCTCGTGAAGAAACTCAACTTAAATTCTCTCCCGGTAATTAAGTCGTGAATCAAACCGCCAATTCAATTAATTACGATAAATCTCGATTACTCACAAAACTCGCGGATTAAGCCGATTACCATTTCAAATTCCGATTTGGGTCGTCACAGTGTCCTTTATAGGTTAGGTCTTTATTGACATATGATAAACTATATATTCAGGGTCTCTGCTCTCACAATACACACTCAATAATCTACCCAACTTGGAGAGAGTAGTAGAGCCTTAATGAAAGAATCCGACCCCGATGTAGTTGCCTAAACCGAAATTAAGCTCTAACGACTCTACTAACCTTAGTTACTACTCACTAAATGATAGCCAATGTGGATATCCAAAACTCAAAAGACACGAAATAAAGAAATTTTCCACATATAGGTTCATTACTAAAATATACAATATATACAATTGTTTTCGACATCAGAGTAGCTAGAAAAATTAAGTTGAGTATATAAAGTAAACTACTAACTCGAAGGATGAACCTTGGATCCTACGGTAGATACTTCTATGCCATAAACTGCGTGTGTGCTTGACCTCAAACGAACTCTACAAACTGGGCAAATTAACCGAAAAGTGCAGGGAAAGGTACATAAAATAATACAACTGTTAGAGTGAGTGAATGAAAATAAAGTTTCATTTTAAACTGAAAAATATAAATAATATGCCTTTTACTATAAATGTACATAAAAATTATGCGAGTTTAAAAATAAACAAACCCAGGTCAGGTGTTTGTCATAACCCTCCTGGGTACTGTGTAATGTGTGGAGGCAGTAACTTGAGTACATTTTCTTCAAAGTTACAAGAATGCCCAGGTCAGGTGTTTGTCCTAACCCTCCTAGGTATTGTGTAAATCACGGGTCAGGTGTTTGTCCTATCCCTCCCAGAGCATCTCGGGAATCTGCCAAGAAGCCAGTGCATCGATGCATCAACTGTGACTATGCTCTGCGTAAAAGAAATCATATGTGCTTCCATGAAAATGCATAATCGTAAATGCATACTCATAAAATGCATAATCATAAATGCATACTCGTAAAATTCATAATCGTACAGTGCATAATCATAAAATACATAATCATAAAATGCATAATCATAGACTTGCAAATCAACAGTTAAATAAAGTGTCCACTCATAGTACTGTGTCGTGATTTCCACCAAACCAAAGCCTGCCATTCAGCGTTTATATACGTTTGCCACTAGCTGCTAATATATCGTCTTGAAACAACGATTATTATTTAATAACCACTCATCAAAAATCATATCGAATAACTAAGATCGTTTTTCAATGAGCATTATTATCGAGAACCTCGCATTCTCGAATATCATGCTTTCCGAATTAATGACGAGCTAAACAAATTCCAAATTCTAGTTCTTAAATCCTTTTTAAAGTCTTAACATAAACTTTAAACGTTATGTGACTTGAAGTCGAATAAACAATCGACACAACCGTTCGATAAAATCGTAAAATCGTTTAATTAATGTCCGATTAATTCCAAGTTCACACCAAACTACGTCCAATGAATTTAATAATCTCATCATTACAATCAGTACGCGATTACGAGTAAAACGACATATAACTCAACCCGTTTAGGAAATTAATTTTTTGGTTAACTTTTCAGGCCACGTGCCACACACATGCCACCACCGGTGACCACAACTGATGGCGTCAAATGACACATCAATAGAGAGCTCTCCTCAAGCACAACAACCTATCTCAAATGACCTAAGGTAGATTCCGGTGCTTTTGGCCAAAATCGGCCCTAAAAGCAACCTAGCCGAAAAATCAATTCCGGCTCTGATCTCCACCTCCAAGCCACATCGAAGCTCGGTACTGGTCCCATTCGACTCGCAGCAATGACGGGAGCAAAACCCCTCTCCCCTCACCGACTAAACCCGTATGTAACGCCGTACGTGGTAGAGGCTGATCTGAACTCGCCGAAAATCAATTCGATTTCCACGAGTTGTACCTGCAACTAAATTTACACGACAACACAAACATGATGCCAAAAAGGGTTAGATTCTTACCCAGCTCATCACTGGAGACCTCGTTAGCGACGACATCGATTTAAACCCGAAAACCCTAAAATTTCATTCGCTCTTTTCTCTCACCATGGCCCTCAATCCCCGGAACTAGCATCGGAAAAGGGCAGAGCTCGCCAAACCGCATCGAACCTGACCGGTCTCAAGGTCGGAGGTGGCCAGACATTGGCCCACCGCCCCACCGCCTCGGTTCTCTCTCTCATCTCATGCGAGGGATGAGTTGACCAAAGTCAACCCACCCAGAGTCTGCCCTTCCATAAAGGGAAACTTCCCCTTTAAATAATTTTCCATTTACGGTAACTTCGGTAATAACTTTATGACAAACTTCCGTTGATTGAAACTTCCTCATCGTAACTCCGTTTTCGGCATTCTTCGCGTCTACGGACTTGTCTTTACAATTTCTACGACTTCCATCCAAAATCAACCAACTTTGACTATCCTATAAAAAAAAGTCAACTAAAGCTCTCAATATTTACCGACGGTGTCAAAACTAACTACCATCATTGATTAACACTAAATCAGAATATAAGAGGGTACTTTCGAGATGGGATGTTACAATCTACCCCCCTTAAGAAAATTTTGTCCTCGAAACTATGCACACCAGTGGGTACTACACTTGTATGAGTTCGTTCAGCTCGCAAGTAACATCCACAGTTACAAGAATTGTCCATAAAATTATCACTATACAAACATCCTGCTACAAAGTCTGCCTCTTTTAACCTCGAGTCTAAATCAACTACTCAATAAAAGCCTGATACATGAGAGCGTGCTGATCCAAACTCTGTAACATAAATATCGAGAAATATCAAGTACCCATGCCAACCCTAGTGGCAAATTCTATTAATGTAAGTAGGCCTATCCGGTTAGTCCAGCCTGGCATCCCCTAAGCTACGATCTTGATAAGATACTGTATGAATGGAGGTGCGACTCTAACTCCTGTAGTGGCTCCCAGATCACCACCAGAACCCTACACCGAAAACTTAACTGAGGTGTCCCTCCGCGGACACGCACCTAAAATGACCCTCCAGGCCACAAGGTGTCAAGCTGAGGATCCAGACTAACCATTCTAAAATCGTAACATAAGTGGGCATCTGACCGATCTCAGGAAACACTCTGACCCACTCAATTCCCTTATGCTCGAAAATTCTACTGAAAATTGGGCATAGTTTTCCCCAAAACTTAAGGAAACCAAAAACATGCATGTAGAGAACACTTCCACTAACAAATCCCACAAACAAACTATGGGCACCGATTCCCATCCGAATTTCTCATAATCAATATACACAACATATGAACATAAACCACAAATACTCATATGAAATTATGATTTACTAGGATCGCAATACTAAAAATCTTCATGGTTCAAATAACATTAATTCGATACAGTTTAAAGACTAACTTAAATATCAATAAGTATAATGTAGAAAGGCTCATAAGAAATAGCCTAAAATTTGTCTCTAATATGCCCAAAACTACGGGTAGACTCCACAGAGTCATATGAACTCAATTAACTATCAAATATGGAGATATGAACTCAATATCCCGTCTTAGGTCTGAGTAATGCTGACAAGCTATGCCTCTGTCTGCGATGAGTAAGTTGAGTCCCACAACTCACAGTCTAGTAACAATAACTATAATGTGACGAGGCTCATAAGGGATCACTTGACCTTTGCTTCCGCTACACCCAAAAATATGGATGGACTCTAACGAGTCTAGCTATACTCTCCAATCATACTCAAATATTCAAATTTGTAAACCAAACCGCACTGAAAGCTGAGCATCACTAGCTCATAACAAGATTCAAATATAGCATAAGAACTATTATCCAATGTCGAAAAATTTGTTGGAAATAGATACGCCTTTACTTAAAATATCTGTCCACTCGAGATGGTAAAATAAAGAGGCGCTAATTTACATACCCAGACTCGCTCTCGAATTAAATAGCTGAATTGATGCCCCTATACTCATTATACAATTACCGAAATTTGTGATTTCCTGGACACTGGATGCTTAACCAATAAAACTAAAAAGAGGACGAGAATGCTATGAAGTTTAAGAAACGTGACAAGTTTTTGGTAGAAATCAATTATAATACTTATACCCCATCAAACTGATAAACCATATCTTCATTGAACACAAATCTAAAACTGGTGAAAAGTTTGGATTTCTGTGTAATATTCTCATATATGCTCATCCATCCGCTCTAGCGTGAATCCGAAGATCGTGCAAGATATATCGAATCAAGTCATACTCATCTTTCTTTGATTTCAGCACGTGTTTATGATGTACACAATTCCTTGCTGATATCGAACTTAGTGTTTCCTAGGTGTACAAGCATAAAATGCATGACTCTGATTCAGAACCTTGATATCAACATCTTCATCCTCACAAACCCTTGTGATTCATAATAAGGAGAATTATATTTCTAACTTGGCTACACATCACAAAAGATATCTTTATAGAGGGAAGTGTGTTCATGACATAAAATGAACACGACCTTCTCAAGAAGAGATTGGTGTAGAGAAACTTAAGGTTAATCCCGACTAACCAGACTAAATTAGTAGAATCACAAGATAGAGAATTGATCTCCACTGCTGATGCCGATTAGTAACTCTCCATAAGTCGAGGTGACCAGTGGTGATTTAACCACATTTCACGTAGTCTGAGGCAACAATCTACCTCGAGCACTACAAATTTGCTCCATGAAAAAGTGTTAAACAAAGAAATCGAACATCTGGAATGAAATAAGTACGTATTCTGGTGATATTGTCTGGCTGAAATTATTTCGGATTGCGATGCAAGTGTGAAGTTACGAGACGGTAACACAATCCACAATAATATTTCCACATAACGAGCTGGATAAGGCATAATATTGTTACTCTTTACCACTGATGTCAACCATAACACAGAGCGCATCACCAAACCCAGTGACAGAGCTACATGGAGAGAAAACGATTTGATTCTCTTATACTAGTACTCGTAGGCACCAAACCCAACGAAAATCAAATCGAGAGAAGGAAGCCTCAGAATGATATCTGAAACATAGATGGAGATTGACTAAAAAAGATGACGGAAGATCTGATACTTAAGTCGGTTCGTGCAAAATAGTAAGAAAATAGGGTTAGATAAAACTTACTCTCGATAAAACATATTTTTCCCAAAAATATCAGAGGATCAACTTGAGCTCTACAATAACTTTCATCTTCAATTTCATGATTACACCATATCCTTGCTACTCTACTCGCATCATCCACGACTATGGCACTGCATATTTTTCTGGTGGAACAGAAAACATATTAACCCAAAGCACTTTATGTTGAAGCTACAGAAATTACTGAAATCGCTGAAATCACCAACTTCAGGGTCAATGATCGACTCCAATGTCTGAAGTTTGTCCATTGAGGCAATCTGGTCGCTAAGTCCATTCCTAAGGAAACCTTACTTCCCGTAGTTGTCATCACAAACACCTCATATACTATAGTAATAATACACATAACTCACATCGCCCAAGAAAATCTGGAATGAAGGAAAAGACGAAACGAGCATAGGAAAGAGGATTGTTGATACCACATAACTAAGGGAAAACGATTATAAGACTACTAAATATTGTATTTTCCCCCAGAGAGCAACCATATATCTCGACTAACATTCGAGTCGATGCTACGGGTCGATAACTAGACACACTATTGTCACTGACTTCTCATAGTTTCACACAATCAACTTGATAGTTAATGTGTAGTATAGCTTCGATTGCTATCGTAAAATTGAGAAACAATGCAGATGGTCACTATCTTCATGTTCTTTACACGCGTGGGAATAGAAAAGCAAAACCTGAATGAAGACACATGGTATACAACCATGGTGGTGAAGTATCCGGCTGGTACCATCGCAGAAAAGACACAAGCAAGAAGAAGACAATGAATATAAAAAGTTCACCATACTACCCAAACAACACTAGGAAATCGGTCCAATACTTGACTCCTCACTGAACTTACATTCCTTAAGAACTCAATTATTTCTAATCATTTCATCATGTTCTGCTTAACTTTGAGAAATACCTGAATGTTTCCATAAATCTAATCGAGGTCGGCAGACGCAAGGAATAGCGACTAAGGCACACTGACTCACAGGCTGAAGTTCGTACTTGGTCACATTCGTCACGTATTCGATAACGTTCAACACCGTGAGTATTTGATGGGGATCCGCTGCAGTCGGGCCATCACTTCGGAGGTGATGAGCATAATCGAACACAACGATAGAAGAAACTAAGTACAGTCTACATAACCTATAATCTAATGCTTTGATACCAACTGAAAGGACCCGACCTCGATTTAGTTACCTAAACTGAAATTAAGCTCTAACGACTCTGCTAACTTTAGTTACTACTCACTAAATGACATCCAATGCGGAGATCCAACATTCAAAAGTCACGAAATAAAGAAATTTCCCACGTATAGGTTGACTACTAAAATATACAATATATACAACTATTTTCAACATAAGAGCGGCTAGAAAAATTAAGCTGAGTATGTAAAGTTAAATACTAACTTGCAGGATCAACTTTGCTCGACCTCAAATGAACTCTGCAAACTGGGCAAATAAACCGAAAAGCCCAGAGAAAGACACATAAAATATTAAAACTGTTAGAGTGAGTGGACGAAAATAAAGTTTCACTTTAAACTGAAAACTATAAATAATATGTCTTTCACTAAAATGTACATAAAAATGATGCGAGTCTAAAAATAAACAATCTTAGGTCATGTGTTTGTCTTAACTCTCCTGGGTACTGTGTAATATGTGGAGGCAGTAACTTGAGTATATTTTCCTCAAAGTTACAAGAATGCCCAGCTCAGGTGTTTGCCCTAACCCTCCTGGGTACAGTGTAAATCACGAGTCATATGTTTGTCCTATCTCTCCAGGAGCATCTTAGGTATTAGCCGAGAAGTTAGTGCATCAATGCATCAACTGTGCTCTGCGTAAAAGAAATCATATGTGCCTCCATGAAAATGCATAATCATAAATGTATACTCGTAAAATTCATAATTGTAAAGTGCATAACCGTAAAATGCATAATCATAGACTCACAAATAAACAGTGAAAATAAAGTGTCCACTCACAATGCTGTGTCGTGATCTCCACCAAATCGAAGCCTGCCAGTCGGCATTTATATACGTCTACCACTAGCTTCTAATACATCGTCTTGAAACAACGATTATTATTTAATAACTAATCGTCAAAAATCATATCGAATTACTAAGCTTGTTCGCCAACGAGCATTATTATTGAGAACCTCACATTCTCGAATATCGTGCTTTCCGAATTAAGGACAAGCTAAACAAATTCTAAATTATTATTCTTAAATCCTTTTTAAAGTCGCAACATAAATTTTAAACGTTACATGACTTGAAGTCGAATCAACGATCGACACGACCGTTCGATAAAATCGTAAAATCGTTTAATTAGTGTCTGATTAATTCCAAGTTCAGACTAAACTATGTCGAATGAATTTAATAACCTCATAATTGCGATCAGTACGCGATTACGAGTAAAACGACATATAACTCGACCCGTTTAGGAAATTAATTTTCCTGTCAACTTTTTCAGCCACACGCCGCCACAAATGGCGGTGCGTGCCACCCACGCACCACCACCGGAGACAACACTGATGGCATCGAATGACACATCAATAGAGAGCTCTTCTCGAGCCCAAAAACCTGTCTCAAATGACCTAAGGCAGATTTTGGCTCCTTAGGCAGGAATCGGCCACGAAAGCAACCCGGCCGAAAAATCAATTGCTGCTCTGATCTTCACCGTCGAGCCATAAAAAACCTCGAGACTCATTCCATTCGACTCACAGTAATGAGGGGGGCAGAACCCCTCTCCCTTCACCGGCCAAAACCTTCGGTAACGCCGTACGCGGTGGAGACCGATCCGAACTCGTCGGAAATCAATTCGATTTCCACGAGTTGTACCTACAACCAAATTTACACAACAACAACATAAACAAGATGCCAAAATGGGTCAGAACCTTACCCAGCTCATCGTCGGAGAACTCGCCAGCGACGACATCGATTTAAACCCAAAACCCTAAAATTTCATTCGCTCATTTCTCTCACCATGGCCCTCAATCACTGGAACTAGCACCAAAAAAGGGAAGAGCTTGCCAAGACGCGTCGAACCCGATCGGTCTTAGAGGTGGCCGGACGGCGGCCCAACACCGGTGCACCGTCCCACCGCCTCGGTTCTCTCTCTCATCTTACGGGAGGGATGAGTTGGCCGAAGTCAACCCAGCCAGAATAGTGTGCCCTTCTATAAAGGGAAACTTCCCATTTATATACTTTTCCATTTAAGGTAAGTTCGGTAATAAATTTACGACAAAGTTCCGTTGATCGAAACTTCCTTATCGTAACTCCGTTTTCGGCATTCTTCGTATCTATGAACTCGTCTTTACAATTTCTACGACTTCCCTCCAAAGTCAACCAACTTTGACTATGTTATAAAAATTCAAATTAAGCTCTCAATATTTACCGACGGTGTCAAAACTAACTACCATCATTGATTAATACTAAATTAGAATATAAGAGGTTACTTTCGAGTCGGGATGTTACACTTAAACATGAGATCAATGACAAGAGGAAATGGTTGGTTCATGTACTATTAGTTTAAAAATGTTATGTATCACTTGTATGCATTTGTATTCAGGATACATACTTATAGACTCGACCACAGGGCACGAGCTCGTTAGTTTCATGGATGCATACAATGGTTACAACTACATCAGAATGGCAGAGGAAGATCGAGCAAAGACAACATTCGAGACAGAAAATGGAGTCTACACGTACAAGGTAAATACCCTTTGGGTTGAAGAATGCAGGAGCAACATACCAGATGTTGGTTTACAAGGTGTTCAAGCCCCTGATTGGAGATACGATGGAGGTATACGTGGATGACATACTCGTGAAGAGTAACAAAATGACAAGACCATGTGTTAGACCTAAGGGGATGCTTAGACCTCCTCAGAAAGTATGGTATAAAGATGAACCCAAAGAAGTGCACATTTGGCATAGGGTTAGGAAAGTTTTTGGGGTACTTGGTCACGCAGCAGGGGATAGAGGTGAATCTAAACCAGGTAGCAGCGATCGTGAAGATGAGATCCTTATCAACTGTAAAGGAGCTACAAAGGCTCAACGAAAAGCTCATGGGCCTAAGCAGGTTCCTATCAAGATCTACTGACAAATGCAAGCCGTTCTTTAAAGTGCATCAAAAGACCAAGGGGTCGATATGGACCGACAAGTGAGAAAAAAACATTTCAAGCCCTCAAGCATTATCTAGTCTCTCCCCCAATTCTGAGCAAGCTTGTGCTAGGGGAGGACCTGTATTTGTACCTAGCAGTTTTAGAAGTAATGGTAAGTTAAGCTCTGGTCCGAAAAGATATTGGGGGGGGGGGGGAGGGGTAGCTACCCATATACTATGTTTCCAAAGCTCTTCTCGACCCAGAGACTCGTTATCCCAAGTTGGAGAGGTTGATACTGGCACCTCGCCATGTTATTGCGTAAGCTCATACCATACTTTCAGGCCTTCAAGGTCATTATCAAGACTGAGTACCCACTAAGGACGAGCACGCATACCCCCAATTCCTCCAGCAGGGTGACAAAGTGGGCTATAAAACTTGCTCAAAATGATGTTTGAGTATAGACCAAAGACGACAATGAAGGGTAATGCCCTAATAGATTTTTTGGGTAGAATTCACTACACTAGAGCCAGACGTCTAGAAAAGAAGAGAAAAGGCTGAGGTAAGCGAGCTAGGGCCCGATCACTAAACTTTGTATACTGATGGTTTGTCGAAGGACATGGGATCTGGAGCAAGTCTGGTACTTAAAACCCCAGATTGCACGATCATGGAGTAAGCTCTGACCTTAGGATGGAAGGCTACTAATAATGGAGCAAAGTATGAAGCACTTTTGGCAGGGTTGCAATTGGCATGAGAGTTGAACGTGAAGGAGATCGAGGTGTTCTGTGACTCCCAGCTGATAGCAACTCAGGTACTTGGGGAATACTCGGCTCATCACACCTCTATGGAGGTGTACCTCAAGGTAGCAAGGGGATTAGTTGGTCAATTTGAAGAGTTCTCAATTATGCATCTCCCACGAACTGAGATCATACATGTGGATGCATTGGCTAATCTTATCTTGTCCATAGATTACCAAATGAGACGTACGATCCCAGTGGAGCACCTACATATACCTAACACAGGCGTGGAGGATTCAGTAGTAGTTACGCAAATATAGTTAGGACCCTCATGGATGGATGAAACTATGAACTACATTAAGGATGGAGTTTTACCAGAAGGAAGACCAGAGGCTAGGATGGTCGTGACAGGCAGTTAGGTACAATATCAGAGATGGCATGCTATATCGCTGATCCTTTAGTGGATCAGATTTATTGGTAGTGCATCCTACCCAGGCAAGTATGGTAATGGAAGAGCTACATTCAGGGCTATGTGGGATGCACATTGGGGGAAAAAGCCTCGTGGTCAGATGCTTAACTGAAGGATACTAATGGCCCACCATGAAGATAGACTATGTGAAGTATGCACGAGCTTGTGAAGCCTGCCAGAGGCATGCCGCTCAACATCCCCTGCACCCAGAAGAGTTACAGCCAGTCACAACACCGTGCGCCTTTGCCCAATGGGGGTTGGACATCATGGGGGATTTCCTGACCGGAACTGAGGGTGGACAGAAAAAATACCCCTTGGTGCCACCGACTATAATTCAAAGTGGATCGAGGCTAAAGCATTGTCAATGATCAAGGGAGTGAAAGTCAAGAACTTTATATGGAAGATGATCATATGCCGCTTTGGGGTTCCTATGACAATTGTTGTTGCTAACATACCACAATTCAACTGTGCGGAGGTTAAGGAATACTGGGAGGAGCAAGGAATCAGGCTGACGTTCTCCACCCCAAGATATCCACAAGGTAATGGACAGGTAGAGGCATCCAATAAAACGATATTACAAGGCTTGAGAAGATAGTTAGATCAGTCTACAAAGGGTAACTGGGTGTCACAACTACCGAACGTGTTATAGCTAGGCCTATTAGACGACTAAGAGGAAGCCTACTGGAGAAACCCATTCTATCATGATTTCTGGGAACGAAGCTATAATTCTAATTAACCATAGGGTGCTGAATCTGAAGACCATTGAATGACCGATTGAACAAAATGCAAAAAGCCTAAGGTATAAACTGGATCTTCTAGAGGAACGTAAGGAACAAGCCCAGATTAGAATGGCAGCATACATGTAAAAGGTCAAGGCATATTATGACAAGAAGGTCAGACCTCGAGTTTTCCTCCCTAGCACCATGTTATTATGAAAAGTATACAAAAAAGGGCCTTACAGAATTATGGGAGAAAGCTATAATGAGTCATACAAGCTCAGGAACCCCAGAACAGGCATGTTGGTTGACAAAAGGTGGAATGTCGTCCACCTCAAGGAGTAATATATGGGGCATGATTAAGGAACTGAAGCAGGAGTGGGCAAGCGTCTAGAAGGGACATGTACTCTTCCTAACCAACTCGATTTTTAATAAGATTATTTTACAAGTTGGCAGGTTTAATGAGGCACGTTAGGAACTTCCTTGATTATTCGATTGACATTATAGGATCATACGATTATTCAATAAAAACTTCTGTTTCAGTACATTGCTTTGTATCATGTAATTTACGATTTGCTTATGTGTTTGATCTTGAATAACTTGTTGTCTGCGAGTACAAGCTTAAGTGGGGCAGACAACATTGGCTCCCATGGGCAAAACTTCTCTTGTGCGAGCCCGCTTAGCTTCTTTAGGCAATCTGGTGCTAAAGGAGGGAAAGTTGGGGGTATCAAGGGAGTTCCTCATGATCGGGTCAAAATACTCAGAGAAAAACCCATAAGCTCAGATACTTCAAATATGGCAAGTTGTCAAGCTTTGGGATGAACAATGAGAATAAGTCAATATATAGCTAGGGAAAAACTTAGCCTAATTCTGATAACTTGGGTATTTAAGTCCCAAGTGTATTCATATGGTGACGCCCTCGGGGATAAACCAAGGACGATTTACATAGAGAGTAGGGGACCCAACCACAACACTCGAGACAGGTTTTTCTAAAGGCTGGGGGGTATGCCTCATGTGGTCTCGGTGATAACTTGGATATTTCTCAATATTGGCATTGCCTTAGAGGGACAAAACTAGTTGAGGGAAGGTCCTAGAGAACGATAGTCCTTTGTACAGGGCTAAGACTAAGCATGCAAGTCTTTTGATAAATGACAGTCTCAAAATCGTAAGTATCCGTTGGAGACCTCAAGGTTACGGAGGCTGTCCTAAAGACTCATCCGTGAGCAAGTTTGTACGAAGATAGGAGGTTTGAGAGTCGTATTGAAGCCACAGTCACTCAGAAGCAAACCCTAAGGTTGAAATAAGCACGGTGAATGAGGATGTGTATAAACCAGAATAATATTACGTAAGTTAAACAAGCAAATATATTGCATAATTTAGTTCGAAAGAAAGAAACATACAGGAAATTATAAATACAATATTGTTTGATAAAGGAGGGTTCTAAGCTATTACATAAGTACACCCCAGGAGATAAGAAGGGAACTTTACTCGTCTTCAGAGGTTGCAGGGTTGTAACCATTGATGATCTCTTCTCTCTCCTTCTCGAAATTCACCCTTTGGCTTTCCAACTCAAGCTCGTCAGATTCCTTGAGGGTAGAAATCTCTTTTGCATGCTCCTCCTAATAAGCCCTCATTTTCTCCTCAATCTCTTCCTCAGCAGCACGAACCGTCAAGCTGTGTTCGAGCCGGACTTTGGCTAGATCAGCCTTCAGGTTGACCACCTCAGCTTGGTATAGGGTATGCTCTTCCTTAAGAGAATGATCCTTGGTATCCAGCTGAAGGGTTGCTAGCTCCTGGGCCTTGTCGTACTTAGCAACGCACTCCTCCAGCACAAAGACTTTCTCCCAGTTTGCCACCTCTTCCTCGATTAAGGCATCCTTGCCTTCGACAACTTGCACATAGATTGGCAAGGTTCCTAGGGCTATCGTGAGGGTTGTATTAGCCTATAAGAATGATATTAGTTAAGAAAACTAAAAGACAGATTGCACAAGTAAAGTAAGAAGAGGAAAGAAGGTAAAACTTACTCGATACAGAGAGGTCTAGGACATGGTGACTAGGTCAGAGAGGTCCAATGAGATCAGGTCCTCGTGGTCCTGCTCGAGTATACTGACTGCCAAAGTCATCGACGCAATGTTTGGCCCGTTCATTTTAGAGCAAATGTTGGAGAGGGAGTGCTTCCCAACGGCGGGGAGATGAACACCGCACGTGAGCTTCTCGACCTCCTGCTCGGTCAGATCTTGAGGAGGGTTGACAAAGAACCCTAAGCCTGTTGTGTAACAACCCGAACCTTGATTATGTTAATCATCATTAGTCGCGTTCATTAACGAGGTAGACATCATACGTCACATTTATCGAGGTTAATAGCGATTAAAAATTAACTTTTCATAAATTATGAATTTGGACACATTTCCTTCACATAAGTTGTAGAAGAATTTGTTATGAGTTCGTGAATATTTTTAATTTATTTTTTGGAGGTCTGAGAAATTAGTTATGAATTTTTGAAGTTTTGGGAAGTAGAAAATTAATTATTGGTGAATTATTTTATAACACGTTAGATCTGATGGTAGATTAATTTGGACCGTTGATTTATTTTTAACCTAGGGCATAGATTCAAAAGATCCTACCTGAATGGGTAGAACTCATTCTCTCGACCCGGTTTCACAACCCGACGATCGTCGCAACCACGCCTGTCGATCTCGAACGAATCTGACGAAATCCGTCGACTTTTGAGGTGAAATCTGACCACCTCCGGTCATTTTTTTGATTTGATGTAGTTAGACAATGTGTGTAACTCATTGAGATCTTCAAAATGATGGGTCATTTGTAGGATTTGGACTTGGTTTTTTCTGGCAGCATGTGGCCGCCGGCAGTAATGGCGCACAGGTGTGCGGTAGAGCTCCGGCGACCAGTAAACCGACTTTCTCCCAGGTGGTTCCTAAGCCCATTTCTGATTGAATTTTTTGTAGTTTAGTGCGATTCGACAATTTTAGTGATGTTTCAACTATTTTCAGGATTTGGGCAAACTCAACACTTTCATGTTATCTTTAGCTATTTTAGTGACGTGTGTCGAGTCGAGGCTCATCTTCGGCCGAGTTCTGTTAAAAGGCATGATGACTAAGACCAACCTCGAGGTTTGTCGATACGAGAAATTTAGGTATTGGCTGGAGATTATCATATAATAAATGTGAGTTACCGATGGACATTTTATCTCAATTTCCTTTCTCACTTTAGTCGTATGCTTATAATATATGTCATTAATTAAGATTAGGCTCTCGTTTTGTCTTAGGAACGTTGACTAAGATCTATGAGTTTGGTAATCAACTAATCACGTTTCAGCTAGCCAGGTGAGTAGACTTTGTTTTTAACTGTTGCATGTGTATCTTCGCTTCCTCGTCTTTGAGATGTAAATTTCAAGGAAGAAATTTTTATTAGGAGGGTATATTGTAACAACCCAGAACTTGATTAGTATGTTAATCATCAATAGTCCCGCTAAATAACGAGTTAGGCATCATACGTCACGTTTATCGAGGTTCATTGTGATTAATAATTGACTTTTTATAAATTATGAATTTAGATTCATTTCCTTCATGAAAGTTGTAGAGAATTTTATTGCGAGTTCGTGTATATTTTTATTTTATTTTTCAGAGATTCAAGCAATCAGTTATGAATTTTTGAAGTTTTGGGAAGTAGAAAATTAATTGAAAAATCAATTATTGGTGAATTATTTTAGGTCGTCAGATTTTGTGGTAGATTAATTTGGACCGTTGATTTATTTTTAACCTAGGGTATAAATTCAACAGATCCTACCCGAATGGGTAGAACTTATTCTCTCGACCCGGTTTTAAGACCTGACGGCGGATCCGACCCTATCGGATTCTCGCCGACAGGCCACCTCAGCTCACCGTACCGCCTCAAATGGAAAACTCTCTCTCTCTCTCCTCTACCTTCCTACACCCCCAAACTCAACATGCATCACGTGTTGGAGAAGAATCAAGCAAGAGAAATTTTCGGGTTTCTCTCGTCGCCGGAGGTGACTTTTCAGCCGACATTGGTGGCCGAGACTTGGGCGGTTTTGTTCCCTGTACTTCTGAAAATCCTTCGCAACCACCCTCGGGCCACATCGTGGCCATACGATCGGCCAATCTCGAGTGAATCCGGCAAAATTGGTTGACTTTCGAGGTAAAATCCGACCACCTCCGGTCATTTTCTCAATTTGATGTAGTTAGATAATGTGTATAACTCGTTGAGATCTTCAAAATGATGGGTCATTTGCAGGATTTGGAGTTGGTTGTTTTTGACAGCGCATGGCTGCAAATAGTGGTGGCATGTGGGCCCCGCACACCGCCGTGTGTGGCAGAGCTTCAGCGACCAGTAAACCGACTTTTTCCCATGAGGTTCCTAAGCCCAGTTTGATTGAACTTTTTGTAGTTTTGTGCGATTCGACAATTTTAGTGATGTTTCGGCTATTTTCAGAATTTAGGCCAACTTAACACTTTCATGCTATCATGTGACGTGTGTCGAGTTGAGGCTCATCTTCAACAGAGTTCGGTTGAAAGGCATGACGACTAAGACCAAGCTCGAGGTTTGTCGATACGAGAAATTTAGGTATCGGCTGGAGATTATCATATAATAAATGTGAGTTACTGATGGACATTTTATCTTGATTTCTCACTTTACTCGTATGCTCATAACATATGTCATTAATTAAGATTAGGCTCTCTTTTTTTCTTAAGAACGTCGACTAAGATCTATGAGTTTGGTAATCGACTAATCACGTTTCAACTAGCCGGGTGAGTGGACTTTGTTGTTCATTGTTGCATAGCGAGTCTATGTTATGCTTATGATTTATTTTACGATTATAACTAAGTACGATATGAAATATTTAAGACCCGACATGTTATATGGTTTATGATTATGTATGGAGGCACTGCATTATGTTTTACGATTTTTATGCACGTCACGTACACGATTATGCATTGATGCATAGGCTACTCGGCTGATTATCGAGTATGCCCTGGGGAGGACTAGGAATGACTTACCCCGACGATTTATATGTTTCACTTCCACATGCTTACATTTCTTTTAGTTAAACTTGCTAGTTTTCATTTTATTTTTCTTTGGAGAAAGGCATACGATATTTCTTACGTCATATATAATTTGTTTTTGTCCACTCACTCGAACGGTTTTCCTGTTTCATACACCTTTCCCTAGGCCCTTCAATTTCAAATTCTCAGGTTGTAGAGTCTCAGTTGAGGTCGGACGTGCACGCAGATCAAGGCATAGCAATATCCGCCGTAGGATCCAGGGTTGATCCTACGAGTTAGAAACTTAGTCAGCATGGGTAGTGTAGAGAGTCTAGCATTTTTGGTGTCATAACTGATTTTAAATTCTGTTATTAAGAGTTGTTTCAGAAGTTTAGTCTCTTTAATTTATGATTTTCAGATTATTGAATTTTCCTTCGGTTTTCTTTTAGATTAGCATGTTTAGGTTCTAATGATCATTAAGGCCTAATCTCGGTTTAGACATCAAAATCGGGGTTGGGTCGTCACACATTGTTCCCTTGGTGGAAGGTTTGGATAAAAGTTGCCAAAGCCTCATCGGAGTCACCCTTGATGATGGAAGGATATAACTCTTCGCGGGATCTTTTAGAGCCCGTGGCCTTTGTGGAGCAAGGTCGGAGAGTTAGGTTGGTTGGATTGGCATCAGCAGATAGAACGTAGGGCTGGTTGATTTCGACCTCGTCTACCTTGAAAGTGGTGGGTAGGAAAGGACATCGATCAGTCTTCTAGGTTTCCTTGATTGAGTTAGACGGAGTAGGCAGTGCAGTGGAAGGGCTCACTGCGGTAGGTATTGGCACCTTGTGGATAGGGATGGCGATGGCAAGCGGCTTGGATCTGTCGATCTCGCCTTCGACCGTGGTGTGACACAGAGGCATGATGATGTATTCAACAACCTCATCTGAGGCTGGAGGGGATTTGTTGGAGTTTTTTTTTTGGAGAAACCATTTGAAAATTCTGGTTTTTTTTCTTCTGAAGTTTGAAAGTTTGATGGTTCGTGGTTCGTATAGGTTTTTTGGTTCTTGTGAAAAAGCTTAGTAAGATTGGGAAAGTGAATATATGGAGATTGATTTATATAGAGTGAAGGGGTGTGGGTGAAGAGAGGTATCCGTTAGGGAAGATATGTTGTTTTGGATTCTTAGGAAGAGAGATGAATTTGAAATGGGTTGAATTTTGGGTAAGGGCGTGACTGTTGGGAAGTGGTGGTAATTATGAAGAGGTATGATGAAGATAGGGAAGCTCTTCAGTTTTTGCGCGAGGAGTTGATAGGAAAGCCTAGGGGATTTTTAAATTGTGAAATGCAAAGGTCTGGCGACACCAGCACAAGGACGACATTTGTTAGACCTCATATTGCTGTGGAGATATTTGTGGGAGTCAGTTTTGGCCACAGAGAGCTTGAGGGTTTTGGACCCTCAAGGTCCGATAGTGACAGAGGTCCAATAATTAGATCATTGGGCTTAGACCTGTTCGATTAAGCTTCCGAGTGGGAAATAACTATCTAGAAGATTCTCATAGTATCTAGAATGATGTAGAAGCCTCTGGAATGTTCGTAAGATGGTGTGACGATCCCTAGGTACGATGCAGAGCTCGAGGGATTAACAGAATCCTTGAGAGAATAAGTAAGATTTGTATGAATCCTAGAGGAATTACACCAAAGAGTCTGTGGTAATCATGAGGTGTGATTGGCTCTGGATACGAAAATCCATTCCTTAATGGATTCCTTCTCTCCGAAAGCAAAGTAGTCCGACTTAAGGAATGACTATGCTTAGACATAGTATGATCTCTATATATATGCCATTCCGACATGGCTCGAGGTAACGTTATTCAAGCCTTATTACTCTTTGATTCTTGAGCAAGCAACTGACTTAAGCATCATAGGGTCTAAGCACGGTATCTCACCGTGCTCCGACTTGTTTTGCAGGTTCACGAGGGAATAAGCTTGAGGGAGATCCAAATCTGCTCTCTCAATGGGCATATATGATACTATATGCAGAAATCCCTTGCCTTATCGAAGATACTCATAAGGGAACGAGGTAGCAATTGCCTCAAATCATGTAGAGAAAACTAGCAACATCTTACTAAAGGTTTGCATCGCCAATCAGAATATGATCGGTACCTCTAGAAGGAGGGCCCTTAAGCTTTCTGACTTGGCGACTTGAAGCTTGGTTCTCTTAAAGAGATGGTGTAGTTTCCAGAAAACTAGCACTAGATCCAAACTATCTTCAGTATGGAGTCTTCGCTTTAGCTCGGCTTTCACTGTTCCTAAGGCCCGTATGCTACTACTGCATCCTTGGGAAAGATCGAGTATGGACTTTAAACCTGGACCTGATAATGGGTAAAGATAATAAGCATTCGATGCTAAGCTCTGATCATGAATGTGGCGCCACTTACGCACGCTAAATGAGGTGGTGCAAGGGGATTGATCCATGCCAAGTATCCTTCCGAGAGCTGAGCTCGGCAAGAGGAAATTAACTCCGACGAAGTGCAGCTAAGGAAATCCATGATATCATTGTACTTCAATCTAATTTACATGAAGCCCCGTGTGGTCGACCTTGACTACGAGAAGCGAAAAAAAACTTCATACTCAGCAAGAAATCTGGATAGCTCAAGGGATTCTAGGAAATCAAAGGAAAGCTTGAGGGTTCTGTTTTGCAGGTTTTCATGTCACTTGGAGAAGATGATGTTAAACTTTCTTGGGGATGCCTTTCTCACGCAGCCATACTAAGTCTCAAAGCAATCGACTTACTATGGCTGGGGGCATTTGTGGGCGTCAGATTTGATCATCCTTAAAAACTAGAGTATTTTGAGTGAATCTACTGATATTGGGTTCTCTGCATTGAAATCCCTCAAGGTCTCCACGACAGCAGAGCATTTCCTCGAGGTCCGTAATAGCAGGACACTATATCCTCTAGGGAGAAGGAATCCTCGGACCTCAATGATCCCAAAATCCTATAGGGATATGGTCACGAATTTGATCAAGGTACTGGTGAAAGGGTTTATGGTAATTGGAAAACCCCAATTAGTCCTGAATAAGGAAAGGAATAAGATGCTTGATCTATCTCGATCTCCTTATTTAAGAAAGCAAAGACATCTCTCCATCCCTTCTCTATATAAAGAGAGCTTGGAGAGACATTCAGGAGACAGTGGTAAGAACACTCTCAACCCGAATATACTATTATTTGGATATCATTATTGACTTGATCGTTGAAGGGTCTTTGTGCAGTACCACACCGTGCACTGATTTTTTTTTTTTTTTTGCAGGTTTGAGGGACGAAAGCTCAAGGATAACAGCTTACCGAAGGTCTACATCAACAATAAAGCTCAAGGAATGAGGTCTCAATCCTCAAACAATAGGGAATTCGATTATTCAAGCTAAAAAGGTGCGAACTTGAGGATTAACAAAATGTGCTCTCACAACCTCAAGTTAAAGAAATCGAGGACACCTCATTCGCAGATGGTAATCATATATATACTCTCGAGTTAAGGAAATCAAGAACCCCGTCTGCAAATGGATTCTTTTGGTTCACCCATGATACTACAACTTTGGCATGTGTTTATCCATGTCGATCACCAATCACAACCAGAGTTTCTGACCATTCCTTTACCTTTGAGCCCGACCACAGGTTCGACCAGACTAAACAGTTGTACGAGGCCATCACTGCCATGACAACACCAAGCTTCCGCATACAAGCCCAACCTAGCTTGAAACCTAGACGACAAGACCTACACCACAATCACCCTACTATAACACTCCTAGACGGAATCACAATACTTTGCCTCCAAACCTGAATGACTGGCATGCCAACACCACTCACAAAAATGGTGGTTCCATTGCCCACATCCAAAGCACATTAATTTGCCACAGAGATGACATTTCTCCAACCTTAGGAGAGCTAACTATGGACAAACCAAATTGTCAAATTTACACTATCATGTTTATAAGCGATATATATTGATTATTAATATTTTATTAATTTTTAATTTAGTTAAAATATGGATATATATTCTCTTTGGATAGAAAAATCATGATTGCGATAGCGACCCAAAACTATGAAATACTCCTAATTTTTTTAGAAGATTGATCAATAAATTCACTAGGAAAATGTAACAGTAATACTCCACCGGATTACCCGGTCTGACAAAGAGAAGTCTTATTGTATCACTATACTAAAATCAATCGGAAGCACATAAAGCTATAAACTAACAAACCAGAGTTTTGACAAAAAAAATAAACAAACAAGAGTAGCACAAGTAACTATGAAAAACTCAATATGCACCACTTTTTAATTAGCTAGGCACCTTCTTTACTAAGCTATGTTGCGACACAACCCTTTAGCATTCATATCCATCAGAAGTAAAACATTAGTTTTCTTAAGAGACACCTTTTTATGTTGTGCTGGACGGGGGCTAAGACTGGACCTATCTCTCTTATTATTAGGGCGGTGGCTAGTTTCACCTTGCTCCTCAAAACGGTCAGGATAGTCCACCAATATCTCATGAGAAGGTACATGAAATGAGTGGTGGCACATCCACCAGACCCTTAATCCTCTGTATGCATAATAGTAGCACCTACATAGTGCATGAAATGAGAGAACAATACATCTAATGCGGTCACACTCTACTCTGTACCAAGTACTTGTGGATTCTTCGGTCCAAGAATTGGGACCTAGTCCTAATGAGTAATATGCAAAACAACATCCATGTTAGTGGGGCCCCCTTCCAAAGAAAGGTTGCCCTACATGTTCCCGACCTGCTCTCGATGGCCTACTCGGACACCTTTCGGCGCCCCCAAAAATCCATCACCTTCCACTCCCCCAATCCGGCCAAGTCAAAAATGCCTACTAACTGTGCCCTAGGCACTCCTATTATAGAGCCCATCTCCCACCACGGACTAACAATGCAAAAAATAGTTATCTGTTTACTTGCAAATAATGGTTAGGATTTGAATTACCATAAAATTGTTTTTTGTGATTCTATCTTTAAAAAAATAAAATTGAAAAATTTGTCTAAAAGTATTCACCAGGTTATTAAACCATTTCCTCCCTAAATTTCTTGTGTCTCCTCCTCTAATTCAATGCAAACTGATGCTAGTCCTGGGAAAGCCAAGGTGGTAAAGGAGGGAGTGAGTGAGCTTAATGATGCTGAGATGATTGTTCCTAAAGATGTAACAAGGAGGAAGGGTTTTAAAGTGGGGAAAAATAGTTTGAGAGTTTTTATGAAAGATGTTTCAAACAAACTGGTGAGAGTGGAGTAAAACAGACTGCTAAATATCAGAGAAAACACAATGCCACTAAGTCAGTTTCCACCAAAGCCAAGGAGATCACTGCAACTAAGAAATTGGTTTTTGATGACACTTGTGTGAATATTGCAAATTCTTTTGCTGCAAAATTTGGAAATCGGCCTCTTGAACCTATGGCTACCAATTCTAAGGTGCAAAATGTTGAGAAGGATGTTGAGGCTTTTGTGGAGATGACTTTTACTACTAATGGCAATCTTGTTGATGATGCCAGCCCTTCCTCTATTTCTGGGTAGGAGTTGGTTGTTGCCTAATTTTGGGACTCAATCCCACACCTTCATGATGTTTAAAATGTTTAAAGTCCTTTTTTGGAATGCTTGAGGTGCTGGTGGTGATAGATTTAAATCGAACATCTCTGATTAGGTGAAGTTTAACTCTATTAAAATGCTTGCAGTGTGTGGGCCTCGTGTCTCTTTCAAGAGGACCTCTAAGTTCCTCATGAATTTAAGATTTGATTCTTTTGAAGTGTCTGAAGAAAATGGATTCTCTAGTGGTGTTTGGCTCATGTGGGACTCTAGCTTTTGCAAAGTGGATTTTGTTGATAAATGTTTTCAGGCTATTTCTATCAAAATAACTCTAGGCAGGGAAGCACCTTGGCTGATGTCTGTAATTGATGCTAGTCCTAATAATACTTCTAGAGCAAGACTGTGACATCATCTTGATGAGGTTTCTCTGAATAATCCCATGCCAAGAATTATTATGGGAGACTATAATGAGTTAGTTGTTGCTGCTGATAAATGTGGTGGCTCCCTCACTGGTAGATTTGGTGATTTCAGGGATTGGGGTCAATAATAACAGTCTGGTGGACCTTGCTTTTAAGGGTAGCGGTTATACTTGGAGCAATAAAACTGTGAAAGAGAGACTTGACATGACTTTTTCTTGCTATGATTGGAGAGTTATGCATAGTGAAACTTTTGTCACACATCTTCCTAAGGTCAAATCTGACCACTGCCCCATTATGCTCCAATTGCGTTCAAATACTTTTCAAGACAGGTCTGCCATGCCTTTTAGATTCCAAGTCATGTGGTTTTCTCATGAAAAATATGCTGATTTAGTTGAAAGTACTTGGAAAGAGGCCAGAGAGAGCATCTTTGATAGACTTCAATTCCTTTCTGAGGCTCTAAGGGACTGAAATAGGAGTGTTTTTGGACATATTGTCTATAGGAAGAAAAGACTCTTGGCCAGACTTGGTGGGATTCAAAGAGCTTCGGATAAGGGTTGCAATCCTTTTTTTGATGAAGCTGGAATCTCAATTACTTGGTTATTATAATACTTTCCTCGATTAGGAATCCCACTTATGGAGGCAGAAGTCTAGGGATAAGTGGCTTCTAAAGAGTGAGAGAAACACCAAATTCTTTCATTTGACAACTATGGTTAGAAGGAAAATAAAATAAAATTGAGGGCCTTTTCAATGATGATGGTGAAGGGACCTTTGATAAGCAGGCTATGCATCAGATTGCTGTTAATTTTTTCTCTACTCTTTTCTCTCACTCTGCTGTAGAAGACATCATAGTAATAATTCATTGGTTTTTCCCTCCGATTGATAATGCTATTATGAACAAAACCATATGTCTTGTAAGTTTGGAAGAAGTAAGAATTCTTTGTTTTCTATTAGTGCTCTCAAAGCCATTCATGTTGTTGTGCTTCATAAAACTGTTAAGTAGGCTTTTGAGTCTAGGAAAACTCCTGCAAAATTGTATCACACCATTATTGCTTTGATACCTAAGTGGAGGGCCCTTCTCAACACATGGTGAATTTCAGACCTACAAGTCTCTGCACTACTATATACAAAGTTACCTCCAAGGTCATTGTTGCAAGAATTAGGCCTTTGACGATGAAGTTAATCAGTCCTAATCAAGTTAGCTATGGGCCTAGTAGGCATATTTCTGATAACATCCTCATTGCTCAGAAAATGCACTTTAAGTTTAAAAAATCTACTAGTCTCACTAGTTTCTTAGCTTGGAAAATTGACTTCTCCAAAGCTTATGACAGACTTAGTTGGCAGTTCATTGAAAATATTCTCTATGAAGCTCAGTTCCCTAGTAAACTTGTCAGTGATTATGCATTGTGTGGCATCTACAATCTTTCAAATTTCCTTTAATAGGGAGCTTATTTAAGCCTTTATTGCTGGTAGGGGTATTAGGCAGGGTGATCCTCTATCACCCTACCTTTTTGTCTTATGCATGGAAAAACTTTCTCGTCTGATTCAAATTGCTGCTGATGAAGATTGTTGGAAAACAGTTAAACCATCACAGTCAGGCCCTATGATTTCTCACTTATTTTTTGTTGATGATTTGTTGCTATTTTCTGAGGCTTCTAGTCAACATGCTCTTGTTCTTAAAGGATGCTTAGACCTATTTTGTAATCTCTTTGGCCAGGATGTGAGTTATGAGAAGTTCATCATTTAGGTGTCTGATAATACTAATGTTGAAGCTGCTACTGAAATTAAGAACATTTGTGGATCTGTTTTGACTAATGACCTTGGGAGGAATCTTGTTATGCCTCTTATTCACTCTAGGGTCAACAAACATACCTATGATGTTTAGTGGACAAGATACAAGGTAGGCTTGCTGGTTGGAAAAGTAAAGCATTGAGCATGGCTAGTAGGCTCACCCTTGTACAATTTGTCACTTCTGTCATCCTTATCTATGCAATCAATATTGCTAAGTTGCCTTATGATCTTTGTGATAGATCGGATAAAATGAATAGAGATTTTCTATGGGGTGATATTGATGAACATAGGAAGGTTCACTTGGTTAATTGGGATTTCGTATGTTAGCCTAAGGTGTTAGGGGGTTTAGGAATCAAAAAAGTCAAAGAGATGAATCAAGCTATGTTTGCCAAAAGCAGTCGAAGATTATTCCAGAATGATCAAGGTCTATAGTCCCAAATATTTCACGAGAAGTACATGAAACACATGAGCCTCTTTGATGATGGTTATCATCCCTCTTCTGATTGTTCCAACACTTGGCATGGAATTATGCATGGGGTTGAGTTGTTTAGGCAGAATCTCAGATGGAGAATTGGAAATGGAAAGAAAGTTTATTCTGGCAGGAAATGTGGATGGACTACTCTCCTATATTTCAGTTTGCTATTGGTGATGGGGAAATTAATTTGGAGGCTGTTGTCAGTGATTTTTGGAGGGATGGTGCTTGGGATGTTGATGCCTTAAGCAGTTATTTACCTGATGAGATTATTAAAAACATCATTAATGTTTCTGCTGGTTTTAACTATTTTGAGGATAATATTTTGATTTGGAATGCTACTTCCAATGGTAAGTTTAGTGTTAAATCTGCCTATTTATCTTTGTTTGATCATAGTCAGAAGAACCCTATGTGGAGCATTATATGGAGATTGAAAATACAGTTAAACCTCTATAAATTAATAACTTCGAGACTGATAAAATCTATTAATTTAGCGAAATATTAATTTAGTACGTTGTCCCCAAGTTGGGACCGGTAAAAAATATTATTTTAACGACGTTATTAATCAATCGAGTATTAAATTATGGAGGTTCTACTGTACCCCATAAAATAAAGATCTTTGCATGGACCATAGTTCATAACAAACTGTTGACTAATGAACACAGATGTCGAAGGAAGCTCACTAACTCCTCTACTTGTCAACTGTGCAACTCTGATTTAGTCAAGAGTTGTCAATATGCTCAGGTTTGGAGGGCGGTTCCTATGCCTAACTGTATTGCAAACTCCTTTAGTTTGGATTGGAAAGATTGGCTTTTGGCTCAGTTACATTTTCATGTGGATGTTGGAGATGATTTGCAATGGTGCTCTCTCTTCAATTTCATCTATTGGTATATTTGGAAGTGGAGGAATTGTGCAGTATTTGATTTGCAGTTCTAGAGGCCTTGTGAGCCTTGTGTTGTGATCAGAGAAGTTGCAGTGGAGTGGTCTGGTCTGTTGCTCAAAAGGTTAATAGCAAACATTTGGTGTATAATGTGTCCTTTCTTGCTTGGAAAAAGTGTCAGGCTGGTTGGTTTAAGCTCAATGTGGATGGTACTTAGAGCTCTAATGGGTGCACAGGAATTGGTGGTGTGATCAGAGATTGGTTGAGAAATTGGGTTGTTGGTTTTCAAATCAATCTGGAAGTGGTGAGGTGTTGAGTGCTGAAGCCTAGGGACTTCGTTTTGGTACTATGCTTCTGAAGAAGCTTCAGATTTGATAATGTTGAGATTGAATCTGACTCGGCTATTTTGGTTAATCTTGTAACGGGGAAGGACTATGATTGCCACTTTCTTGGATCAATTATTGCAAGTTGTTGGGAGTAGTTCAACCTAATGGATCATTGAGGTTGAAGCTTTAGAAGATGTCCTGGATAATTTGGAAAGCATTTTAAATTATATATATATGTATATATATATATATTTTTTTTTTAAGTGAATGAAATGAGCAAGAACAGACTGAAAGAAGTATAAAAGTCTTAGCCTTATACGGCTGTCAACCACTTACGAAGACTTACCCTATACTGCTTTCTTCTCGCAATTGGAGCTTCAAGACGACTTGGGTGTCGTGCGATAAGGGTTGGGCTCTGATACCAACTTCTAGTACCGGATCAGGATGCTCATTTACAAACAGGAAATAGTATTTTTATTGATAATCAGAGATAGTACAACTGTTTATAAGAATCTAGGGAGAGAGGGTAGAGAGAAGGTAGAGCTATATAAGAAGGAAAACTAAAACTTGAGACTTATGAGGGAGAGAGGTTCCCTTTTAAAGACTCTAAAAGCAAAGCTACCGGCTACCGGAGGCTAAAAGCAAACGAAAAAAAACAAAGGCCTAAACCATGGCCGACAAACAAAAAGCTAAAGTTTAAAGAAAACAAAACTATTCCGTAAATCATGCCGGGTGCTCATTGGGCCCCATCGAACACGTGAAAAAGGAAAAGTTTTAAAAGATTCTTCAAACTATTACAGAAGGGAAAAATATCCCTAACCTAACTACTTTATCTCCATCTTGGCTTTAGCCTTCTTGTTCTGGGAGATCTCAGGCAGGTCTTCATTAAGAGAGCTCAATAATTCTTTTGAAGGATTAGAGAAAGGAACAGCTCCTAAATATTCCTCCATGTCTTCATTTTGCTGAATACCATCATCTTCAGCTTCTTGATCATTGTCAGCATCTTCTTCTTCTTCCATTGAGGTCGAATTTGAAGAGGCTTTGGATGAAGAGTCCTTGAAAAGGACTGCCACATTATTGTCTATTTGAGACGCAAGATTTTGCAATAATATTTTCTTAAGCTCTTTGGGAGAAGCTAAAGGGAAAGCAGCCTTTAAACCTGCTAAAGAAGGGATGACAAAATCCTTCTTTGAATCATCTTGAGGAGTATATTCCTATTTCATTTTCTTGAATTCTTCAATACATTCATTTATTTTTAATAAATGAGGATTATAATCAAATTTGGACCACCATTTATAAAAGAATTGGCGGTTAAGGGAAAGAACCCCAATATCCTGCTGGCAAACAGAAAAAGTCCATTGCCAGATCCAGGGAAGACTGAATCTTGCCAGAAAACGAAAAAGATTACTTCCACTGATGACCCTTACATCTTGTTGTTTTGGGTCATTTAAAATATAGCTTTTGTAGGAATTAAAAAGCTCCTCAGGGAGGAAATCTTCATTTGGTCCCATTTTGTCAAACCAATTATAAAACCAAAATGGTAATTCTTGTTTAAAAATAGATGGTTCTATCCTAATAAACCAAGTATGTTTTTCAGCTTTGTTTTGATAATAAAAAGCTTTATTCCATGCTTCGATGTAATCCCAATAATTGAAGCTGGCATGAATAAATTTCAAATCAATAGATTTGTTGGGGTTTAGACCCCATTCAGAGATATGAATTATGCGTTGGATAAACGCTTTACTGAAGGAAATGTCTTCAGTATGTTTATTTTGGTTCATATGATGAAGTTTTATTGAACCTGTTTCTATGAGAATACATTCATAATACTTCCTATTCTTCTGATCGAATAAAGGAAAATTAGCTTCCGGTTCAAAATACCTTTTTGCCAAAGTATTGGGAGAGTTAAAATATCTCTCATCTCCTTTCTGGAGAATAATAATTTGTTCTTCAAGAGTCTTTTTAATATCAGGAAGAATAAGTTCCTTTAGAGCAGCAGAAAAGCTCTCTTGAGATTTTCCGGTGGATAAATAATCCGCCATGTCAGCTGGTTCACTCCTTTTTTCTCTGGTAGGAGGAGGAGAATTGGTGAGACTCCTGGAGTCTGTCAGCATAGGGAAGCTGTAGTCTTTTCTACCTCTTCCTCGAGAATAAGGCCCGCCACGCGAGCTGGTGCCCCCTCGGGAGCCACGACTAAACTGGCTCATTTGGCGCCAATAATAAATTCTTTGGTCAAAAAATCAGGGAGAGAGTTAGTTTCTCCTTTGATAAACTCTATTTTAAAATCAAATATGGATAATATAGACTGCCATCTAGCAAAAATTTGTTTAGAAGCTAAATTTTTGACATCTTTTTCCAAAACATCTTTAGCTGCTTTACAGTCTACTCTTAATAAGAATTCTTGATTTAATAAATCATCTTGGAATTTTGAAATACAACTAACAATAGCCAGAATTTCCTTTTTTATAGTGGAGTAGTTTTTCTGGGCATCATTCCACTTTCCAGAAGTATATCTGGATAATATCTCCTTTTCTGAATTAGGAAATCTTTGTTTAAGGATTCCTCCATAACCTATGTCTGAAGCATCTGTCTCAACAATTTTGAAGCTGGTTGGTGAGACTAGTGCTAGACAAGGGAGGCTTTTTACTTTTGACTTAATAAGTCTTACTGCTTTTGTATGGATTTCTCCCCAAGGAGGAGGATTTTTTCTCAGTCTTTCATAAAGAGGAGAGCTATCAGCTGACAGATTTTTATAATATTCTGCAATATAATTCAAGCTTCCTAAAAATCGTTGAAGCTGAGTTTTATCTCTCAATTCATCTGGAAATTTTTCTGCGAATTGAATAGCTCGCTCAATAGGGATAATTCTTCCTTGTTCTATTTCTTGACCAAGGAATCTAATTTTTGTCTGAAAAATAGACATCTTTTTAGCAGATACTACTAGTCTTGCTCTTTTGATAAGATTAATAAAGATATTCAAGTGCTTGAAGTGTTGGTCAAGCGATTGGGAGAAGATGAGAATATCATCTATGCAAACAATAGAGAATGAAGAATAAGGAGTAAAAATATCATTCATAATATTCTGAAATTCTGAAGGAGCGTTCTTAAGCCCAAAGGGCATTACGTTCCACTCATAGTGTCCAAATGGGACAGTAAAAGTTGTTTTATATCTGTCACTTTCTGCAATTTGGATTTGCCAATATCCCGATTTTAAATCGAATTTTGAAAATATTGAAGCCTCTTGGAGTCTTGCCAAGAGATCTTTCTTATTAGGTAATGGATATCTAATCTATTTAAGAATCTTATTTAAAGGTTTATAATTAATAACTAATCGAGGAGTCCCTCTTTCGATTTCAGCATTTTTATTTACATAAAAAGTTGTACAACTCCAAGGAGAATAGGATTTTCTTATTAATTTTTTCTGCAGAAGAGAGTTTATTTCTGCTTTGCAATACTCAATGAGTTCAGCATTCATTTGAGCTGGCCTAGCTTTAGTAGGAATGTTTTGTTCCTTAAAGTCAGGCTCATAAGGAAAAGTGATAATATGTTTTTTCCTTTCCCAAAAAGCATTAGGAAGATCGCTGCAAATTTCTCTTTTAATATTATCAGATAATGATTTAATCTGATTTTGGCGGGAATTAATTTGAGTCGTTATACTCATAATTTTTAAATCAGATTGAATAAAATTTATCTGATTTTCTTTGAAAATAAGAGTATTTCTTATCATGTCAATTTGACGAGTTTGGGGTTGAGTGATGAAGCCAAAGATTATTTTTTGGCCTTCAACCTCACAAATAATACCTTCACTTGTCTTTGTAAATGGTTCTAAAAGACTAAGGAAAGGAGTTCCCAATATGATTTGTTGGGTCAGACCTTTGACCATAACAAAAGGCGTTTTAAAACACATGCCTGAATTACAAATATAGGCGTTAGATAATTTATATCTAATTTTTAGTTTTGAACCATCAGCAGTGTTTAAAGACTGTGATGATTTGTCATAATATCGTGTAGGGATTATCCCTTCACAAATGCAATTTAAATCTGCCCCACTGTCAATAAGAGCAATTCCTTTTAAGACATAGTCTTTATCAATAACAATAGTTACATTGGAATACCACTTTTGGTATGTTACTTGATTAATAATATTAAGAAATTTTTCTTCCTTGGAATTAGAAGATTCTCCTTGTTCAAGAGTTATCTTACTGATAATTTCCTTAAGAAACTTGGTTTCTGTTTTTAAAATATTTATTTTTGCCTTTAAGTCAGAAATAGAGATTTCTCTTTCTTTTATAATATTTACCTCCATTTTTATGGAGTTAATTTCTTCCTGTAAATCAGAAATAGATAATTTCTTGGAAGAGTGAGTTTTTAACCCATCAAATACTTCTTTTAAGGAATATGATTCCTTTGGGATATAAGGAGAGTCTCGAGGTTTATTCTCTCTCTTTATTGTTTCTAAATAATGTTCAATCATATTTTTCTTGGTTTCAGGATCTTGGATCCCATTAATCAAGTCAAGAATAGATTTTTCTTGGGATGTAAGCACGTTTATGCTTAACCCATTCATTTCAAGAATAGTTTTGTAATGATTGGCATTACAACCACAGTCTGACGAAGAGGAGGAAGACTCAGAGTCAGAACTGTCAGATTCTTGGTCAATGATATTAACCTGTTCTTCTAACTCACTGTCAGAAGGATTTAAAAAAATTGCTAATAGTTGCTTTTTTAGACCTTCATCAGAAATTTCATTAATTTTCTTCTTGGTCCAGCATCTGTTAGCATAGTGGCCTGTTTTTCCACATTTTCTGCAAATAATGTTGGAAGAATTCTGGGAATAATTCTTCTTATAGTATGGTTTTGAGTTTCGTTTTTTTTTTCCTGAGGAGGAGAAGATTTTTTAATAAAGCGTTTCTTTTTCTTATAATAAGATTTTGAATCTGATCTCTTTTGTTTATTTGGAATTTGGAGATCGAAACCAAATTGGTCACAAAATTCACCAATTTCTTTTTTGCCCGTTAAATGTTGGCGTTTCAGTTGAGCTTTTAATTTAATATCATTGCAGAGGGATAACCCTTCGGCAACGCACTCACTGATGAGTTGACCATATGTGTATTCATAATAAGGAATGGAGTTTCCTCCATGTTTTCTTAGAATACGATCTCTGACCTTTTGGGCAAAGAGAGTAGGAAGACCTGCTATAAACTTCTCTTTCCAGAAGTCAGCATTGGCATCTGTCCTGATCATAACTTTGGACAGGAATACATCCTTATACCACCTAAACTGAGTTAAAGTGGGACATTTCAGATTGACTAATAAATCTTTATTTCTTTCGAAGGAAACTGGGTTAGATCCCACGAAAGCTAATAAGATTGAGGTTAGCAGTGTATAGACTGCATTAGAAATAGGGGTTTCAGTATATATAATACTGTCCTGACCTTGTTCATCTTTCATGGTCATTGGAGTTTGAATAATTTTTGTCGCATTTAATATTTGTTGCTGCTGTTCTGAGGTAATAATGTTATCCCACCAACCAAGAAGTTGGCCAGCAAATCCTGCAACAATGTATTCTGCAATCTGTTTATCAGTATTATGAGCTGATATACAAACAGTAGAATACATAGTCATACGGTGTAATAATGTGAGAATCTGATATTCAGATAGTCCATCAATATTCCATTCATAAATGGTTCTAGCACTAAAGCTAGCAGTAATATTTGAATTTTCTTCTTCAAATAATAAGTCCTGAGGAGTAGGACGCGTATAATAATGTCTAGTCGAAGCAGTAGGGACTGATTTTCTGCCAAAAGCAGTGCTTCTTCCAAAAATATTTTGGTTTATGCTAGGAGTCTGATCTTTTTTAAGATCATCTTCCATTGCCAGAATTTGTTTTTCAAATTCATTAATATCTGATTCATTGTCTGAATCAGAGAATGCTTCTGAAATAGTAGCTATTTGAGCTTTTTTCTCATTAGATTTATGACCATTAAGTTGCAGTGATTCTAACTGTTGGGTTAGAATGGAAACAATATCAATATCTTTTTTACTAGGCATAGTAATATTGATATTTGGTTTTAGAATAGAAGGTTCTACTATTTTTGGAGTAGAATTAATAGGTAAAGATAAACTGGATTTAGTTTCTTTTAAAACTGGAGGTGTTGTAATTTTTTCTAATTTTTCCTCCATTCTCCCAAGTTGGGAGCACATAGTTTGAAGTGTCAAGTTTGTATAATTATGTTGTCTTTCATGACTGAAAGCAACTGACTCAATAATTGTTTCACCTGCTTTTAATTTCAGATGTTCTGAAGGTGGATGAATAGAGGTAATAATATTACCTTTTGCTGTAGTCCAATCTTTTTCTAAAGACTTAAGCACGTTTAAACATGGATAATTTTGGTTAGTAGCATAATCTAAAAACCAAATAGGGAAAGATATAACTTTCTCCTGGGATTTAATAGTTTCATGATAAAGGAACTTATAATTTTGTTGTTCTTCTTCCTTGAACGTAGAGAAGAACCATTTTCTAAATGATTTATATTTTTCTTGCATAAGATCTTTACTGCAAGCTTGACGATCATAAGTAAATGGAATAGAAATGACATTTATTGATGCAATGTCATTAAATTCTGATAATGTTTCAGGTTCCTCATGATATATTCCTTGAGGAATTTGTTGAGAATTTGTACAAACTCCATCAAATACAAGATTAGGAGTTTTTATGCCTGATGATGAAGCTTTCATAGTTTGGTTTGGAGTATAAAACCTTTGAGATTGAATATGCTCGTTTTTTGATGAAATAGAAGATCTACTGTCCTCAGATAGTGATAATCGAGTGGATCTTCTGCTATTATCAAATTTAATAATAACATCTCCATCATCATATTGAAGAATTTCTTCAACTCTTTTGTTTTCTAAAGGCTTGGATGGAGTGGCAGATTCTAACATCCATTCGTCAGGAGTTTTAATATCTTGCCATTGGATGGTCTGAGGAATAGACACATCTGATTTTAATAAATTAGTCTCGATTATTAGTCTCGATTAAGACTGTTTTTCCTTTTGTATCATAATTTTTTGCTTTTGGGCTAAGGGTATTCATTGCTTTATAATAAACCCTGTATGTTATGTTTAGAGGTTCTGATCCCTCTTTTAAATTATAACCACTGGTCTTAATATTCAGTGTTAAAACATCTAAAATATTTCTGTCTGTTAAGGAAACACAGAAATTGGAAAAACAGTTGAAATAAACTGGTCCGTTGCATAAACTGGTTTGAATGATTCCTAATAAGTAGTCATTAAAATTGAGGTGCCTGTAATCTCTTAAGGCAACTAATAAAGAGGCATTTAAGCCTTCTCTTGATAGTGGTCGAATAACCACTTGTACCATACCAAGATGGAAATATTTATATTTATCCTTATATCTTCTGATTTCTTCAGGATGGAACAATTGAATAGTTTCATGTTCCTTCCCTATTGGAATAGTTTGTTCAATCGTTTTTATGGTCAAAGCCATATTCAGGTTGAACATATTCATGGAATAAATCATTGAAGGTTTAACCTTCGGGAGGCTCCAGCTATGAAGCTGATTCTCAATATTGAAGAATTCAATATCCTCCTCATTCTTAATATGATCAATAATAGTTTGAGGAATATAATTCCTTGAAGATGAGGATGAAGCTTTAGAAGATGTCCTGGATAATTTGGAAAGCATTTTAAATTATATATATATGTATATTTTTTTTAAGTGAATGAAATGTGCAAGAACAGACTGAAAGAAGGATAAAAGTCTTAGCCTTATACGGCTGTCAACCACTTACGAAGATTTACCCTGTACTGCTTTCTTCTCGCAATTGGAGTTTCAAGGCGACTTGGGTGCCGTGCGATAAGGATTGCCACTTTCTTGGATCAATTATTGCAAGTTGTTGGGAGCAGTTCAACCTAATGGATCATTTCAGTCTTCGGCACATATTAGTGTAATGACACTTGTGATGCCCTTGCCAAAGCCAGCTTGCAGCATGATTTGGGTCTGGTCACTCTGGAAAGCCCTCCTGTGTATTGTTTAGGTTCTTACTTCGCCTAGTTTCTTTTTGGTTGGGCCTTTTGGGCCTCATTTGTAATAATAATAATAATAAAATATTCTTGTGCGTCTCCTCTCCTCCTGGTCGGTGACTCACTGGTACAAACCTGAAAGACCCCTTTTAACGTTCAATTGAGATTCTAGGGTTTTTGGAGAAAACAAATTCAAATCGAGTAAACCCTCAAGTCCATGTTGCTTGACTAATCCCGCTCCACGATCTGAATACCCGACCAACTTCAATAATGGGTCGGCCGGAGCCTGGCGTCTTGTTCGCCCAGACCTTCGTCCATCCACATCTCGATGAATACGTCGACGAGGTTAATCTCTCTCCCCTCCCTCTTTTCTCTTCGGGTTTCAATAATGTTGTGAACTCGGTCTCTGTTTTCACCGCAATTGTCAGTTTATTGTTCCTCACTACTCATCGCGAAGTTGATTTTCGGTGTTAGGTTTTGTTTGCTGAGCCGATTGTAATCACAGCCTGCGAGTTTCTTGAACACAATACTTCGTCTACTTCACAAGCAGTGCCACTTGTTGGGTAAGAATCCCTTCCCTGATATTTTCGCAATTGTTGATTTCAAGCCTCAGTTTTTGATTGTGAATTCATCAATTGTTTTGCTTATTTTAAGGCATTAGTTTGAATTCAAACATGTGAGTGAATGCAATCCGTGGTTTGTGTGTGGAGATGTTATTCTGCTCTCTTAATTGCTAATTTTACTGTATATGTGCACCGCATGCAGTTTGGATTTTGGCATTGCATCACTTGAACTTGTTTTCTTGATTAATATTTTGGGTTTTATGCAAAGCAGTAAATTTTCTACTCCCAAGTCAAAATGTGGGACTTGGGAGTGTAACTAGTGAAGTTACCCGTTGTTAATTTTGAAACTTTGTGTTCTTCTTTTTAATCTATGGGCTAAACTTGTTGAGAAGTTATTTCAAAAATTTCTGTGTGGAATTTAAGAGAAGGGGAAAGAAGCAACAGTTTGTGAAGACTGAAGCTGAAAGCAATATCAGGATCTAAGAAAAGATAAGCTTAGGTGTTCAAAAGTTGGTTAAGCATTGGATAAAGAATCTATTTGGAATGATGTCACTTGATGCTAATATGTGGAAATTTGATGAGATCTAGAGAGAGACTAGACTTTGAATTTCATGGGATTTTCTTTTGGGAAAGGAGAAGAACCAGGATAAAAAGACTCTCCTAGTTCATTCCTGTACTTCTTCATAGTCTTTTACTCACGATCCATTGGGTTGGAACATATTTTTTACTTCACCGATTTTTAAATGGCTCTGAGTAAAAGAGCTTTTGCTGCCTACTATCCCACGCTGAGATCTCAGATTAAATGTTACTTTGCTCATTGAAGTATCACTGCAGTTTTATTGTGAAATGTTTTGGTGCTCTCTCTCTCTCTCAAACTGAGAGAGAGAGATATGTTTGCTTTCATAGTTGTCTGTATCTGGAGATACAGTATAGAATTATTTGTATACGTGTTTGCTTATATTAGTGGTGGACCCCTTTCTCTGCTGCTCAGCATCTATACACAATCTTTTTGACTTCTGAAAATGAAGATTTCATCTCTTAAGTAGTATTATAGGGCTTTTATCTCTAAAAATGCCACATGGAATTGTAAATGCCTGTCAATAACTTTCTGATACTAACCTTTGACAATGTATCATTAACCCCTAACTCTGGGTATATTCTGAATTGCAACAGGGCTACTTTACCTCCTTCATTTGCTTTGGAGGTATTTGTGCATTGTGAGGGAGAGACAAGGTTCAGGCGCCTATGTCAGCCTTTCCTGTATTCTCCTTCGTCATCAAATGTGCTAGAAGTAGAGGTTAGTAGTTATCTCGTACCTCATCATATTTGATGTTGGATGGTATCCTCATTTAAGTGCCTTCTCATGATGGAATGTTAACTTCGAGCTGATAAATATTCAATTTTGCGTAGCTTATGTGTAGTTGAGCTGATCGACTCTTTTGCTTTCATAAGTGATTGATTGGGTCACTTTTAGGACAGTAGCATGTATTAGGTGAATGCTGTCACATCTGTCTTTTTTACATAGATCTGTCTAGATATATATATATATATCAATACACTGTACCACATGACTTGTTTGTGCTGATAAGAACTATCTACTTAATAATAAATCTGAAAAGATCAGATAAAGTGGAAGGGAGGTCCATCAGGAGGAAACTACCATCTAGTGAAGAATTTAGCCATAGAATTTAATCTGTTGATGAGTAAGGTCTTAATGAAGTCTTTCCTTTTTTTTGTTCTGAGTTAATCAGCTGTTTACCTTAGAAAGGCAGTCCCAGGACATTTGCTTTGACAAATATAATAATCATAGCAAGTTTGGTTATCTGCTGCTGTTTATTTTCTATTATAACTAGTTTCTTAAATAGGAAATACCTTCCATTGATAATGAAAACACAATACACATATTTAGCGTTCCATTGTAGGATCCTGCTGCCTCCAGGGTCGTAACTTGATCAAGAGATTTTAGAAATCTTCTATGGTTCATGTGATATTCTGTAGTTTGTTTTCCAACTATTCGATTTACTTTTATTTATTTTTCTTTTTGTTTTACTTGATCTGCAGAAATTAAGTGTCTGTATTACTGATGAAAAATACTTATACGAAATCAGTTTCTTTTGTTTTTATATTATTATTATTACTATTATTATTATTAATTATTATTATTTCCTCCTTTTCTTATAATACTAGGTGAACTGTGGTACGTTAACCTAGCTTTTAATAATGATGGACTATCTCCCTTTAATTTAGTTATATGTGTGTATACACACATTAACACACATAAGCTCACATCACTGCTTCATTGTGTTCAATATGCTGTAGCTTCTCAATGAATGTTGTCGCTCACGGGTGTCATACTTATCTACAGGCTGTTGTAACTAACCATCTGGTTGTAAGGGGGAGCTACCGTAGTCTGAGTTTGGTCATATACGGAAATACAGCAGAGGATCTAGGGCAATTCAACATTGAATTTGATGATAGCTCCATAACTAATCTCGTTAGTTCTGCTGAGGGAAAGCTTGAAGATCTCCCTCTGGCTTTACATTCAACTAATCTGACAATTGAGGAATCCCTATCAGCTCTGAATACTTTATCTTTACCTGTAACAGCATCAGATTTATCTATAGAAGTGAAGCAATTACTACAGCTAATGTTGAAGGTTTTTGAGGTGCCCTATATAGGGGATGCATTGCATAAAGTAATCAGCACCATTGTGTCAGCTGCAACTTCCTATGTGACTTGCTCCTGGGGCAGATCCATTGACTGTGAAGAGCTACACGATGTTCTTATTGAGGCCAGAACAGAACTTACTGAGATCTATAAATCTATTAAACAAGAATCACCAGAAGACTGCCAACTTTTTGACCCTGAGGCTGATTTAGTAACTTCAAAAGAGTTGGTGGATTGTTTAAGCCAGTACATTTGCTTTAATAGGAATGTTTCCAGTATTGGACACCATCATCTCCCACAGGTGAGTAAAAACAGTTTTCTTCACTTGCATACTAGTTTACGTTACATCAAATAAATTCATGTGATCTCTGCCTCTGCTAGCGTCCCTACATGTAATGTGATCAGTTGATGGACCCTGTACCTTCATTTTCAGGACACAAGTGTCATGCTGGGGTTGAGTGTGGCTCTTCTTTTGTGTTCTGGAAGAGAAAGCTGCTTTCACTTTGTCAGTGGTGGTGGAATGGAACAGCTTGTTCATGTCTTCAGTCGTGACAAGCAGAATTCTACCGCCATGACATTACTTCTACTTGGAGTTGTTGAGAAGGCTACACAGAATTCTTTTGGCTGTGAAGGATTTTTAGGTGGGTTGCCCCGTGACGATGAAATTATTCTGTCTGGCGTCAGCGATGGTTACAGTAGATTGTTGAATCTATTGTTGCAAAAACAGCGTCATGACATTGCTTCTTGGGCAACTTATGTTCTTCATCGCTTAAGGTTTTATGAGATCACTTCAAGATTTGAGGTATAGTTTTAATTTGGTGTGGCCGGTTGTGATACCATGTGTTCTTGTGACTAACTGAAGTAGTTTTGGTAATTTATTCTTTGCAGTGTGCAGTTTTGTCCGTACTGGGAGGTCTCTCTACTGTTGGTAGGCTCACCAGTGATACTTTGGACATGCTTATCTGTGCAAAATCACAACTAAAAAAGCTCTTGGTCAGTCATGGTGTAATATTTGTTTGTTTACTTTCATTTTCATTTCTATGGGGAACATGTTTGATTTTAGGTCTTAATTCAGTGTAGTGCATATCTACTGACAATAATTACTGCAGAAATTGATAAATTCATGTGGTCCGATTGAAGATCCTTCCCCAATTGCTTGTGCAACCAGAAAGTTGATAATCGGTCACACTGAAGGTTTGTTGTCATATAAAGCATCCAGTAACTTGATTGCTTCATCAAGTTGTCGTTTCTCAAATGGGGATATAGACTTGCATTTGTTGGATCTTCTCAAGGTACATCTAAATCTACCTGTTTAATTTTCAGAATCCTCCTTTGGTTCTGGATATGGTTAATATAATGTGTGTTGTACAAGGCAAATGTCGTGATTTCATCTTACTTTACTTGAAACCTCATGCAATGTACGTGTGTGTGTGTGTGTTGTGTTGTGGTGAATGCCTGACGAAACATGCTGGGTACTGCAGTGAGCAATGCAATGAGAACAAAAAAAAGTGTGGTGTCACAGAATGTGACTGACAGAGTAAGATTTGGGGTTTAGAGTAAAAGGTAGCTCTCGCCTTTAAGTGATAATCAAATAGAAAGAAGAAAAACCTTATGCTTTCCGCTGATAGGCAGAGCTGTAGAGGTAGCCATGAAAGGAAACTAAGGATATGTGGTTAAGCATGCAAGGGAGACTAAATTGTTTAAATAGATTGGGTCTCTGTTCAAAACCAACTCCACAAAGCTTAGGCTTGGTCGGTTTAGTTGTCTGTGTATTACATACTCATGGGCATCATGGTCTAGAAGTGTGTAGGGTATTTCAGCTGCTGAAGATGACAATAGAAGGAAAAAAAATTAAAAAGGGGAACAATGAGGGTCTTTTAATTCACTGTTGCAAGTATCACTGCTCCATAATTGGGCCAGCCTGAAGATCTTCATCGAGACCAATTTTCTTGAGTTAAACTCTCCAATGAAAGTAAACCACGATGAAATTCTCCAACTCCTGTATCCGGAATGAATTCAAATTGAAATATGTAATCAAGTCAATTGAATAAAGCCTTTTCTCATCTAAATTATGATTTTTTATTTTATATATTGTTTGGTTGTGTTTTCTGTGTCTGGGTGCTACACCTGGAATTTAATTTTGCAGCTTGTTCTTGTTTACTTAATTTGTTTTGCAGTTGATTTGTTAAGCTTGATTTTGTGATTATCTTGGATCCAGGAGCGGGCATTTCTTCCTCTAGCAGTTGCACTATTGTCATCGTCCATATTACGGTCAGAAGCAGGACGTGCTATGGACGTATTTCTAGAAATTACATCATCTATTGAGGCCATTATTCTTTCTCTCCTCTTTTGTCGCTCTGGTAAACGCCAAGTGCCTTTTATGATCAGCTTTATTATATTCATAAAATCCAGGACATAACTAATCACATTGCATATTCTTCCTCAGGCCTGATTTTCTTGCTTCATCACCCGGAACTTTCTGCAACCATAATACATGCCCTAAGGGGTGGTGATAATATGAATAAGGATCTGTGCCGTCCACTTCGATACACATCCGTTTCAATATCCAAAGGATTCTTTTGTGTTCCACAGGAAGTTGGAATGATTGTAGGAATGCATTTGAGGGTGGTTAGTGCCTTTTGCTTTTTTTGGTTTATTTTTTTTGCTAATATGGACTCCAGCAAAGATAACAATTCTCATGCTTTTGTACAGGTTAACGCCATAGATCGTTTGGTCACTGCGGTTCCAAACACTGAAGAATTTTTATGGGTGTTGTGGGAACTATGTGCTCTTGCAAGGTGGAACTGATTATATGTTTTCTGAATCAACATTCACAAAAAGCAAAAGGCTCTATGCAATTTTAATTGTCTTGACGACTTTTCTGCTGATTTGCAGGTCTGACTGTGGCCGGCAGGCATTGTTGGCTTTGGGATATTTCCCAGAGGTACCATTGTATATACTTTTGAGACCATATATGATAGATATTGCAGAAACATATACACGATCTTTTTCGACCTGAGTCACTTGACATGAAAGAGAGACCTCTGATCTGGGATGCTGTAGTTGTAGATAACTTGCTCGAAGGGAATCTGAAGTAAAACATAATTGTTGAGGCTATAGGTTTGTATTAGAAGAATGTGAAAGAAAAATAGTTTGCAGTCATGTGCAAATCAAAAGATGTTTTGTGTTTGGTAAAAATGCTATATTTAGTGGCTTGTTATTTGGTAACCAATTTGGGAGTTCTTTTATTGAATTTCAAAAATATGCCTTGGCTACCTTGCCGAAGAGTGTCTCTACTACATACACTAGGCAGCATTTAGATTGTTATTTTAGCTTTGCATAGAGTTACAAAAAGAAATATGCATCTGACCGCTTCCAAAGTTTTAGTGTGTGTAATATGAGCTATTATTTTTCTTATGTTCTTTCACATTGTTAACTTATGGCTTATTGACAACCATGTCCTTTTGTAGGCTGTTAAAATTTTGATTGAAGCATTACATTCTGCCAAGGAACCCGAGCTGGTTGCTAAAATTAGTGGTTGTCTACTTGTTCTTTCTTTATGTCTGCAGTTTCATAACCATGTATGTGAGTTTTGTTTTTACTCATAAAGTCCTTCATGCTCAGGAGGCCCACCGTTGAATCTTGCGATATTTCACTCAGCTGCCGAGATTTTTGAAATTATTGTTTCTGACTCAATTGCATCCTCTCTTGGATCCTGGATTGGACATGTCACAGAGCTTCATAGGGCTTTACATTCCTCTTCTCCAGGGTCAAATAGAAAAGATGCCCCCACACGGATGTTGGAATGGATAGATGCTGGAGTTGTTTATCATAAAAACGGAGTGACAGGTCTTTTACGATATGCTGCCGTGATAGCTTCTGGAGGAGATGCCCACGTGACGTCAACCATCCCTCTAGTGTCAGATTTAACTGATGCAGAAAATGTTATTGGAGATTCTTGTGGTGGTTCAGATGTTAATGTTATGGAGAATCTTGGAAAATTGATCTCTGACAAGATTTTTGTTGGTGTGCCTCTTCGAGACTCTTCTATAGTACAGTTGACAACAGCATTTCGCATTTTAGCATTCATTTCAGAGAACTCGGTACGTGATTCTCTATTTGTGTATTTTTAGACATTGTTTTGATGCAATATATTTTTCCTCCTGTTTAAATTGTGTTTTAATTCTGTTTTAAGGACTTTTTGTTCTATATTCTTCTGTGCTCTCTAGTAAAAGTGATGTATCTTATCTGACAACAAAAGAAAACAAAAAAGGTCGGTAGATGAATTGTTGTCCTCATTGTTGTTTTGTCAATGCAGACTGTTGCTGCTACTCTTTATGATGAAGGAGCAATAGCAATAATATATGCAGTTTTGGTGAACTGTAGGTTTATTCTTGAGAGGTCCTCAAACAGCAATGGTATGTTTCTTTTAGAGTTAGATTAGTTTTTTAGGCATAAAAATCACTGAGAAAACAAGCTACTGTATGCTGTACTATGTTAGTTCTGCGGATATCTCAAATCTGTGTTGGCCATCTGTACTGTCTACTATAAGTACTAGGTCACCCGTCCTCTTGCACACTTGTTGTCAGCTGTCACTACTGTGTTCAATCTCTAAATCTACATGTTGCACATTTTCAGATATTTTAGGTCTATTTCTTGTGCAACTTTTGGAACTTGTGCTTGTTTTGTTCTGAACAGATTATCTTGTCGATGAGGGTACAGAGTGCAACTCTACCTCAGATTTATTGTCGGAACGTAATCGTGAACAGAGTGTAGTTGATCTCATGGTTCCTACGCTTGTGTTGCTGGTCAATTTATTGCAGAAACTGAAGGTTCGTTTTATTTAATCATAGTCTATGTGTGACAATTCTCCATGGAAACCTCTGTTTGATGTAGAGCAGTAGCATTATTGTTCTACAGTAGTTGTACCTATTATTATCAAGTCAAACCTTGTGTTCTTAAAACCCACATGCAAGATCCTTAAATGGTTGTAATCTGATTTCTGTAAACCCCATTATGTGTAGGATTGATGATAGTTGTGGTTCAATAAAATATTACACCAAGTGGTTTTATTATGGGGACCTCTCTTTTGTGTGGATTTAATCTAGAGTGATCATGCAACTTTAACATCTTTGAGTCGGCCGATCTGGGGCGTCAAGCGTCCCTGTAGAATATGGAAATTATGGGGTCCTCACATCTGGGAACTTTCTGTCGTCCCTTCATTTGAGTTTTATTGATTTTACTAATTAGAAAACTGAACTGATTGTATTGTACAATGTATGCCTCCATCAGTTTTCTTTTAATTGTGGTCTTTTGACTTCTAAATCTGTAGGAGGTACAAGAGCAGCACCAGAATACCAAATTGATGAATGTGCTCCTACAATTGCACCGAGAAGTAAGGTAAGTAGGATATCCTTTTATTCCTCATACCTTCATACTTTTTTGTTTGCATATAATTTGACACTATATATTTCTTGCAGTCCTAAACTGGCCGCATGTGCTGCAGACTTATCCTCTCCATACCCTGATTCTGCTCTTGGATTTGGAGCTATTTGCCATCTTCTGGTATCGGCACTTGCTTGTTGGCCAGTCTATGGCTGGACTCCTGGGCTCTTCCACTCTCTATTTGCTAGTGTTCAAGTTACTTCCTTGCTGGCATTGGGTCCAAAGGAAACATGCAGTTTGTTGTGCCTTCTGGTATGATGGTGTTTTAGTTTATTTTTTTGTTTGCTACTATTGTCTTCATACATAAAGGAAGAAAAACTGGGATTTTTTCTTTTCAAGAACATCTTTAATAATATATTTGTTGTCATCAGCACTGTTTGGTATGGGTAGTTATCTCTTTGGATGTTCATCATTTAGTAAAGTTGTACTTTTGACTGAATCCTCAGAGATATGATATAATTCCAACTAATTTTAGATTGCATACTCATGTTTTTTTTCATCTTTTATAATCTTTATACTCATGGTCTTTTTTGTCCTGGCATTGCAAGAACGATTTATTTCCTGAAGAAGGAGTCTGGCTATGGAAAGATGGGATGCCCTTGCTGAGTGCCCTTAGAAAGTTGTCTGTTGGGACTCTATTGGGTCTTGGGAAGGAGAGACAGGTCAACTGGTATCTGCATCCTGCACATCTTGAGAAATTGCTGAGCCAATTGACACCGCATCTGGACAAAATAGCCCAGATTATCCAACATTATGCCATCTCTGTATGTGATATGCTTTTGATGAGTTGATGATTATTTTACCATCTTCATTGGTAGCTAGAATCTGTAAGAGAAAAAGAAAGGTGAAGGTGAAGGGGTGGAGGGGGTGTTTGCTAAATGTGACGTGATTTTTTCTTAATACATCTTTCTTAACTGCTGACATCACTTTTTCAGGAACTGGTTGTTATTCAAGATATGCTCCGAGTTTTTATAATTCGTGTTGCTGGTCAAACACCTGAAAGTTGTTCTGTACTTCTAAGACCAATATTCTCATGGATTCATGATCACGTTTATGAGTCGTCTTCTCCATCAGACATGGATGCTTACAAGGCAAGTTTCTGGGCGCTGTTTCATACTTCGACCAATTAATTCAGCATATTGTGTTTGTTTGTTTCTTCTCTTCTGACACTCTATCCTTTCAGGTTTATAGATATCTTGATTTCCTTGCTAGCTTATTGGAGCATCCACGAGCCAAGGTGTTTATTTCGTTGTTAATTATTTGTTTTGCTCCCCTACTCTCTTGAACTCTTAAGAGTTTCCTAATACCTGTCTTTTTCGTTTTAGGCACTCTTGTTAGAGGAGGGTCTCATACGAATGCTTACAAGAGTGCTCGATAGGTGTATGGGTGCCATTGAGACAGATGAAATAGAGATTCCAGCTGGTAGAAGTTCCACTAGATGTGGATTACCCTTGCTGAATTGGTGCCGCCCTGTATTCAAGTGCTTCTCACTGGTTTTCATTTCTGAAGCAAGTGTAGATAATGATTTGTGAGTAGATAATATGCACATACAATTTATCGTTTATATAGATGATACAAGCATATATGCTAAAATACCTCATCTGCTTAACAGGCCCAAGTTTGGTAGTGTGAGTACTGAAGATTCTCTAATCATCTTGAAATATCTCCTTAGGTTTTGTCAGGTAAGTTGCTCTTATGTAATGTTGATCAATCCATCAGCTATTTTTCTGTAGAAGTTAATTACATACATATGAAATCACTTGAGCATAAACCGAGCTTACCCATCTTTGTGTAGACCATTGATGCACTGGATTTTAATGTGTCTAATGAAAAAAGAAATGGGGTTGATCACAGTAATGTTTCTGCACTGCGTTTTCTCTTCTAGGCATTCTGGAAATTTGAGCATTGCACATGACAACAGATTTTCTGATACTTATTTTTGAAAGCCTTACCAGAGATATTAATACAGTTAATCCTCTATTAATTAATAGCTTTGGGACCGACAAAATATATTAATTTAACGAGATATTAAATAATTAATAAGTCAATAAATTATTAATTTATTCAGTTAATTAATAACTTATTAATTTATAAACCTATTATTGTTGTACCTTGTTCAATGTACACCATTTTTCAATTTATTGTGTATACATTATTAACTGTGTTATGAGAAAACAACACAAGAAATTCATACCATGTTAAAAAAAAGTCCAAAATGAGATTCAAGCGACATCAATTTCAAGAAACAACAAGTCACATTTTTTGAGCCATTTTTCATAAAGTTATCACAAATGAATAATTAATTATATGTATGGAGGCATTATTAATTTATATATTGCATGTGGTCTATATGAATTCTTGAATTTTTTATTATCTTATAAATTTAACGAATTATTAATTTAGCACGTTGTACCTAAGTTGGGACTGGAAAAAAATATTATTTTAATGAGGTTATTAATTAATCGACTATTAAATTATCGAGGTTCTATTATATGTGAAGCGTGTGAATTAGCGTAGCAGAATACAAGTTTTAATCTGTTACTTAGACTTGGTGAACAATATGAAATTTCTTATAGTTTTATGCTGATTTACCAGGTTCTTTCAGCTGGCAAAGAATTGCTTGCATGCCTTGCTGCTTTCAAAGATCTGGGTTCTTGTAATGAAGGTCGAAATGCTTTAGCAGCTGCTTTTTATGGTCTTCACTATATTGCTGAGGAGCATGAAGAGTATAGAGGACGTGAAAAGGATGGAAATGGCAATAGCTTTCTTTCTAATGAATCCGAATGGAGAAATTTCCCCCCTTTGCTATGCTGCTTCAAGACCTTGTTAAGCGCAGTTGATTCAAAAGATGGTTTATCCACTTATACAATTGAAGCTGTCAACGCACTTTGTATAGGATCTTTATGGTTCTGCCTTGATGAGGAAAGGTAACCACTCTTGCCATACAGTTCATTTTGAAGATTTAGCGAAGTCTTATATCTTTGGAGTTGAAATAGTCCAACAAATTGCAACTAATATTCCAACGCTATAAATTAACAAGCATGTGATTTCTTTAAATTTAGTAAAATACATTGAACTGGTAATATGAGCAGCAAGGACATGATAATCTAAAAAAATGGGACTTCACAGCTAAGATTATTAGAATTTATTTTCCTTAGAGATACTATTTATTGTATTCGGAGTTTGATGCTCACCGATGCTAAGATATTTCTAGTGGCATTATTTGGTTCGTTGAACTTTGATAAGATTCTATCTGTTGGGCACAGTAAGATAATTCGAGGTTAGATATTTGAGCTTGAAGTTGTTTGTCAGTCTATCCTGTAATACAAAAGGATATTTTTGATTGCATATGTGTAATTTTTGCCTTAAAGTTTCAGAGAATGAGCAGTGTCCATGCTTAAATAGTTTCAGTCGACTTGTTAATATGAGTTTTAAATTGCAAGAGTGCTGATACTTGTTAAAAAAACGTATGAACTTCCACCAAGTGATCCAGTTTTTGGTGGCATGTCATGAAATTGTTCACAACTATTTGTTAGTGGAAACCAGTACAAAAGTCCTTGAAATTGTTCACGAAAATGTGAGCTGGTGTGACGTACTTATCTGTATAGTTTACTGATAAAGTTACATAACAGATTTTCATTGTACATGGCAACAATTGAGAATATGATACTTTTTAAAACTACATGTGGAAACGTGCGAATCTTAAATTTTTATAGCATTTGAAGTCTGAATCGAGAATTGGTTCCTGCTTCCTAGAATCACCCGTGTTTGCCAGAAGGTTAACTTTTTATTACCTGAACTTTTGATTTGCCGGTCGTATCTCTGTGCTTGACATGAGGCCATGTACATATTTGATTTGCTTTTTTTCGTTCCATGTCTGCAGATTTTTTTAGAGTTCTTTAAGTATACTGTGTACTGTAGTTATTCATGTCAACAGCTGGACTTATGATTTGCATCTTTATTAGATTGAATTCGGACAGGGTTATTGTGGTGAAGTTCCTTTTTGGCATTCCTGACGATATAGAGTCAACAGATGGTGTCCCAGAAGAAAACTTGAACTGCATTGGTGAACTGATCTCTATGTTTACCACAATAGCTGATGATCATATTGGTGATTTGGATATTCAGATCCCCTTGTATCAGGTATGGCTGAATTTGATTTATATAATTTTACAGAACTCCTTGAAGCTTCAAAATTTGTTCGTGTAATGTTAATAGATCTCACATCCTCACTGTTAATGTACAGGTTTTAGAATCCGGAAAGTCGCTAATGTTGCTGTTGCGAAAGTCTAGTTCTTCATTGAAGATGGATGATGTCTTTTTAAGTGATCGTGTTCCTGTACCACCAAATGATCTAGTTTCTTCAAAGATCCATCTGATCTCAGATGGTGCTGCTGAAGTGGCTGGTGATTATCTTTATCAAGGAGACCTAGGAGATACATTTCAGTGGGAGTGTCCTGAAACATTGCCAGATAGATTGTTACAAACAAACCTTTCTGGTAAGCGGAAAATGTCATCACTTGATGGCCCCAATAGGCGTGCTAGGGGAGAAAGTTCTGTGCCTGAAATTACAAATCAAAATGTGTTTGCACGGGGTTTGGGCCCTAATACTGCCCCCTCTGGTCCCACTCGCAGAGATACCTTTCGGCAGCGGAAACCAAATACTAGTAGACCTCCTTCCATGCATGTTGATGACTATGTTGCAAGAGAAAGAAACGATGGTGTCTCTAATTCTAATGTAATTGCAGTTCAGCGAGTTGCAACATCTGGTGGGAGACCTCCTTCAATTCATGTGGATGAATTTATGGCCAGGCAAAGGGAACGCCAGAATCCATTGTCGACGGTAGTTGGCGACGCAATGACACAGGTGAAGAGTGCAACTCCCATGAATGACTCACCCAGGGAGAAGTTTAACAAACCTAAACAGTTGAAAGCAGATCATGATGATGATCTTCAGGGAATTGACATAGTATTTGATGGTGAGGAGTCTGAACCTGATGACGAATTGCCCTTTCCCCAGCCCGATGATAATCTGCTACAGCCTGCTCCTCTCGTTGAGCAAAACTCTCCACACTCTATTGTTGAAGAGACAGAGAGTGATATTCATTCAACACCATTAACATCTAATATGGATGAGAATACGCAAAGTGAATTCTCTTCAAGGATGTCTGTTTCACGTCCTGAACAGCCTTTGACGCGAGAACTAAGTGTTACTTCTGACAAGAAGTACTTTGAGCATTCTGATGAGTCGAAGAATGCTACACTAGTTAAGGCATCTAGTGGTTTTGATTCTGGCGCTGCAGCAAATAGTCCTAGATTTCCTGTGTTTGGCTATAACAATACATCAGGATCCTCTGCACAGTTGCCAGTCGATTCAAGGATGACTCCACCAAATTTCTATCCAAAAAACAGCTCACAACATGCTGGTAATATGTCCATAGCTACAGGTTCTCCCGGATTTTATGATCCGAGGTTTGGTCAAAATCAACCTCCGTTACCTCCGATGCCACCTCCCACAACAGTCGCAGCTTTGATATCTCAAACTTCTGAGACAGTTCCAAGTCAGTCATCGCCATATACAAACTCTATGAATGAGGGACAGCAGCCCTCCACATCATATCAGGTAAGGTCTTTAAGCATCTTCTCACACTCAAATTTAGCTCCCTGTCTTGTTTATGTTAATGTCTTGGCTGCTCATGGCAGATTCGGTCAGACTATCCTTCTGCATTCAATAATGGTTCCACATCCCGAAGTTCCATCTCTTCTCCTAGTGGCGCTGCCAGGCCCCCTCCACCACTTCCTCCTACACCGCCTCCTTTTTCATCTCCATATAATTTTTCCAACAGATCATCTTATAACCTGACAAGTGTTGGAACTTCTGAGCTTCCTCAGGGATCTACTGCACCTTCTGGGGCCAGAGTAAATACCTATTCACCACCTACTTTGGTGCCTCATATGGTTTATAGTAGGCCAGGGACTAATTCTATGAGTATGTACGGTAATGTCCCGACTCAGCTGCACGGTGACAACCCAAATATGTTGCAGAATCTCTCTGTCCCTCAGTCTCAGATGCAGTCAATGCATACCCTTGCTCAGTTGCAGCCATTGCAGCCCCCGCAGCTTCCGCGCCCTCCACAACCACCCCAACATCTTAGGCCACCTATACAAGCTTCACAACAGTTGGAACAGGGTTCTTTGCAGAGCCCAGCTCCAATGCATTCACTGCAAATGCTGCAACAGCCAATGGTTTCTCCTATGCAGGCCTATTATCAATCCCAACAACAAGAGTTTGCTCATATACAGCAGCAGGTTGACCATTCTCAACTGCAAGTGTTGTCTCAATCAGGGGATGTCATATCTCAACAGCAACAAGATCCAGGAATGTCACTACAGGAATATTTCAAGTCTCCAGAAGCTATTCAGGTGTTTATTTTATTACATATCCTTGCTGAAACTTGTGGTGACACGGAACAATCAACGGCAAATGCCTTTTTATAGAAGTTTCCGTGTGTGGACTATTAAAATATCTTGGAAATAATTTCAGGTGTTTGATCAATCTGACCCTGATCCATTCTAATTTTAATTTTTTTTTCTTATAATGACAGTCCTTGTTGGGTGACCGAGAAAAACTTTGTCAAGTTTTGGAGCAGCATCCCAAGTTAATGCAGATGCTTCAGGTATTTTCGAGGACTTTTCTCTACTGTATGTGTGTACCTATTTTCATTTACATGTTCATTGTTCATGCGGAGAAAAAGGATCTAGGTGGTGACCATTTGGATGAACTGCAAAAGAAACGTTTTGGATTTACCATGCCAGCAATGATTAAAAGAACATGAAATCTTTTGGATTTACGAAAAGGAATTTGAAAACTAAACACAAGTAATTGATTTAAGTCGCTCCTCCTATGCCCTTGTGCTTCTTGGTTTGATTTAGAAGTACTGTGGCACTTTTGGCCGTCCTTTCTATATGCTTTAAGATCACGAATATGCTTTAAGATCACGTTGTCCAAGTGACTTCATCTTTCATGTGGATATAGGCTCCTCTCCGTTCCCAAACAAATGGAGAGGCCGAATTCTTTTCCCTTTAACCTCATGTGGGGCTTGGCTGGGGACAATCCATATTTAATGACTCCGTAGTTGCAAGTTAGAAACAATAGCACTGTAAATATCTTGGACGGTTCTCATTTTGGTTGGTTCTCATTGTTTAACAGGAGAAGTTGGGTGCTCAGCTGTAGCAGATGTTAAGGAACCAGTGGAGTTTCATGTTTTTGTTAGGAAGTCATGATCGTAGTGTTGCATCCCTAATGCCCAGATTTGCCCAGATTCTACGAGTTCCATAGATCAATCATTGATTTTTCTGTCTGACAAAATTTTGTATTGCACTGTATATGTGTACTGTAAATGTGTATTTTGTACATTAAATGATTTTTTTTCCATCTACCATATCAGATAGCCTTGTGCTCCAGAGCTTGTTTGCTGCAGATATGTTTGGTCTGTGTTGCTGGTGTATGTGTATACCACACAATATGGCCTTCACTCCATTCTTTAAGGTTAAATTTTGTATAATTATATAATATTGTATCCCGGTTGCTCGTCCCAAATGGAGTAATTGCTGTATTTATTCGTGTCAACATGATTTCATGCGGGTGCGCCCAGGTTCTAAGCACGTGTCATAACCCTTCTCTCTCCGGCACCGATCGTCGTCGACATCGAAGTGCCTCCCAGCCACAACTCCCTCCTTCCTCTCTCTTTCTCTTGCGCTCCCCCTGTCGTCCTCGAATGTTCGACCAGCAAGCTTCTTCTTCGTCGCCGCCGCCGCCGCCGCATAGCAAGTCAAAGGTGGGTGCACCTCGATCTCAGCGAGGTCGATATCAGAGAGACTTTCCAGGTTAATGACGGGGAGGATCCCAACGACAAAGGTTGGTTTTGGAAGACTTTTTCTTTGGGTATAGATGAGATCGCGTACACCGACTCTCTCATGAGCTCAGTCGATCAGAAAAATAGTCGACTAAATGGACGACTGAGATTGTGTGACGTGACATTTTAGGGAATACACTCTGGGGTGCTCAGAGGCGTTTCTTTAACTAGTAGTTGTTTCTACTCTACTATTTCTGCCCTCTTGTAAGCGAGAGAACTTTAGACTAGAGATAGAATGTATTACTTTAGGAGGTTGGATCTTCTTTTTCTAAATGAAAAATTAAATATAAGGGGTGTATTGTATTTAGATTTTTAAAGTTTTTTTTTCTGTATTTTTAAGTATATTAAAAGTTTAAGAGTATTTAACCAGGATTTATTAAGATTTTTAAAAAGTTTATGAAAATTACGAGGTATTCAATTTATATTTTTAGATAAAAAAATTTAAGTCCACGAAAATCCTGGAGTATTCAAAAACTCTACGAATTCTATGGAATTCTTAAATACTGAATTCTTGTAAATTTTAGGATTCAATTATAACTACAAATTCCTAATACAAATTCAACCTCCAAACAATCAGAATACTTTCATTTCCTCTCCTCTTTTTTTTTTGTTGCAACTTGGTTCATCATCAAATTATTTTAATTCTTCACCATAAACATTATGAAATGTTAAAAAAAAATTACTTTATATCTTGCATCATAATTAAGCTCTATACTTGTGAACTCTTCTTTTGTTATTAGGAAACCAATTGATCTTGTAAAAACTACAGTCACCGATCATCATTATTTTTTTATGTTGTATTTTTTTTTTGTACAAAATAAAATCATCAACTTTTTAGCTATAGCAACACACAAGCATGACAACCATATCCCGTTACCATCACTATTTAGCTTTTAATTCGATCCTTCTCACATATTCGACATTTGCAAATATAGAATAAGGAACCCTATGGAATCATATAAACATTTTTTTATCGCTTATTCATTTGAATTTTGGGTTTTGACATGTTTAGACATGAGTTTATGACCTTATGATATAAAAATAAAGTCTATCAAAGTCTAGCAAAATTCATGGAATTTTTTTTGAAACTTTGTCAAATATTTTCAAAAAACTAGCTCACGAAATCTATAGATTTGTGAGGTTTTTGAAAATCCTATACAATTCACAAATATTTTAAAAATCCATCGCTTGAAAAAAATCCACCTGAAGTCAAATACAATACATCCCTAAATATAACGGCTGGTTCCATATATGTGATTTCGTGTTCTGATTGACTTTTTCTAATCAACATCAACATCAATATCATCATCCAATTATATTTAAATTACCGCCAACTATGCATTTTTAATTAATTATTTTTTAATATGTATATTACTATCAATAGAGAGAATCATGACAATATCCAATCATTATCCCCGTAATTGTATGCAAACAACAAAAACAACATTTTTTTTAGATGGCGATAAACTTCACTCCGATGTGATAGTAGTACAGAATTTCACTGGATTACCCGACTCAATAAAGCGAAATTCCTAATGCAATACTATGCTAAACAGCTAAAACATTGTCCAAACGCCTAGAAAACAAACTAGAGTAGCACGAGAACTACAAAAATCGTTTGTACCACTCCTTAGCTATCTAGGCACCATCTCTACTGAGATGTGTTGCGCCACAACCCTTCCATCTCTGATGGAAGCACAACCACCCTCTTCTTTGGTGACCACTGGTGTTGGCCTTAGCTTAGTCATAGCTTTCTTTTCCTCGGAACATCGATGTCGTCCCCCCTTCACCCTATCGAATTAGGAGGCATCTCGGCAAGCCCTCGAGGAGTTCTCAACGTACATTTCGCGGGCTCATTTTGATGTAAAATGCCAAGCTCCACCGAATCCCCTGCAAGCTCAGAGTACCCAACAACCGACTAAGGATCCCTGGCGCATATGACAGTAACACCTATTGGCAAATAAGTAAGGCATGTAGGCTGCATCACATAAGAATCTGGTACATCCCATGCGGCCACTCATGGCTCCACATGCTGCAACTTGCCACCTTCGAACCAAATGGTCTTGAGAATGGTATCTGACCTTGAGGATCGACCTGCAAAACAAGAACATGGTTAGTGGGACTGCCCCCATAGAAGGGGTTGTCCTGAACAACCATGTACTAGAATTGAATCCCAACATTGCCTCACAACTGCCACTGACAAAGATCTAAACCGAGGACCTCCCCCTCCCTCAACCTTCGGTGAAGCCCTCACCATCATCCCCTTCTCGAACTGCCCATTCTTCATCAGACCTAACAACCATCTGCCCCATGCCTAAAAGCTCCACAATCTCCACAAAAACCCTTAATCTTCTCATAAAACATCACCGCATCCACAACATAAGTAGCTGAAAATTTGAATTTAAATCTTATCACCAAGGAATGACAAAAATCAAGCTCCACCTGGATCTTCATCTCCGATTGATGATAGAGAGCATGCCGATCAAACTCCTTGTAGGTACCGCTGACAGTGTCTGCCCTCCGACACCATTTCTCTTAGAGAACACCCACTGTAAAGCTTTCCTGTCGTCAATCTCACCACCACCTAAGCGCGGCATAACGCCGCCGGTATTATAAATGGATCATCTATACCGTCAAATCCTTCCACAATGATAGTGGCCAAATGGAAATACTAAGGGCCACTGGCTATCGCCCTCCTTCGATCAGACGAGGATCGAAACTTGCAAAAAAATGGTCCTCCGAGATCTGTGTAAAACCCATGATGCCGAAACTTGTGGTGTCATGCCATAAGCCGATCATCTTCATCTTGAAGTCTTGGACCTTCTCTATAGATAAGGGGATGGGAAAATAAATTCATGCCACCACACATACCCACTCCTCATCGTCTTCCACATCCGATAAAGCCAGGTCAACCACGTCGAATGCTGCCGCTAGTTGCTGTGGCTTAAGTGGTGGTTCTTCGGGTGGAATGAAATTGTCCTTCCTTGTCAAAATCAACATGCAAAAGGATGAGTCATAATAGGGGAATGAGGTGAAGAGGAATCTAATCTCAAAAAATTGAAAGGAGAATTGACGAGGGAGATCAAATTGAAAGAAAGGAGTAGGCGGCTAGGGTTTCTAGGGAGAAAAGGGAGCATTTTTTTTTTCATAAAGAAGTCATTTTTCCTTTTCTCTCTTTCTTAACTTGAACAACATATCTATGTAAGAGAAAAAATTTACAATATATATTTGATCATATGGCTCGAGTTTTTTTTTCTTCTCCTCTCTTGTCGGAAGTTTTTCCTTGTGATGGCTCCACGTTCTAGGAGTGACTAGGAAAACTTAGAGAGAGATTCGTTGAGCGTTGAGACTTGAATGTTGAGAGGAGATCGATTTTGTCTCCACTTGTTGAGAAGTACATCGTTGGTAACGATGATGGTAAATTTGAGGTTCTGGTTTGAAGGTATTGTGGTGATGGAGATCTTGGTTCCTTGAGATTTTTATAGGTTCTCTCTTCATCCTTTTCAGTAAACCTTTCCCTGTCAATTGAAGGTTAAGATTGGGGGTTTAGGAATGCTGGTGGTGGTAATGACGATGTTGATGAAGGTGGTACGGCGGTTTAGTGTGGTGCCTATGACGGTGGAGCGGTGGTCTTCGGTGGTGGTCTTGATGGAGGCGGCGATAATAGTGGTGGCATCTTTCATGGAGGCAACCAAGGTGTGTATGGCTAGGGAAAAGTATTAGAGGCTAGGATTTTTTCTGAAACCCTAGGGTTTTTTTTTTCAAGTTTGGGTTAAAAGGTCCAATTGAGCTTCTTTTATTAGTGGCAAATGATCTGGTCTCACTGGTAAAGGTATAGGCTGAGAAGCGACGTCTTACGTTGCTATAGTTTGAGATGCATACCTAGATAGGGTTTGTGGCCCTAATTTTCTTAGTCATTTATTCTACCTCTAGTTCGTCTAGTTATGTTATGGTACTTGTGCTGAGCATGTAATAGTGTAGGTTACTTTAGGGAGTTCTATCTATCATGCCGATAATCGGTGTTTTTCTTGTAACTTACCAGATTTAATATATTCTACCCTTTCATCTTAAAAAAAAAATGGTCTTCTTGAACGAGCTGAAAGAGAGGGAAAAAGAAACCGGGCATTATCAGAAAACAAACCCGGGATATTGAGGTGAAAAAAATGGCTCTGAAGATAAAATATGCAGAAATCATATGAAAAAAGATGAATGGGTTTCTTATGGTGGCGTAATAGTTGGTCTATGCTAGAGGTCTGTTGGGTAAGACAGAGTTAGGTAGAAGTGCCATAGCGAGCGGCTCTTCTTGTGAGTGTCATTTGATTTCGGCCAAGAGAGGTGATCAACTTTAGTGGTTGGTGTGTCAAACTAAATGGGGTTACGGGGGCGTTGATCAGCTAGCGATATGTTATCGGTAACCATTGTTTGCAAGTTGTTGATCGACATGCTTCACCATCATTGATCTAATCGTTATGGTCCTCGGTCGTGGTTCATGGGCGGTTGTTCTTGTTTTGAGGCTTAGGTGGATTGGACATCATTAGGCTAAGGTTGCACTAAGTGTGGGCTGGGCCGAGATAATCTGTTTGGGCTTGAGTTGTGCATTTGGTTTTGGATTTGATGGCTCAATATGGGTTGGCAACATAATTTGGAACCCTCGTGGTCGTTATCATAGTGGCAGAGAGGCCCCCTATCTTCTCTATGTGGAGTAGATTTTTAGATGAACATTATCTTAGTTTACCTGTGTTAGTCTTTAGTTTTCTCGTGTCAGCATGATCCTGATTACTTTTGCTCTTTATGTTCTAGGACAATGTTATGTAGCTTTTGCTCTATATTTGCTTAGCAGTAGTCTTTTCTCTCGTACATTTCGGGGTGTCTACTAAGTAACTTTGTTTACTCACATTAATACGTTGTACCACTTGTAAAAGCCCTAAAAAAGGAGAGTTTATAGAGGAACTCATAAGAGAACCCTAAAGAAAAACAAACCAAAATTAATCCACCTAAAATAGTAGGTAAAAACCGAAGACCGCTCCCAACTATGAGCATTAATAGCACAGGTAGGCACGTCAAACCACCATATAGAACTAGAGAATATATATTGTTAGTGTGGCTCACTCTGCTGAAAATGTGCCGATGATGCACACTGGGGTGACGTATAATTGTATAAGGGCTAAGTAGGGCTCTAGCAAAGAAGAGTCATGTAGGGTACGTAATTGGGCTAGGAGTTAACCATAGGCCCATACACTAACTATGCTACAGTAAAACTTCTTTTTAGGAGTATTCTATATAGGAATAATCTGTCTTATATTAACAAAAAAATCTGGTCCCATTCGGACCACCTTAATTTTGAGATGATCTTTGATCTATCGATGAAAATGGTAAATTATAAGGAATTCACCGGTAACCCGGCTCGATCACACAAGTTTTATAAAGCAACCTACACTAAAATAGTTCAAACAAGCACCAAGTCATAGCTAGACGGTGCATATGTAAAGTCCTCAATAAAATAACTTGACCCCATACACTACCAGAAATGGAGACATTACCGGCGACCTGCCGTCGCCGGCCTTGTCTTTTTTTTTCGCCGGAATTGACATTACCGGCGACTTGTCGCCGGCAATGACGTCGCCGGAGATTCCCCGCCGGTGTTGACATTGCCGGCGACGGGAAACGCCGTCGCCGGCAATGGCAGCGCCGCCGTGGCCGGAATGTGATACATTGCCGGCGACTCGAGTCCATGTCGCCAGCAATGTGGGAAAAAATTTTGAAAAAAAAACATGGTTCTGGATTGGGCCCAATTCCATAACCTGCATTGAAGCTATCATAAACCGTACAATCATACAAGTTCAACAGTACACATAGCAAAGACAGTCATACAAGTTCAACATAAATGTCCAACGTACAGTACAAATAGCAACGACGATACAAAAATTAACTACAACTACAGGTCAGGTCCAGGAACTTGCGGGTCATCAGGGTTGAAGTAATCCATGTACTCATTTGAATTCCGGTGGCTACCTTGGTCTTGCTCTGGCGTTGACTGGTGCGGTGGTGGTGGTGGATAGCTAGGGATATGAGGGACCGGGGGAGGTGTGGGGAAGGGTTGTCCGGTAGTCTGAGCCTCGTACATCGTCCGCATCCATGTGTACATCTGAGCCTGCACCTGTGTCTGCTGCATTTGGTACTCGGCCATCTGCCTCTTTTGCTCCTCCAACTCCCTCTGCGTCCTATGAAGCTCCGCCGCGAGGTTACGACTAGAAGTTGAACTTCTTGACCCGGTAGAGTATTCTGAAGTGCTCTTCAATAGTCCTTCGCCCGCCGTGCTCATTCCCCTACAGTAGTAGGTATTCTTTCCAGTCCCGCACGCTTTTGCCATGATCCGAGCCACTATCGGGGGATCAAGCGGATCGATCTGAGAGGCATACTGGGTGACTTCTTCCTCGGAGCAGTCAGGATGGTTAGTCCGAGCTATACTCATGGTCACTTCTGCGGTCGCCTCCTCCACTCTCGACTAATTGAAAAGGGAAAATGAACAACGTATTAGCTAACAAAATCTATTAATATCGAAAAATAGTTTTATTAACACATGGAGAGGCGAAAGACTTACCGCTTCTTCAGGGCACTGCGGGTAGAACTTCTGATGAATATACACCAACGGGTTCACCTCTTGTTGTTGCTGCGCCTTAGTCGACCAACCCATGTAGTTTAGTGAACTTGCATGATGGGCCCTGGTGTTTTTCAATCTATTCGCCCGGTTCGTCTTCGAAATCGCCTTGTTTGATAAACATAAGAAAAAAAATTAGTAACTAACTATTTCAATCTGATACGATACATTAGGCTTGAAAGATATATTAAGGATGCATACCCGAGCTTTGGGGTGCTCGAAGTGGGCTATCAGCCACAGCCACTCATACTCCCTAAACCAGAATTCGCTAGGGGTGGAACCTCGGCCTAGCTCCTTGTATACAGTGTAATGGGAAGAAAGCTCGTTCTTCCACTCTTTATACCTATATTAAAACAAGGAAAAAAAGTTAGAGATATTAAAACACTTGATAAACAAAAATCTAACTCGATATATATTTAAATAAGTCGAAGCACATCACCTCATATGTAGTTGACACTCTACCCACGTGTGAATAAGAACTTCATCTACGTCAAACCACACCTGCAATATGAATATATAAAAGGTAAAATGTGTGCTTTTATTCGGACTTAATTAATAAATGTAAAATTTACGTAATGAAAATACGATTTTACTCACACTGAGTGCATTATGCACTTGCATCTTCACGTAGATAGGCACAGATTCCCAATCTGGCCAAAGCATTGGGACCTTGTCCCGCACGATCGCACCGGCCATGCTGACATATTTGCGCGTGGTGTCGAATGCCTCGATCACCTCGCCATCCTCATTGGCCCTTATGGGCGTTTTCCTTCCGCCGGTGGCCTGCTCAAGTCTCTTCCCGGTGCAGGTGCCTCTAGCCCCTTTCCGTTTTCCAGTCCCATTAACGAAATTGCCTAATAATACAATGTCAAGAAATGGATATCATTAATTGAACCTATCGCAAGTCTTAAGTAATAATTAAGTAATCAATCTGATGTTAAATAAAATTTACCTGCATCGTCCGTTTGTTGGTTGGTGCACCTCACACTCCAAAGATACACGGGGTCGAACGAGAGGAAGTTATACGCTTCCTCCACGCTCAGGAACTCCGGCCGTCCTTCAACATAAACAGGCATCCCCCTATCATCGAATTCAGGGATGACAGGAATCTCGTCGGGTAGGAAGAGACCGGACGGCGGAGATAGACGAGGCCTGGACGATGAGGCGCCAGCACCACCATGTGCCTCAGTAAATTCCCGTGAAACGGGAGTAGGTATCGGGCGAATATGGGGCATTCGGACTGAGGGAGTTTCTGATGCCCCCGTTGACTGTCGGTCGTCTGAGGCTCTGCCACCGGAGGGACGTCTGCTGATTGAGCGTCTGGAGACTAAGGCTCGAGCCTCGACTTCCGGTTCCACGGCTCTTGATCGTGCAGCTTCCTCCTCAGCTCGCGCCTCTAGCAAGGCTCGAGTGCGAGCACTCATCATTGGCCCACTGGGCGTGTTGCTAACTGCGGGCGAGGAGGAAGCTTGACTACTGTTCCCTCCACTATTTCGGGAACCTCTCCGAAGACAATTAGCCGCAAAACCTCCTGGCATGGACACCGTAATAGTCATGGATTCGGTTCTATAACAAATCGGAACGGGAACCGTTTGGAACGGGAACCGTTTGGAACCTGGAACCATTATATTACAAACGGTTCCGGTTACAAACAGTTCCGGTTCAGAACCGACTGGGGTTCTATAACAGTTTGGAACCGGAACGGTGTGGAATCGGAACCGTTTGAAACCGGAACTGTTTGTAACCAGATTCGTTTGTTACATAACGGTTCCAGTTACAAACAGTTCCGGTTCCAAACCGTTCCGGTTCCGATTTGTTATAGAACACAATGGTTTGGAACCGGAACGGTTTGGCTTCGGAACTGTTTGTAACTGGAACCGTTATTTTACAAACGGTTCCGGTTACAAACAGTTCCGGTTTCAAACCGTTCCGGTTCCAAACCATTGTGGTTCCAAACTGTTCCGATTCCGATTTTTCACCTTAATTTATACGTTAAATTAACAACTATATCACCTAAATTAACATATATACATACATCATTTCCGGCTTTAAACTTTTCACATATATATACATCAAATATACAGTTTGTATACATCGATCATTCACCTTAATTTCACCTTAATTCACACACATATATATATACATCACATATTAATCCAATTCACCCGTGCTAATTAATTTTTCACATATATACATCATATATATTGCTCCTTCACCCCACAATTATCCACATTTTTTTCCCACAATTTTCAAACATATATACCGATATGACATTTTACAAATATTGTCCACATGCATACATATATACATCCCACAATTATCAAAAATTAATTAATCAAAATACACAAAAAAAAAATTGTGGAATGAGAGAGAGAGAGAGAGGGAGAGAGAGAGGGAGAGAGAGTGAGCTCAAACCTGGCATGGTGGAGCTCGACCCAACTGTGCCGGCGACGGTGTACTGAGAGGAGGAGGAGGAAGAGGAGGAGGGGAGGAGGAGAGAGGGGAGGAGAGGAAGAGAGGGAAGAGAGAAGAGAGGATTGAGGAGAGGGGAGAGGTGAGAATTTCGTCCTAAGAGAGGGAAGAGGGAAGAGAGAAGAGAATTAGGCCGAAGAGAAATGGGGAGGAGGAGATCGAGCTCGAGCTGCCTATACCGCCACCATTGCCGGCGAGGTAGGTCAACGTCGTTGGTAATGACATTACCAACGAGTTGATAAGCAACTCGTTGGTAATGACATTACCCACGAGTTGCTAACTCGTTGGTAATGTCATTACCAACGAGTTGCTTATCAACTCGTTGGTAATGTCATTATTTGTCGACTATTATCCGATCGACCAATTTCCGACCAATTTCCGACCAATTTCCGACTACGTACAATTTCCGAGTACATTTTCCGACTACGATTTCTGACTACAATTTCCGACTACGATTTCCAACACGATTTCCGAGTACATTTTCCGACTACAATTTCCGACTACGTACAATTTCCGACTACGTACAATTTCCGACTACAATTTCTGAGTACATTTTACTACGTACATTTTACTACGTACATTTTCCGAATACAATTTCCAACGTATTAAGGATGATAATCGTAATCATCTTCATCACTTGAGTCTGACTCGGTTTCATAGGTAACCTCTGGCAATATGTGCCGCTCCTCGTCATCTGAATCAGCGTCAACTTCATATGGATTAACATCGAGAAGTTCTGCTCCAGTAATTCTAACCACACTCCCAGATCTCACATTATTAAGGCGAATCGTAGATGATTCCGGAATGTCAAAAGCGTTCGGCTCTTGGTATGCAGTAACTTCCTCATCATCTGCGGTATCACCAAGTGTGGCAGCACTATATATGTTTCTATGAGCAACATGGTTAACCACCTTCCACGGGACTTTGTTAAGAAGATCGTCCAGGTAAAACACTTGTTTTACTGATGAGGCAAGAACGAAAGGGTCATCTTCATACCAGGTAGTAGCAGTATTCACCGAAAATGTTCCGTACTGATCGGTCCTTGTGTTCTCCGGGCTAGTATCAAACCATCTACACTTGAACAAGTGCACTTTCATGCGGTTCCCATAAATTAGTTCAACAACTGAATGAAGGACACCGTAATAGTCAACGCCATCCTGCCCACCATGGACCATCACCCCACAATTCTGTGTTTTCAGTCGGTCGTCTCGATTTTCACATATAAATTTCACGCCATTGACCTGACACATCGAGTAAACTTTTGAAGCTATCGGTTTCATCGCCAGGACCCTCAATTCGTTTGACCACTCTGGGCAACCATCATCTGCTACATGGTTCATCTGAAAACGTCCATATATTAATACGTACAGAAGAAATTATGTCATCTTGAAACCACAAAACCACGTACATACATACATGCTATGTAAGGATATATATAAAAATAGACATATACACATATACTTACCCATTGACCAAAGTAGTTTGCAAACGTCTTGTTGTGGTAATCAACATTTCCGGCAATAGCAGGGCAGTGAAGATGATAGTTTTTCCAATATTGTACTTCTTGACAGTTAATCAGTACCGACCAGTGGGCAATGGCTACCTCATTTCCATCCAACTTGTACGACTTTGGCAAGCTTCCCTGTACTACCACGTCACTGGAGATGATAGAAATGTTGAACTGGGGTTCATCTATCGGCATCTGTTGTTGGGGGTCCTCTACATTTTCCAAGTACACTTTGGTGTACGTTACACACTCGTGCGCAAGATATGCTTCAGCGATACACCCTTCAAGTGCATATTTATTCTTCACATAGTCCTTGTAGGCTCCCAATTGTCTACAAGTTAACAAGTGCATGTTAACTTACTTAAAAAATAAGAATTTACATATAAAAACATAGGCAAACCAAATGTATGAATCATTTGTACCTTTCCATGGGATACATCCAAGTGTAGTGTACGGGACCGGTAAGCAACATTTGTTCGGGAAGATGGATCATCAGGTGAGGCATTATGTCGAAAAAATTTGGGGGAAATATCCTCTCAAGCTTGCACATGATAAAAATGATGTCATCTTGCATCTCCCTGAGGTCTGCTTTTTTAACTTCCCTGGTGCATAACTTCTGAAAGAATCTTGACAAGGCCACCAACGGCTCCACCACCTCTTTGGGCAGGTACCCTCGAATGAAAATAGGGAAAAGGCGTTTAAGCAGTACATGGCAGTCATGACTCTTTAATCCGTACACCTTATTGTCCCGGAAGTTAACACATCTGCTTATATATCCTGCATAGCCATAAGGATACCTGCATATATATAGATAAAGCCATATATATGCAACGGTTATATTTCTCGCATATAACCATATATACTCCGGTAAAAATTTAATGCCAAATTCCTACATAGCCATAAGAATATATACCTGACATTACTCAGCCACCGAAAAATTTCATGCTTATGCTTCGGCTTTACGGTGTACGGAGCTTGCGGCATTTTTCTCTTACCATCTCTTAACCACAAATGTTTCCGCAGACCCATTGCTTTCAGATCAATGCGTGCCTTAGGGATGTCTTTTGTTTTCCCCTCCAAGTTAAGAACTGTGCCCACCACACTTTCACACACATTCTTCTCTATGTGCATGACATCTAGATAATGTCTGATAGGCAACCTGGGCCAGTAGGGGACTTCCCAGAATATGCTCTTGTGTGTCCAAAACTTATACCTTTCGGGCTTTTCTGGAATTGACGCCACTATGTCAGGATGATTGCTCAGCTGGCCAAAATCATATTCATTCAACACTTCCAAAATTTCTTCCCCTGTCCATCGCCTGGGTGCCACACCTGTTTCCACAGTCCCATCAAACGCGTCTGGATCCTGCCTAAATGGGTGATCATATGGAAGCCAACAACGGTGATGCATCTGAACAATTTTACTGCAATGAGGACTGCAATAATCAACCGTCATGCACTCTGAACAAGCCCTGTAACCCCTGGTAACATTCCCCGACAACATACCGCGGGCAGGAAAATCACTGATGGTGCCAACAAGCATGGCATGCATCTGGAACATCTCGTTTTTGAACCTATCGTAAGTGGGGTGGCCACACTCACTCAGGTACTTAAGCTCCTCAATCAAAGGCCTCAAATACACATCGAGACACTTTCCTGGATAACCCGGGCCCGGAATTAACAGAGTGAGCATATTGTATTCCTTCTTCATGCACATCCATGGTGGAAGGTTGTACGGTACCAAAATAACTGGCCATATACTGTATTGAAGACTCATGTTGCCAAAAGGGTTGAATCCGTCAGATGAGAGCCCTAGCCAAACATTTCGGACCTCTGCTACAAAATGATCAAACTCCCTGACCATGTGCTTCCAAGCCTCTCCGTCGGAAGGGTGTATAAGGGTGTCATCGTCAGGCAAGTTCCTCTCAGCCCACCATCTCATTGCCTCGACCGTGAAAGCACACATGAACAACCGCTCCAGCCTATCAATAAGCGGGAAATATCGAAGTATCTTCACAGCTTTCTTGTTGCCTGCAGGAGTCAACTTATACCTTTCTGTAAAACATACCGGGCAGGCTTCAAGGTCTTCGAGATCTTTTCCCCAGAAGAGAATACAATCATATCTGCATGCATGGATTTTGATGTAGGAAAGCCCAAGATCTTTTAGGATATGTCGCACCTTATGATGAGTGGTAGGAAGACGATGACCGGGTGGCAGTAGCGAAGCAGTCCACTTCAACCAAGAATCAACAACGTTGACAGACATTTTGTTCTCCATTTTGAACTGCATCACTCCCATCACACTTTCAAGAACAGTCTTACTACAACCGTCGTACAACGGAGTCTGTTGCAATGCAATCAGGTTGTTGTACTTGTCCATACCGCTTGTGTTGACATGAGCTCCAGGTAATGGTTCGACTGGCTCGATATGGGGGAAACCCTCAACGACGGGAGGGACATTTGGTGCTTCATCAGCAAATACACCGCTCTCATGAGGAAACATATCATTGATTAACATCGATGTTGGATCATAGGATGAACTGCCCCTCTCAGCAAAATCTCCATGATCATAGCGTGGACTGGCCCTCTCACCAAATTGTCCATGATCATGCGGACCCGCTAACGATGTTTCACCGTGATAAATCCAACAAGTGTACTTATCCCAAAACCCGTATTTACTCAGGTGCCTCTGGACTTTATCAATGGGAAATCGAAATCGATCGCTGAAACACTTATATTCTTTACACGGGCAATAATGAAGTGTAGTGTCTCCACAATTAGCCTTCACAAAATCCACAAAACTCCTAATTCCCTCGTGATATCTGACATCCCATCTTTTGAGGCTCATCCAACTCTTGTCCATCCTGAAAATTCTAACAATTTTACGTATTAATTATATATATATACACACATTCACTACTAATAATCGACGTGATATCTCAATTCAACTCTAATTAAATCAACACATGCATGCATATGTATATATATCGATCTAATCTCTGAATTCGATTCAGTACTCGATGATAGTATTCTGGTGTTTTTCAATTCAAAACGTATTTGACTGGGTAGGAGGCTCTGTTAAGCCTGGTTCCGATAACAATACGATAATACCAGTCATTGATTCAGACACAAGATTAACTACAAGCTGTTTTCTCGTTTCGGTGACCGTACATCAACAACATTTCATATATATATATCTCACGAATTGGATTTGATCAACACACACACATATATATATATACCACATATACGTATATATACACCTACGTACCTATATATATAGTTTCCCGAGTGATCGAGTTTTCGACGCGCGCCTTAATTTTGACAATATATATACCGAATGATCGATTTCAGAGCGTACGTTTTCCTTCTTTCGATTTCTCTGGATTTTTTTCGATCAAAATGATTGAATGATCGAGCTGCCCAATCCGGCATCTAATATAAGACACATTGCCGGCGACGGAATAAGTCGCCGGAAATGAAGACATTACCGGCGACTTTACGCCGAAATCTCGCCGGTAATGTTCCAAAACATTATCGGCGACTCCAACCGTCGCCGGCAATGTCTAGGCACACATTTCCGGCGATTTTCCGGCCGGAATTTCGCCGGAAATGTGTGCCTAGACATTGCCGGCGACGGTTGGAGTCGCCGGTAATGTTTTGGAACATTACCGGCGAGATTCCGGCAACATTACCGGCGACGGAGTAAGTCGCTGGTAATGATAGACATTACCGGCGACTTTTCCGGTCGCCGGCCTTGTTGGCCGGAATCTCGCCGGTAATGTTTCATTTTCTTGTAGTGATACCTTATCTAACTATGCACCTCAAATCTATAATGACATCTCATATTGCTCAGTAGCCTCCTTCAATGTCGGCACTATGGCTTCCAAAATCCATAAGCCACTACACATAGCCCTAGTCCAAAAATACACCCATGATCTGCCAAAAGCCTTAATAGCCAAAGTAGGATTTTGAAAGGCCCAACTAAACCCACAGGTCCTAAACCTACAGCTACTATACCATAAGCCCTAGTCAAACTCCAACTAGTCCCAAACGCAATCCAACACTGCCCTATCGATCACACCCCACGGTGGCGCACGCCCACGGTAACCAAAAGAACTCTAGACAAACCTCTCCAAGAACCCATCAAATAGCGAGCCCTGCAAGGACATTGACCATCATTGCGGAAGAAATGATCAATTCTTACACAATCCTCTGTTGCATGCCCCACTAGTGTGGCCGCCCACCACCATGGTGCAACAGTGCCATGAACCCTATCGGCGGCAACCACTGCCTCCCTGTGTGGTCTAACATCTCAACCGACAAAATAGATATGGGAAAATCCCTTCCCATCCAAATCAGAAAGAAACCAAGACTAAAAATGCCCCGACTACTAAACGTCACTACCCCCATCGACAAAACTTGGACAAAACAAATAGAATTTGGAAAAATACTCATACTAAGGTTTTAGGGTTGGCACATCACTATCCTGAAACAAAAACCCATTCAGACAAGTTATAAATAGATATAACCTCCACATAGTAATAGGTTATATACATTTTTATCACATATATAGAAAAATTGTCTCCTTAAATGATTGTCAATAATAAAAAAAATATAATGTGATATATATAGAATATAGTAGTTTGAGACAATGATTTATGTTTTATAATCATTGATACTACTTTCTTAATATTTGTGATTTAGTTTTTAATTGAACCTTATATCGCCCATGAGTAAATTATGTCGTTCTCAAAACTATAACTGTATAGATGTTTCATTGTACGTATTTGGTTTGCGACAAACAAATTAAATATGAAATACATTTACAAATGTTGAAATATAAAGCAATGGAACATATATACTTCAAAAAACAAGACAAAAAATAAGCAATCACTACAAGAAAAACTCTCTTAGACGACGAAACAGTAAATATTCCATCATTTAAGTATAATTTAGACGATGCCAATAAATTGTGTCATCTTAAGCATTTTTTTGTGGTCCAAGTGACACTTAGACGACAGAAATGAGTATGTGTTGTCCAAGTTAGAGATCAGACGATGCACCGACACATCGTCGTGTATGTGACCACTTAGACGACGTAGCGTCAGTGTGTCATCTCAGTCATAACCTAGACGACAGAAACTACGCATAGTCTGTTATCTAAGTGACTATTTAGATGACGCACCGACGATGCATCGTCTAAGTATCCACTTAGACGACAAAAATTCATTTCCGTCAAAGTGATGCATTATATATTGTGCCAGCCTCTTTTCCTCTTCGCTCGCTCGTCTCATTTTCATTCTCATATCATTCTCTCTCGATCAGACTCTCCTCACACGTACAACTACCACTATATATATATATTTATATATCTCCGGCTCCGACCATTGATTCGTCATAAATCGGAGAAGCCTAGGTACGTACGTAGTTAATTTCTAACAATCTTAACGTTTATATATATAATTAATTGTACGTTTGATTGACTGCATTGTTAGTACGTCTGATATTTATAATTAAGTTAGGTAATTAATTGATTGATATATATATATATTAGTTAATTAATTAACTAGTATATATGCATGGATGTTTAAAAATTAGGTTAATATTTAGTTATAGCGTACATGCATGTTAGATATATTAAAGTAATTGATGTATAATATATTCACTATTAATTAATAAAGGTAATTAATAAATATTTTAATTAATTATACGTTAATAATTAAGGTAGTTGAAAATTTGTATATATAATAGTTTAATAATTACTTGAAAATATGTATATATAATAGTTGACTAATATGATAATTATTAAATTTCGTAAAAGAATGGACAAGAGTTGGATAAAGTTGCGGAATAGAAGTGATGTCTGGTATATGGATGGAATCAGAGAATTTGTGAATTTTGCGATGGAACATGGTCAGGGAAAGAAGCGTTTCAGGTGTCCGTCCAAAAAATGTCTTAACTATCAGTATGTGGAGGTTAATGTTATGATGCAACATCAGTACGAAAATGGTATGATGTGGAGTTACACTACGTGGAGCAAGCATGGTGAAGCAGTAGACTTCAGCTCAGCAGACTTCAACTCAGGGTACAGTTACTATGGTGCCTCATCCCGTGATAGTGGTGTCGGCCCCCTTGCTTGGAATTCAACTGCGGATTTGGTCCATGATGCTTTTCTGGGATTTAGTCATGGTGGACACCAACACCAAGAAGGAGGTTACGATACCACTCATGGGCATGATGACACATTCCCTGCTGCTAGCTTGATCACTAACAATAGTGAGATGGTTAAGTACAACAGGATGCTACTTAAAGCCCAGACCCCGGTGTACTCTGAATATCGAGAGAATGTGTTGCAATATGTGATGCAGCAAATGCAGATAAAAGTGAGGAACAAAATGTCAGTCAGTACTTTTAACAAAATTCAGGAGCAAATATGTAAGTTGCTTCCTGATGGTCACAATCTTCCTAAATCTTATTATAAGGTTAGAAATATCATGAGCAGTCTCGGCCATAATTGACGCCTGTCCAAATGATTGTGTGCTGTTTTACAAAGATTATGCAGATTTGGACTATTGTCTCATATATGGCCAGTGCAGATATGAGCAGAATAGGAAGAGTTCGAAAAAGAAAATTCCTGTGAAGGTTCTTCGATATTTTTCATTGATTCTCAGATTGCAGCGTCTGTACATGTCTCTATACACAGCAGAGGCGATATGATGGTACGCAAAAAAGCGAATAGATGACGATGTGCTGGGACACGCCATGGATGGGGAGGCTTTCAAACATTTCGACAGCAAATTTGGAGACTTTGCCGAAGAGGTTCGAAATGTTAGACTCGGACTATCTACAGAGGGATTCAATCATTGGGGTAGTAATAGCTCTGCCGTCAGCATTTGGCCAGTTATTTTGATGCCGTACAACCTGCCTCCGTGGATGTGTATGAACAAGGAATTTAATTTCCTTACTCTGCTAATTCCAGGTCCTAAATCTCCGGGGAAGTGCTTAGATGTCTACCTCAGACCTTTGATCAATGAGCTGAAAATTTTGTGGGAAAAATGAGTCCCAACTTATGACAAATTCACTGACACGACGTTCATGATGAGGGCAGCCGTAATCTAGACGATCAGTGATTTTCCAGCGTATGGTATGTTGGCATCCTACACGACAAAAGGATACAATGGATGTCCTATATGTTTGGACGATGTGAACTCTAGTTGGTACGCGGGGAATGTGTGTTACATGGGTCACCTTAGATGACTTCCTGACGATCACCCGTGGCGACAGGATGAAGCTCATTTCGACGGGACGGTAGAAAATAATCCTAAACCCTGTAGTTGGTCTGGCGAAGAGATTTTAGAGAGGTTGAGCTATTTCGACTCTGGCGTGTTGACCAATGACAAGGATGTATATAAAAAGCAATATAATACCTCCACATGATCTCAACTATTGGCATCACAAGAGTATATTCTTTGACCTCCCTTACTGGTCGAAGTTGAAGCTGAGAAACAACTTGGATGTGATGCACATAGAAAAGAATGTGTGCGACAACGTGATGGGAACAATTCTCGGTATTAAGTTCAAGACTAAAGATACTCCCAAGGCACGCAAAGATCTAGAATTTATGAATCTGCGTCGTCCCTTGTGGTTGAGGATGGATAGAAGAGGAGTGTACAACAAGATGCCAGATGCACCTTACATAGTGAAGCATACACTTAGAGGTTCTATATTCCACTGGTTTAAGAGCGTTCATTATCCGACTACGTATGCAGCTACTATAATTGGAGCAGTGGACGAGGTGCAACACAAGTTTGTTTGTCTAAAAACACATGACTATTACGTTATGCTGCAACATCTGATTCTAGTGGTAATTCGGCCATATTTGCCTCGTGACATCATAAAATCAATAGTGGCATTATGTAGATGGTGGCAGAGGTTATGCGCCAGAGAGTTAAAGAAGTCAGATGTGGTGGAACTGCAACAACAAACTATGCACATCATTTGCAAACTAGAGAGGATTTTTTTTCCCTGCTTTCTTTGACATCATGATTCACCTAATGATCCACCTACCCGAGCATGTGCTCATTTCTGATCCGGTCCAGTACACTTAGATGTATCCTCAAGAAAGGTACGTACAACTAATTAATTATACATGCCAGATTACTAGCTATATGTACTTATTCTACAATTAATTAATTGAATGTTTGATTTTGTAGACAGCTTGGACAATATAAAAATATTCGTGAAAAATAGGTCGGCCCCAGATGGCTCCATAACAGAGACATACCTAATACATGAGTGTGTTACTTACTGCAATAGATACCTCAAGGATCCACCACCTCCCACCACTTCTGATCCCAGTGCCCGCATCAATCTTTCTGTCGTCACAAATGTCGTACGATCATTTAGAGGAGTATTAAAGGAATCTTTAACACAAGAAGAACTTATTGAGGTACATTGGGTAGTGTTACGAGACTGTGACGAAGTGAAGCCTTACATGATTGCGTACAGGGAGAAGCTTCAGGCGTTAAATCTGAACAAGAGTTCGGTGTGGTTTGAAAAAGTGATTAAGAAGAAATTCTCCGATTATTTCTTCCAATGAGTACGTATTTTTACTTATTTAATTTATATACATGTTTGTAGAAATTAAACCCTTAAATTATATATATATATATATATATTCTTCCAATTTTCACAAATGATTGATTTACAAAAATCCGATAACCACGGGGGGTGGTGGTCCTGGACAAAGCACTTGCTAATAGGGAAGCTAATTAGACACTATATTTACCTTGGATATTTTGTGAACGGTGTAAAATTTCATTCATTGGCCCGAGATGAAGGAAGAAGAATACAAAACAGTGGGTTAGCGATTGGGAAAGACAATGATATATATTACGGGGCTCTTGTATATGTCGTTCAGCTCTGTTACGGGAATGATGTCAACGTTTTCCTATTCAAGTGTAAATGGTTCAAGCATACATAGGAAAACCTGGGCCTTTTATCAGTTGATACAAACTCAAGCTGGTATGAGAATGAGCATTTTGCTCTTGCCACCTTAGTTAGGCAGGTGTTCTATCTTGATGATCCGAAGGTTAATGAATGGTGGAAAATAGTGAAGCATACCACGACAGCTGTAGGGACGCTGGTGACTGAAGATGCTGAACCATAAAGAGACATTACTGCATAGCAAGACCCTAATATTTTTGTCATCCGCTCCGACATAATGGACCTGGTTCAAGCTGGTAAACGCTTACCCATGCCCAATGGTTGTACGGATCTAACTGAAGATGAGATTATTGATGTAATTAATGAGGTCGATGAAGAAGAGGCGCAGGATGACGACGAGGACGAGGACTCAGGATAATCGTCGGACGATGTTGAGTATGATGATGAGGAGGAGCAATCGGATAACAGTGGTAAGGAGGATGATGACGATTATGACGAAAAGTACAATGTAACGATGAGGAATATTAATTGCTAATTAATTATTGTAATTAAACTTTTTTGACGTAATGATGCATGATTAATTATATTATGAGGAGAAGTAGGTACAATTATTAAGTATGTACTTAATTTAATAATTAATTAATTATAACTCTTAAATTTTTTGCATTATTAACTTCAAATTAATTAAAGAGCGAGGTCGCTTTAACGGAACATCCGTACGACCAAGTGTCACATTTTCCCTAAATCCTAAAACCTAGACGACATAACGACTTTTCGTAGTCCAAGGTAAACACAATTAATTATATCCTAAAACTTTATCTTAGATGACGCAAACGGGTCATTCAATCGTCTAAGTAAACCCTAAGCCCTAAACTTTTAACTTAGATGACGCAATGACACGTTTGCGTCATCCAAGTATTCACTTAGACAAGGAGATCCACTTTCTCCATATCTTTTCTTGCTGTGCACGGAGGGTCTATCGGCCCTGATTAGTGAAGGCATGCAAACAAAGAGAATTGTAGGTCTTCAAATGTTTCCAGGTATCCTTATAGTCCATCATTTATTATTTGTTGACGATAGCTTCCTATTTGGTAGAGCCACGGATGAAGAATGTGATCAATTCTGGTCAATCTTACACGTTTATGAAAGAGCTAGTGGACAACATGTGAATCTAGAAAAGAGTTGCATGATGTTTAGCAAGAATGTGAGAGATGATAAAAGGGTCCAAATTTCAAACCGACTCGGGGTGACTTTGGTGGATGATATTGAGGAGTACTTGGGGATACCGATCCATGTTGGTAGATCTAAAAATCAACTTTTCGATTTTATGAAGGAGAAGCTGACGAAGAAGTTAGTGGGTTGGAAAGAAAGTCTACTCAGTGTTGCAGGAAAAGAGATTTTAATTAAGTCAGTCACTCAAGCTCTGCCTCAATATGTGATGAACTGCTATCTGATTCCTAAAGGGGTTTACGAAGATTTACAATAGGTTTGTGTTGATTTCTTTTAGGGGGATATGAAGGAAAAAAAGAAGATACACTGGAGATCATGGGATAAGATGTGTGTCTGTAAATTTGAAGGAGATATGAGGTTTAAAAATTTATATGCTCACAACCTAGAAATGCTTGCTAAGCAAGGCTGGAGGCTTGTTACGCAACCAGATTCTCTGATAGCAAGGTTGTACAAGTCTTTATACTACAGAGAAGAGAATTTTTGGAATGCAACTCTAGGGAGCTCTCCATCACATGCGTGGAGAAGCATCTTGGAGAGCCGGCCGATTTTCCAAGCAGGTTGTTATTGGAGTGTAGGGGAGGGTAATATCAATATCTAGGAAGACAATTGGATCCTGGACTACCCAGCTTATACACTTCAAGAACCTTCTATTACTGAAATCAGTAAGGTATGTCAGCTTTTTAACTCAAATTTACTCTCTTGGAACCGATAATATGTGTATGATTTATTTCCAGTAGCAGTAGCTAACCAAATTTGTGGTATACATCTATCTTAAGTGGCTCAAGATACTATATGCTGGAAGCTCGAGAAATGGGCCATTATTCGGTAAGAAGTGCATAAAGGGTTGCAAAAGATTATGTTCTTGGTGATGTGCATGCATCTTCTCCGAGAGGTGCTATATATAAGGATTTATGGAAGGCTATTTGGCATGCAAATATTCCAGGTAAGGTGGCGATTTGTTTGTGGAGAGCATGTAACGACTTACTTCCCATGAGAGAGGCACTTACTCGTAAAAGGTATACAAGAAACTTAATTTGCGTGGTATGCAATCAAATAAGAGAATCAGGAATCAGTTGGACATGTTCTGTGTGATTGCAAAGTGGCGCTCGAAATCCTTACGACACCTCCATTTTTTTAAACCCGATAGTAGGCCCCTCCTTTAGCTTTAAGGACTGGCTTCTCGAAGCAGCAAGGAATCTAGAAAAGAGCACGTTTGCACAGATCTTAATGATCTTGTGGGGTTTATGGAGAAACAGGAATGTAACATTATGGAGAAACACCAGGGAAGAAGCCAGCCAAGTTATCTTTTGTACAATATCCTACCATGACCAATACGTACAGACTAATGCAAAACCATTCAAAGATACACCTAACAAAACCTTGGTAATCTGGAATGCTCCACCTTTAAGGACTCTTTGCTTCAATGTTGATGGGGCTTATGATCAACAAAATGCCATTGGAGGTATCGGAGGAGTGGTTTGGGATCATTCAGGGTCCTTTCTCGCAGGTTTTGCTCAGAAGATTGAGTTTGGATGGTCGACATTACATGCTGAGATGCTAGGTATTCTCAAAGCTTTGGAACTTACTATCACATTACTCCAAGTGCCAATGTGTGTAGTGTTCGATTGTGAACAATCTATCAGAATGATCTCGTTAAGTGAGGAAGATCGATCAGTGCTGGGATATCTTTTGGAGGATATACAACAACTTCTCAGAGTCAATAAGCATATGATTGTGACATTCAGACCTCGTGGAGGAAACCGAGTTGCCCATCTCCTTGCTCAATTCGGTTTAGATTTAAAATCATGACTTGTGGAGCCCATGGAATCCAAGGCTGACCAATTGAGCTAAGCCATCCGCCGGCGAAGCAACCTCTATGTTCCTCTACTTCACGATGATCGCAGTCACGTTTCGCCAAGCCATCATCTAGTTGTCCACCATCAGAATCCAAGATGATGCGTTTCGTCGCTACCATGTCAGCCCTATGCTAGCTATAACCACAATCAGTCGCTCCCTTGGAGGTCGCGATCTGAATCCATCATCTAAATGAGTTCCATTCCACACCAAGACATTGAAACTCGCCACCATGGTTCGGCGACAGTCATGGAAGGAGAGATAGAGAATAAGGCATCAACGTCAAGGCTTGCCAAAGAGTCGGAAGGAGTCAAAGAGGCCACAGAAACGCGATCAAAGGGGGAGGGAGGATCAATTAAATGATATCTCGATCAGAATGAGAGAGGGCATGGCAGTCACGATGAGCCGGTAGAGGCAACCAGGGATTCGTCGTCGTAATTTATCACGCTGGGCGATCACCTAAGCGGTGCTAAGGATCAATCTTCTTCGAAAGAATTTCGGAGCTAGGGTTTTATGTGATTTTACGGCACAAGACACAATATTGTTGATTTCTAAATTCTAATATGTCCTGGAATCAAGTTGTAAAGCTCATCAGGCACTACTTGCTTATGTGAACAAAGACAACCGGATAAAATTGTTCAAAATATCAAAAATATTCAAATTCTTTGTGTTAGAAAACATCCAACGTCCGAGAATGCTCGCCTTTGTAGCTACACCAATTAACGTACCACAAAATTTAAGTCCTGAAGTTCTAGTACCAAATATTCAATAGGGCTCAGGTAATCCATGAATAACATTTAAGAAACACCAAAAAAATAAAACAACATTAAATTTTAAAGGCAGGGTTTTATAAAGACAACATATGTAAAACAGACCCCACAGGTTCCTTCCTTATTCCCCCGACCTCTCTCTCTCTCTCTCTCAAACTCCGGCGCCTTCACGTCTCCCTTCGGCGACTCCCACCTCCTCCACCGTAGGCCTCGATCTCTTCCCTCCCTCAATCTCGTACGTGGATTCTCTTCGCTCCCTCCTTCCCTCCGGCCTCCTCCCTCCACCTCCGACGCCTCCCACCGTCACCACCACCGGCCAGCTCAGTCCCACTACCGCCCCTCCACCACCAGTAATTATTTTCTTTACGTACGTATGTATTTATAATTTAATTTTAATATGTATTTAAGTATAATACTACATATTTAGGTATAATACAGTGTATTTGTGTTTAATTATAAATTGATAAATTGGTAAATATTGTAAATTAGTAAAAACAATAAATTGGTAAATATTTTGTAAATTAGTAATTATTGTAAACTAGTAAATATTAAAAAATGTTAAAAATAATAAATTGCTAAATATATTATAAATTATGTAAATATTATAAATTTGTAAATTTTGTAAATTTTGTAAATTAGAAAAAGTTATAAATTGGTAATTATTGTAAATTGGTGAATATTGTAAATAGGGTAAAAATAATAAATTGATATAAATGGTAAAAATATACAAATTGAAGGTAAATATTAAAACTGATAGATTTAAAAATACTAAATATGAATAAATGGTAAATAGAAACATGATAAAACCAAATAGTAAATAATAAAAATTCTAAGTGGTTAAAAAAGATAAAAATTACAAATAGTAAATATTATAAATTGGTTAATATTAAAAAATGAAAAATATAAAAAATGGTAAATATTACGAATGAAAAATATTAAAAATAATAAATATTAAAAATTGTTAAAAATAGTAAATGGTAAAGTAGTTTTAATGAATGGTAAATTTGGTTTAATAGCTGATTTTTACGACACCTAGGTTAAAATGGCTCCATGGAGTAAAAAGAAAGCACAAAAAGAGGCCGAAGATGCTTAGCTCTGACTCTTCGCAGAGCAAGTGGGTTGGCAGAGCTTGGAGGACCACGTCTCGCCTCCTCCGGACCCATCAGTTGGTCCCTCAGCTGCGGCGACTGGAGAAATTCCTAATGCCCCCGTTATACAGATCAATGACGATAACACCCCTCCCGGTAGATTATCGATGTCAGAAAGTGCCAAGGAGTCAGCCTCCAAGTTTATTCTCTACAGCACGCGGCACAAGGTCAGGAGGACCCTATCAGATCCTCAACCGAAAAGGACCCGAGGACTCGGAAATGGCGGAAAATCCGAGAAGTTGTTCAAGGCAACATGGCAAAAGATCCAATTGCCGTACGATGATTTCATCGATGGCTCTCCCACCTCGCAGTTAGCTAGTCTCTCATCGCACATCATCAGGAAAATTATTCGCAACAAGATTTGTATGGTTGCGCATAGCTGGAAAGAGTTGCAGGACTTGGAGAAGGGGAAAGTGTTTAAAGAACTCTCGGTACGTAATACAATTTTAAATTCATTTTTTAATAACCAATAAAAATTGTAATTTCATAATGCATGCGATTATAATTTTTTATTCTTTTCTTGTAGGAACAATATACGGTGGATGGCACACCGGATATGCTTAGGCACATCAACACCACCGCCAACACCATCTACCGTGATTGGAAGTACAGACTTCACAAGAATTACCTCCAATTCGACCGCTCACCTACCTCCGTAGAGCTGCGTGAGGATAGGGAAGATGAGTAGGAGTGGTTGGTCAACCACTTCCAAGAAGAATTGTATCGGGTTCGTCTTTTATTTATTTGAATTGACGAAATCGAATAATTTATTTTTTAGTCATTTATTAGTTTTTTTAATGATTTCTGTTGTTGAACAGACGCAATCGAACGTAAACAAGGCCAATCAGGAGAAGAAGGTCAAACATCATACCTCCAGCTCCAAGCAGATGATACAAATCGCCAAGGAGCACGGAGATTATGGCTCTAAACACCCTTATCTGGATGCTAGCGTCACCGCTTACATGACGCTTGTGCTCGACAATAAAGCGAGTCAAAGCGGCGTAAGTGTTGTATATATTTCTTCTCAATTAACGTAATTATTATTTATTAAACTCTCATACAAATTTATAATTATTTAATTATTATTATTATTTTTAGGCGAGGTTGGTAGAACTAGCGTAGCAGAAATTGACCAACACGCAATTTGCACACCCGGATTTGTTGTCGGAAGACCTGCCTCCTCAATCGAGGGAGAGCCAAATTGCAATCGCCGATGAGCTATATAGTCGTCGAGTTGGCAAGGAGGTTATGGGTTTGGGATGCAAGGTGTAGCGAGATTTATCTTCTAACTCATCTACGGCACGCTCGGCGAGGACAAGTGCTCGGGATGAAGTAGTCAAAGCAGCTCTTGAGGAGGCTCGACTCGCACGGGCAAAAACACTATCTATGCGTCAGAGGCTTGATGAGCAACAAGTGCAGATAGCCAACCTCCTTGCCCTCATGCAAAACCAGGTTCAACAAGATTGTCGTCCTACTCCGACCCCACACCCTGACGACGAGGACATGGCTGGAGGCGGGGGACTTGGCGGCCCGTCTACTCTTGCCGTATTTTAGTATTTTGTACGTAGTTTTTAATATTTCGATGTACGTACAATTTTTAATTATTTTATTATTTAGATTAAATTTAATATTTTAATTAATTTATTAATATTTTACTTTAAATTCAAATTTTAATTAAAATAAATAAATTATATTCACTTAGACTACGAAAATATATACAATTTTGTGGTCTAAGTGATGACTTAGACTACAAAATCATATATACATACGTGGTCCAAGTCATTACTTAGACTACGAAATAGTTTCGTGGTCTAAGTCATCACTTAGATCACGCAATAATTTTGTACTCTAAGTGATACTTGGACGACGTAAATGTTGTTTGCATCGTCTAATTCTCACTTGAACGACGGACCATTTACGTCGTCTCAGACATCACTTGGACGACGTTATGATGTATTTTCGTCGTTTAAGTACTTAGATTACAGCACTTGAACGACGAACTTTAGACGACGAAAATTCCGTAGTCTAAATACTTAGGCTTAACCTAGACGACGGAATAATTTCATAATCTAAGTAAATTTTTGTTGCAGTGAATGAAACAATCGAATTTTTGTTTAACATTCATAAATAAAGCTGATGCTTTCTAAATGTTTAAATGACAACGACTTACATGCTCTGAATATCGATTCTCAATTTTAGTGGGGGCCATATAGATGACTTTCACGTGACTTTTAAAGAAAACCAAAATATTTGTATATGGCCTTTACCAGTTGCTAGTGAATTGAGTGTGTGGGTAATTAAACAGATTCACCAAAAAGAAAACAAGTTGCGGCCGCCGATATAATGCTGCAAGCTCCGGCCATCGACACAAACATTGACGAAGCCAGGTCCTCATCGATGAGCCATTCACGAGCTCGGCCTCGTTGAGCGGTATTCCAGTACCACACAGGCTCGACTTCCGAGTCAGATTCATTGAAGGGGTTTGAGTCCCTTTGTGCTCCGATCAACACAGTGGTACAAAACACAGTGAGAGTTAAGGTGTCATGTCAGAGTTTGTTCTAGCTTAAGTGGACCCGGTGGAGTCCGCGGCTGTTTTAGTCATTCAATGACATCTTCATGACAAAGAGGGGCGTGGGAAAATTGGGGAAACATACGTCAAAACGTTGTGGTGGCGAATCTGAGCAAGAGGAGTCCGAGTAGTTTCTTGTTGAAATCGCTAGGAGATCGTTGACTCTAAGCTCAACTCGCACCGTGGCTTGGTTGTGGTTGACCTTTGAACGTTGATCGTCGCTCGAGAGGGAGAACATGAGGGTGGAGGTGCGTGGTGGAGGAGCCACGATATATTGTTGGCTAGGTTGTCGGTGGTATACGTGGAAGACGAGGGTGGCGGATTCGGTGCGACGGAAACAAGCATATATAGTAAAGACAACAAAATAACACTGTTAAAATATGGTAAAAAAAAAAACCAGGTTTGGAGTTTAAGGGATAGGGTCTACGGTTTGGTGCCTCTTTTTTTGCAATGTCTAGTGTTTGGCTTTTGTGAATAGTGAAATGTTTCCTTAAAAATTGTGGTTAAAGTTTATTTTTTACCAAACTTGAAACTAAAAATTGATTGGATAAATAGAAGGTCTTGATTAGATCTATTATTTCTCAACGGTCAGATCTCATTTAGTAATTCTCTTTAACGTATATGTGATGGTCAAAAATTATGCTGAAAAGACCTATGTACCATTTTGAATGATTATGTTCATTTTCTTATGGCCGGGTATGATAGCTAAATCGATTATTTTTGTAAAATATTTTGAAATAGTAAGATAGATACATACTCTACGAAAACATATGTGTGGAATTTGGTTTCAAATTGTTTTTAGCAAAATGGCTATTTCTGTTTAACTTAGTCGACATAAGAGTAGTAACGCCATAATGGTTAAAAAACATGAATCGATGTTAAATTTAAGACAAAAAAATTATGAAATTTCGCCAATGTGCATAGACTATATATTTTAATTGATGCATCCAACCTTTAGTTTTAAAAAATTATTATTTATGTGCAATTTTTATCAAAAAAATTTTCGTTTCCATATAATCAACTAACCAAGGTAAACAACATTAATAGACATATGCGAAATTTAGCAATACAATAAATCAAAATAATAAAATGAGAAAAGAGATGATACTCAAACGTGCACTATATAATAATAGACATATTGTAAAAAGGGGCTAGCTTCATCGTCTTGGTTTTGACTTTGACTTTGGTAACAAAGGTCAAATCCTATAAATGTGAATTGACCCAAACTATCTTTAGATAAATTTATGCGATATTGAGGCCATATATATGTAATTTTATGATTGTCAGATTGTGCATTTTGTAAATACAACTACTTGGAGCGGAGTTAAATATATCAATATAAAAATTTAAGATATCTATTGAAGTTGATCTCAATAGTGTTTTTCTTTAATAATATAAAAATAAGTATAATAAATAAATAAATAAATAAATGACAAACTAGACAAAAGACAACTATTACAACTATTTATTGGAACTACATCAACAAAAGTCAATTTTCCAATCACTTCCCCGTACATATGGCACACCAACAAGCTAATTAAGTGAATGAAGTAGATAACTTGGAATACAGCACAACATATTTCATACATATAATGAGTTTCATAAACAATAGCAAAATTAATTTACTTTACAACTATGATATATGACGACGAGGTCAATTTAATTTACAGTTGACTACATGTTAAATTTTTAAATTAAAGTGATCAATGAAGCATGTCTTTTCGCTGTAATTTAATTTTAAATTTCAGTGTTGTGATAAAAAGTCCAAACAGAAAAATAATTTCAAACAAAAAATTATAATAATTTTAACTAATTTACAGCAGTCAATACAACCACTTTTACAGTGATGTGGTCCCTTAATATTCACAAGTCAAACAAGTTGTAGTAATCTTCTATCTATGACTCTCATTTATATCTGATGGTCTAGATTGATGCTGATATGGCTGAATTTTGATACTTGGTGCATGTAATAATTTTCATGTTTAAATGGCTTAAGACCGGTGTATTGGTAACGGAAGCCGGCAGCTGGTGAATATCGTTCGACCTTCTCTAAGTAGAAAAGTACATTTAGAAGTTTTTGGGATAGAATGCTATATTTTTATTCAATTTTAAATTGGATATATATACATCTTTACAAGGTATATTCTTAATAGGTAGAGAATATTTATAATAAAGAATAAATCAATTATAATTATAATATGAATATAAAATATCTACATGATCAATATTTGCCAACACTCCCCCTCAAGTTAGAGGGTAGATGTCAATCATGTCCAACTTGTCCAACCATTTACTAAAGGCATCATGTGACAACCCCTTAGTAAGAATATCAGCTAATTGTTCCTCAGATGTCACAAAGGGAAATTGAATAGTTTTCTTGTTAAGGTAATCTCTTATGAAATGTCTATCAATCTCCACATGTTTGATCCTGTCATGCTGTACTGAGCTATGAGCAATCTCAACGGCAGCTATATTATTGCAATATAAATTCATATGCTTCTAAAGTTTGAAACTCAGTTCTTTCAAAACATTCCTGATCTATAGCAGTTCACATACTCCATTTGTCATTCCACGGTATTCAGGTTCTACACTCGGGCGGGCAATCACATTTTGTTTCTTACTGTACCAAGTCACCAAACTCCACTAGTAAAAGTAAAGTATCCAGAAGTAGACGCCCTATTAGTATGATCACCAACCCAATCTACATAAGTGTAGCCCAAAATACACATATCACCAGTGTAGCCTGAAACACACATTTCACCAGTGTTCTTTGCAAATAACAAACCTTTACCAAGAAAGCCCATCAAATATTTGAGAATGTGTAAAACAGCACTCATATGCTCTATTCTAGGACTCATATGCTCCATTCCAGGACTATGTATAAAATGACTCACCAGACTCACATCATATGCAATATCAGGTCTAGTATGTGATAAATAAATAAGTCTCCTAACTAAATGTTGATATCTTCTCTTGTCTGTTGGAACCTGATCAGGGAGAAGTTTTAGCTTGTGATTTTGCTAAATATGAGTAATAGCATGCTTACAGTCTAACAATATGGTTTCAACAAGAAGATCCAAAACGTACTTCCTTTGGAAAAATGTAATTCCTTGCTTGGACCTTACAACTTCAATTCTCAAGTAGTTTAAATGACCCAGATCTTTCATGTCAAATTCCTGTGACAACTGCCTCTGAAGACTCTCCATCTTGCATAGATCATCTCTTGTAACAACCATATCATCAACATAAACAATTAAGGCAATAGTCTTACTATCCTTACGTTTGACAAACAAGGTGTGGCCAGAGTTTTACTGGTGATACCCAAATTTCTCCATTGCCTTGGAGAAGCATCTAAACTATGCCCTAGGTGATTACTTCAAACCATAGAGAGACTTCTTCAAATGACATACATTTTCCTCATTACCTGGTTTGTAACTGATTCCTGGTGGAGTATCCATGTATACTTCTTCTTTGAAATCACCATTCCGGAAGGCATTCTTCACATCAAATTGGTGTAAGGGCCAATCATAACGAGCTGCAAGGGCAATAAGGATTCTTACAATATTTATTTTGGCAAAATGTGCAAAATTTTCTTGGTAATCAATGCCATATTTCTAAGTATAACCCTTGGTAACCAATCTCACTTTGTACCGATCAATGCTTCCATCAACTTTGAGTTTCACAGTAAACACCCAGTGACATCCAACAACCTTCTTACCAGGTGGTATATGAACTATGTCCCAAGTTTCATTCTTCTACAAGGCTTCTAACTCCTTATTCATAGCTTGTTTCCCTTTGGGATCTGCCGAAGCATCATGTACATTTCTAAGAATAGATACTGAAGATAATTGACTAACAACAAGTGCATAAGATTCAGACAACCTATGGTGGGAGATATAGTTAGCAATACGGTATTTGGCTTTTGCATCTTTTTTAGGCTCATATTGTATTTGGGAATTCCCTTGGTAATTAAGTTAGATTTACGTACCTCAAATGGAGCACCCTGAACGGAGATCTCAGTTGGTGATGTAGATAGGGGAGCAGGTGCTTCAGTACTATCTCGATGTTGTATAATAGGCAGTTCTTCCCTGTCAACAGAATCTTCGACGGGCCGAGACATATCACTCGACGGGTCGATGGTAAGCCTCTGTTCCTCCAGAGTACCATTCTCGACCGGTCGAGTCTCACTCGATCGGTCGATGGTAAGCCTATGTCCTTCTGGAGCACCATTTTTGACAGGTCGAGAACCTTTGTTTCCAGTCTAGAATTTTTTGATCCTCCAAAAAATGCCTCCAACTACTCAAGCTCATCAAATTCTGGCAAATTAAGAGTGTTTCCTTCACTACCACTCTCCCCCTGAAGAGAAGACTCTGAAACTCCCCTTGAGTAATAAAGTTCAGACTCTCGAAAAGAGACATCCATGGAGACATGAGTTTTCTTTGTGAGAGGATCATAACACTGATAACCTTTCTAAAAATCATCTTAACCAATGAAGACACACTTCACATCATAAGGATCAAGTTTACCCCGAAGAGGCTTGTTAATATGAACATAGACAATGAAACCAAACACGCGAGGCTCAAGATTAGGAAGGGAAGAAACATTCAACAATTCTTGTAATTTCTGGAGTGGACTCTGGAACTCAATAACATGAGATGGAGTACGGTTGATCAAGTACGCAACAGAAGTAATAGCTGCACCCCAATAAGACCGAGGTACATTCATGCCAAACAATGAAGCACTAACAATGTACAATAATTTCTTATTCATACGTTCTGCCAAGCCATTCAGTTGAGAAGTATAGGAAATAGAGGTTTGATGACGGATCCCATGAGAGTCTAGATAAATAGACATGGTGTAATTAACATACTCACCTTCATTGTCTGATTGATGAACCCGAATAGGCTGTTGGCATTGGGTAGTTGTCATCTGTTGAAACTTAGTGAATCGAGAGAAGACATCAATCTTTCTAGTCATTAAAGAGACCCATGTCATTCAGGTACACTCATCAATAAAAGTAACAAAATAACGAGTTCCAGTTGGGGTAGAAATTTTAGCAGGACCCCAAACATCAGCCTAAATTTTCATAAAAGGAACTGAGCATTTATTCAAACTTAAGGAATAAGTAATACAGTGGCTTTTGGCTAGTTCACAAATATCACACTTAAAATCAGACTCATTAACACCCAAAAATATATGAGGTTGTAACTTTTTAAGATAACCAAAAGAGAGATAACCCAAGCGACGATGTCATAACCAGATGGTTTCCTTGAATTTATTTAGACTGCTAACACTGTTGGCTTGACTCAACAAACTCAACTGCTTTTCTCCACTGGTTGTCAAATTAAGATAGTACAACTTTCCCCGTCTAGTACCATAACCAAGAATCTCCCGAGTCAGAATATCTTGAAATACACAAAAAAGAGAGTAAAACATGACAGAACAAGAGAGGTCCATAGTGATTTCACTAACATATAAAATGTTATAAGCCAGAGCATGTGGACGAATAAAGGTTGTACTCAATAACTCTTCACGACGAAGAAGCTCTTCTCGAATTTGATCAAATTCAGGATTTAAATCTCCCAAGAACATGTGGGCCCGGAGCATAGATTTGTAGTTGTTATCTTGGACAACTGCAGTCACAATATTAGAAAATGAGGCAACACGTTGATCAAGTTCCTTGAGCCAAGCAACCAACACATTGTAGTAGACAGAGAGGGGCAGCCCTACTTGTTTGGTGGTGAAGCAGAGGTGGTGCAACTCATAGATCTGGGTAAAGTCTGAATTATGCATCATAGTATGTGTGGTGTAGGGCATTCCAAATTTTCGGGGAAGTCTTGAGACGGAGATAGAGGTTAATAATGGTTGTAGACGTGTTGTCTAGCTATCAACCAACTCTTTACCTTCTCGTTGTTGGTAGCCCAAGTAAGATACTCAGGTGTGTCCACAGGAGGAGCAGCTAAAGCACCAATAAGGAATCCAAACTTGTCACGGTCTTCAATACGCATATGCATAACAGAAGCCTAGGTAGAGTAATTGGAATCATTCAAGAGAACTCTAATGGGAAAATATGAGTTTTCTTAGTGGTAGTGGATAGAAGGAGGAATCTAAGGTTGAGGTTAGGGAGAAGAAATCACAGCAGAGTTGGATGGAAAAGAAATCATAGCAGAGTCGGATCCTCCTTCCATGACAGCGAAATTTAGGTGTAGTGGGTGACAAAAAATAGAGTTTTGTCTGTAGGTCTAAAAGTTTGGCTGTGATGCAAAGTAGAAAAATACAAGTAGAAGTGTTTATGGCAGAGAATATCTACAATAAAGAATAAATCAATTTTAATTACAATAAAAATCTAGCGAGTACAATAATAGTCAACAGTCTGCCGTCGGTTCGATCAGCTCTTGTTTCAGGTGCTTAATTGTCAGTATTCAGGGAATGCTGGCTTTAGCAGTCACTAACATATATACTTGTCCACTTGACAGTTTGCTTCTATTGGTTTCCTCAATTTCCGATAAATTGATATCCTCACAATTCTACATGATCATCGTATAACCGAAATTATATATTACTCGATCATAAGCTACCGATCCAAGAAGCCCATGATCCAAGAGATCCTCTTGCTCTACGTAGAACTTGTATGTATAAATATACAAGCACCGACAAAAGAGACATTCCTACTTTAGGTTTAAGATATTCTAGGCTCCAGAGTTACCACTGTTCATGCTCTACTTTTCGATCTCTTGTTTTTGGTCTATGAGCTCGATCAATACCAAGATATCAGGAGTACGTGAACATGCCCAAAGAGTGGACATGCATGTGAATATGAATTGTTAACCTCGATATGGAAACCAATCTAGCTAAGAGGTATTGAAGTTTGGCTTCGAGTTATTCATCCTCGTCCCACTTGACCTTTGGGATACTTTCATCATATATGATGTATGTACGTACGATTAGGGGTAGTCATGCATGTATATATTATTGATTGTAGTTACTGAGGAAAGACTAATAATTCATCTCTCTGGGATTGACATAGCCTTTGGGTAACTTACATGATTGATTTAGTGAAGTTGAATATTATATGTGGAGCTGTCTGCTTCTCAAAGGAACCTGTTATGATCTTTTCGAGGACTTTGCTTCCTGCACCATTCCCGTTGTGCTCCTTATGGCAAACACCGACACCCTCTATCAGCCTACGGAACTGTACACACTTAACGGCACCAAAACCCTAATTGATCGATTTCCCTATACACACTCATCATGTGCACGCCCGGCCACGTACCTGCATAATTAATTTCCAAAACATACTTAAACCCTACACTACTTATCCATAGCTACATAGAGGGACTACTCCAACTCTCTCTCTCCAACATTTCTTCCAGAGAGAGAGTTAGGGTTTGATGAAGCCTTCAGTATCGGTGATATATGGAGGGAGCAGGATGGAAGCCAAACGATGATCATCATCACATATGCCCTAACTGCCCCCGGTGTGGTTGTTCCAACACCAAGTTTTGTTACTACAACAACTACAGTTTGACACAACCGAGGTATTTCTGCAAGGGCTGTAGAAGATACTGGACCAAAGGCGGGTCTCTCAGGAACGTCCCTGTCGGAGGCGGCTGCCGGAAGAACAGAAGAGGATCAAGGTCGCTAAGGCTGTCTACCAGCATCACCATAGGTAATAGTGGGAGTAATAATCATAGTGGCACAATTGGGGGTAATTCATATGGAATTAGTTCATTGGCTCCGGATTCTTCTACTTGCTCCGGAGGGGCCAATCAAGATGTTCCACCACGTATTGATCTTGCAGAGGTTTATGCAAATTTCTTGAATCAGAAGCCAGACTCCAAGGATTCAGGATCTGATCGGTTGCCACAATTGCCTGGTGAATTCGACCCGGGTTTAGATTTTTCGAGCTGCATGGCAAACATGAACATCACTGCAGGATCAGGATCAGGCTCAGGGTCTGCAGGTATTCAGTTGATGGAAGAAACTGGTCTTATTGGATCACTAGGATGTCCCACTCTATCTGAAAATTGTGGTACCATGAATGAACACATGTACTTTGGTGGGTTAGATCCATTACTCGATCATCATCAGAGACATCAAGATTATAGGAGTGATCTAGTGCAATATGCCGGTAGTACTCATGAATCGTCTGATTTTGGGTTGCCGCCATTGCCAGACCAAGGGATTTTGTGGTCTAATTCTCATGATCAAATGATGGTTGGTCCTAACATGCAACGTACACCGTCATTGCTCGGACCAGAAGCTCATGATCCGAACCTGTTAAATTGGAGCCCCTTATTTGATTTACCATGTAATGGAACTTTCTCCAGGACATGATCATGGATAACAAGGGAAGAAATGTACTCATGTTTTGATTTTACCACAAAATTACATATAATTACTCTTGTATAGCAAAGAGCTTTGGAAATTGAGAAATCATCTTCATATAAATATTATAAACTATTAAGCATGAATTAATCTATTGAAAAGCTTGTATTACTTGATGTTGTTGTTATTTAGTAAACAGATATACGTACTTGATGTATCATTGTTTTATGATTCAAATTTCCAATTAACCAGCAGATCATCCCTATACTAAATATACTGATGGATATACTTCAATTCCCATGACACTCCATTAGCTCTGTAAGCTCAGTATCACTACTGGAGGAGAAATTCGAGGCGACGAAGAAAGGTGGTCGCCTCGTCTGGATTTCTCGTCGCCTCGATTTGTTGTAACCAAATCTTCGTCGCCTCGATTTGTCGCTTGAGATTGATCCCTTCACCATTGGGGCGACAAAGAACCAAATCTTCGTCGCCTCGATGATTTCACGCGACGTAAACAAATTTACGTCGTTTCAATTTTTCGCTCACTTAAGCAACGTAGATTAGTCAATCTACGTCGCTTCATTTTATTTATTTTTTATTTATTTTTTCTTTTTCGCTCAATGAAGCGACGTAGAATGATGAATCTACGTCGCTTCATTGTATTTAATATTTATTTTTTTTTCTTTTTGAATAAATGAAGCGACGTAGATTGATCATTCTACGTCGCTTCATTGTATTTAATTTTTATATTTCTTTGTTTTTGAATAAATAAAGCGACGTAGATTGATCAACCTACGTCGCTTCATTGTATTTAATATATTTTTTTTCTTTTTGAATAAATGAGGCGACGTAGATCGCTCAATCTACGTCGCCTAAATGTATTTAATTTTGATTTTTTTTCTTTTTGAATACATGAGGCGACGTAGATTGCTCAATATACGTCGCTTAATTGTATTTAATATATATTTTTTATTTTTGAATAAATGAGGCGACGTAGATTGAGCAATATACGTCGCCTTAATGTATTTAATTTGTATTTTTTTTTCTTTATTTACACACTGAGGCGACGTAGATTGATCAATATACGTCGCCTCATTTATTCAAAAAAAAAAATAAAAAAAAAAATATTATTGTACCAAGTCACGACCTATCGCAATTTACAAACACAAAAACCCATTCAACGACAAAAACGCATTCAACCACAAATCAAGTTATATAGAAAAAATTGGCACAAATCAAAACGTTAACAGTTTATACAAAGCCTAGATACTATTGTTCGATTCGCATATTAGACTCATGCTGGGGGACGGCAATGCAGCTCGATTACGAGCCAGGAGGTGGTGGAGGAGCTTGAGGTTGTTGACTCGCAGCCTGGAATGATCGCATTAGGGCCTACATTTCTTGCATCCTTTGGGCGAGCGCACTGTAATCCTCTATGGCCTTCTGCGCCACCTCGCTCGATCTGCGCGCCTCCTCTCTGACTCCAGCGATCTCCCTTTTCAAGGTTTGAGTTTCCTGTACTCGGGCCCCTCCTCTCGGTTTGGGGTCACGTGTGAGAGCGCGCCCCACCCCTGTAACGTCGAACAAGAACAAATATTAGTAATGGAATAGTAAACCAAAATAAAGCAAAACGTAAATCGAGATGAACGACGGTGGTTTAGGAGATTTATTACCTCTTATAGAGGTCCCGGGCCTTGAACCCACCTCTTCCTCTATGATATTTATTTGTGTATCAAGAGGAAGAGGCTGGGCTTGGGAAACCGAATCGCCGTCAACTGGGCCCGCAACACTATCTTGTTGCGACAAGACTTCATCGAGTCGACGCTTCACTGCCGTCTGCTCAATTAAAATATATCAAATAAATAATATTACAATATAGTAAACAAAAATAATTGAAATAACGTAATGTGAACATATTTTCGCTTACCACTTTCTCAGCCGCATTCTTGTCCGGCTGGTATACATTAATCCACGTCTGGACGGCGGGCGCTCTATGACCCTCCTTCTCCAACACCTCGCTTCGGTACGAGAGGGCGAGAGATCTCGAATGGTGGTTGAGCTGCTGCTCCTTGTTCTTGTTTCGGTTTCCTCGATTCCGTTCGCACAATCGCTGCCACACACACACAAAAATCATTTTAAAATAAGAATAGATAAACATGCATATTTTCAGAATGTTGGCTACCAAAACTGTGCGGATAGTTTATGAAGCTCACTAAGTAAGCAGGGTCTTCGAAGTGGGTTTTTAACCACGCCCATTGGTCTTCCCTCCCGAGAAACTCGGCCGGAGTCTCCTGGCTGACGTGGAGATAATGTTGATGGCAATCGTACTTCCAATCCTTGTAGATTGTTTGCGCCGTCACATCAATGAAGTTCCACATCTCCACGTCAGTCGCCGGGATGTCGTAGTTCGTCTAGCACAAGACATTTAAATTCCGTTATGTAAAAGTTATATTTACATAAACCGTAAAGTAACAAAGTAAGCTAAGGGCAGTAAGTATACCTCAATATTGCTATTGACGATATCGCGATGCAAATCGCTAAGTCCCAAAAAGCTCGGTGCAAGCATTGGAACTTTTCCGCAGATGATGCTACCGATGTCTCTGGACATCAGACTCCTGAATTCCCTTGTCGCAGGCCCCCGATGCCTCGTAGAGTAAGCGACTTGTAGTCGCCTATTGTTGTTCATCCGGACGAGGTACTCCGTCTTCGTCCCAACAACGACTCCGCGCTGTTGCGTCGTCGGATCTCCGGTTGCCATGTCCACCATGTCGGGGAGTTTGGTCTTCTTGCACCGGATGCTGAGGGTGGGAGGGTGCTGTGACACCGTAGTGGCGTCGCTGTCATCCACTTCAGGAACCGTATCCTCAAGGTTTGGGGCGGGCGTTAAAACCCCGCCTGCTGGGGTCGCAGATTGTCCCGTGGGGCAACCGAACCCGGAAGCCCCCTCTCTGCTGAATGCTCGCCACGCCGCCTCCGTAGCCTCCGCAACTGCCGCCTCCGCAGCTGCCGCCGCCGCCGCTTCACGACGCTGGATCGCCGCTTTCTTCCGTTGGTGACTTGTATTTCCGGGAGCCATTCTGTTAAAACTAAACTGTTATGTATTAATTAGATGATTTAAACTAACTAGTTTATACAGTCCACCTAAAGCATCATTACTTGATATAGGATGATTTATTACGTGATTGAAACTAACTATATGCAAGATTAACATAAAAACGTACCAACATAGTTTAGTTGAATTCATGCTATGCTATGTCCTAGCTATGTACTATAGCTTCTACGTATGTTTACGTTTAATTTGGTTTTGATAGGGCTGTTTCTTTATGTTATTAAGTCTTCATTCTTTATCTAAATATAGAGAGATAAAATATTGTGATTCTTTTGGGAGATAGTGCACCGGAGTTCGATAAGAAACATACTAAACACCTTCAAACATCGGCTCTGTTGTTTTCACAAGCCTTAGAGTGAGAACACACAAATGTACATCAATATACATTACACATGTGAAACTATAATCTACAAATGACTATTTATTTAACTAACATTCTTTTATACATGCAGGCAATATTGAACTGTCAAGTACTAGTAACACATGCTCTTTCATCAATCCTAATATCCCAGAAATAGCAGCCAACAAACAAAAGTAAGAATTAGGACAGTATATGTTTCCCTTACCAAAAAGATTATAAAACAGTAATCTATGTAGCTACATACATCTGCATTAAGTCATCATTACTAATAGTATTTTTATTTCCTTTGTTTTCTGTCCAAATCTATGTATATCTCAAATTGTTTCATTTAACTTTCTACACAGTGAATGATTTTTTAACATAAACTACAGACAGGAGACCTTCAAAATGAGCTTTTCTTATACTGAAAGCCACAGCGGAAACTATGATAAAAGATCCATAAAACCTCAAAGAGCTACAGTTTTACCAAAGTCATACCAAATCAAAATATTCTAGTCTCTTTTATTAACTACAGACACATCTGTTTATAGTAATATTGGCTAACTCATATAAAATGCATTTTGGATCAAATTACTCAAATGAAAAATCAAAACTTAATGTTCTTCTATTGGTTCATAACTCATTACTACACGTGTTTTCTGCATAGTCTCAAAATTACACCCGCAATAGCAGCAGAGCAATGCACATTTAAACCTGGTATCACTTCACCGTCTTTTCATCGAACAGTTGGTGGGCAACATATTATGCACAAATTGACAGTGAAACACATAACTAAACAACTTGACAACACATCTTCCACACACATCTTCCATGCACAAATTGACAACACATCTTCGATTACTAAACAAATCACAGGGTACGTGCAACAAATGTTCCATACACCGAAGAAAGGAATGAAAAAATTGAAAGAAAACAATTGAAACATAAAGAAGATGATCGATGCTTACCGAGTTTGCTTTGAAGATGATTAGAGAGCTTTGAAGATGATGAAGAGAGTTGTTGGACCGTTTAGGGTGCGGCTTCGTCCTTGACGGCGATGTGCAAGGAAAGGAAGAACGAAAGGAAATGAAAAACGTAAGGAATCCGGGTTAAGGGAGCTTTGAATCTGGGTTTAGGGATTCGGGGATCAGGGATTCGGGGCTTTAGGGATTCGGGGCTGGAAGATGATGTTTGATTAGAGATGAAGAACGAAAGAAAGGAAATGAAATGATATCAGTAACACGAACCAAACTGTGAATCTAGAATTATAAAGCCAACGAAGCGACGTATGTTGACATCTTCGTCGCTTCATTTACATACGAGGCGACGTATATTTCCATATTCGTCGCTTCCTCTATATACGAGGCGACGTATATTTCTATCTTCGTCGCTTCCTTTACATACGAAGCGACGTATATTCCTATTTTCGTCGCTTCAATTTATTGATGGAAAGTTAATTAATGAACTGAAGATAAAAGCAACGATGAAGTTTGGAATAATAAATTGACGCGACTAAGAATGCAATATTCGTCGTTTCAATTAATTGAAGCGAAAAATGATGGACATTCTTCGTCGCTTCACTTAATTGAAGCAACAAATAATGGACATTCTTCGTCGCCTCGTATCTAGTCATTTTGTGTTATTTTTTACAAAATCAAAAGTTATTTAATTTTTGAAGGGAGACATAAATTATGCTTTAAAGAAAATACGAATTTAGGTTTCTATGTCATTAATAATATTATGTTTAGTCGTCCTCGTCCTCGTCTTCGTCCTCGTCTTCGTCCTCGTCCTCGTCCTCGTTTCCTTCTTCGTCCAAAAGTAGTTGAAAATCTGGGTAAAATTGTATCACGGTGGGAGTGCCCTCTTGGTAAGGCTCGAATATATGATCTCCTGTACGCGATATGTTTTCATCTATGGCAAGTATGTCAGCGCTGTAGACATTGTGGTGCGACATTTCTTGTACTACCTTCCAAGTACCACCAGCCTTTGGATCGTCTATGTAGAATACCTGTTTTGCTTTGGTTGTAATTATGAAGGGTGAATCCTCATAGTAACTATTGTTTGTATTCACTGATATCAGTCCATGATCTTTTATAACGGTGTCAAGATCTTCAGGGTCGTCGGAGTTGTGCCATGTGCACTTCAACAACACCACTGGCATACGGCCTGCATATAATACTTCGACCATGTAGTTAACATGGCCGTAGAACTTGGATGAACCCATGTCTATCATGACACCGCTGTTTTGAGTCACGGTTCTTTGATCTCTATCAAACGAGGTAAACTTGACACCGTTCACATAACACGACTTATAAACCCGACATTGCTGAGGTCCTTGAGCTAATGACTTTATTCCTGTAACCAAGCTCGGGTCCGAGTTTCTTTCTTTAAGGGACACCTGAGAGATAAGTGTTAAGAGAAGTTAAAGATAAGTGTTATAAACCCTCAAAGAACCTTACAAGAATTAGGGTAGCATATGTACCCATGTTAAGAACCATCGAAGAAAACTCCTCCGACGATGAAGCTCGTCGAAATCTTCACCATTTTTAGCCTCGAACCTTCTGAGATGTTCTTCTAGGTAAGGTTTGACCTCGTCTGTTTCCACCAAGACTTGCCAGTGAGCCTCAGCAGTCTCTGCCTCAGTCAACCTGAACTGGCAACGAGTCTCGATAATATCTGGTCTTACTAAGAGTGAAACACAGCTGATATTCCACTCAGGGAAAGTGTCGACATCTTCGTTGTCCATCCGTTTGAGATAAGACTTACAATACGTCACCGACTCATGTACGAGGTACTGTTCAGCAATACTACCTTCCGGGTAACGTGTATTCCTCATTGACTTTTTATATTTTCCTAATTGTCTGCAAAAACACCCTTAAGATTAGTACAATATTGTCCTAATTGCCGACATATTACAGAACGAACATAATATTAGCAATGGAAAACATTTTACCTTTCAATTGGATACATCCATGTATAGTGTACTGGACCTGTAAGGAATACTTGTTCGGGCAGATGAACCATGAGATGAACCATAGATGTAAAAAAATGTGGAGGAAATATGAGCTCCAAATTGCAGAGAATCATCACTATCTCAGTTTCCATGTCACGCACAACCTCCTTCTTAAGCTCCCTACTGCATAGTTGACGAAACCAATTTGACAGTGCTATCAATGGCTTCACAACATTTTCTGGCAGGAACCATCTGATAACCACAGGAAGAAGACGTTGAAGCAAGACATGGCAATCATGCGTCTTCAATCCATAAAACTGTGACGGGGAACTTACTTTCACCTTACTTCTCAAACTACATGCATAACCAAGAGGATACTTAACATCCCTGAACCACTGGAACACATCTTCTAGATCATCCTTTTTAACTAAAAAGGGTGCATGAGGAACTTTCGCCGTACCCAAGTCACCCGCTCTTTGCCACTGGTTTTTTCGCACATTCCTCTTCTTCAAAGCAGCGCGAGCTTTTGGACCATCCTTAGACTTCTTATCAATCGCAAAAATGGTTCCAAGGATGTTGTCACACACATTTTTTTCAATGTGCATGACATCTAAGCAATGTCTGATCTTCAATGATGACCAATACGGCAGCTTCCAAAATATGCTTTCGTGAGTCCAACACTGTCTGTTATTCGGATTGTACGGCACCTTCAAGTCTTCATGTTGGCTAAGAATAGGGTAAACGTGTGACCTAACGTCCTCCAAAATTTCATCTCCACTCTTACGATAGGGTCTTCCGCCAAACTCCTCCTTCCCGTTAAATGCCTTGCTCAATCTCCAAGGGTGATCTTGGTGGAGCCATTTTCGATGACCTTCATAAACTATCCTCCCACATATATGCTCTGAAGTTAGCTCATCTAGACAGATTGGACATGCCTTGTACCCTTTCACAGTTGACCCCGTAAGCATCCCTAAACCTGGAAAGTCGCTAATAGTCCACATTACCGCTGCCTTCATCAAGAATACCTCATTGTCTACTCGATCAAAAGTATGGACTCCAACGACCCATAAATGTATTAGCTCCTCGATCATCGGCTCAATGAGTACACTAAGGCACTTTCCGGGAGATTTAGGGCCTGGAATCAACACTGATAACATGTTATATTCCTTCTTCATGCACATTGATGGTGGTAGATTGTACGGCATCACAACAACGGGCCATGTACTATGCAAAGTTCCCATTGTTCCGAATGGATTGAAACCGTCTATTGCTACTCCAAGGCGCACATTCCTGCAGTCCCGTGCAAAACCTGGAAAAGTTCTGTCAAAATGTTGAAACGCTTCTCCATCAACTGGGTGGCTGAGGCTACCAGCCACGCATATCCGCTCCCCCAGCCATCGCATATGCTTGGCAGTGTGTGGGGACATAAACAAACTCTTCAACCTTGGTGTTAGAGGGAAGTTACGAATTATTTTTTTGGGAATATCATTCGTATATGGCTTATATCTTTCAGAATAACACACTGGACAAATCCTCTCGTTTACAAGCGCCCCCCTGAACAACACACAGTTAAACTCACACGCATCAATTATTTCGTAACCCAGTGAAAGATCACTCAAGATTTTTTTTATTCTCGAGTATGAACAGGGAAATGTGTGCCCTTTAGGAAGAAGTTTATTAATGTAAATACATAAAGATTCAACACTTGTGTCCGACCATCCATTTTCATTTTTCATTTCCATTGCATCTAATATGGCACTCAAAACAGTTTCCTCACTGCCTTCATATAATGGGGTCTGTGACTCCTTCAATAATCTATCGTACTTTTCATAATCATCGTCTACCATGTCATTGAAGTTCATGCCCGAATTATCTTCCACTAATTGTTGGGGTGCATCTGCATGGTATCCAGGATAATAGGGATATGCATCATGTAGAATCTCCAACTGCGGGTTCACTGAAGGACCGGCACCACTAGAAGGACCGACTCTGTCTTGAAGCCACTGTCTTCGTTGACTGAGCATTCTCGGTTCAGCAGAAACTTCCCCGTGAAGGTGCCAGACAGTATAATCCGGACTCAAACCACTGTGTGATAAGTGATGATACATGACATCCATAGTAACCTTGAACGGACCGTTCTTACAACGTTTGCACGGGCAGAAGTGATAATCGGCTCCGTTACTATGTCGCCGGGCAAAATTCATGAACTCGAATATGCCTGTGATGTACCTTGGATCAGCATGATGATATGTCATCCAAGTTTTGTCTGGGTGTCCGTCCATGTTTCCTGTCAACATAAACAATCAATATGAATTAAGTTACCACGCCACAGTTGCGATTCAACCAAAACCCCACACTTCTTCGCCTTATGCCTCCGGGTTGGGTCCTATCCCCTTCAGGGGAACACGACATTTGTCAACGCTTTTGTACCCATGCGTTTCAGCTCCAGTTTAGGGAAATTTCGGCAGCATCTCCCTACAGTTCCCCGAGTGCACACATATCTAAACAACCTAATTTGCACTCGGGGAACATTGAAAGGAGACACTGTCGAAACCATATCCCAAAACTGAAACTGAAATCACACGAATAGCAAAAGGATCAACAAAGTCATGTTCACCTAAAGTGTCCAAAAATGGTACAATTCGAGAATCAACAACTCAACTCGATCAACTAGATGAGTTGTTGATTCTCAAACGGGAGTTCTAAATTGATAAACACCACAATTATATATAACCATACGCTCGATTTCATGATTAACACTAATAACACTACTAATTAAGGCTCGAATACACCTAATCTACACTAATCATCAATTAATTTCACTAAATTTAACCAAATTTCAAACATTAATCATGAACCCATAACATGATTTATCACAATTCAATGATTCAAACACTAAAACTACAACATAAGACCAAATTCAATTCAATTTCAAAATTTCACATCACCTTCATTTTCACTTCTAATCATCAATACATTTCACTAAACTTAACCAAATTTCAAACAATATTCATGAATCCATAACATGATTTACCACAATTCAATGATTCAAACACTAAAACTACAACATAACACCAAATTCAATTCAACTTCAAACATTTCACCAAAACTTCAATTTCACTTCTAATTTAACATATTATGGTCATAAAGAGGGTTAAAGAGATACAAATCAAACTAACCTTACTCAAGAATCAAATCAATGGCAAGAACAACCTTGTTTCTCAATTTCCTCAAATTTCTCCCAAAATCGCACAAGAATAGCTCCAGAACGGGAATGAACTATTTTTCTAAAATTCTAACTTGATGAACGGTTTAACTTTAAGAAGAAGAGTAGATCCAGATTTAAAAAAAACTAGGCGACGTAGATTGAGCAATCTACGTCGCCTCGATTTTCTTCGAAGCGACCAAACTAATCTTCGTCGCTTCGAATAAAATCGAGGCGACGTATATTGATCAATCTACGTCACTTAGATTTTATTCGAAGTGACGAAGATTAGTTTGGTCGCTATACTCGAAAAAGTAGTCGCCTTATTTTATTGAAGCGACTAAGATCAATCTACGTCGCCTCAGTTTGTTGAAGCGACGTACTTTTTATCAAAGACAATATACGTCGCCTCAGTGAAAATCGGAGCGACGTAGAAATGTAACTACGTCGCCCCGATTCTCTCCTCCAGTAGTGTATGCACTGTCAACTAATTTCTGAAGTCAACCAAAGTTTTGAAGGGCCACCGTACTAACCGGAAAATCGTCATATTTAGGGTCTTATATGTTCAAGAACTTCAAGTCATAGGGTTTGCGAAGATCTAGGCTCCAATATAATATCTTTTATGTATGACATATAAATTGTGTAATTTCTGATCAATTGAAACTTGTTAGTTTTAGGATGCTACGGAGAGAGATTGCTCTTGTAATTCTCAAATAGAATTTTCGAGCTAGCTAGTACATTTTCTACGACTCAGTGCATGCATGTCTTCGCCACAGTCAGTTAACAAGTTAGAGCTCCTGACAAAAGCTTCTGTTACTTACTACAAGAATTTCATAAGTTGAAAATACTAGCTTGTTGATATCTGAATAGTCATTCATACATGTGCCTCAGAAAATCAGAAAAGATCTGCAGAAACTTCTCTGGGAATCTTTCAGTTTTCTTGGTCTTTTCTCGTCATTGAGAGGTTGTTCAATTTAGACTGATGAATTGTTATACAACTACTGCTACGTACTATTTCAACGGGTAAATAAGTTTCGAAAACCACCCTCTAATAATGGAGGATTTCGAAATCTGTTGTTGGTCAAGATGAACGACTGAGTAGCTAGGGTTGATGTAGTCCAAGTGATGCACTAGCTCTGATGCCAATTTTGAAATAATATATTAATCCCTTCTCTTTGCGCCGTACGTTTTCATCTGTCTATAGGATGAGGAAGAAGAGCTTTGAGAACTAATCCAATCTATGTAATGCATATGAATTGAAACCATGCTCAGCGTTGGAAGCTAGTACTGATCCAGCAAAACAGCTAGCTAGCTCGATTCGAACTTTTTTAGCCTTTGTCTTTTTATCTTGTGACATTAGATTGATTGGATAATTGGATCTTGGAATGGATTCGTAAATATTTGTTGTACTGTATTGAGGATACTCACATATTAACGAGGTACGTGTAGCTATCTCTTCTTAGTGGCGTACCAATATTTGAGGGGATTACGTACATGAAATTTAGTGCCAACTTGATCCCAGAAACGCCCATGATCCAAGAATAACCTTCTTCCACAAGCATTTACTTATCTTTTCCACTAGACGTACAGTTGCTACTTGCTAGTATGAAGTGCGTGCCAACAATTAAACTACAAAGTCATCCATGTGTTTGCTTTGAAGATAGCTTCAGAGATTGGAGAGAAAAGAGGAGAAAGAAGAAGAAGCTGTATATGTTGTAAAAGATGAATAGTTGAATACAGATTACAAGCTACAGTAATACATTAATAAGACTTATTTATACTAGAGAATTGCTATTGGAACCTCCAAATTTCTTATTAGACCTCTTCGCTCTCCTCATCTCCTATATTTTTTTTCATAAAAAGAAATTGCTCAATATACCTCCTTTCAAATATTTAAAATATCCTTAATAATTATTCACAATACATTCGTGCAAAATTTGTGATAACTATTGGTTGAAGTACATGACGGAGACCACCAAGAAGGTGATGTCGACGATGAGGATGACAATTAATCCATCCAGGTTCTAAGGAGGAACCACAATGAAGGAGAACCATGACTTTCATGGGTGAGATTGTCGTGGCATTGAAGGAGTCGAGACCGCCAATAAGAAAGAAGTCGACAAATTCGTAGTGTGAGGCTTTGTTGATGACATCTTTGAGGGAAGAAGAAACTATGTGTCAGATGGAGAGAGAGGGAGAGAGAGAGTTCATGGTTACCGAAATCTTCTTATTATATCTAATCCATCATCATTACTTTGACTTGCAGAAGAACATTAACAACACAGAGATTAGAGTGTAGAATTTGATCTTTGATCAAATGAGAAGATTAAGAGATCTAAAGATAAAAGATCGAATTTCTTTAGATGAGCATAATCAAAATGAGTGGTATAATAGTCAATTTCAATGAGGATAGATATGTCATTTAATAAATCTAAACTATAGGAGGTGGAGGTTTAAATAGAAAAACTCTTTATACTAACATGAGATACTACATGTCGTAGGACTTGCATAACCTTTACACCCTCCCTCAACATGATGGTTGGGTACCAAACATCATGTTGCAGCAAAGAATTTTTTTTTATAAGAACCACAAAGGACTATTAACAGGGATCTTCTCAAACTGGCGGGATGAGAGGCAGTGATGATCCTTGCTATTGTGAAGAATTCTCATAATAACACTTAAATGCTCCATGAAGACCATGTTGTGAAATAGTATCGTTGCTCAACTATTCTTGTACGGATTTTGATTCGGCTGTAACATATCCCATGTGTTAGATGCATTCCTCCACTACCATAGCCACTGCCAACATTTGGTTGCATAAAGGTACTACAATGTTCCTGATGAGATAAGGTGCCATTATGAAGATGACCAAAATTGTGGACTATAGTTGGATGAGATGGACCAAGTCTAATTTGCACATGTGAATCAAAGAATACGGTAAGTTTGAGATGGTAGACACACAAGGAATATCACTGGTTGCAACATTAGGAGCATGAGTACGTGAAAGAGCAATCCTGGTGGAGGTAGTAGTCATACCAGCTGGTTGAGGCATGGAAGAAACACGACTGGAACAATTACCAGTAAGGGTAGATATAACAGTTGAGTGTGGCACGTAAGTGGGATCTCGAGTAGCATTGCTTGAACAATTGCTAGTAAGAGCAGTTGTGTTTGAAAGCCTAACATGGCTAGAAATATTACCCCGTGTTACCATTGTAGTTTTTGAAAGAACAGAAGTAAATTTTACTAGAAACCTGATCAAATAATATCATCTATCTACATTTATGACCATCCTCATCACAGTAGACACACCTCTTTTTGAAGCTCTTCTTCATGCCCATGATACTTCTTCCTTGCAGGTTATGAAAGGTACGACAAGTTTTGGCTATGTGTCCAAATTTATCACAAAGTTGACAGAGGATGTTGGAGCCTTGAGTGAGATGTTTTTCTGATGGAAAAGCACCTAAAACTCCCTGAAATTGTTGAGTAGCCATGCCAACATTCACTCTATAACCACAACAAGAATTGTTAGAGGATGGATTGTTTCCGAAAATATGAGCATTAAAGTCAGCCCTTTGAATATTTGTAGTGTGAGAGGCTGAACTAGAACTCAATGCACTAGATTGAAGACCAATAGTTCCCATCGTAGCATTAGAAGGTGCAAAAACCTCATTATCACCATCCTCTGCAAGGTCAGCCTCAACATCTTGTAAGATCACCTTGAGCTCGTCTATAGAGGCATCATTACAAGTTAGTTGATTTAGAGACTTTGTGGGATTGTAGGACTTAAGAAGACCACTAAGAATCTGATCCACAGTATCTTCTTCACTTAGATACACTCCAACAGTAGCAAAAGCATCACTAGCCTCCTTGATCTTCTCAAGAAACATATCTATTGAATCGGTTCCCTTTTTAATGCTCTGAAATTTAGCCCTAGGCTGCTGAATATGTAGTTTAGTTGGGGCAGCGAACTTTATACGCAGATTTTCCCAATCTGCTTGTGATGTACGAGAGCCAACCACACATTTCAAAGCCATGGGGCCAAGTGTATGACAAACAATATTAATTATCTAGTGATCTTAGATATACCAAGCATGATAAGTTGTATCGATAATGCACTATCATCAAGGCCAGGAGTTGTGAGAAGTGGACATGGAATAGAACCATCAACAAAACCATAAAGATTGAGCCCTTTAAGAAAGGAGGTAAGTCTGAACAACCAAGTAGGGTAATTGGAAGAATCTAAAATGATGTTTGCAGGTGGTATAGGAAATAGAAGCCATAACAGATATCCTCAGAAAATTGACTATGAATAAACCTGCTACAATAAATGGTGCACCATAGATGTACTGAACGGAATGAAAACTTTGATGGAAGAAGCATAACAGATTCAAATCCTGAAAAATCAAACTCGCAAAATCACAATAAAGAAAGACAACCAGCTAAATCGCAATTTCCAATTTTCGATTGTGGAACGACAGTTTCGAATTGCTCACCCCCCAATTGGTTATAGGGTTTCAGAAAAAAAAAATCCGACTTTCTCAAGATTAAAGCTTCAGAGAGAAAATCAAGCTCTGTATATGTACTCTTATGGAAAAATAATGCCTTTGACAAGTACCAATGGCGTTAATTTTCAACTTTGTTGATTGAACATAGTAGAGAATCAAAGGTTTATCAACTTATCTGAGTTACTGAGTGTTCGATGCAAAAATATCTCTCGCGGAGAGGTCCTTCTCGCGAAGCAGTCTCTTTTATGATTTCGGATGTTTTAACCGCGTGAACCAGTTTATCCTGTTTGTGTTTCGTATGCTGGCGTGCCACCGTCTCTCGACGGAATATGGACTGTTTACAGCCGCCTGACTTCTTATGTAAGCGATTAGAATGGGGAGAGCACCAACCCCACCTGAATAGGTCCTTGCTGCCTAGTGTCCTATGACTTGATATGTGAATCTTTAGCTTAGTCTCTGAAATCGATACTCCACACGCCCTTATCCGTGCAAAGCAGAGCAATCCAATTGACAGAGTGTTGAGAACACTACTTCCTTTGTGTGCCCAAACTTTCACCCTTATGTGACAAGCTCTTCGACCGTCCAGTAGCAATCTGCTTCCTTGGAGTCGCAATACTTTCACCCTTATGTGAGAAGCACTTTGACCTTCTGGTTGCAAAGAATAGAATCTCGAAGACGAGATGTCTAGGTTTACATGCGTATAGCAAATATTTGTATTTGATCGGGGACCTATTCCACAAACCTCTTACTCTCCTTATATACTCGCTTACACAACAGTCATTCACTCTGTTTCAAAACTCCTTCTGCTCTCGTAATCACAGTCTGAATCTAACACCAGCATACGTGTTGTAATCCTCGTAGATCTTCTAATACTATCATAACTCCTCTAAGAAGTTCATCTAAAATAGAACAAGCTATGATAGAATCCGAGCCGCGTGGAACCGGCTAATTAATAAGACATAGTTCTTACAGAACTCAAAGCCTGCTCCTGGCGAACGCTCGCCAGGCGTTATTCTCACTTGACCCTTCACCAAGCGTTTATAATATAATGGGCCGCTCGCGTAACCCTCGGCCATCCAAGCCCAAAATGAAATACTTTATTTTAGGCCCAAACATTGCCCCTCAGTTCTTGAACTTGGAACTTCCTGAACAAGCGAAAAGACTTGAATATAACTCGACTGACGTGCTTAAGACTTTAAAACGGTATCACATCACTCAAACGCCACGTCACCCAACCTTTCAAAAAAGGTGTGACACTCGACTGACACAGTATAATAGCACCAGTCCACATCCACAAATCTCATTTTTCAACGAAACCCTTTCACCTGCTCTGATCCTATACTTTCTAACCCTCTCAGTATAAAAATTCAAACCTTACCTTCTCACCGCCGTCAATCCTTACAACCCAGAAAAAATGCATCCTCGCAAAGATATTCCCAACCTTTATGAATCCTATGACGCTAAGAAGTTTTCCAAACAACTTAAAGTCGTCGCCCGACGACACAACCCAGAAGCTGTTTGCACCCTTTCTATAGCCCATGTTGAAAATACAGGCCTTCTCGGTCCTTTTCTGGACACTACACTCGATCCAGAGCTTTTAAATGTCCTCCGTAAACCCATATGTAGCTCATCCCTCATAATCCAAAACAACCCCAAAGCAGACCCAAAAGAATGGACCCACAAAGACACTCTTTGTCTTATTGGAAAATGGCACACTCAAGTTCAGAAGATCTTGCTTGGTACCGGCACCGCCGTAGGCAAGACATCGACCGGTGGGAGACAGCCGGAATAACCCAACTCATCGATTTATGCTTTTCTCTTCCAGCCGGTGGCAACAGAGCCCCCCTTCGCCACAGCCATGTGCTTTTGGGACTGCTCGGCTAATTGCTTCCGCCTTCCATGTGGTGATGTGAGCATCACAATGCTCGACTTGTATACCATATTTGGAGTTCCTGCTTTTGAAGACATCTGGTCTCTCCAACAACACCACAAAACACAAATCCAAGCCTCCTTTGCACGCCCTTCTTCCTACTCCTCCTGGATGACACATTTCACTCACGAGGAAAAAGACACGGCCCAGGGAGGAATAGCCTTTCTGGAGTACTGGCTGGCAAAGTACCTCTTCTGTTCAACCTCCGCTAAGGTCACCAAATGCTGGACCAACCTTGCTGAACGTCTCTTCAATGGTGAACAACTAAGCTTGGTTGAGTCCGTCCTCGCCTACATCTATTATGGCTTAAGGCGAGTCACACTATCAAAGCTTGACCTGAATCAACCAGGACCACTTTGGATGGTAGAGCTCTGGTTGCAAATCTACTTTCCTTTCTTCCGTCCCACAACACCTCCTGCCCACGAAGAACACAAGTTGCTGGGCCAGACATTGGTATCTGCACCACCCAGGATCAGACAATGGTCCTACCTCCACTGCTTCAAACACCTCTGTCTGCACAAGGACTTCCCAACTACAGCAGTTGAGATTATTCTGAATCGTCGCCACCCTGGCCTCCTTGCGAGTGGATTCATGCCTTCGCCAGAGCAAAGCCCTCTTGCGAGGCACCTCTTCATTCGATTCAACACTTGACAGGACCTGCCAGTTCCAGATTCAGCCAGCTCCGGGTATGAGCTCTATGCCCCAAACCACTTCTCCATACAGTTTGGGCTCAGCCAAGATGCCCCCATACCCCTCGCCTGCTCTGTCAACAAGTACACTCTTTGGCGAGGAAATGGTCACCCCCTCGCAGCAGAAATACGAGATGAACACTTTGGCTTTCCAGCAATAATGCTTCCACCCATAACAAAGCCACTAGTGATCTCTCAATCGGTCACCCCGTCGTACCTCGCATGGTGCTCCCAGTTCTGGGAAGAAATACGACACCAAGGACCGCTCTCGCGTTTTGCTGCAATCTTCTATGACTTTGGCCAGAGATTCTCGAATGAAGAAGACTTGGCTGCAATAAATGGATCATTCAAGAACATAAAGTCTACTCCATGGCCACAGGTATGTCTCTTCACACTAAAAATTGCCACATGAATTAGCATTTCTTCGTATCGTAGCTGACCACCCTTTTCTTCAATCTTCCTTGCACAGCACACCCCTGAGCCAGACGTGACTGTAGCCATTCAGTCTTTCAAGAAGAAAAGATCAAACCCCTCTGAGTCCTTCGTAAGTATTTAAACCCACTTTCCCAGAACAATCTAATTTTACCACTGACCCTGTAACTAACCCCAAAACGCAGAAAGATTCTACTGAAGCCCAAAGGACCTCAAAGTGGAACTTGGCTAGATACAAAAGTCATCAGCAGGGATAAGCAAGCGAAGCTCCAAGCTCGAGTCTTCCTTGCCTCATTTGATCAGAGGAGTGACAAAGCCTCAGGAGCCAGTGCCTGTTCAACCTTGGCTCTCACCATTGCACACTGGCTATGTGCAAACCCGAACAGTATGCCCACGCTCTCCCAATTTGACGACCTCCTGATTCAAGGTTCAAAGGAATGGCAAGAACTATGCAAGGACGAGGCCCTTGCAAGCAATTACCCAGATCAACACTTTGATCTGGACGTGATTTTGAAGGCTAACATCAGACCACTAAAGTTTTCATCTGATGACTCATTCATTGGGTATTTTGACCCAGAAAAGTTCACAGCCCTGACTGGCCTCCCTTCTTTTGATGCTTTATGGGAGTAAATCCGGAATGGCCCCAAGCCTCGAGTATTCATAGTGAGTTGGAACGACCATTTCTTCATCCTCAAAGCTGAAGACGGAGCATATTACATAATAGACTCACTGGGAGAAAGGCTTTCTGAAAAATGCTGTAAAGCTTTCATTTTGAAGTTCGATGATTCCAGCATCATACTTGACAATGAGGATCGTGATACAGGCCCTGAAATCATCAACAACGCCAAAGAATGCTGTAAAAATTTCATAGCTCAATTTCTGGCTGGAATCCATCGAGCAGAACTTGAAAAAGAAGAGAAAACAAAGCCTGTCGATTCCGCCGTTCTGTTTCGGCGTTTACAAATTGAAGTCCAATCTTGCTTCATTCCCTCCTCCTCTGGCGAAGACACCAGCACTCCAAATGAGCAAGTCATTTCAGAGCCTGAGCGTCAAATCCTCTCCTTGCTAGAGCACTTAGTCACCCAACCACCAGTTTTGGCTGAGAGTAATCCAGAACGCGAGGAACCGAGTCCTTCCTCGCCAGAGCCCCAAGTTCAAACAACTAAAGGAACACAATCATTGTCTCCCCAACAAGTAAGAACTTCTAAACTCACTTCTGGATTAATGACTTCCTAATTGGTCCTAACATTCTGCTATTCATACTGTAGTCCAAACAAATTCCTGAGGACCCGGCTGCTCGCGAGACAACCTCCAACAGTCCCAAGAAACATATGAGCTCATCAGACCAATTTCCTATAGTGGCCGCTGAGGACCAACCTAGCAATCTTTCAAGTGTCAACGATGAAGATCCTGTACCCCAAATCACAGAAAATCTCATACCAACTTCATCGCAAGAAGGTAACCCACAGCCACTCAGTGTGCAAGAAACCACCACAAAGTTACAAGAGCTTACAGGTAAATTGGGTACACTGAGCACTCCTTCTGACATTGAAGTCATGCTTCGAAAAATTCTTTCTGAGCCCTTGGATTCTCCACCAGACATTCAAGCTGTTTATGAGCAAGTGCAAATCATAAAAGTCACTGCCCCAGCAAATTTCATCCCTCGCCTGGATGAACTTGAGGAGAATCTCTCTCAATTCCTGAGTCAGAATGAAGCCTACCATCGCCTAAAGCTCGAGGTCGAACGTAAGAACGAAGCAGCAGAGACTTTGGAGCGACAAACTCGAAGAGAGAAGGAGAGAATTCTGAAAATATTGGAGGATGAATCTACTCAGCTAGAAACTTTAGCCGCCAAGCGGGCCAGAATAACTGCTATCAAGGCTGAACTTGCCTCCCTTGAAGCTGAAGTAAGTGCATTGGAGGCTAACACCCCAAAACGTCGAGACATAATGCACCAAGTTATGTTAGAAGGCGAGAGCCAAGCTCAACTCCTACAAGAGGCACGCGAGGAAGCCAACAATGCTCGCCAAGCAGCTCAACAAGCCTGGGTGGCCTCAGAGATTGCCAAAATCTCAGTAAAGAACTTTTTCCTCCTTTTGTAAATCTTTTGGGCCTCAGATGTAGGTCCTATTTATTTGTCCCAAAACTATTCAATTATTTATGTATTTAAATTGATTTTGACGACAAAGCATGAACTGGGTCCAAAGACCACATTGGGCCTCTCTAATAAGCCCCTTTTCACCTTTGGTCCAACCTCATATTTAGGCCGTAACTGTTTTGACCACTCTGACTGTTCAACAATAAATGGAATTTAAATTCCAAGCTTGGAATCCGTATCGCGTCAAACAATCAAAATCTTTTGAAATACGTTTCACCTGCCCCAGAAATCTCCTCATTTATCATGCACTTCTTGCGGGTAGATAAACCGTCTTCGTGATCCACTTTCATTTGGACACGTGTACTCTATTCTTGGGTGCAATTATTCTCGCGAAGCCATACCGTTGTGACTCCTGGCTATAAAAGGTTTCCCTTCCCTTGTGTTATGAATCAACTCTCTCGCAAGAATGAATTACCCTTATATTTATTTGCTCTAGTCTTCCTATCTAAAGAAACCTCCAGATAAATCCTTCCATGTCGTGTTCCTTAGATAGCAATATCCACGTCCAAACCTGGACTAGATAGCAATATCTACGTCCAGGCGTTGCCTTGGCTATCACAACTTAAAACAGTGGAAGAAGGGAGAAGCCATAATCCCGAGGTAGAGACGCCCCAGTCCCCTTCCAGTGCACCTGCTCGGTGTCGATATGCATTGGAGGTGGTAGGCCTCTTGAAGGGCCTGTAAAGATGAGGAAAGATAGAGGCCTCATCCCGGGAAAAAAGGCAACAAACGCCAAGTCCTTGGCGTTTCAAATCCTCTCCATCCCCTCACCGAGGTCGATCTCCATGTGTACATATTTGATACATCGACCCTAGGGGATGGCTATCAACTAAGAGGATTTATGAGAAACAAACTAATTTATCTTTTTTCTCTGTTGCTGATTCAGTTTGTTTTTCCGTATGGTACCAGAGCTTGAGGCCGCACAGCCTTTGTATTCTTCTAATATGTTGAATGTAATATTTTATTTGAAGCACAAAAGTTCCTTATATTGATAAACTCAGATATAGTTTGTTCAAAACTCAGGCCACAGTTACTGGCTAACATGAACTTTTTGACTTAGAAGAAATACATAAATTTTAAAAAAATTGGCCTTGGATACAGGCTCTAACTATTTAGCCCCATGAATAGGCTATTATGATGTACATGATCCTCGGTATGTGTTGCCCCTGTAGTTTACTCATGTGAAAGCATGAATAAACTAGAATTAAGCTGTACTAAAAAACACCTGCAAATCCTGAGCGCCGAAACGCTGTTTTATGTCGATCTGCTTCAGCCACTGGAATTTGATGGTATCCAGCAGTACCATCCATAAACGTCAATATTTCATGGCGGGCAACTGAGTTTACCAACAAATCTGCTACTGGCATGGGGTATGCATCCTTTGGGGTTGCATTGTTCAAGTCCCTATAATCAACGCACACTTGCATCTTTCCATTCTTTTTCTTGACCGGGACCGCATTAGAAAGCCACTCATTATATTTGGCTACACGTATGAACCCTGACTTGAGCATTTTCTCGACCTCTTCCTTGACTAGAATTGCCGTCTCTGTATTCATGCGACGCATCTCTTGTTTTAAAGGCTTCTTCCCTTCTATGATGGGCAAGTTGTGACAAACCAAATCTGGTGACAGTCCGGGCATGTCGTCATATTTTTCTGCAAAACAATATGCGTATTCATGTAGTAATTCAATAAGCTTGAGTCTCTCCTCAGGCTCCAGGAAGGTACTGATGGCCACAGAGATTTGCTCTTTATCTGTCCCAAGATTGATGTATTCAATGGGATCCTTGACTTTAGGAGGTAAATCATCTAAAGCTGCTGGAACTAATTTAATCTCGTCCCCCTCCTCGAAGTCTTGCAAAACATCTTCATCCACGTATTCCAAGGCTGCAACCATTGGAACCTTCTCAAAGGCTTGGCCCTCTAGTAGAAAATTATGAAGGCGTTCGTGTAGAGAGTGACAAGCCTCAGCCTCTATACTTGATAGAGACCCAGTCATTGAGAACGTTTGGATGGTAGCTCAATGGTGTAGGGTCTTTTGCTGTCTTGATTTGCTTAAATTATACCCCACTGAGCTAGTTCAGAGGCCGTAACACCTACTGGGCGGCCTTTATTATCAACGCCACATACCTCCAATGGCCTAAGGTCACTGTGGTAATATCTGGCTTCTAACGCATTAGCAGAAACGGAATATGGTCGAGGGTCAGCATCGATAAGTTCTGCTTCACCTGACTCCATATTCCAGAGTAACATCTGCTGATGGAGGGAAGAAGGTACACAATAGCTCCGATGAATCCAGTCACATCCCATAATTGCACTGTATGGAGATGTACACTCTGCTACAAAGAATGTGTAAGTGCCTGAGGCTAGACTGATGTGTACCTGTAAGAAAACAATGCCTAAAGTCTTGGTTATGCTACCCTGAAAATTTCTGACGCTCAACGAGGTTTCTTGGATAGCAGACTTGGGAATGCCTAATAAGGCCATTGCCTTGACTGTGATGATGTTCACCGCTGCCCCCGAGTCCACTAGGAGTTTGTTTAACTGAATCCCTTGGACTTTTCCTGTGACGTATAACGGCCGCATGTGCATGACCATATCTATAGTGGGTTTGGAGAACATCATGTGTCCTTTCGTGTGTGTTGAATCCGACTCTGGTATTTTGGTTGATGTCGGACCACTTGTTAGATCCGGTTCTTCTTCTGGTAATACCAAGTTGTTGACGCTCTTGTTTGTAATGGATTCAACTGTTGAGGCCGACAGAGATAAAGCGTATTTGGAAGATAAGACAAACACCATGTTAATGGCGAAATCATCTTCTTCAATGCCAACTTCTGCTTCTTCATCTTTGTCTTCACCGTAATCCACCAACTGCTCATCCTCCTTGTAGTTGTCAGCTTCAGCCTGGTGTCCGTCTTCATTCGAAGTTGTAGCAACCTTGAGATGAGCTACCTGTTGTAACTGACCCTCAGGAATAGGATCAATGGCTGCTGGCAGTAGTAATGGTGGATTTTGCCCCTTGGGATCAGGAAACAGTGGTCGGGTCTTCTTTTGTTCTTCCACGACTAAAGGCCTAGGTTTCCATTGCAAGATTAGAGGCTTGCTTGGAACGTTCTGTTTCTGAATGTCCTTCTTTCCCTTAGGGGATGTCTGTAGCCCTACTGTTTTCATCGTATCTTCTTCGAAAGTGAGGCGTCTCCTCACTGGCTTTCGTTGTGTAGGTTCACGATAAATCTCAGGAGTAGATTCGGGCTCTTTGCCTTTGGGTCCTAACTCTGGGTTTCGGTCAAAAACTCCTGGTCGTTGGGTTCTCACTTTAGGCTCGTGAGACTTTTTCCCAAAAACCACCAATGGGTTCGTTGCAAGGGCGTTCATTCGCCTCTGCAACGCTTCTGGAGAACACTCTAACTCTTCTTCTTTGATCAAGCCTGCTTCATAAGTCTCTAGTGCTCTCTTGGCTCTTCCAAAGCGTCGTTGAAGATTTCTTCTTCTGCTTGGAGTCACTTCAATGGTTTTTCCTTTTTCCCTTACGTACCAGACATCCTCCTTTGTAATATTTCTTGAAGCTGGAGGTATGTATGGTCTCGCGAGCGTACTTACAACCTTAGACTTAGTTGTTCTAGCCACACTGCCTTTGTCTGTTGCTCGCGAGCGCTTGGGAGTTGGAGTATCCCTTTGTTTTGTTTGCTGGGGCTGATGACCTGCATTCGAAAATAACTCTGGGAAAAACTTGGCTGCATCAGCCAGTTCTTCATAAGAGATCTTCAGCCCGCTTCTGAGTTTGCAATGCGTGCAAAGGGCTACTGGCAATTCCGTCTTGGGGTCCAACTTTTCTTTTCCTTTATTTCTTGGTATGCATGGTGGACTTTCGCCAGTAGTTGGATGATCATTGGATTGTTTTCTTTTGTTTGACTTGTCATGCGTTAGCTCCAACATTCCAACTATCATCGATATGGAGGTCGCCAGGCCATGCGAGGGTTTTTGTTCTATCATTATTACTCCCTCGTCAATCCACTGCTGTATCTTGAACTTCAAATCTTGACAAGCACTTGTGGTGTGGCGTCCCCATTTATGGTGATACCGACAATAAAGCAAACCCCTGACATCCTCAGGATGTGGGTCGGGTGTTCCCCAATTGTCAGGAGCCACAGCTATACCTACTTCGCACAGCTCGTTGAATATCTCCTCTCGCCTAGACGCGTCGTATGTGATTTGAGTCTGCTTAGGTCGAATAAATGCTATATGTTGTCTAGACCTCCATCTTGACCTCTTCCTCGGGTATGTTGGCTCAATTTGAGTACCTCCTGAAGAAGTGCTGACGGTAGGAGAAGTTGCAACTGGAGGAGGTAATGCCCTGTGAGGATACTTTGGGTGGAAATCTACCTCGCCCCTGTCGTTTATTTCAATCACTTCCCAATTGATCAAACCTTGGATTTCATCTCTCAAGGTTGAACACATTGCTGTTCGATGACCAAAGTGATTGTGAAACCTGTAGAAGTGCTGGGCTGGCTCTTTGTACCGTAATTGTCTGAGTTTATTAATTGGGTAAAAGAAGATCAGCCCCATGTCCTTTAGCCTATCGAAGAATTATTCTATCATATCAAGTTTGAATGAGTAGGCTAAAAAGGATGGTCGATTCCAGGCCTCCGCACCTTCGAGATGCCTATTAGGTGATGTCCAATCCACCTCAACCATATTCACCTGTGCGGTAGGGAAGGGCTCGGAATCCACTAATGCAGCTGTTTTGGACGATCCTTCCAGTTTTAATCTTCCTTCGTTGATCCATCTCTGGATCTGGTCTTTAAGCTTGATGCAGTCCTTTGTGGTGTGGTTCCATGCTCCTTGTAACTTACAGTATTTTTTACCCTTTAACTGCTCAGCTGTAGGAAGTGGTCCAAAGTCTGCTTTGACGACACGCAGACTATACAGCTCGTCCAAAATTTCATGGGCCATATTGGTGTCATAGGTGTATGTCTCAAACTCTGGCTTAGTAAAAGCCACTGTTGAGAGCTTGATTGGGCCCTTACTCTTTTGAAGCTTGCGGGGTTTTAGAACTTTGTTTGTTGACAAATCAACGGCACCCACTTGCTCGCAATCAGAGTCCGACTCTTGATCTTCTACACCTTCAATATAAGCTACTGTCTTTGGCTTTAACCTATCATAGGTTCTGTTATTGTACATCCCCTTGGATGCATTCCTTCTGTTGTCTCTTTCCTGCATGTTACTATGAGCCTTAGTTACAGCCGTGATGAACTCATTCAAGGAGAAATACTTGGTGTTTAAGAATAGCTGGTGGAATGTGTCCTCCAAACCATTCTTGGCCATCTCGACCACCTCCTCCTTACTCAGAGGGGTCTTACATAGATTATACTCTGACCGGAAACGGTGCAGGAAAGTAACCGGGCTTTCTGTCGCCGATTGGCTCAAGGAAGCCAGATTTCCTACGCTGGTTTCTGGTCTTGCTGTTCCGAAGTGATCTATGAATAAGGCCTCCATGTCCTTCCATTCACTGATCGAACCCTTCTCTATTCCTGTATACCATACAAGGGCTGATCCTGATAACGATGATCCGAAGACTCTTAACTTGAGCCCCTCATCTTCAGCAAATTGCCTTAATTGTAAAGTAAAATAGGCCAGGTGTGTTGCTGCGTTTGCATCGTCGTCGCCAGAGAAAGTTTGGAAGGTCTGGTGCTTGTAGAATTTTGGCCAACGCCACGCATTAGGATCGTCTTTCACCATTAGAGGAAACGGTGTCTCGTAGGTTTCATGCATCTTGGATAATTGTATGTTACAATCGTCGAGGAACCTATTTAACCGTTGCTCCCAAGCAAGAGGAAAGGACTCCGCTTGTCTAGTTTTCCTAGCCAAGTCCGATACGGATTTGGTTAGAGACGATATGTCTCTGTCTACCCTTTGTGACAGAGTCGCCGCATACCGGCGGTATTCCTCCAAACCTTTTTCCATTTGGTGAAGGATATCTATCCGTAGCCTATCTTGACCTTCCACCAAGCTAGCTACCTGGGCACTCATGGCCTCTCTTTCTTCTCGATCTTGATTTAAGTCCACCCGCATCGATTGGATTCCAGCTGCCGCTGCATCTATTAAATTGCCCTGGGTGGTGAGAAGAGCTGCCTGTTGCTCGATCCTCTCTTCGAGGGCCAAATGGTAATTAGCTTGGTGGCTATCGCGCCTAGCCGCGTAAGCCAAGTATTGTTCGAACGATAGTTCAGCTATTTCCGCTGCATTCAAAGATTTGAACGTCATGGTGTCAAAATTGTTAGCGAAAATAGCTTCAACCGCTTGATTGCTCAATGAACGACACTGACTAGATGTATGTTCATGGTAAGCCGGTTGTGGATGTTTGCGACACTGAGGGTAGACCCTTCGATAAGGATCTCCAATTGTCACTTAGAGATGCTAAGAGATATGGTCCCACTGGGCGTGCCAAAATGTTCGATGCAAAAATATCTCTCGTGGAGAGGTCCTTCTCGCGAAGCAGTCTCTTTTATGATTTCAGATGTTTTAACCGCGTGAACCGGTTTATCCTGTTTGTGCTTCGTATGCTGGCGTGCCACCGTCTCTCGACGGAATATGGACTGTTTACAGCCGCCTGACTTCTTATGTAAGCGATTAGAATGGGGAGAGCACCAACCCCACCCGAATAGGTCCTTGCTGCCTAGTGTCCTAGGACTTGATATGTGAATCTCTAGCTTAGTCTCTGAAATCGATACTCCACACGCCCTTATCCGTGCAAAGCAGAGCAATCCCGTTGACAGAGTGTTGAGAACACTACTTCCTTCGTGTGCCCGAACTTTCACCTTTATGTGACAAGCTCTTCAACCGTCCAGTAGCAATCAGCTTCCTTGGAGTCGCAATACTTTCACTCTTATGTGAGAAGCACTTTGACCTTCTGGTTGCAAAGAATAGAATCTCGAAGACGAGATGTCTAGGTTTACATGCGTATAGCAAATATTTGTATTTGATTGGGGACCTATTCCACAAAGCTCTTACTCTCCTTATATACTCTCTTACACAACAGTCATTCACTCTGTTTCAAAACTCCTTCTGCTCTCGTAATCACAGTCTGAATCTAACACCAGCATACGTGTTGTAATCCTCGTAGATCTTCTAATACTATCATAACTCCTCTAAGAAGTTCATCTAAAATAGAACAAGCTATGATAGAATCCGAGCCGCGTGGAACCGGCTAATTAATAAGACATAGTTCTTACAGAACTCAAAACCTGCTCTTGGCGAACGCTCGCCAGGCGTTATTCTCACTTGATCCTTCGCTAAGCGTTTATAATATAATGGGCCGCTCGCGTAACCTTCGGCCATCCAAGCCCAAAATGAAATACTTTATTTTAGGCCCAAACACTGAGATACCATAGCAGAGTAAAAACGAATTGAAGCGGAAGCGATTATGATCCGAGATCGTACCCGAAGCGATGATACCATGTTAGCTTTGAAGATAGCTTCAGAGATTGGAGAGAAAAGAGGAGGAGGAAGAAGAAGCTGTATATGTTGTAAAAGATGAATAGTTCAATACAGATTACAAAGCTACAACAATACAGTAATAAGCAGAACTCTCCACCGGTTGTGAAGTTTCACAACGATGAGTGTATCCCACGATTTAATTGCAGCCATTGATCCAATCACGCTCTTGTTGTGGTCTTTGTAGCAGATTATAACCCTTGAAATTTTAAACCCACTTACCCATGCCAACCCGTCTAGATAGAGACACCCCCTCATTCAATCATGTTTCTCCGGATCGAAGTGGATATTAAATTGATGACGGTGCCTTCCGGAAGATGTAGACTTTGAAATTGAAAGAAGCGAAAGTGGATCGGGCTTTATAACTGGGAAGCCTCGGAGAATCTAGACCACTCGGCAGATGGTGGCGACAGTGGGGAAGGAGTGAATTACGTTGAAAAATGGAGGGAGGTGGAGAGAGTGAAGAGGAGGAAGGATACGGCGGCGTGGAGCTGGAACGACAACATTGCTATTTCACATGTCTTGAAATGTAAATAAAGTAGCAATATCAATCTTTCAGCAGATTTTTGTTCTTTTGAGGTCGATTAACGTTCATGTGTGCAATGTAATTAAAGATCAAAATCTGATGTGTATACCCCTCAGAATCGAATCTCCTAGTCCTAGAAGACACTAAAATCTTCATTTTCTCACACATTGGTCATCTATTTGCCTACAAAATGAGCATCAAATCAAACCAAACCAACCAAAGCAGAGCAGCAAATTGATCTTTATTGACAATATCTAGCTGTCATAGTCAAACATACACATAGTGCAGTTATCTACTGATCACATGCCCATTAAACACTGATCAAAATACAAGGGAGCTTGATTCACCGAGTCATTTTCACAAATAGCTTGCACGCAAAAAATATAAGAGCTTCAGAATCAGTCGTCGTCTTCAAAAACAAATCCATCACCTTCAAATCCACGTCCGAGATCACAAATCTGATCCTACACATGTTCCGAAACCGGCACGACGGCAGCCTTGGCTGCCGAAACAGAGCAAAACCCTTGAATGAAGGGAGTGTCTGTCTGGACGGGTTGGGTAAGTGGATTTGAAACTTTGAGGGTTATAATCTGCTACAGAGAGAGAGAGAGAGAGCGAGAGCCTGATTGAATCATTGGCTGCAATTAAATCGTGGGATACACTCATAGTTGTGAAACTTCACAACCGGTGGAGATATGTGACTACGAGTAATAAAATCTATTTATACTAATATGAGATACAAATTAATTCTATATAACTACTAATTTACACTTTCTTAATTTGGCTGAGCTACTTAACTTGTAGGAATGTAAGCCTACGAACATGTTCCAATGATTTACGCATTGGAATACGTCGATGAACATGGCTTACACGAATCAGAAGAGGCGGAGGTTATTCAGTTGGCCCCAACAGCCTTGGATGATACTCTGCCTAAATTCAAAGTCCCTGTGGAAAAAATTAACCTGGGGACTTTGGAAGAGCCAATGACTGTGGCTATTAGTACCTTCTTAGAGTCTGAGGAAGGAAAGAGGCTCATCGCATTGCTGCATGAGTATGCAGACTGCTTTGCAGAGAAATATGATGATATGCCAGGACTATCGCCAAACTTGGTGTGCCACAATCTTCCTATCATAAAATGTAAGAAACCTGTGAAGCAAGAGATGCACCAAATGAACACCGAGACAATAATCTTGGTCAAAGAAGAAATCGAGAAGATGCTTAAGTCTGGCATCATTAAGGTGGCCAAGTATAATGAGTGGTTATCTAATGTCGTTCCCGACCATAAAAAGAATGTGAAGATGAGAGTTTGTGTCGATTATGGTGACCTCAATCATGCTACACCTAAAGACGCTTACCCCATGCCCATGACAGATTTATTGGTTGATTTAGTTGCTCGCCACAAGATGTTGTCATTCATGGATGGCACAGTAGGCTACCACCAGATTCCAATGGCGGAGGCTAACAGACACAAGACAACATTTTGGTGTCCTAGTTTTGCTGGCATTTTCGAAGTATGTGGACATGCCATTCGGACTCAAGAATGCGGGGGAAACTTACCAAAGGGTCATGAACCTAATCTTCGATGACCTCATCGATAAGTGTATGGAAGTTTACATTGATAATGTGGTAGTTAAAACCAAACACCGAGATGACCACGTTAATAACTTAAGAAAGGTGTTTGACTGTATGCGGCTACATCAGTTGAAGATGAACCCAGCCAAATGTGTCTTTGGGGTTCAGACCAGTGATTTCCTGGGTTTTTAGGTACACCAGCGAGTGATCGAAGTGCCAGACAAAAACAAAAAATTAGTGATTAACGCCAGCCCCCCAAGGACCAAGAAAGAGCTTCAACGTCTGCTAGGCAAGATCAACTTTCTGAGATGATTCATCGCTAATGCGGCAGGGAAGGTCCATCCATTCTCGCCTTTACGTAAGTTGTAGAATACGAAAGACTTCGCGTTAGAGCCTATTCATCAAGAAGCTTTTGACGCCATCAATATCTTTTTAACCCACCAGTGTTAGTCCCACCAATGCCTGAGGTGCCTCTCAAGCTGTATATCTCTGCCACCGAAACATTCATTGGAAGCTTGTTGGCATAGGATTATACCACAAATATCAAACAAGCCATTTTCTACCTCAGTCGAACTCTAACAGATTGTGAAATATGGTACTCGCCAATGGAAAAATTATGTCGGGCTTTGTATTTTTCAGGTTACAAATTGAGGCATTACATGCTGTTCTTTACTACTTATGTTATTGCTCAAACAGACTAAGGGCCCGCATTGGAAAATGGATTCTTGCACTTTCCGAGTTTTCATTACAATACATGCGAAAGAAGGAAGTTAAAGGCCAGGAAGTGGCCGACATCCTTGCTGACTACCCAACGTTAGATGTTCGTAAGGGTAAGGACTTGGAGTTAGTTCGCATCTCCCTTACTCCCTGGCTCTTATATTTTGATGGTTCAAGCACTAGCACCATGGCCGGGGTAGGGATAGCCTTAGGCAACCCAGATGGTGGGACCTCTTCCTACTCATTCAGGTTGGACTTTCATTGCACGAACAACTAGGTTGAGTATGAATCCCTTATCATTGGCCTGGAGATTTTGTTAGACTTGGAAGTCACCGACATCCATATCCACGGAGACTCCTTGCTTATAATCCGTCAAATGGAGACTTGGTAGAAGGCGGAAGCTGTCTTAGAGCCATAAGCTAAATGCACAACCGAGCTTTTGAAGTTGTTTACAGAGGTGACCTTGGATCATATCTCTCGTGACCAGAACCAAGTTGCAAACGAGATATCTCAGCTCGCGACGGGCGTTCGTTTACAAGATGGTGTTTGTGAGCATATTCTGAAGGTTGAGCGTTGTACATTGCCTTCTTTCTGAGCCAGAAAAGAGGATAATAATGAGTGATATATGGCAACACTTGATCACATTGACACCGATTGGAGGTCGCCCATTATCTCTTATCTTCAGGATCCCAATGTGCCAGCAGACAAATGTGTTCGTTTCTTTGCTCCTAACTATGTACTCAGGAATGGTGAACTTGTGATATCCTGATTTTTTTATATATTATTTATGTTATTTATGAACAATTTGAGTTTGATTTAGTGATTGTGGTAAAAAAAATTACCATCTGTAAGTACTGAGGTGTCTCGGTTTGAATGTTTATTAAATTTTCAAATTAAGTTAGTTGACTTCAGATGAAAATCATAGTATTTATCGATATGAGTTTGTGGACGCGAGAATCATCAAAAACAGAGTTACGAAGAGAAAGTCATAATCGACGGAAGTTTGTCGAAAGTTATTTACCGAGTTTTCGTAAATGGAAATGGTATAAATAGGGATTTCCGATTTGGGTAAAAATGAAGTTTCCATTTCGGCTCAATTACTGTTGACCCGTGTTTGACGACCCTAATCACAGTGAAACTGTTCGCCGACGGCACGTCGCCATCCGGCCACCTTTGACTTCGAGTCTTGGTAGGTTCGACGCGGCTTGGCATCCTCTACCCATTTCTCGGATCGATCGACGACGATTTTGCCGAAGAAGTGAGAATCGACAAAATAAAAAGCTAGGGTTTCGGGTGATTTTGAACTCGTCTTCGCTGACACTAATTCCGACTAATTTCAGGTATAATTGAGGTCATGAGAACCTCTTTATGGGTTGTATATACTTATTTTTATTAGATTTGCAGGTTTTGGTATCGACCGAAATCGGAATCAATCAATTTCGTTTGGAATCGATTCGGCCTCCGCTAGATATGGCAGAGCTGGTGGTTATTGGCCATCGAGTGTGAGGGGTTTCACTCCCCACCTCCTCCCGAGTCGATTGGGATGACCCTCGAGCCCAGCCGTGGCTCGACGGCAGGGTTACATCGTCAGAACGGCTTTCATGCTAGTTTTGGATTTCATGGCTTTCGAGCCTGTTTTCGGTCACTTGCTGGCCGATTTGGCCTTGGCCATAGTTTAGAAAAGTATTGGGCTAGTCACTAGCTTTCTAACGGTGTGCTATTCGGCGCTGCCGGCGAAGGTCGTCGTCGTCTGTGGTGGCGCGTGACTGGAAGTTCTTGCTGAAAAACTTTTTTCTGAAACGTGTCGTGTTATATGTCGTTGGGTTCATATCTGCGATATGAACACCATCGTGAGGATTAAAATATCATTTAGACTTCGTTGTCTCAGTAGGTGGGCGGTAGCGACGGGGTTCGACACCGGAGGCAGTGTGGGCGACGGAGAAACTGGTTCTGTTGTTTGTCGTGTTATCGAATATGTTATCGAATGAATTAGTCGATTTAATTTTCATATCGAGTATTTCCTCGATTTATCCGATTATTTTATTATTTTATTCATTTTGACGATTTTCGACAAGGGTCGGGTCGTCATAAATGGTATCAGAGCATGGTTCAACTCTTAGACTTTTGCTTTTATTGTGTCTTGTGTTAGTCATGAAATATGAGTTTATAATTATGTAATTGCATTATTGTGATCGTCACAAAGACGGTGAATGGTGGTCTTGGACGAGAAGTGGTTACACATTTGCCGATGCAGGATCTGAGGTACGCGGTTTTGTACTTTTTGCTGTGGATATACAGCTCAGTTATCGATATTCATTTATCGATATATTTTATTGATATTCGTTTATCGATATGTTATTGATATTCATTTATCGATATATTTTATTTGATATCAGTTTATCAATTTATATTTTTGAATATTATATTGATTATGTATAGTGTTACAACGAACGATATTTGAAACATGAAAATCGAGACAGTTACAAAGTTGTAGCAAAACGACAACATGAATTGTCAAACGAAATGGAAACGTGATATTACAACGATCAACGAAAATGAAAAGTATTTTATTTTATTGTTCTTGTGATTATTTGTACAATATGTGCAATATACGAATTGACTATTTGCATATCGATGCAAAACGATTGATGATCATGATTTATCACTACTAGAAAACTGTAGATAGACATCACCACTGCAATAACAGATGTGTTGTTTTCTGTTGTGTGACATGTACATCGAGAAAAATTTGGTAGAAACAATAGATAGTTCTGCTGACTGCTGTTATAAGACTAATTAAGCTACAAAATTTTGTTATCGAAAATGACTTTATCTGGGGACACGTTACAATAACAAAAATTATTTTGGTATGTTGTTTATGTTTTGATATTTTTGATTAAGACAACAGAAAAATATATATATATATATATTGTGTGATAAAGTTGTCTGATTTATACCAGGTAATACTCAGACGGAAGATTTCCATGTTATGTTGTGTGATGAATAGTATAAAAATTTGTTCATTTTAATAAGACAACATATTGAGATGTATATGTTGTCTGTTTACCAAGTTCATAGATTAAGGTTTGACACTTAAATTTTTTTTAGTTTTATCCCATAATAGCATGAATCATAGAAAATATAACATAATTTTTGTCGTTAGTTGGTTAGTAAAGAATTTAGGGGGTTAAATTTGGGGAAATTTTTTGTTTCTCCCCCCAAAATTGTGTTAGGATTTGTGAATTATGAAGAAAAAAAATTAACTTTGCAAAGAAAAAAAATTGACTTTCTAAACTTTATCAAGCCATGCCTCACTCTCGAAATAAACCATAGCCTCACGGCCCCCACTCTCCTCGAGAAAACCAAATTGCAGCTGCAACCTCTCTCTCTCAAAAACCCGACTCAACGACGCCGCCGGCTCGTGTTCGCGGCCTCTGTCAGCTCGTCCTCCTCTCGCGTTGACGCACTTCTGCTCGACCTCGCCGTGATGCTCCTGTCGACACTCAACCTGAGCTCAGCTACCACGCCTTCATCCCCTTGCTTCTCCTCGCATCAGTGCAGCATAGCCCGACCATGTTGTATAAATTTCCTCCGCTGGCCAGGAGCTCCCTAGAAAACCCTAAATCTGTACAAAGGATACTTCGTCGGCCAGGAGCTCCTCCCTCAAATCCAGTAAGTAAAGTATTCTCTCACTTCGTCTTTTCGTCCATGAACACCTGCGTTTTGTATTTAGTTAGGGATTTGTTTGTTTGGATTTGAGTTGGTGATTGAATTGCTACTCGTGTTGATTACTGATCATAAAACGTAAACAATTTTCTGGATTGTTTGATTTGAAGCGAGGTGAGATTCTGGAGAGGCTGGAAATTGAGATCGGAGATACTGGGCTCCAACTTATATGCAGGATTCATGTTCAGCTGGTATGTCAACAATGGAGCGATCTGGAAGTTTAACGGCATTCTTTGATCGGTACATATCCCCAGAAGTTCTACTTAAGAATTTTATGGAGCAATACCAAGTGTTTTTGAAAGATAGGTATGACATGGAAGCGCACAGAATAAACAAAGTGAATTAAGATCTCTCTTACCATTTGAGAAACAAATGCCAACTATTTATACAGAGACAATATTTACAAAAAAAGAAAGGTTGGTCACAGCTTGATCTTTGCCATGCAGACTAATGATTCATGCTAATAAATGTGTCGTGAAATGAAACTTCTATATATTGTAGGTACAAATGGAGCCAGATGGTTTACCTATCAGTTTACAAGATAGCTCCCCGCGTAGGGTTTGTCTCGTACTACTGTTTTTTTTTTCAGCTTCTTCACCTTACAAAGATGTGTTCAGACTTGTAACACATTTTATTGTTGCTTCCAAATTTAGGAATTGATTATCTCCGGAGTACATAACCTTGATAACTGTGATGTACCGAAGCAGGATTTGCATGGGGTAAAATGTGAAATGGTTATGCTATTCCAAGAAATGGCAATGAATTTGTTGAGTGTACGAGTGTTGATATTACTTTATTACTATATGTATTTGTAGGAACTTGATTCTGGAAGTCGTGCTCGAGATAGCTGTTATGGTGCTGAGCGAAGCTTGCAAGAAATGCCATCACACTTTCTTCTTAACTCCATATTTTATGTTTTAAATGTTTGCGAGGCTTTGATCATATGTTGTTTTATACTTGTGAAGGGACGTTTAATCTCAGTTTCCCCTATCCAAGATGGGTACGTTTAAAAATCCGATCACCTTCTATTTTGTATGTTACTAGCTCAATCATTTGTTCTAATTAGTTTAAAAGCTCTGAACTACTTACATTACCAAGCATCAGGGATTTGATTAGGTGTCATGAAATTTTAAATACTATTGGAAAATCTCTACCTCTTATCTAAGTTATTAGTCTGTTAAGTCAAAGCTCTACCAATGGTCTCTGGAGTTGGAGTTTCTTATGCAAAGCTTGTCCTCACATCCCTCTTCTTTATCGGTTGCTTCTTGGATACTCAATCTTGTTTCCGTTTTCTTTCTTTTCAGGTATGTTTTTTCGGACAATTCTTTAGATCTGTTTGTAAAGCTGATTTTTTGACCATGCGGCATGAATTCATTACTGTGAGTGTCGTTTTTCAAATTTTGGAACAATCTTCATTTCATAGTGGTACTTTAGCAAACCAACTGACTGTCTGGTTTGATATTATAGGTTCATTTAGCTCCTGGAAGCAAGTTTGACGTTCAAAAATATATTAAAAGGTCTTTGGAAGATGATTTTAAGGTTGTTGTGGGAATCAGGTAATAGAACCAAACTCTGCAGCTCATTGCTATGGACCACGATGACTCTATTTACTGCTCAATGTTCATGGTGAGGTAAGTCTTCATATTTTTTTTCTTCTTCCATTTTCCATTGATAACTGAAGTAGTCCTTTGTATTTGTAATCAATATTATTGTATAACTTGATCGATGTTTCTTTCTGTGTAGGATGGCAGGCTATGTTTGTCTTGTCAATACTGCCTCTAATTGTAAGCACTATACTATGATAATGCTGCTTGCGCTTTTTTCTTTTAATAGTTTTCTTAAAAATAAAAATAAAATAAACAATCAGCATTGGTTGGGGATAATCTTGGCAGTTGGAATAAATTTGGGTTGTTGGGATTCACCCAATGGGAAGGTTTAGGTTTCTTTGAACGATGTTGGGTGGTTATAATTTTCTCACGAAAGATTGACGGTAATCATCTGAGTTACAATCTTCCCCTCTCCCTCTCTATGAATCGATTCATATCAGTAATTATTAATCATTGATTTCCCCAGTATATCAAACTAACTGTGGTTCGGTGGCACAGATTGGAATATATATCATGTGGATGCTGTTGGATTTGATGTTAGGATGGAAATATGAGCATTCATGTTAACATATCAATTTGTTCTTTGATGTACACAGGTGCGTGTTGTGGTGATCATAGAGGCATAACCTGTTATGTTGAATTTGAAGATGAAAGACGATTAGTATTTGGTATATTTATCATGTGAACTATAGAGTGCTTGCTGTGCTTTGTGAAGGTAGAGTGCTTGCTGTGCTTTGTTCACTGAGTTTGGGCATGCCCAACTCTTTACTTATTTCCTTTTATCAATGAAGTTTCTTTGGACCAAAACAAATAGTAATCAGTGTACATACTATGTAATATGTTTCATTGAAGTATCTTAAGTGTTTCAGCTAGAAAGATATTCATGGTTATTTTGAAACTTATTAGCAGGACTTGTATATACTATGTTGATGTTGATGACTCTGCATGCACTTTCATGATGCTTATTTTCACGGACTTATGATCATATGATTACTTATAGTGGTGTAAGTGCAGAAATCGATACTATGGTTATTGCCATAGTGGTGTAATGGCATATGTGTAGCTTAGCACTCCTAATTTGAATGGTTATGTCATGGATTTGAAATACTTTGTCTTTTTTGCTAGGCTAAGATAAGGGTTTAGATATCATGGTGTTTGCTGTTACACCTTGCATGATGTAAAGTTACATACAAATTATTTCTCTATAGTATCACTTTTTTCATATCAAAAGTGCCCTCTCGTATTCTGTCATCATCTAAGTTCTCGGCTCATCTTTCTATCGATAGCATATCATCCATGTCTAGTTACTTTGGATTCAGTCTTTAATTAGTCAGTTGCATCTCAGGCTTTACCTATATTTGATTATAAGCATTCTGATATTAGCAAGTTCTTTCTAGGATGTGGCTTGGGATATCTTGTAGTCAGTTTATAATTCGCGTGTCACTGTTATTGTAGTTCTGCATGGTTGCGTAGAAGCATTTATGTTTTGTGATTATATTTTTCGTATCTTTTGTCCTCCAGGTTGTTGTGAGTACTATTATTAAAGACGAGAAGGAATTTCTGAACCATATAGTAAAAGTAACTAACATGAAGTGCCTGACTCCAACTAACATGAAGTGCCAGACTCAATGGGCAGAACAGTTCACTATGAAGCTAGCTAGCTATTTTATGTTCTGTTTTGCACAAATAGATGCTCATGAATTTTGATGAACGACTATTATATGTGCACCCTTTTGGTAGTAAATGAATTGGTAAATAAACAGATATTTGCTTTTGTCTATTGTTTTGATTTTCACACTTTAAAATGTACACAAAAGTTGCAGTTCATTCAAATCTCTTAGAACAGAATTTCACATTTTCTCATGTTCCACACTTCAAAAACTACAAAAATTTTGCAGTCCTTTTAAATCTCGCACAACAGAAATTTCACATTTTCTGTTGTTTGCACCACAAAATTTCATAAAAAAATAGATAATTGTAGGTTTATAAACTTTCTAACAATAGAAATGTAATAGTTATGTTGTACATCAGAACTCCTATAACAATTCACACAGCAAAAATTATATGAACGTGTTTAAGTAAATAAGGGACTTCAGAAAATAAAATGTGATAGTTAGTTGAAGACATGGGACACAACATGACATAAAATATATGTTGTTGTTCTTGTTGATCACTGACAAACTCTAACTTCAGATATGATTAATATATGTGGCTTGAACAGATTTGAATCAATATGTAGGGCCCAAAATACATAAGTTTTGGTCACTCACAGACAACATAAGTTATAAGTCATTATTGTTGGAAATAGTTTTTAACAACAAAAATTATCTGTTGTCCAAGACTGTAACAGTCAGCAATGCAATAGACAACAGAAATGACCATATCAGACAACATAACAGTTATGTTGTCTATGAACCCTTTTGGTGTAGTGTATGATCAGTTTGACTTGATTAGAATCCAATGGGATTCATCGAAAATTATTGAACTGAAATTGTTACAATTTAATTATTGCATCGATGCACTGCTTCTCGACTGACCCCCGAGAAGCTCCGGGAGGGCTAGGGACCTGACCCAAGGATTTACCGCACTGTTTCTCGGCTGACCCCCGAGACGCTCCAAGAGGGTTAGGGACCTGACCCGAGGATTTACTGCACTGCTTCTCGGCTGACCCCCGAGACGCTCCGGGAGGGATAAGAACCTGACCAGAGGATTTACTGCACTACTTCTCGGCTGATCCCCGAGATGCTCCGAGAGGGCTAGGGATTTGACTCGAGGATTTACTGCACTGCTTCTTGACTGACCTCTGAGACGCTCCGAGAGGCTTAGGAACCTGACCTGAGGATTTACTGCACTGCTTCTCGGCTGACCCCCGAGACGCTTCGGGAGGGCTAGGGACCTAACCAGAGGATTTACTGCACTACTTCTCGGCTGACCCCTGAGACACTCCGAGAGGGCTAGGGACCTGAGCCGAGGATTTACTGCACTGGCTTCTCAACTGATCCCCGAGATGCTCTGGGAAGGATAGGACAAACACCTGACCCGTGATTTACACAGTACCCAGGAGGGTTAGGACAAACACCTAACCTAGGTTTGTTTATTTTTAGACTCGCATTATTTTTATCTAAATTTATAGTGAAATGTATATTATTTATAGTTTCTAGTTTAAAGTGAAATATTATTTTTGTTCACTCACTTTAATAGTTTAAAGTGAATGATTTGGGTGCAAAATTTTCGCAATTTATCATTCTTGATTAGTACTATAATCAGTTTGATACCTAAGCTTTGCGTATAATCTTCCTTCTCCAAAGGACTCCCTGTGGTGATGGCGGGTATGATTTGGCTTGGAATGAAGAAGGAAGGGGGTTCAAAAGCCTATCAAGACAAAAGATGGATTTTTTTAGGAAAAACAAGACATGGGAAGGAATTCTTAGAATTAGGAACCATGGGAATAAATACCTTTTGCTCGTCAAGGGCATTCTGGACCAATGAGGATAGAATGACTGGCGAGTGAGCTGCCAGATATTCTTGTTGTTCCCCATCCAAGGTTTTGTATTGCCCAGCCTTGGGGCTGTTGGCCTTCTCCGGGTGCCTAATGGATGTTTCAGGATCTGCCGTTGCCAAGGCTTGTTCTAGAGGATAGAATTTGGCATGGTAGGAGAATGGGGCATTTGCAAAAGTGAATTTGTGCTCTTCCTCGCCAGCATTGTAAGTATTATCAATCACTTCAGTGTGCTGGGTGTTCTGGGAGACAATTGCTTCATCTTCAAATATTTTGCGTCAACGTTTCCCTTTAGGAGATCGTTGGGAAGTTGTGCTCTTCCTCGCCAGCACTGTAAGCCTTATCAATGACTTCAGTGTGCTAGGTGTTCTGGGAGACAGTTGCGGCATCTTCAAACATGTTTGCGTCAACGTTTTCCTTAGGGAGATCGTTGGCCGAGAGGTTGGCCTCAAGTTGAGCTTTCTCGTGGATCATTTCCTGCAGACGAACGAAGTTTGAAAAGCATAAGGAATTGTCAAAGTTAGGTTATGCTTGTTACATAGTATAAACAATTACCTAGTGTAGAAGTTCATCAGAGGACTGAATGAGGGATAGGTGACATTGTCGCTCGCTCATGAAGTGCATGTCTTCATTGCGTGGTGGTGAGGGAAAACGAGAAGCTTGGGAATTGCAAAATTGAATAGACTTCCTTTGCCCTGGACCAACCCAGTGCTAGGGTTGTACTTGTTGCTCGGTTGCTGTTCCACTTCATCATCGGCTCCAAATTGGTGGCCAGGTGGAACAAAAAATGTAGAGGTGGAGCAATTATGAAAGCTACGAGGGCGCTTGGTCCATTGTAAGTCGTTGGCGGCGCTAGTAGGAGAAGGAGTCCGAGTCCGTTTGCGAGGATTTTGAGATGAAGCACGAAAGTTAGGCAATGAAGGTTCCATAGGGATTTAATCCTTAATAGGGAGTTAGGTGGTACTTACGGGTACTGGAGATTCGATTGCTTCATTCCTATCTTCCATTTCTCGGTCGGAATCTGAGGATATAGTGCGCCTGTTGTGGCGGGGGCGTTGCTTGCCGGGCGAAGGACCTTCATTGGGGCTGCCCGCAGGGACGCGTTTGTTGGGACGTTCCTCCTAGGAAAGTTACAGTTACAATTATTGTTTTTTCCAATACTAGTGGCGAGAAAACATTTCACAGAATAGATTATGATACTTATAGTGGGCCAAGGTGTTCGTATTCTGGGGTCGTCTAGAGTGTCGTATTGAAGGGCTTCCCTATTGTAGGCAGAAGTGAAGAAGCGAGTGAAGTCCTTGAATATGGTGGCAAAGAGAGTCATGGGCTGCACGACACGGATCATGTCCAACAACTGAGCTCGCCAGGCTCGGTATTATCGCGTCACACCAATAGATGGTGAGAGAGCAATGGTGAAGGCTTTGCTTGGTAATTCCACAATCGGAAATCCAAAATGAGTATCTTCCATGTCAGCCTGTGGAAATATTTAATATTTGTTACGAAAATGATCGAGTGAATGCTGAGGTTCAGGTTATGCATTGATATCTGTTCAGACTATTCAGGAACTTTAGATAGAATGCCGAGTTTTTATCTCCGAATTCGTAGTAAATTGTGATGTCAGTTTGACTTTCTCGTTCTCGCCCATAGATTTGAGTATATTTAAGGCTTATTGTGGATATATTCTTTTAAACCTCTTTATTGTATTGTAGATGTTTGTTGAGGTATGTTCTGGGGAATTATAAATGGTGTAGATATATGGTTTGGCGATCAATATGATTCATGAAATCAGATAAATCTTAGTGATTTATATTCATGTTATAGCTATGTTGATTTATAAGGAATCCAAACGAGATGTGGAGTCCACCGTTTATATTATGAGATGAGATTATTGAAATAGTTTTGATATATAGGTTTTTGGGTTCCTTACATTTTAGAGGAGACTATGCCCAATTTTTTGTAAGAAATTTCAAAAACGGTATAAGGTTCGAAACAGATCGGCCAAGTACCCATATATGTTGTGATTCTAAACTTATTTGTTAGGTCCCCTATTTGTGATTTTGGTGATTTTAGTATCCACCTTATGGGTGAGTGTCCGTGATTGGACATCTCAGTTAGTTTCCAGTGCAAGGTTCTGATGGCAATTTAGGTGCCACTTCTGTGTTGGAACCGCACCACTATCCATGTAGTTATCTTCGTAGGACCTTGATCTATGCATTTTTAGGTAAGTCTGGCCGATTGTGTTTGAGTATGTTAATAGAATTGGTCATTAGTTTTGGCACGGATACCAGAAGCTTTTAAGTATTTTGTTATTTGTATTATGTCGCTCATTGTGTCAGATTTATTTGGAGTTGTCATTATGCTGTCAGTTTTATTGGACGAGACTTGATGACGAAATGTTAACTTAGTAACAGAGTTATGGATCAAGCTAACAATTGTGGATATTCTTATAAGCTAGAAGGCGCTGACTGGAGCAGTAAGTAAGGGAATTCATCTGTTATACGTGTATGTGTAAATTTCAAGGACGTAATTTTTGTATGGGGGGTAGATTGTTACGACCCGGAACAATATCAAAGATAATCAGAACTTATATGGTTAGTAGTTATTACGTTAATCGTCGATGGTAATTAGTCTTTACCGTTGATAACTTTCGCTCGCATTTTGTTGAGATTTTATCGAGTATATTTTTTGAGAAATTTCTTTGGATAAAGTCATAGAGTTTGTCGACACGAATTCGTGGTCACAGCAAGTGTTGAAATCAGAGTTGCGACGAGAAAGTTATGGTCAACGAAAATTTTACGAAAATATCGGAAAACGTATTACTGTAAAATCGTGACTATATATAGGGGTTTTCATTTGGGGAAAGTCTGACATTTCCATTTTTGGCAACCGGGTTGAACCATGTTGACCCTCCCTCTCTTGACCCATTTTTCCACTGTGAGGTTCTCACCGGCGATGAGCCTCAGGCCGTAATTTTGGTGGCAAACCATTGAGTTCCATCTCCTCTATCGATTGGTAGTAGTATCTCCGACATTGAGTTCCATCTCCTCTATCGATTGGTAGTAGCATCTCCGACATTGAGATGAACATTTTAATGTGTAGGTTGCTCGATTTGGAGCCGATGGGATTCTGGCCCCCTTCGTTGGTGGTGCATGGCCCCACGCGCTGCCGTGCGTAGTGGAGATCTGACGAAGTTGGATTTTCGGCAAAATTTTATGTCGTTCCGCTCCTAATTTCGTGTCGAATGCAATGGTGAGGTTCTTAAATGGATCTGGACTTGATTAATTTAGACGTGTGTTTAATTAGATAATAATTAATTGATTTTAACATTTTGTTAACGGATGATTCGACTATCGATTTAAATTCGAGTCACTCGATGCTTGAGATTTATTTTGCGACTCTAAAACTGATTTACAGTGAAATAATTCAAGGAGCTGAATTTGAAATTTGATTAAGTTCGTATTTAGTCGAAAAATACGTTATTCGAAATTGCGAGATTCTTGCTATTTATTATGAATATCGATGAGTAGATATTAATTATAATCATGGTTTTAGGATTACGAGTTAGCGGGCCGTGTCGGATGATTATTGCGCCGTTTGGCAGGTTTCGACTATATAAATATCGCGGCATAGTACGGTGAGTGGACGTTTATTTATTTTAATAGTTGTTGCAAGTTCATATTTATGCAGATTTACAGTCTCTTGTATTTTATTATAGCCGAGTTTGGAGCTATGTTTGTGATGGTTTTATTTTCAGCATCGATGCTTTGACTAGTTGGTTGATCACTGACTAGTCGGGTCAGACCGGGTTAGGATAAACACTCTACCGACCTAGATTGTCTCGGGTCAGGACAAACACCCTAGACGATCCCATCACCTTGTATTTACAGTCATGGAGTCGCTTCGGGTTAGGACAAACACCATGAGCGCCCACCTCCATATTTTATCCGGTTTATTATTTTGAACTCATATAATTTCACAGAAATCTGCAGAAAGGCACAGATAGAATATTTTACTGTTTTACACTGATTGTGTGTTTTTTTAGTCACGCTAACATTTTTATGTTTTTATTTGCCTTTCCCTAGGCCTTTCAGTTTTCCGTGACCAGGTTGCAATACTTCTTCTGAGCTGAATTTTGATCCCTAGAGGCTTTGAGTCCCCCGGATTATCGTACCTTTATGTAGGTTTCGGCCCACTAGCAGTGTATTTCATATGTTTTATTCTACTCCTAGAAGTCACTTTGAACACTAGTGTTGTAAATATTTTTCTGTGTTGGTTGTGAATTGTTAATATTACTGGGTTTTGAGTTTTCAGTTCCTGTATTATTATTCTAGCATTTTTATTAATTTACTTTCCGCACTTTATTGAGAAATCCAGATGGACATCGGTGGTCCCCGGTATTATTTGTGGGAAATTCGAAGTGTGATTTTCTTGCAGGTTTCTGGTACTCCACTTCGTCGAGGAAACTATGTCAATTTTTTTACGAAAATCTGTAGTTTAAGTCTTGTCGTTAGGGCATGATCCTAGATTACTAGTTAATTTAGGGTTGGGTCCTTTCAGTTGACTAAAGGCATGGGGCATTTTGAGTTAGCCCAAACTGCCTGGTGAAGTGGTTGAGAGTGTACAACTGGTAGTAGGTTTTTTTGGGATCAGGGACACAAATCAGCACAAGTATGGCTCTGAATGAAGATAATCCTCACTGCGTTGTTCTGCTCAGGTGAGGGAAGAAAACAAGACGCTAAGTCCTCAGGGAAGCGACATTGGAGGATTTCATTTATGGAGTCAGAGGGCAGTGTGGTATGCGAGAAAAAAGTGTTGAAGCTATTCTGATACGTGAGTGGGTTGGAGTGGAGAGGCTCTGTGAGCGTCTTGCCAACAAGCTCATTTTCTTTGAAAGGCTGTGCTTCCGGGTGTCAAAATACTAGGAATAGATATGCAACCAGAGGTCTACCATCCACAGGGGCCCAGGAGAACAATATGCTAGGAGAGCTAGGGAAATCCATCTCAAGCTACGGTAGATGCAGGCGAGAATGGATTGGGCAAGTCTAACACCTTCATATAAGGCTTCAACGAGTTGAGTCCAGCTTTTGTTGACCTTGCTGGTGGATACACAGAATATATGCTTGGACAACCAAAACTCAAGAAAAGCAATACCTCTATGGGGGGTTTCGTTGTTTTTAAAACAAATAACCTATGCGGTGTAATAATTGGGGCAGTTCTTGCTAATTGTCTCAAGGGCAGGATATGTTTCGCCTTGCTTCCATACTGGTTCTGCTATTGGAACTCCACAGATGGTCGCCAAATCAAGCAAGGTAATGCTCATGTCGTCATAAAGGAATCACAAGAAATTGCAACTTGCATCCCAGAAACACATAGCATCGGCAAAAGATGTCTGTTTACCCCTTTTGGGTAGCGAGAAGCATAGATCCAGTAGATGATCAATACCATCCATCTTCCAGTGAGCTTGATCAAGGTTTATGCGTTTCTCATACCAGACGCTTTCTTCTTTAGAGGATGATGGCCATTTGCCTAGTTGGCATAGCACATCTCTCTGATTCCACCTAGTGTGTGCGGCGGGTTCTCCTCGAAAGATCAAGGCGGAGTGACAGAGTTTGGAATGGAGAGCTTGAAAAAGGGCTGGGTTGAGTGGTGTGTGGAGGAACGAACCATGCCGTTTGGTGGAGTTGTCGGAGAGTCTTAGAGCGACGGTAGGTTTGGGGTCTTTCCGTGTAGAGACGGCGTGAATAGAGGTCACGAAAGTGTCTGCGGCCTCTTGGGTTATATGAGGGTGTGGATTTTCATGGCTATGAGGGGACATGATGCTAATCGGAAAGTTGATCAAAGAAGGATGAAAGCTTCGCAAGGAAGTTTACAAATTTTGGGAGACTGAAGTAGAAGAATGTTTTTGAGAAATGGATTCTGATAGAACATGCGTGTTTTTAACAACGCCATCTTACTAGAATCGACTTTTCAGAGATGATGATGAAAATGCGTCATGGGCAAAAAGTTACCATTTAACTCTGAACGATGCATCGTTATTTCCAAACCTCTTCAATCGCACCTGGGCCTTATTTCAAGGCTTGAGGGGCATTACTTGGGTCCAAAATAAATAGTCTTTATTTTTAGGATTTTTAGTGACACTATTGGGACGATGCCTGTGGCCCAAGTTGTGAAGTGACTTTTCTTAAGAAGGGAAGGATTCCCTAGCGATCTTATCATTAAGTCTTAGACTTTGATTGAAAGACCTAGGAAGTAAGATCTCGAGTAGTTCGAGTCATTAAGTGAGTCTAATCACTAAGAATTTTAAGTTAACTACAACAAGTCATTATATTTTCTTATATATAGAGGAACTCTTCATGGAATCAAGGAATCAACATCACACATATTCTTTGCTCTCGGAAAATCAACATTCTCATCACGAGAAACCCTTGCAACCTGCGATCAAAAGATCTTCACCCTAAGGAGCGTGAATATCTAGCGATTCAAGGAAGCACCTTTGTGTTCTCAACACTTCGTCAATGAGATTGTTCTACTTTACACCGAAGGAGCTGTAAAGTATCGATTTCCGTGGTTCAATGAGAGACACGAAATTATAAGTCCTAAGAAACTTAGGCAAAAAGAATTTATCGGTCGGGGATGGTGTTCTCTATGTTGCAATCGCTTCTTAGAAGACAGGTAGAGGCGAGTTTACGTTTAACGTTCTGCCCCACGACAGTGACACACCAAGAATATACGCACACGCTGTCAAGAAAAGAGACAGTTTGAAATTTCTTAGTACCTTGAGATTTTTGGAGCCAAACACATGAAAAAGAAAAAATAAATAAAAGAAAAAAAGTTTATAGGGAATAGTTCTTATTAGCTAGAACAATATCCTCATGTTATACATACGCGGATACACGCATACAAACAAAAGCAAAGCTATGCAAAATAAAACACATACAACACTAATAATTTTGGTCATTTAAATGTCGACTTAAAAATTCAAAATATCAATTACAAATTGTTATGATCTAAAATTTTGAGTGGTGAAATACGGTATGATATGACATTATTGATAGAAAATGCATACAATGAGACAGAACATATATCCAGTCAAATGCATCATATTTATGCATATTACATAGTTTATTTATATATGGCTAGTTTCGTACGTTGTCGACCATATCACGTTTTCATAACCGACGTGGAGACTATTCTAATCCTAAGTTGATACAATCATTGCACATATAACCATATAAGTGGCAAATGCTGACCGGTGATTGGTAATGAGACAAGTGAGCACGACTTGTGTGACAAGCCATGCTCCCATCCATATATATACTTGAGTACTATATCGATCTGTATATATTATGTGGTTAGGAAATTTGGTCTAAGTATAGAGATCGTGTATTGATATTCTTCGAGCGTAGAAATACTGTCGGAGTTCAAATACAGAGATGTTGAATTACCATTTTGCATGCTGCGTGTCTTGTGCGTCTGGGCAGCTTCCTATTGTCAACTCATAATACGTACCTTCCATTTCGGCGCCTATGGTTTGTTTCTTGCCATGGGCTTCTGCGTTTTGACTGTCTGATCAATAGTATCACTAATTATCACTGAACTCACCACTAGATATTTGACCAAAATTTTTTATCAAATTTATATGCAGCGATCTTTTTATATATAGTTAAATTTTTATAAAATAATAATTTTGAGATTAATAAAATCTATTAGTTTAATAAAATATTAATTAATCGATAAAATAATAATTTATTAATTTATTCAGTTAATTAATAACTTATTAATTTAATAAATTATTATTGTTGTATCTTGCTCAATGAACATCATTTTTCAATTTATTGTGTTACGTTATTAAATGTTGCGAAGAAAATACCCGAAATTCATAACATGTGAAGAAAGGTCTAAGATGAGGTTCAATGTCACATCAATTTTAAGAAGTAACAAGTCACACTTGAGTCATTTTTCATGAAATCATCATAAATGAATAATTCAATATATGTATTAATGCATTATTAATTTATATATTACATGGGGATCTATATGAATTCTTTAATTTTTATTATCTTAAAAATTTAATAAATTATTAATTTACCATATTGTCTTCAAATTGGAATCGACAAAAAATATTATTTCAACGAAATTATTAATTAATCGAATATTAAATTATTAAAGTTACTTGAAAGTGCAAATTTATTTGACCACACAATCTAATCGGAGACTTTCTCCTCTCTCTATTCAATACTACATTAATAGATCTACACGATTACATGTCTTCTTCACCTACAATATGCATGTGCTTTACAAGTTGGCACTTTTGCTACTCAACAACCACTATACAAGTTTATAATGAGGGTATTTTCAGTGCACTTCAATATAAGTTTATAATAAGAGCATCTTCAGTGTACTGGGTGCACTTGTACCAGTTATATACAATGCAATCTCAATCATTAATGTGATCTAACTATTTATATGACACTAACACTAATATTAACATCAAAATAATGAATGGTTGAGATTATATCTTATAAATTAGTACATTTACACCTGGTACACCGAACAATCTTCCGTTTTTAATACATTTTGTATATTTGTGATTCTTGGTCGCAAGGCTAACAATGCATGCCAGGCAAGTGTTCCGTGAATTAAGGAAGTAAATACATGGTCCCTATTCATTCTAATGGAAATCGAGACTAGTCGTTAAACATGTCATTTAATACTCGTTAAGATCATCAAAATTCAACGAGGACTCCATGGAAAGTAAACTCTTTTAAGTAAGTTGCAACAATCCAATAACGACCAAAGAATTTAAACATAAATACTTTAAGTGAAGGTGGATAAATTTTCCACCGCCACCGATTTTATACAAATTAGGGAAGGTCGCTACTAAATCACTTATTGCGGTGCTAGCAGATTCAGAGGATACGCATAGGCAGGTAGCTATCTACAGTATTTAAGTAATATTGACTAAATCTAAAAATATTAATTAATTTAAATAATTAAATAAAATAAAATTTTAAGAATAAAATTCAAGAAACTATGAACTTATTACCGAAGGATTGATGATGATAATCTCAGTAGGATGGAAAGTCGAGTCACGTATACCACACGCTTTCCTTAAGAACATTTACGCTACCTACTCTGGTGCACTAGGATTGCTTGGCGTACGTGTAACGACCCGAACTTTGAGTCATGTAATTATCGGCATGAATCGTGTTTATCGTGAGTTGGTTGTATATTTGGGTTTGTTAACGACTAATCTATTGGGCAAGATTTTGGTTTGAGTTCCTTCGCGGAAATTGTAGAGGATTTGATTTTAAACTCGTAGGAGGTTTCGGAGGATTTTTCGGATAATCAGAGAATATAACATGAATATTTGAAATTTTCGTAGAGTTAGTCGTACTTATCCGATTGTGTTGGAGTTATTCGAGCCGTTGGTTTGGTCGGTTCGTGACATATAAATATCGAATAGTCGTAAAAATAAAAAAATCACAAATTTGGACCGAGTTTGACCGAGTTGACCCGTTGACTCATTTTCCTCCACCGACCTGGTTTGAGTTCGCCGTCCGACCAGGATTTTCCAGCCACCTCCGGCCATAATCTTGGTGATCATGAGAGAGTTTTTGGCGAGGGATCTTCCACCGGGCCTCAAGGCTAGCTGTTACCTGTGAGTGGACACTTTGATTTTCACAGTGGATTTGCGAGTCTATAAGTATACTTTACGATTATGCGTTTACGAGTATGCATTTATGATTATGCATTTTATGAGCATACATTGGTTTGGAGGCACATGTGATTTATTTTTACACTGAGTATGGATATATGGATTCATTGATGTTATGGTCTCTCGACTAATCCCCGAGATGCTCCGAGAGGGTTACGTCCATATGAGCACCTGACTCGTGATTCACAGTACCTGGGAGAGTTACGTCTTTATGAGCACTTGAACCGGGCGTGTTGTTACTTTGAGGAAAATGTACTCAAGTTACTGCCTCCACACACACAGTACCCATGAGAGTTACGTCTTTATGAGCACTTGACCTGGGATTGTTTGTTTTGACTCACATGATTTTATGTACATTTATTGTGAAAAGCATGTTGGATTTATTTATGCGGCATATTACGATTTACGTCCACTCACTCTAACGATTTTATTATTTATATGTTTTTCTCTGGGTTTTTCGGTTTTCGTCGCGTAGATTACAGTTTCTTTCTCGTGGTTGCACGTCATCGTAGGGGGCCTAGAGTTCAAATCACACTTTCCTTCTAGTAGGTTCCTGATGTAACCTGCTAGTCTTGTATATTTTGTAATTAGAAGTCGCTCTGGATACTTGTCTTGTGTTATTCAGTTTGAGTTATACTCCTGAATATTTTTTGAATTTCTTGTAAACCTTGAGTTATATATATATGGATTTTGAGAAATTCGGATGGACATTGGAGGTCCACAGTGTGTCTGAAAATTTATCTGTGAAGTGTAATCTTCTTGCAGGTTTTTGATTTATACGTTTTATAAAGTAAATTCTGGCAAATGTTTTGTAAGTTGTGGTGTTGTTAGGGCCTAATTTCGGTTTAGGCAACTAAATCAGGGTTGAGTTCTTTCAGTACGTCTCCTAGGATACCATGTCTACTTGAGTTTTGTGTTTGCACTACTTAATAACTCCTAGATGAACTGGAGAACGCATTTCTCTATCACTGAAACTAGAACTCTTTGAAAAGGAGACTTTAAGAGAAGGAGATGCTTTCGAATATAAAATGAGTGAAGAATGAGGAGGAGGAAGCCACATTTTATACATGGAGGAGATGAGTAGGAGCATAAATGTCGGCAAACAAAAGATTTTTGGTTTTGCACAATTAACCAACCAAATTAATTTCGGGAATAAGTTTATAACCGAAATAATGTGAAAGGCCAAAACTTTTGTAACTAAAAAAATTGTAGAATGCCAAATGTAAGTATTCCCAAGTGCAAAAGGAAACTTGTGCGAGCTAACCCAAATCAGGGCGCACATGAGTCCATATCGCAAGCATGGTCAAACTGAGTCTCTTTACTTCCTTACTTAAAGCATAGTAAAATGACATAATATTTAATGACCTCCACATTCTTAGTTTCTCCTATATGAGACAAATTCCTTTCCTTATATTTTAAGTGGCCATCTTTCGGTGATAATTTCTCATTCACCGCTTAACCAATTTAAACAAATGAATACATAATCTTTATGTAATCTTGTAGGAGAACACAAGTCCATGTTTCTATTCCATTGATATTAAGTGCATCTCACTTAATTTCCTTGTTTAAATTGTTCCAATAAAATGGTGAAAAATCACCATTTTTCCTATAATTCCCTACATGAATGAACTTGGCGACTAATGACTCGATAGACTTGGTGATAGAGTCTGCAGTTGGAAACATTCATAGGATAGGTATGGGTAAACCTTTGAAACTTTCTTTGTGAAAATATGATTATTTTACTGACTAAACAGTAGACGCGATGTCTTTGAATTATTCCCCATTTATGTAAACGATAGCATACCTCACATAGGTATCACCCTGATATTTTTAGTTCTCATTATTGTGTACATTTTGGCCCTGGACATGCACCTGGTTCTGTAGGATCTTAATAGGAATTGTGCCCTGAACAATTCCCTTAGAAGCGGCCCCACTTCTCTCTTATATAGGTGATTCTTCATTAAGAGTAACCCGAATTACTCCGCTCGGATTTCTGACGCATAAGAATCATTAAAAACTTTTAGCTTAACCTCATTCCTTACGAGTATCATTGTTTCATCATAGGAATGGACTTGGGTAGATCTCCACAGTGATCTGACACAATCTCTACAATTTAGTTGTCCATTTTGAACTTAGATCTTGGGACCTCCAGTCAACTAGGTTGGGTATCTACTGTAAATATTTTAACTCATGGGCTTTAGTCTCATTCCTCTCGATGATTTGTCAACTAATTTTCTATTTAACCCCCTGGTTGACAAATCTGCTATATTATCTTTTGACTTCACATAGTCAATGAAGATAATTTTAGTAGAGAGTAGTTATCTAATGGTATTGTGTTTTCGACGAATGTGTCTTGACTTACCATTGTACATATTGCTTTATTCTCTGCCAGTTGCAGACTTACTATCGCAGTGTATGCAAATTATAGGCACATGATTTGTCTATTTCGAAATATCCTCTATAGATTGGCGTAGCCATTCTAACTCTTCCTCACATTTTTCTAGGGCAACAAACTCAGATTCTATCGTGGATCTGGTTATAACAATTTATTTCGTGGATTTCCAAGACAGTGCTGCACCCCATAGTGTGAACATGATTCCACTAGTAGACTATGAGTCTTTCATGTCAGATATCTAGTTTACATCGTAATACCCTTCTAGTACAACTAGATATCTCGTATAGTACATCTCATAGGTACGAGTATACCTTAAGTACTTGAGTACTCTTGCAGTTGCTTGCCAATGCATCTCTCCAAGGTTACTCGTGTACCTGCTTAGCTTGTTCACAACGTAAGCTAAATTTGGTCTTATACAACTTGTAAAGTGCATTAGGCTTATGATGACTCTAGAGTATTCTAATTGAGAAATACTCTCTCATTTATTCTTCAAAAAATGAAGAGTTATATCTATCTGGGTTCTACAACTCTAGAATTCTCCTTGTCACATTTTTCTAGGATATTCTTCACGTAATGTGTCTGATTTAATATCAGTTCTTTTAACATTCTTGTGATGGTTTTTCAAGGATTACAACACTTTTGAAATCCAACATAGTACGTGAATGACTTTGCTAGTAATTATAACTTCTATAATCGTTTGGGTAACTCTTTTCACTCATAACTAAGCTAGGAGAAATCGATGTACGTGGGGCAAGGCCCGCTTAAGTACACTGTTATCCAAAATCTCATTTTCTAGACATTATGAGCCATAAAGATGTGCCATATTAGAAAATAGAGTCATAAATATTTCAAATTGAGTACGTATCCTTAACAGATTTGATCATCTTATCATTGCTTCGAATGATAAGAATGTCATCTACGTACAAACACATAGTGACATACATTCTCTGTTTTTTTAACATATGCACATTTAACACACTCAATGATATGTTATCAAATTTCGAGGCCACATATCCAGTCATACAGTGACTTCCATATTTTCCACTTGTTTTAAAATTCACTTGAAACTTAAAGGTTTGCAACCTGATGAAAGATCCATCAGTTTTCAAGTGTGATTCTGCAAAGTCATAATCATATTTATGTCTAGCGGCTTCTTCCTAACAGGACAATATAAAAGGTAGCTAGCCCTTGAGGATTCAATTTTTACTCTTAACTATACATGTTAAGAGTTGAAACTTCAAGATTTTCCTATCCTTATCTCATTTTTTGATTCTGAAATGTCACTATTTTTTATGCTTTATAGTAAAGCACAACTCTAATTACCAAAAAACTATTTTTGTGTTGTTGACTTTTAATTCGTTCGTTACACGCATTCATTCAACGGTTTATAAGTCATTAAATTGCTCATCAACTAATCATTAGATGGTTGTTCCAAACGTTTTGGATTGATGACTATTTAGCTGATTGTTACAAGCTACTAATTTAGTTGTTACAATCCATCACCAACAATAAGTTGGATGATTTACTCGAAATAGCATCTCCAAAGAACAATGCAATTTTCAGAGTTCCTTATCATGTTTTGTATTTATTTAATTTGCACATAAGAGTTTTACAATTATGTGCATATCAAATGCAATTAAATGTTTCTTCATAATTTTCTCTTTCAGGTGAAGATTTTCCACCTTGACAAGGCATCCCCATATTGTAATTGTAGGATGATTTTCTTTATTTTCATAAATTATATGGAATCATTTGCTCAACAAACTTCAAAGGTATCTTATTTAAAAGATAATTAGTCGATGAAATGGCATCTCCCCACATGCTTGGTGGCAAACTTAACAACATTGCATTCATCATATCATATATGATATAATTCTTCCGTTGAGCTACATCATATGATTGTGTGAATAAGATACGGTTGTTTCATGTATGATCCCATACTAAGCACAGTCAGTAAATAGTGATTCATACTCACCTCCATGGTCATTTTTTATGACCTTAGTTGTTCTATTGAGTTGATTCTCATCTCGTTTTATAGAGAGTAAACTTCTCTATAGCCTCATATTTACTCTTCATGATGTACAAATAGCAATACTTTGTGCTATAATCAATAAATGTGATAAAAACTTATTACAACATTTTGTTTGTATTGATTTTAAATCACATATATCACTTTGAATAAATCACTTATTACCACCTTTTGTTTGTATTGATTTTAAATCACATATATCACTTATTACCACCTCTTGGCCCTTGATTATTCTTTCAACTTGGCTTAGTTACACCACAACTCCAAATCTTCTATGCCACAGTCATAATCTTTGATTACTTTTATGTCATGTTCGTCGTTTATGACGTCATAAGGTGCAAGACATTCATAGCTTGCATTTCCTTCATTTTGGAAGTTTGTCGTTGTCGTAGCCTTTTTATTGACTTCATCCTCATCATCATGGATAATGATGACTTCATGATTTGGTTCGGGCTGCAATGTCATTTCATCATGGTGCCCTCATTCACTAGTACAGCCGAGATATTGGTCTCACCCTTCCGAATTCGGTAGACGTCAACAGCCACCTCAATATTATTAACATTCATTTTCTCATCCTCCTTCTCAACCAAAGGACCCAATGTGACTTCTTCCTCATTTGGTGCCTTTATCCCTTCCACTGTCATTTTTGAAAATACACCTAATAACGTGTTATTTTCGAAATCAACAATTATTACTCAATAGATAATATTCATTATTATTTCTCTATTATTTATTTTGTCAAATTCACAAGAAATTTCTTATTGAATATCTCAATATTCAATCACTTGAATTTGGCATATAACCAAATCATAATGCTTCCTTATTACAAGAAAAACTTTTTATTATCCTTGAAACCACCCCCCTCCCCCATTAGCAATGTCTTTGGAGTTTAATTCTCTTAGGAAACGTTTGTGTTTTGCAACACAACTCCAAAGGCAATCGTTTCTTTAAGACAACCATTTTTCGAAGACAATATAATTTTGGTGTAGGCAACCAATTCCTTAAGGCAACAACCTTCCGTTAGGCAACCACTTCATTTAGGCAAACACGTTAGTCAATATCACATGTAAACGTTCTTAAGATTGTAGAAAATATTAAGTAATATTGACCAAATCTAAAAATACTAATTAATTTAATTAATTAGATTAAATAAAATTTCAAGAATAAATTTCAAGAAAGTATGAATTTATTACTGAAGGATTGATGATGATAATCTGAGTAGGAAGGAAAGTGGAGTCACATATTCCACACACTTTCTTTAAGAACGTTTATGCCGCCCACTCTAATGCACTAGGCTTGCTTGACGTACATCTCCCAGGATAGAACGACTACTTGAGTTTTGTGTTTATACTACATAAAAACTCCTAGATGAACTGGAGAACACATTTCTCTATCACCGAAACTAGAATTCAACTAGAACTCTTTGAATGGAAACTTTGAGAGGAGGAGATTCTTTTCGAATGAAAAATGAGTGAAGAATGAGGAGGAGGAAACAACCTTTTATACATAGAGGAGATGAGTAGAAGCATAAATGCCGAAAACAAAAGGTTTTTGGTTTTATACAATTAACCAACCAAATTAATTTTGATAATAAATTTATAACCAAAGTAATGTGAAAGACCAAAATTTTTGTAACCAAAAGAATGTAGAAAGCCAAATCTCCGTATTCCCAAGTGCAAAAGGAAACTTGTGCGAGCCAGCTCAAATTGGAGGGCACTTAAGTCCATATCGCAAGCGTAGTCCAAATGAGTCTCTTTATTTGCTTACTCAAAGCATGGTAAAATGACATTATTTAAAGGCTTTAGAGCTCATAACATGACACTTTATTTTTATTAGTGACAGTCTCAGTGTGTGTGCTACCTTAGTGAGATTTTGCCCCATATATATAAGACAGGTATACAAAAGAAGAAGATTCTGTCTCCCTTGACCCTAGCTAGCCCACAGATAAGCCCATCCATGATCAATGCCTCTTACAGACAAGCGCTCACTTCGAGACTTTGATTGTGAACATATGCCTAGTTTCTCCCATATGGAACAAACTCCTTTTCATATGTTTTAAGTAGTCAACTTTGGTTGACAGTTTCTCATTCACCACTTAACTAATTTAAACAAATGAATATATAATCTTTATGTACTCTTGTAAGAGAATATAAATTCATGTTTCTCACTTAATTTCCTTGTTTAAATTCTTCCAATAAAATGGTGGAAACCACTATTTTCCCTACAATCTCATATGATTGTAATAAGCCATGCATGCATGAAGCAACTAGGCTTGATATGTTCTGTATTTTGCAAGGTGCGTTAAAGAAATGAATACCTCACAAATTTAGACTATAGGCAAAACGTAATTATGAGGAGATATGCTATACGTTAGGCTCATTTTGGGACATATCGAAATGGCAATATTGTTTTGACTCTCCAAACTCATGTTTACTTTTGTACAAAAGCTTTTAATAAGGTAATTATGTACCGTAAAATAATCTCCAACCATGAAAGTTTTATACCTTAAAATAAAGTTTTGATGAAATTATATTCTCCAATGGTAAGAATTATATGCCTCATCTTATAATGAAGGTTATATATCTTAAATAATGTCTTATTTTGAGATTCAATATAAGGTATGAGACCTTGAAAGTTGAGCTAGGTAAGAGAACAAATTAAAATGAAGAAAGAAAATGACTCGTATCATTTTAAGATATAAGATCTTCATAATTATAGATAGAAAAATTTTATAATAAATAATAATTTTTTAAAGTCTTATAATAGAATATGAGACTTTAATGATCGAAAATTATTTATGTTGCGAGTGTATCATTTTTGCAAAGGAATTGGATTTTGGAATACAGAGTGGTATGCATGTACTGTGTTGTTGGAACTAGTTTCGATCACATCAAGATCGAGTATGCGTGTACGTAGCACATCAAAGTCTCAGGTAAAAATCCTGTGCGTTTACAAAGTAACTGATCGATCACATCACCAAGTAAATTAAGTTGATTTATCTCATTTATTTATTTACATGGGCGGTCGATCTATGTAGTAAGTTTAATTAAAGATTGTACTTGATTTTGACGGTAAGGTTTACTTTTTCGTACTATTTTATATAATCTCAGTTAGAGTCATAATTTGATTTCAAACACTACCACATTTTGTATTATTGCCGGCGATAAGGGGAAAAAAAAGGCAGGCGACAATCTCCGTCGCCGGCAATAATGAACATTGCCCGCGATTTGGACCATTGCCGGCAATAATTTCTAAAAATCGCCGGAAATGGTCAAAATTATTGTCGGCGACGGAGAATGTCGCTGGCAATAAGTTTCCACAATTTCTGGCGATTTTTTGGCCGGAATATCGCCGGCAATAACTCCATTGCCGACGATTTAATGAATTGCCAGCAATAACTCTTATATCAGATCTAGATCGCAGCAGCTCATTCATTTAGATATACAAAAATCCGGTGAAATCGAAAAAAGGAAAACGCTCTGAAATCCTTGGGTATTGTTAAAAGGCGTCGAAAACCCGCTCGGGAAGCTATATACATAGCTATATATAGGTACGTATGTATGTATATATATGTGTGTTGATTTAATTAGATCGATATATATATATATATATGCATGTGTTGATTTAGAGTTGAGATATCGATTATTGGTTTGATATGCAAATAGATCGAGTAGATATATTGTTGATTTCGAGTGATTGACTATTGATTTTGAGTTGATCGATTTGAGATTATTTCGATGAAAATATATATATATGTTAATTTGTGTATATATATAAAATTATTTTGTGAATATTAATTGTTAATATGTCTATATATACATGCATGTTAATTTGTAATTGTGAATTGTTGGTATATATATATATATTTTTTTTTTATATGCATGCATGCATGCATGCATATGGGTATATATAATGATGATTTATTAATTAATTAGTAGTGAATGTGTACATATATATATATTTATAGTACTTAATGTTAGAATTTTCAGGATGGACAAGAGTTGGATGAGCCTCGAAAGATGGGATGTGAGATATCACCATGGAATTAGGAGTTTTGTGGATTTTGTGAAGGCTAAATGTGGAGACACTACACTTCATTATTGCCCGTGTAAAGAATGTAAGTAGCAGCGATCGATTTCGTTTTCCCACTGATAAAGTCCAGAAGCACCTGAGTAAATATGGGTTTTGGGATAAGTACACTTGTTGGATTTATCACGGTGAAACATCGTTAGCCGGTCCGCATGATCATGGACAATTTGGCGAGAGGGCCAGTCCATCCAATGATCATGGACATTTTGCTGAGAGGGCCAGTCCATCCTATGATCCAACATCGATGTTAATCAATGATATGTTTCCTCATGAGAGCGGTGTATTTGATGATCAAGCACCAAATGTCCCTCCCGTCATGCAGGGTTTCCCCGATATTGAGCCAGTCGAGCCATTACCTGGAGCTCATGTCAACACAAGCGGTATAGACAAGTACAACAACCTGATTGAATTGCAACAGACTCCATTGTACGACAGTTGTAGTAAGAGTGTTCTTGAAAGTGTCATGGGAGTGATGCAGCTCAAAATGGAGAACAAAATGTCTGTCAAAGCTGTTGATTCTTGGCTGAAGTAGATTGCTTCGCTACTGCCACCAGGTCATCGTCTTCCTACCACTCATCATAAGGTGCGACATATCCTGAAAGATCTTGGCATTTCCTACATCAAAATCCATGCATGCAGATATGATTGTATTCTCTTCTGGGGAAAAGATCTTGAAGACCTTGAAGCCTGCCCGGTATGTTTTACAGAAAGGTATAAGTTGACTCCTGCAGGCAACAAGAAAGCTGTGAAGATAATTTGATATTTCCCGCTTATTGATAGGCTGGAGCGGTTGTTCATGTGTGCTTTCACGGCCGAAGGTATGAGATGGCGGGCTGAGAGGAATTTGCCTGACGATGACACCCTTATACACCCTTCCGACGGAGAGGCTTGGAAGCACATGGTCAGGGAGTTTGATCATTTTGCAGTAGAGGTCCGAAATGTTCGGCTAGGGCTCTCATCTGACGGATTCAACCCTTTTGGCAATATGAGTCTTCAATACAGTATATGGCCAGTTATTTTGGTACCGTACAACCTTCCACCATGGATGTGCATGAAGAAGAAATACAATATGCTGACTCTGTTAATTCTGGGCCCGGGTTATCCAGGAAAGTGTCTCGATGTGTATTTGAGGCCTTTAATTGAGGAGCTTAAGTACCTGAGTGAGTGTGGCCACCCCACTTACGATATGTTCAAAAATGAGATGTTCCAGATGCATACCATGCTTGTTGGCACCATCAGTGATTTTCCTGCCCGCGGTATGTTGTCGGACAACGTTACCAGGGGTTACAGGGCTTGTTCAGAGTGCATGACGGTTGATTGTTGCAGTCCTCATTGCAGTAAAATTGTTCAGATGCGTCACCATTGTTGGCTTCCATATGATCACCCATTTAGGCAGGATCAAGACGCTTTTGATGGGACTGTGGAAACCGGTGTGAATGAATATGATTTTGGCCAGCTGAGCAATCATCCTGAGATAGTGGCGTCAATTCCAGACAAGCCCGAAATGTATAAGTTTTGGACACGCAAGAGCATATTCTGGGAACTCCCCTACTGGCCCAGGTTGCCTATCAGACACTACCTAGATGTCATGCACATAGAGAAGAATGTGTGTGAAAGTATGGTGGGCACAGTTCTTAATTTGGAGGGGGAAACAAAAGACATCCCTAAGGCACGCATTGATCTGAAAGCTATGGGACTGCGGAAACATTTGTGGTTAAGAGATGGTAAGAAAAAAATGTCGCAAGCTCCTTACACCGTCAAGCTGAAGCATAAGCATGAAATTTTTGGGTGGCTGAGTAATGTCAGGTATATATTCTTATGACTATGCAGGAAATTAATATAATTTTTACTTATATATGGTTATATGCAAGAAATATAATTGGTGCTTATGGCTATATATGCAGGTATCCTTATGGCTATGCAGGAAATATAAGCATGCGTGTTAACTTCCGGGATAATAAGATGTGCAGATTAAAGAGTCATGTACTGCTTCAACGCCTTTTCCCTATTTTCATTCGAGGGTACCTGCCCAAAGAGGTGGTGGAGCCGTTGGTGGCCTTGTCAAGATTCTTTCAGAAGTTATGCAGCAGGGAAGTTAAAAAATCAGATCTCAGGGAGATGCAAGATGACATCATTTTTATCATGTGCAAGCTTGAGAGGATATTTCCCCCAAATTTTTTCGACATCATGCCTCACCTGATGATCCATCTTCCCGAACAATTGTTGCTTACCGGTCTGGTACACTACACTTGGATGTATCCCATGGAAAGGTACAAATGATTCATACATTTAGTTTGCCTCTGTTTTTATATGTAAATTCTTATTTTTTAAGTATCATAACATGCACTTGGCTTCTTGTAGACAATTGGGAGCCTACAAGAACTATGTGAAGAATAAATCTGCACCTGAAGGGTGTATCGCTGAAGCATATCTTGCGCATGAGTGTGTAACGTACACCAACTTGTATTTGGGAGCGCTGGAGGACCCCCAACAACATATGCCGATAGATTAATCCCAGTTCAACATTTCTATCATCTCCAATGACGTGGTAGTACATGGAAGCTTGCCAAAATTGTACAAGTTGGATGGAAATGAGGTAGCCATTGCCCACTGGTCGGTACTGATTAACTGTCCAGAAGTACAATATTGGAAAAACTATCATCTTCACTGCCCTGCTATTGCCGGAAATGTTGATTACCACAACAGGACGTTTGTAAACTACTTTGGTCAATGGGTAAGAGTATAGATGTGTGTGTGTATATATATATATTATATCCTTATATAGCATGTGTGTACGTGGTTTTCTTTTTCTATGTTCATAATTTATGGTGTACCTGATTTCTTATCGTTTTCAGATGAACCATGTAGCAAATGATGGTTGCCCAGAGTGGTCAAATGAATTGAGGGTCTTGGCGATGAAACCGATAGCTTCAAAAGTTTACTCGATGTGTCAGGTCAATGGCGTGAAATTTATATGTGAAAATCGAGACGACCGACTGAAAACACAGAATTGTGGGGTGATGGTCCATAGTGGGCAGGATGGCGTTGACTATTACGGTGTCCTTCATTCAGTTGTTGAACTAATTTATGGGAACTGCATGAAAGTGCACTTGTTCAAGTGTTGTTTGATACTAGTCCGGAGAACACAAGGACCGATCAGTACGGAATATTTTCGGTGAATACTGCTACAAGCTGGTATGAAGAATACCCTTTCGTTCTTGCCACATCAGTAAAACAAGTGTTTTACCTTGACGATCTTCTGAACGAAGTCCCATGGAAGGTGGTTAACCATGTTGCTCATAGAAACATATACAATGCTGCCACACTTGGGGAGACCGCAGATGATGAAGAAGTTACTGCATACCAAGAGCCGAACGCTTTTGACATTCCGGAATCATCTACGATTCGCCTTAATAATGTGAGATCTGGGAGTGTGGTTCGAATTACTGGAGCAGAACTTCTCGATGTTAATCCAAATGAAGTAGACGCTGATTTAGATGACGAGGAGCGGCACATATTGCCAGAGGTTACTTATGAAACCGAGTCAGACTCAAGTGATGAAGATTATTATGATTATCATCCTTAGTACGTTAATGATGTACGTATTTTAGTATATATAAACATGCATGTATGTTTGTTATATAAACGTGCATGTAGGTATTTATAGTACGTTGTAAATTATAAAAATTTGGCCATGTCAACGTCATATCGATCGGTGTTTATGAATTAATACTTAATGAACACTTAATTAAAAAAGACCATGATCGAACACTTAATTAAAAAGGACCATTAGATGTATGGCCGGTATAAACTTGTCGGAAATTCTTGGGAATCACTATCATTACCAACGAGTTACACTAACTCGTTGGTAATAGTATTACTCACGAGTTGATAAGCAACTCGTGGGTAATAGTCCAATAAAATCCCAGCCCCTTCGGGGGCATCCTCCATTTCTCCTCTTCTCCCCTTTTCTCTCCTCCCCTAAACCCTAAAATCTCTCCTCCTCCCCTCTCCTCTCTCCCCTCTCCCCTCTCCACACAAAAATACCCCGAAAACCCCAAATCTCCCCTACCTCTCCTCCCCTCCCTCCTTTACCTCCTCCCCTACCTCTGCCGCCAGAATCCGAGCTCCATCATGACAGGTCCCCTACACTACCAGAAATGGAGACATCACCGGCGACCTCCCGTCGCCGGCCTTGTCTTTTTTTTTTCGCCGGAATTGTCATTACCGGCGACAAGTCGCCGACAATGACGTCGCCGGAAATCCCCTACCGGTGTTAACATTGCCGGCGACGGCGTCGCCGGCAATGGCAGCGCCGCCGTGGCCGGAATGTGAGACATTGCCGGCGACTGAGGTCCATGTCGCCGGCAATGTCTGGAAAAATTTGGAAAAAAAAACGCGGTTCTGGATTGGGCCCAATTCCAGAACCTGCATTGAAAGACATAAACCGTACAATCATACAAGTTCAACAGTACACATAAATGTCCAACGTACAGTACAAATAGCAACGACGATACGAAAATTAAATACAACTACAGGTCAGGGTCCAGGAACTTGCGGGTCAGGGTCGAAGTAATCCATGTACTCATTTGAATTCCGGTGGCTACCTTGGTCTTGCTCTGGCGTTGACTGGTGCGGTGGTGGTGGTGGATAGCTAGGGAATGGAGGGACCGGGACCGGGGGAGGTGTGGGGAACGGTTGTCCGGTAGTCTGAGCCTCGTACATCGTCCGCATCCATGTGTACATCTGAGCCTGCATCTGTGTTTGCTGCTGGACCATGTTTTGGTACTCAGCCATCTGCCTCTTTTGCTCCTCCAACTCCCTCTGCGTCCTATGAAGCTCCGCTGCAAGGTTACGACTAGAAGTTGAACTTCTTGACCCGGTAGAGTATTCTGAAGTGTTCTTCAATACTCCTTCGCCCGCCGTGCCCATTCCCCTACAGTAGTAGGTATTCTTTCCTGCCCCGCACGCTTTTGCCATGATCTGAGCCGCTATAGGGCGATCAAGCGGATCGATCTGAGAGGCATACTGGGTGACTTCTTCCTCGGAGCAGTCAGGATGGTTAGTCCGAGCTATATTCATGGTCACTTCTGCGGTCGCCTCCTCCACTCTCGCCTAATTGAAAAGCGAAAATGAATAACGTACTAAGGATACAAAATAAATTAATATCGAAAAATAGTTTTATTAACACATGGAGAGGCGAAAGACTTACCGCTTCGTCAGGGCACTGCGGATAGAACTTCTGATGAATATACACAAAGGGGTTCACTTCTTGTTGTTGCTGCTCCTTAGTCGACCAACCCATGTAGTTGAGTAAACCTGCATGATGGGCCCTGGTGTTTTTCAATCTATTTGCCCGGTTCTTCTTCGAAATCGCCTTGTTTGATAAACATATGGAAAAAAATTTGTAACTAACTATTTCAAACTGATACGATACATTAGGCTTGTAAGATATATTCAGGATGCATACCTTCGATTTGGGGTACTCGAAGTGGGCTATCAGCCACAGCCACTCGTACTCCCTAAACCGGAATTCGCTAGGGGTAGAACCTCGGCCTAGGTCCTTGTATACAGTGTAATGGGAAGAAAGCTCGTTCTTCCACTCTTTATACCTATATTAAAACAAGGAAAAAAAGTTAGAGATATTAAAACACTTGATAAACAAAAATCTAAGTCGATATATATTCAAATAAGTTGAAGCACATCACCTCATATGTAGTTGACGCTCTACCCACGTGTGAATAAGAACTTCATCCACGTCAAACCACACCTGCAATATGAATATATATAAGGTAAAATTATATATTTATTCGGACTTAATTAATAAATGTAAAATTTACGTAATGAAAATACGATTTTACTCACACTGAGTGCATTATGCACTTGCATCTTCACGTAGATAGGCACAGATTCCCAATCTAGCCAAAGCATTGGGACCTTGTCCCGCACGATCGCACCGGCCATGCTGACATATTTGCGCGTGGTGTCGAATGTCTCGATCACCTCGCCATCCTCATTGGCCCTTATGGGCGTTTTCCTTCCCCCGGTGGCCTGCTCAAGTCTCTTCCCGGTGCAGGTGCCTCTAGCCCCTTTCCGTTTTCCTGTCCCAAATGTACCTTTCCATGGGATACATCCAAGTGTAGTGTACGGGACCGGTAAGCAACAATTGTTCGGGAAGATGGATCGTTAGGTGAGGCATGATGTCGAAAAAATTTGGCGGAAATATCCTCTCAAGCTTGCACATGATAAAAATTATGTCATCTTGCATCTCCCTGAGATCTGATTTTTTAACTTCCCTGGTGCATAACTTCTGAAAGAATCTTGACAAGGCCACCAACGGCTCCACCACCTCTTTGGGCAGGTACCCTCGAATGAAAATAGGGAAAATGCGTTGAAGCAGTACATGGCAGTCATGACTCTTTAATCCGTACATCTTATTGTCCCGGTAGTTAACACACCTGCTTATATTTCCTGCATAACCATAAGGATACCTGCATGTATATATATATATAGCCATATGCAACAATTATATTTCTCGCATATCACCATAATCCGGTAAAAATTAAAGGCAAACCAATTTCCGTACTGCATAGTCATATGTAAGAATATTTACCTGACATTACTCAGCCACCGAAAAATTTCATGCTTATGCTTCGGCTTGACGGTGTAAGGAGCTTGCGGCATTTTTCTCTTACCATCTCGTAACCACAAATGTTTCCGCAGTCCCATAGCTTTCAGATCAATACGTGCCTTAGGGATGTCTTTTGTTTTCCCCTCCAAGTTAAGAACTGTGCCCACCACACTTTCACACACATTCTTCTCTATGTGCATGACATCTAGGTAATGTCTGATAGGCAACCTGGGCTAGTAGGGGAGTTCCCAGAATATGCTCTTGTGTGTCCAAAACTTATACCTTTCGGGCTTGTCTGGAATTGACGCCACAATGTCAGGATGATTGCTCAGCTGACCAAAATCATATTCATTCAACACTTCCAAAATTTCTTCCCCTGTCCATCGCCTGGGTGCCACACCGGTTTCCACAGTCCCATCAAATGCGTCTGGATTCTGCCTAAATGGGTGATCATATGGAAGCCAACAACGGTGACGCATCTGAACAATTTTACTGCAATGAGGACTGCAACAATCAACCGTCATGCACTCTGAACAAGCCCTGTAACCCCTGGTAACGTTGCCCGACAACATACCGCGGGTAGGAAAATCACTGATGGTGCCAACAAGCATGGCATGCATCTGGAACATCTCCTTTTTGAACCTATCGTAAGTGGGGTGGCCACACTCACTCAGGTACTTAAGCTCCTCAATCAAAGCCCTCAAATACACATCGAGACACTTTCCTGGATAACCCGGGCCCGGAATTAACAGAGCCAGCATATTGTATTCCTTCTTCATGCACATCCATGGTGGAAGGTTGTACGGTACCAAAATAACTGGCAATATACTGTATTGAAGACTCATGTTGCCAAAAGGGTTGAATCCGTCAGATGAGAGCCCTAGCCAAACATTTCGGACCTCTGCTGCAAAATGATCAAACTCCCTGACCATGTGCTTCCAAGCCTCTCCGTCGGAAGGGTGTATAAGGGTGTCATCGTCAGGCAAGTTCCTCTCAGCCCACCATCTCATTGCCTCGGCCGTGAAAGCACACATGAACAACCGCTCCAGCCTATCAATAAGCGGGAAATATCGAAGTATCTTCACAGCTTTCTTATTTCCTGCAGGAGTCAACTTATACCTTTCTGTAAAACATACCGGGCAGGCTTCAAGGTCTTCGAGATCTTTTCCCCAGAAGAGAATACAATCATATCTGCATGCATGGATTTTGATGTAGGAAAGCCCAAGATCTTTCAGGATATGTCGCACCTTATGATGAGTGGTAGGAAGACGATGACCGGGTGGCAGTAGCGAAGAAGTCCACTTTAACCAAGAATTCACAGCTTTGACAGACATTTTGTTCTCCATTTTAAGCTGCATCACTCCCATCACACTTTCAAGAACAGTCTTACTACAACCGTCGTACAACGGAGTCTGTTGCAATGCAATCAGGTTGTTGTACTTGTCCATACCGCTTGTGTTGACATGAGCTCCAGGTAATGGTTCAACTGGCACGATATGGGGGAAACCTCAACGACGGGAGGGACATTTGGTGCTTCATCAGCAAATACACCGCTCTCATGAGGAAACATATCATTGATTAACATCGATGTTGGATCATAGGATGAACTGCCCCTCTCAGCAAAATCTCCATGATCATAGCGTGGACTGGCCCTCTCACCAAATTGTCCATGATCATGCGGACCCGCTACCGATGTTTCACCGTGATAAATCCAACAAGTGTACTTATCCCAAAACCCGTATTTACTCAGGTGCCTCTGGACTTTATCAATGGAAAATCGAAATCGATCGCTGAAACACTTACATTCTTTACACGGGCAATAATGAAGTGTAGTGTCTCCACAATTAGCCTTCACAAAATCCACAAAACTCCTAATTCCCTCGTGATATCTGACATCCCATCTTTCGAGGCTCATCCAACTCTTGTCCATCCTGAAAATTCTAATAATTTTACGTATTAATTATATATATATATATACACACATTCACTATTAATAATCGACGCGATATCTCAATTCAACTCTAATTAAATCAACACATGCATGCATATATATATATATATCGATCTAATCTCTGAATTCGATTCAGTACTCGATGATGGTATTCTTCTTTTTTCAATTCAAAACGTATTTGACTGGGTAGGAGGCTCTGTTAAGCCTGGCTCCGATAACAATACGATAATACCAGTCGTTGATTCAGACACAAGATTAACTACAAGCTGTTTTCTCGTTTCGGTGACATCAACAACATTTCATATATATCTCACGAATTGGATTTGATCAACACACACACACACACACACATATATATATATACATACACATATACGTATATATACACCTACTTATATATATAGCTTCCCGAGTGATCGAGTTTTCGACGCGCGCCTTAATTTTGAAAATATACCGAATGATCGATTTCAGAGCGTACGTTTTCCTTCTTTCGATTTCTCTGGATTTTTTTCGATCAAAATGATTGAATGATCGAGCCGCCGTAACCGGCATCTAATATAAGACACAGGCGACGGAGTAAGTCGCCGAAAATGAAGACATTACCGGCGACTTTACGCCGGAAAATCGCCGGTAATGTTTTGGAACATTACCGGCGACTCCAACCGTCGCCGGCAATGTCTAGCCACACATTTCCGGCGAAATTCCGGCCGGAAAATCTCCGGAAATGTTCGGCTTGACATTACCGGCGATTTTCCGGTGACATTACCGGCGACAGAGTAAGTCGCCGGTAATGATGAACATTACCGACGACTTTTCCGGTCGCCGGCCTTGTTGGCCGAAATCTCGCCGGTAATGTTTCCATTTGTGGTAGTGCTAGCTCCCTCTCTCTCTCTCTCTCAATTTTTGTCTTTTATAATTATGTATATATATATATGCATTTTAATTATATTTGTATGCATTTTAATTAACTTGATTAATTAAGTTTTGGGTGATGTTTTAATTTTTGATAATTATTAGGCAAATGTATGTATGTATATATGTAGAAAATATTTATGTAATTTAAGGTGATTTGGATTAACTGATATAGTTGATAATTATATTGTATTTTTAAGGTGTTGGGCAAATTAAGGTGTTTTGGATTAATTGATATAGGTAATTTAAGGTAATTTAAGGTGTTGGGCAAATTAAGGTGATTTGGATTAATTGATATAGTTGATAATTATATTGTATTTTTGATAAGTTAATTAGTTAATTATGTAATTATGTATTTTTGTGTTGGTTAATTATATTTGTTAAGTTAATTAGTAGAATATATTTGTTAACTTAATTAATTGGTTAAATAAGCATTTGGGTAATAATTAATTGATTTTTTGATAATTATATTCGTAATGATCGATATGATATGATGCAATTTAATTTAATGTTTGATATGATATCATAAGCATTTGGCCTATGAAATTTAATTTAATGTTTGATATGATGCAAATATGATCTTGATGAATGACATTGTTGATATGTTGATGATCATATGTGATTTAATATGCAAATTATACGTTTTTATATAGATAGATTATATATGCAACTATGTCAAACAGAAAGTATCTGGATTTTGAAGTCCAATTTACAAAAATTTCATTGTTAATTTTTCGACTTTTTTTTCAAATGGATCTTCTACGAGAACCGATAACCGCTAGAACCGGAACCGAAACCGAACGGTTCCGGTTCCAAACGGTTCCATCCTTAATTTTCACAGAACCGGACCGATTGTAAGCAAACGGTTCTGGTTCTGGATCTTAAAATTTTGTATCAGAATCGAACCGAATCCAGGACTAATTGTTGGATGTGCAGGAGGTTTTGCGGCAAATTGACTTGGAGGCATCAAACGGAGAGGGACTAGATCCAGTGGAGGGAGCAGTAGTCAAGCTTCCTCAGCCGCAGTCAGCAACACGCGCAGTGGCCCAATTATGAATGCTCGAACACAAATGTTGCTAGCTGCGCGAGGAGAGGATGAAGCTGCACAATCCGGATCCGTGCAACACTCAGTCTAGGCTCGACCCTCAATCACCAGACAGTCAAGCGAGCGACACTCAACGGCCGCATCAGAAACGCCCTCCATCCAAATGCCCCACATTGGCCCGATGCCTACTCCCCTTTCACGGGAATCATTTGAGGCAGATGGTGCTGGCGCCTCATCGTCTAGGCCTCGTCTATCTCCGCCGTCCGGTCTCTTCCTGCCCGACGAGATTCCTGTGATTCCTGAATTCGATGATAGGGGGATGCCTATTTATATTGAAGGACGGCCGGAGTTCCTGAGCGTGGAAGAAGCGTACAACTTCATCCCGTTCGACCCCGTGTATCTTTGGAGTGCGAGGTGCAACAACCAGCAAACGGACGATGCAGGTAAATTTAATTTAACAAGATTGATTACTTAATTATTACTTAAGACTATAAATAGTGTCAATTAATAATATCAATTTGTTGACATTGTATTATTAGGCAATATCGTTAATGGCACTGGAAAACGAAAGACTAGAGGCCCCTGCACCGGGAAGAATCTTGAGCAGGCCACCGGGGGAAGGAAAACGCTCATTAGGGCCAATGAGCATGGTGAGGTGATCGAGACATTTGACACCACGCGAAAGTATGCCAGCATGGCCGGAGCCGTCGTGCGGGACAAGGTCCCAATGCTGTGGCCAGATTAGGGATCTGTGCCTCGCTACGTGAAGATGCAAGTGCATAATGCACTGAGTGTGAGTTAAATCCTATTTTCATTACGTAAATTTTACATTTATTAATTAAGTCCGAATAAATATATAATTTTACCGTTTATATATTCATCTTGCAGCTGTGGTTTAACGTGGATGAATGCCTTATTCACACGTGGGTAGAGCGTCAACTACATATCAGGTGATGTGATTCGAGTTATTTGAGTATATATCGAGTTAGATTTTTGTTTAACAAGTGTTTTAATATCTCTAACTTTTTTTCCTGTTGTTAATATAGGTATAAAGAGTGGAAGAACGAGCTTTCAAAACATTACACACAGTACAAGAAGCTAGGCCGAGGTTCTACCCCTAGCGAATTCCGATTTAGGGAGTACGAGTGGCTGTGGCTGGTAGCCCACTTCGAGCACCCCAAAGCGAAGGTATGCATCCTGAATATATTTTACAACCCTAATGTATCGTATCACATTGAAATAGTTAGTTACTAATTTTTTTACATATGTTTATCAAACAAGTCGATTTCCAAGACGAACAGGGAAAACATATTGAAAAACACCAAGTCTCATCATGCAGGTTCACTCAACTATTTGGGTTGGTCGAGTAAATCGTAGCAACAACAAGAAGTCAACCCGTTGGTGTTTGTTCATTAGAAGTTCTATCCGCAGTGCCCTGAAGAAGCGGTAAGTCTTTAGCCTCATTATTTTGTAGTTTACATATGCATGTGTTAATAAAACTATTTTTCTTTATTAATTTATTTTGTTTAATAATACGTTATTCATATTCGCTTTTCAATTAGGCGAGAGTGGAGGATGCGATCACAGAAGTCACCATGAATATAGCTCGAAACAACCATCCTGACTGCTCGGAGGAAGAAGTGACCCAGTATGCCTCTCAGATCGATCCACTTGACTCGCTCTATAGCGGCTCAGATCATGGCAAAAGCGTGCGGGACTGGAAAGAATATCTACTACTGCAGGGGAATGGGCTCGGCGGGCGAAGGAGTATTGAAGAACACTTCGGAATACTCTAGCGGGTCAAGAAATTCTTCTAGGAACTCTAACTAAGCAGCGGAGCTTCAGAGGACGCAGAGAAAGTTGGAGGAGCAAAGGAGGCAGATGGAGGAGATGCGGCAATTGGCCGAGCAGCAAGCAGTCAGAGATGCCGAGTACTGGGTGATGGTCGAGCAACACCGAATTATGGTTCAGCAGCAGACACAAGTGTTCACATGGATGCAGACGATGTACGCGTGCCAGACTACCGGACAACCGCTCCCCACACCTCCCCCGATCCCTGTGTTCCACAGTGATCCACCACCGCAGCCGTCACCGCCACAGCAAGACCATGGTAGCCACCGGAGTTCAAATGATTACATCCACATGGATTTCCTCGACCCTTAGTGTAGTTGTAGTTTATTTTCGTATTATTGCTATTTGTACTGTACGTTGGACAATTATCTGTGTACTGTTGAACTTGTATTTGTACGGTTTCAATGCAGGTTCTGGAATTGGGCCCAATTCGGAACCGTCTTTTTTTTTGTAAAATTTCACCGGGTATTGCCGGCGAGTTGGACCAATCTCGCCGGCAATACCTTCACTTTCCGGCCACGGCGGCGATCCATTGTCGGCGACGGTAATGATCTTTATCATTGCCGGCGACTCAAGTCGCCGGCAATGTCTACACTATTGCCGGCGACTCGAGTCGCCGACAATTTCTCTACTATTGCCGGCGACTCAAGTCGCCGACAATTCCAACACTAGGTGATACTTCAACATTATTGCCGACCAGCTCTATATGTCGCCGGTAATACTATCACCGGCGCCTAATTTCTGGCGATAGTATTACCGGCGATTTGAGTCGCCGGCGATACCTAAATATGTGGTAGTGAAAGTCTCGAGTTTCATTTTAGTTCGGGCCAGTCTCGTGTTGGGGCAGATCGGCTTAGCCTAATTTAATTAGGGTAGAGTTTGTGCCATGTAAGTGAAGTCCGACCTGGCCTTTTTGAGCCATAGAGGCCAAGTCTAGTCCGGCTCATTTCGGTCTTTTTTTATTTAAAAAAGATTTGTATTATATGATTATTATCATATATTTTTTTTTCATAATTTTTCTTTTATTTTCCTTACTCTTCTCAACTTACAAACATATTTTTAAAATAAATATCATAAATTAATAATTGTAATACCTCAAATATTTTAAATATATTCTTTTTTTAATTTAAGGTTTATCTTGACCCGACCTATAGAGACCGATGACCTAGCCTTAATGAGCGGGCCAGAGCTTTCGAATTGTGGCATTGGTCTAGCCCGATTTCGTTCTCCTTGAATTTTAACCAAACCTAACCAAACCCAACGCTAAGCCTTAAATTTAGGACCGGGGGGGCTCAGCCCAGCCTATCATCATAGGGATCCCAGTATTAATCCAATCCAAAACAGTAAGATCGAACAGCACATACAGTAGTGTAAAAACTAAGAAATATATTTAGTATGAATTATTCGGTCAAAAAAGACTGGTATTTTAGGTGTAGAATGCACCTCCGAGAAGAAGACTATTTAATATCAGCGGCTGCTGCTTTGCTGGCTGCTGGCTGTTGAGGAAAGTCTACAGAGCTACAGCTAAGAAAACTAGAAGCTATCCGGCCAGCTTCTAACTTACCTAGTTCTTTCCTTTTCAGTAACTGCTGGAACATTTTGGGCCACTTCTCAGTTATCAGCAATAACATGATCGATCGTGGTTAGAATGACTCTCCGAGACAACTTGCACAGCTTTATATCTATGAACAATCTTTCCAAAAAAAAGAAAAAATTCCTATGAACAATCACTTCCCTGCCAAGAGTTTCCTTGTTTGGAAGGTCCCTGGCTATTGTTTACCCAGAATGGAGAAAACATATCTCCATGGTTTAAATCTCGGACTTTCATTCTGTTCAACAATAATTAATTGAATTGGCCTTAATATGCTAGCAGCTTTGTACTAATCGACTTTTAGAGAGATGTATGAGTGCATATATATATATACGATTATACATTTATACGTACGTGCAGAGATGATTGGTTTGTATGATATCTATGGCTGCATGAATTGGAAATTGAGCAAGAACTTGGCAATTGATGTTATATTTCTATAGAAATATAAATGTTTGTGGAAGTCGATCTCTATAATTTCATTGGAAAATTTAATATGTTGACTATCGTATACCCAATCAACTATGTACACAAAAATGGGGAAGTACGTGTGCTAAAATGAAAAACTAATTAGGTTACAAATTAATCATTCTTTGATCGAAAATCTCAAGAAGGATAAGAAGAAACCAAATTGTTTGGTATACAAGAAGAGTTTCTCCATGTCCTTGCATGCATTTTCAAGATATCTTGAGCCTTTTCCTTGGTCTTGCTCCCACTGTCCACTTGAAGCACTAAGCAGAGCTTCGCCACAACGCCCAACTGCAACATTTCCTGCAACACGCTTGGCGTGGCGGAGAATTTGCAGATCGAGGAGAGAACCCTCACCGCCCGCTCGCTAGCCACCTTAGAGACCCTCATTATCCTCTTTGAAACCACGGCAAGCCCTGCGCCGTGGTTGAGAAGCTCGGCCCGACCCTCAGCGGAGCTACACTCTAGGTCGAGCACCATCATCGCCATCTCGTGTGTTCTCCTGTCTAGAGAAGCATCTAGAAGAAGCTCGATCAAGACATTCACCGCGCCGGCTTCCACTGCCTTGATGCGGTTTCGTCCCCAAGGACAAACCTTTATCAAAAGCTGCAATGTGGCTTTTGAGGCCTGTTGGGAGATTTGATCCTTCAAGACGTGAACAATCTCGGAGAAGAACTCTGGCTTTAAGCTGATCATCTTCATTGGATCAACAACTTCGAGGATGGATCTCAAAAACATCACGGCGTAAGCTCGCGACTCGTAGCTTCCACGTTGCATGAGATTCACCAACGACTCTATGAGCTCGCTCTCTCGGCCGAGAAGTATTCGGAGTGTGGATTCGGAGACTTGGAGATTGTATAGGAGGCTCAAAGCCTCTGCTTTCTGCTCGGTGTCTCTTCTGAGTAGTATCGAAGAGAGGAACTCGACTCCGCCGGCGGCTTCCACTGACCGTTTGTTAGCCTCACTGTCGGAGGCGATGGATCGAAGTCTGCGGAGGCATTTGGTGAGGGACTGCGGTGACTTGACAGCCTCGTTAAGAAGCTTGGATATTTGAGCTTTGCTGGCAGGAGGCTTCGGAGTTGGGATTCTCTCGACGCCGTGAGAAGCGTTGAGTGTGCACCAAGCTTGGAGGAGCCGACGGAGAGTGTGGTTGGGGGTCATGTCGGGGTCGGAGACTACTTGCTTTGTTACAGGGCAGGTGTTGTTCTTACTGGAGAAGAGCCACTTCTCGATGCTCTCTCTGTCATAGGTTATCCCCGTCGAGATGATCACCGGATCTTTCATGATTTGCAGAGAGATTGGGCAGATGAAGAACGATGGAACTTCGATTTCTTCCATTTGATTTATCGAAAAGCTAGCACACCCGGATTATGAGAGAATGGTTTGTTGCTCTTGTTGAAGTTTCAGTTTTCTGGTTGCAGTTTGTTTGGAGTTGGATGAAGTTGTGAATTGGGTTGAAAATGTTATATATAGGTGAAGGGAAGACTGGGATTCTGTTCAAATATAAGAAAGTCAAAACACGGGAAATATGAGCGTTGAGAAAGAGTAGAGGGAGAGTAGAGGACTTTTCCAAGGGATTGAAAGGCTCAAGAAGGACGTACTTTATCAGGTCATCATTTCCATGTTGGATTATGATTATATATAAAAAGTTCATAAGGTGAGTTGCACTTGCATGATACAAACCCTACGTACCCTTTTGACTTTCTCTATCTAGAAAATTTAACCTAAAGTGAGATTTCTCTTGGAAATCTACTCTCTCTCTAACTCGTGCCGTTTACCGTCTATGCCGACAAAATGAAATGGGTGTGGGGCAAGAGCTGTATAATATGGTATAATATGCGCAATATGCGCATATTCTCGGCTGCTGCGAGCTCACTCTTGGGGTTTACTTGGCATAAATATTGACCCTAGCAAAAATACGTGAATTGTGCTAGTCTCTCATTGTTTTACATTTTGGCACATGGAGAAAATCTTGGACGGCTTATGTAGGTGATGAACGACATGTGGGTTTGCCCGGGTCAATCTTAAAGGAATGTAAACATACACTACCGATGAAACTTTCCGATGAAATTTTTATCGGCTACCCAGGATAAAATAGTTAAAATGATGATTTAAATTTGTCACAATTGACAATTTAATTATTAATTTTTATAAAATATTAAAAATGTCACTGAACTTGAACTTTATTATCAATTTGATCACTTTCGTCATTAGACATAATGATTAAATTGATAGAAAAACGAAAAGTTTAATGATTTTTTTGATATTTTTAGTAACCTTTTCGATATATTCTAAACTTCAGTAATCAAATTGTCGATTTTGACAAAGTTGAGTGATCATTATGGCTATTTTTCCTAATAAAAATACTTCAATAACCGTATCGATTAATCTTGCAAATGATACCCTTTTGTTTTGTGTGTAAGGTTTGATCAAAAGATACGGATTATCGTACCTATATCATGGGTATGATTAATATAGAACACTTGAAAATAAAAGTGGATACAGAAGTTTGTACATAATTAGAAAAATAAATATATATTCTCCATAATAAATAAGTAAGATACTGTTATCTGTATCCATTGCTCCAAAAAAAATTAAAATATAAAATAAAAGTAATAAAAGATAATTATATATTTGCGGGAAGCAATTAGATAATTCCACAAAAAAACCTTTTTTTGTCTTTTGAATTTTGAGAAGAAAATGAATTTCTATAGGTAAAAAATCCTATTAATTAGGAATTATAGGTCTGTGATATGTGTCGACCAGACCCTTGTCGAAAATTGTCAAAATGAATAAAATAATTAAATAATCGGATAAATCGAGGAAGCACTCGATACGAAAAACAAATTCGACTACATCAGTCGAATAACAGATACGATAACTTGTTACAACGAAGCAGTCGTAACGATACACAAGAAAATTAATTTCTCCATCGCCCGCACCGCCACTGGTGGCAACCCAGTACCACCGCCCACCCACTAGGACGACGAAGCCTAAACGGCAGAATAACCTCACAACTCGGAAATAAGTTTTTTGAACAAATTTTTCGGGGACGCGCCACCATCGGAGACCACTGCCGACGGCGTCGAATGAACCTCCATGGAAAGCTCGTGATGAGCCCAACAACGTTCTTCAAAGGACCATAGGCATATTCCGACGCGTTTGGCCGGAATCGGCCTCGAAATCTCACAACCGAAATATGGATTCCGGCTCCGATCTCTGCTGTTGAACCCCGTAGGAGCTCGAGACACATACCAATAGACTCGTGAGGATGAGGGGAGTAAAACCCCTTACACCTCGACGACAACTAGCACTGGCAACCACCGATCACGGCAGAAGCCGAGAACGAGTTCGACGGAATCGATTCAATTCTGTTCAACGCCACCTGCAACCAAAATTTACCAACAATAACTCATAGAGAATAACAAGGGCTTCCTTTACATGCCTATAGCACAATCAAAGGTAATCAGAAAATACACCGGTGACAGCGACGATAATTGACCCGAAAAACCCTAAAATCACTTACCATCGATTCTTTCTCTACATGCCGAAATCGCCCAAATTGAGCTCACAATTAGGAAGGAAATAACAAGACGAATCAAACCTAACCAATAAGGTAATCAGAATTGACCCAAAGTCAACTCCAACCCAGCCTAATCTTCTTCCATAAAGGGAAACCCCTTTAATACCTTTCCATTTATGGTAAAACAGTAAATTCATTTACGACAAACTTCCATTGAACATAACTTCCTTGTCGTAACTCTTTTTTCGACGATTCTCCCGTCTACGAATTCGTATCGACAAATACTACGATTTTTACCGAAGTCAACTGACTTCGACAATTCTATAAAAAGTCAACATTTGACCTCAAACTATTTATTGACGATAAAAATCTTTTACCGCAACATCAAATCAAACTCGAATTATTCGTAACTAATAAAAATTATACAAAAAGATCGGGATATCATATGATATCTCTTCCAATAGAGCAAGTTCGTTGGATAAGGATTAAAGGATGACCTCTCCATTTATTTCCACTGTTAGAAGAAGTCGTCGACTATACTCTCATCTGGAAAGGCCGTCGGTGAATGAATAGCCGACGACTGGTTGGGTCTGTCATCGGGTATAGTCTAAACTATACCCAACGACTTTGTTGTCATCGGCTATAGGTTAAGACGTCGTCGGCAAAACCTTTCTCGGTGGTCAAAATGGTTGACCATAATAAGACTATAGCCAACGACGCCAAAAGCATGTCATCGGCTATAGTATTTGGATGTCCTCGGCTATAATATGCACGCGTTGGCTATACTATAAAACTGTAATATTTTTAAAACAATTTAGCCGACGACTTTCTCCAATGTCGTCGGCTATAGTTTGTGATTTCTGAAGAAAAAAAATGTAGATTCTGGATTTCTATTCCCAGAACCTGCAATTGCATAATTTTATTTACACAATAGCCAACAACACATATTCACCATCAAACACATATTCATCCATATTAGACCTACGTACACTAAAGGTTATCTAAATCTATGTTATCAAAAACAGAGTCGTTACTACTAGGACCTTGCAGATCCTCTTGCGGCTGCGGCTGTGAAGTAGTAAAAGGGAATTGAGGTGGGGCTAGGACTGGGATTCCAGAAGCCTGAAGCTGTGAAGTCCAATCCTGAAACCAGGAACCTAACGACTGCGACATCTCCTTCATCTGTCTCCGAGTCTATTCTAGGTCCCTCTGATGCTCTGTGGCCTTCCTTTGAAGTTGTTCCTGTAGCTGAGAAGCCCTAGAAGTTCCCGACTTGCATGAGAAACAGGGAGTGTTCTTCAAGACCCCGTCGCCCTTATGTTCTAGACCCCTGCAGTAGTAGGTGTTCCCTCATGGTGGGAAAACCTGACGCATGATCCTCGCCGTTACCATCGGGTCGGATTGAGCAATCTGAGAGATGGCCCATGGGAGGTTCTCGTTCTGGGTCTCAGGCAATTGCTCTCTCATGATCTAAGTCAACACATCCGGAGTCACCTCCTACACTCTCGCTTAATTGACAAGGAAAATAAAATAACATATTAGTAATCATACGTAAACAAATTTAGAGAAAATACATATATAACCAAAATATGTTAATTAAATTATAAGGGCATAAGACTTACAATATCTTCGGGGCACTGAGGATATGCTTTCTGTAATGAACACTCCAAATGGAGGACTTCTGGGTGTTAGGCAACCTCTTCCATCCAACCCGCAAAGGATCTAGAATCGGCATGATGGTTCTTCGTTTTTTTTTCTCCGGTACTTTGCGTTTATTTCAGAAATGGCCTTGTTGGATAAACATATATAAAAAAAATATAAATTAGGAAACTATTTTTGCCAAATAAGATGCAAGTAATTAAACACAAATATAATGTTACATACCCTAAATTTTGGGTTGTTGAAGTGGGCGAGAAGTCATTGCCACTCATACTCCATATACATAAACTCGCTAGAGGTACCCCCACGGAGATTTCCGTGGTTCTTCCAGTACTTTTTAGCTCAGCTTTCCACTCCTTGTACCTATATTAATGCGACAGAAATGTTAGAAATTCACAATAAATTATCAACAAAATATAACTCGATATATAAGATATAATTCGAATCTCATCACCTTTTTTCTTGCACGTCATTTGCTCACGTGCATTTGTATATTTATTTGGACTTAATTAAGAAGGGAATAAATACCATAATTAATGAATATATAATTAACTCACCGACATTGCATTATTCACCATGTCCTTCACATACTATGGCACAGAGTTTCAGTCTGCCCAAAGAACTGGGACTCTGTCAAGTATGATACTCCCTACTTGACTGGAGTACCTACGCGTAGTCTTTCCCAAAATCACTAATCCATCATGCCCGCTCTCTATGACCAGTCTCTCACTGTCGTTGATCGTCCTCTAAAGTAGCTTGCCGGAGACGGGGTCTCTAATATTTTTTTCCTTGCCTTCGGCATCTGTTTCGACTAAGACAAGGTAAAAAGATTAAAACATAAGTACCCAATTTAATATACAAATTATTAATAAGTTTGAAAAACCAAGGTTGTTAATATTTACTCGATTCAGACGTTGATGTGTTTGATATCCTCGCACTATACAGAGGTGTATCAAACGGCACATGGACGTATACTTGTTTCGGTGTAGTGAAACCAAGTTGTCCTGCAAAAGGAACTCCTTGATCATCGAGAGCAGGTATGATATGTATCTCTTGGGGTAAGAAGAGGTGAGCCGACGGACCACGTACCGGCGCCGATGAACTACTTAAAGCACCAGCCTTAGAGGAATATGGAGCCTAAGCCGTAGAGGGAGAAGACTTCGGCCGACGAATGTGTGGCATGCAGACACCCGAAGAGGCGAGACATCTAGAGGCGGTGGGTGAGGGGTTAGAGGGGTCGTCTTCGTTCCAGAGCTGCCTCCTGCTGGCGGGTTGGCGGGCATCTACTTCCTGTTGCGGCGTCTGCTGAAGCAGTTGAAGGTGTCGAGAGGTCCTAGGGCGCTATACGTGTTGCTGATAGAGGCGGACGAGGAACTATCGCCGCTAGACCCGTTTTCTTTCTTAGATCCCTTTGATTTTTTTTAACTAATTCATGATTTCTAATGGCTAAAAACCACCCATTATACACACAAATTAATACATCAGCCAACACCAATCTAATCAAATATAACACAAAATTAATACATCGGGGCTAGACCCGTTTCCTTTCTTAACTAATTCATGAGTCCTAAAATATATAAACATAACCTATATATAATTTCACAAAAATTCAAATCCGATAACTATATAATTTCATAATTACACATAACCTATATATAATTTCACATAACCCTAAACATAACCAACATGAATAATAACATCACGGCTGAAATTCACACATTCTCACATGACTGAAATTCAAGGCTTCATTCTAAATCAATATAAAGACCATTCCACATTAACCATACGACAACATTACAACAAATTTATACTTCATCACATAACCACAGCCATTATAATCTAAGCGAATAGCTAAATTTTTTGAATTACAGCCCTAATCACATAACATTCCTAATCAAAGCCCCAATCACTGCCATCAATCACCCTAATCACACACATTCTCACATCCATCTAATCAAAACCACATACAGCCACAATTAAGCTCCTTGAATTACTGCCACAATTCACTTATACATCAAAAACAAAATCAGCCATCTCCCTCTATCAAAAACAATTTCACCTAAACAAACACCAATCATCAAACACACAAACAACCATCAAAAATAGTTTAATAAAAAACACAACCATGAATAACAGTTTCGATCATCATCTAACCTACTCACGTAATCTACTCACTAATTAACCATAAAGAAAATATTAGAGAGAGAGAGAGAGAGAGAGAGAGAGAGTCGGGTGGGTGGGCTTGGGACAGCGGCAGGGATGCTTGGTGACTAGGCGGCGAGTAGCAAGCGTCGATTTGGGTTTTCAGGGTGCGGCGGCGAGCGGGCTGGTGTGTTCTGGGGTTTTAAAACCCGAAAACTATAGTCGACGATGCCTTTTTTAAGTTGTCTGCTATAGTATAGCCGACGACATTATACACGAAGGTCGTCGGCTATAGTATAGTCGACGATTGTGACACGTGTCATCAGCTATAGTTACTATAGCCAACGACATCAGTCAAATGTCATCGGGTATAGTGTGAAAAAAATTTGAAAAATTAGGCTCATGTGAAAACGTTTTCCACAATTACCTGTTTAGCTAAATAAAGAACATGGACTAAACAGAATCGCAATTTTTAGAAGTGAAAATACTTTACAAAAATATATTCATGACCAACAAATACATTTAACACAAATTCATGTTTAACTAAGGTTCATATTCGGAATCATCACTTGAGTCTTCCTCGGTGTCTGAGCTAATTTCTGGTAATATGTGTCGCTCCTCATCACCGGAGTCTTCGTTGTCTTCATTTGGATTAACATCAATAAGACTTACATCTACTCGAGGAAGTCGAACCACACTACCCGGTCTCACATTATTAAGGCGAATTGTAGAGGATTCAGGAATACCAAATGCGTTCGGCTCTTGGTATGCAGTAACTTCTTTATTATCTGCGGCCTCACCAAGTGTAGCAGCATTGTATATGTTTCTAGGAAAAACATGGTTGACTACTTTCCACGCGCCTTTGTGCATAAGATCATTAAGATAAAACACTTGTTTTACCAATATGGCAAAAACAAAAGGATCATCTTCATACTAGCTTATAGCAGTATTTACCAAAAAAATACTGTACTGATTGATCCTTGTGTTCCTAGGGTTCGTATCAAATCATCTACACTTAAACAAGTGCAATGCCATGCCTTCCCTATAAATTAGTTCAACCACTGAATGAAGAACACCGTAATAGTCAATGCCATTCGTCCCACCATGCATCACTACCCCAGAATTCTATGTTCTTCATCTATCGTCTCTATGTTAACATATAAATTGCACGCCATTGACCTTACATATCGGATAAACTCTTGAAGTTAAAGGCTTCATCGCCAAAAACCTCAATTCGTGTGACCAGTATGGGTCACCATCAAATTGTACTTGGTTCATCTGGAAAAAAATTGCAACCATTAACTTTAATTATGAACATTGAAAATAATTTATATATATAGAAGTAAATAAATATGTAGACGTACCCAGTCGCTAAAATAGTTTGCAAACATCCTATTGTGGTACTCAAGATCACTGGCAACCGCAGGGAAGTAAAGATGGATATTTTTCCAGTATTGAACTTCTAGACAGTTAATCAATACCCATAAGTAGGCAATGACTAGCTTATATGGTTCTAACTGGTACGACTTTGGCACCTATCCATATATTTCAACATCATTGGAGATGATAGAAAGATTGAATTGTGGTTCATCTACCAGCATATGTTGGAGAGGGTCTTCCAATGCTTCCAAATACAACTTGGTGTACGTTACACACTCGTACACAATATATGCTTCAACTATACTTCAGGTGCGGAATTATTAGCCACATAGTCTTTTTAGTTCCACAGTTGTCTATCAAACTGCAAAGTTCATGTGATGATTATTAAAATAATATAATTATATAAAAACAGACTAAAAATTTAGATGTTAAACCATATATACGTACCTTTCCATGAGATACATCCAAGTGTAGTGTATTAGACTAGTAAGCAACAATTGAAGATAGATCATCAGGTGAGGTATGATGTCAAAAAAATTTGGGGGAAATATCCTCTCAAATTTGCACATGATAAAAATGATGTCCTTTTTCATTGCCCTTAGGTTTGATTTTTTCACTTCTCTAGTGCATAACTTCTGAAAGAATCTTGACAACGCTACTAACGGCTCCACCACCTGACGGGGCAGGTATGATCGAATGAAAACAGGGAATACATGTTGAAGCAGTATATGGCAGTCATGAATCTTTAATCTGTACATCTTATTGTCTCGGAAGTTAACATACCGGTTTATATTTCCTGCATAGTCTGAAGGATACCTAACATTAGTTATCCACCTAAAAATTTCATTCTTCTGGTCAGGGTTGACGATGTAAGAAGTTTAAGATATTTTTTTCTTCCCTTCTCTTAACCACAAATATTTTTGTATACCCATTCTTTTCAGATCAATCGTGCCTTAGGGCCGTCTTTAGTTTTCCTTTCCCAATTTAGCACTGTGCCCACCACACTTTTGCACACATTCTTCTCTATGTGCATGACATCTAGGTAATGCCTGATCGACAACTTGAACCAGTACGGGAGTTCCCAGAATATACTTTTGTGTATCCAGAATTTATACCTGTCGAGCCTGCCAGGTATTGCCGCCACTATATCAGGATGATTGCTGAGCTTCCCAAAATCGTATTCATTCAGCACTTCCAAAATTGCATCCCCCGTCTATTTCCTAGCTTGCACATCAGTTTCTACAGTCCCATCAAATGCATGGTCATCCTCCCGCCATGGGTGATCAAATCCAAGCCAACAATGGTGACGCATCTACACAATCTTCCAGCAATGAAGTCTCCCACAATAAACAGTTATGGACTCTAGACAAGCTCTATATCCCCTGGTAATGTTGCCCGACAACGTCCCGTGGGCAGGAAAATCACTAATGGTGCCAACAAGCATGACATGCTTCTGGAACATCTCATTTTTGTACTTGTCATAAGTGGGATGACCAACGTTACTTAGGTACTTAAGCTTCTTAATCAAGGGTTTCAAATACACATCGAGACACTTTCTGGATAACCCGGCCCTAAAATTAACATAGTCAGTATATTATACTCCTTCTTCATGCACATCTATGGAGGAAGATTGTATGTTACCAAACTAACTGGACATATATTTTATTGAAGACTCATGTTGCCAAAAGGGTTGAATCCGTCAAATAAGAGCCCGAGCCAAATATTTCGGACATCTGATGCAAAATGAGAAAATTCCATAACCATGTGCTTCCAAGCCTCTCCGTCTGTAGGGTGTATACGGATATCATCGTCAGACAAATCCCTCTTAGCGTGCCATTTCATAGCTTTAGCCGTGTGTATAGACATGAACAACCGTTCCAGTCTATCAATCAGCGGAAAATACTAAAGTACCTTCACAGCTTTCCTATTTCCTGTATGAGTCAACTTGTACCTATTCATGTGACATATTGGACACGCATCAAGGTTTTCAAGATGATTCCCTTCAGCATCTTCACCCCAGAAGAGAACGCAATCATATCTGCATGCATGAATTTTGATGTGGGTAAGGCCAATATGTTTCAGGATATGTCTCACCTTACGATGAGTGGTAAAAAGGCAATGACCAGAGGGCAGCATCGAACCAGTCAATGCCAAATAATTATCAACAGCCTTGACACTCAATTTGTTCTCCACTTTGACCTTCATTACTCCCATGACACTTTCAATAATAGTCTTATTACATCTGTTGTACAATGGGGTCTGTTGGAAGGCAATCAGCTTGTTGTACTTGTCAATACTGGTAGTGTTGACAGCTCTAGGTAATTGCTGGACCGCCTCAATAGGAGGGAAACCCTCAACGGCGGGAGGGATATTTTGTGCCTGAGCAAATACACCGCTCTCATAAAGAAACGCATTGTTGATCAACTTCGTTGTTGGATCATTGGATGTACTGGCCCTCTCAGAAAATTACCCATGATCATGCTGACTAGCTGATGATGTTTCACTAGGATAAATCCAATATGTGTACTTATCCCAAAACCCATTTTTCTTCAGGTGTTCTCATACTATATCAATGGAAAAACGATACAAATCGCTGCGACACTGACATTTTGTACACAGACAATAATGAATTGTATTTCCGTTAGCATTAGCCTTCACATATTCCACAAAACTCCACATTCCAATGCCATATCTTTGATCCCATTTTGGAAGACAAATTCAACTCTTATCCATCCTAAAAATTCCAACTATATATATATACATGCACCAATTAAAATTTCATCATCATATCTATATATATCGATCTTTAAATTAAACTACAAATTACATTAATTCTTCTACTCCTTAATTATACATTAACACACACACACACACACACACACACACACACACACACACACACACACACACACACACACACACACACGCATACTATATATCAACAATTAACATATAATTATATATATTTTTTCATTGAATTCAACTCAAAATCAACAATATCAACACACACGTATATATACGTACCTATATATATGTAGCGGGATATAGCTTCACGAACTCATTTTGGACAACTTCCGACAACACCCAACGATTTGAGAGCGTTTTGTGTTTTTCTCACCGATTTTTTTCGAATGATAGAGCTACTGCCCAGATCTGTAATAAAGCACTATAGTCGACGACTTAATAACGTCCTCGACTATACTTAAAAAAATCGTTGGCTATAGTCGTAACTATACATAACGACTTTCCCTTGCCAAAGGCTGACAACTGTTTTTTTGGTCGTCGGCTATAATATTAAAGCTGATAACCAAAATGATCATCAGGTATAGTGTACTATAGCCGATGACAATAAAAGTCTTCGGCCTGTTTTTCTCGAAGTCGTTGGCTATAATCATTATTCTGGTAGTGTAACTTCTAAGTTTTCAAAACTATTTTCCTACATTCGTCTCTCACACTCTAAAACCAAAAGATTATGTGAATTGACTTCATTCTTCTAAGTTCTATTAATTCATATGGCGAAGCAGCAACACGAATGCATTCTCCTCGATCATCAACCACCTGGTACTGAAAATTCGAAACTTGTAACACTAATTCATATATTAGATTGACATATGAGAATCTCTGACTCGTTTATTCACTTCAGTTTGTGTTTCTCTTACACAATACTGATTGGCTACTTTATGCAAATAGACATTGAAGAGAAGGAATCGGGAACTGGAGTTACACTTGCGGTGGACCAAAAAGAGAGAGCGAGGATCGATGAGAAGAGGAAGAAGAGGAGATACTAGGAAAAGAGATGGAGGAGCCACCGCCTGCTTGATTGAACACAAATAAAAAGAAAAGAACTGCAGATACAAATACCAAAAAAAATATAATTAAAAGAATTCGAAACACTTACTGAAAAAAAAATAATATTTAAATATATATGACTGATGTCAAATAATGATACAAAAATTATCAAATTAAAAAAGAGAAATTAAATATACGATAATTATATGAATATGAATATTGCAAAAATGATGATACTAAAATGAAAATGGTATCCATTGATCAGTGGAGACTGTTATAGAGAATACACTTTTAAAATCCGTGGCTACACAGTACCTAATAAATTTTAGATACTATTATATGTATCTTTCGTAGGTTATAGATACACAAACTTACATGTATCGATGCTATGAGCATCTCACTAGTAGTGATATGTATATGCTTATTCGGATATAGTAATTAACTACTATTGACGAAGTGGAAGAGCTCAAGTGGTATGAGCACTACTACTTAGAAAGTAGGCTATTAAGTTTTGAGTTTGAGTCATGTAGGATAAGAGTGAAATCTAATAATCCTCTTAAAAAAATAACTACGAGTCAAAATTTTGATTGTTTACTATAAACGTAAAGGAGAGTGGTATGGTCGATTACTTCTTTTGGGTTTGATGCAATGAATCATCGTGTTGTCGTGGGCAATAAATCATTGTGCACACTCATTTGCCTAGCCTTCATTGCCGGAGATGGTAAAAGATCCAAACTAGCCAGGTAAATAATAACGGCTACATGTGTATCGTGACCAAAATAACGGGAAACCACAAGAGGGTGGACCTTTGACGTGTTAACGTTGTTGTCATATTGTACCTACAATAGCGGATATCCCTTTCTTTTTTTTTGGGGTCTAAGAGCAACTCTAGTGGATCTGCCAAAATCTAGCTGGAGCTTCTAACGAAAAATTTTAGCAGAAAAAAAAGCTCCAAACATATCTATTATCTCTATAATGGATAACAGATTGGCCACTGTGGATGGAGAATTAAAACTGGTCTGCCAAATTTGACAGATGAATATCAATCTGCCAAAACTTTGTTTAATGTTTCTCTCGATCTCTTCTACTCATTCCTTCTCTATCTCTCATCTACCTCATTCATGTTCTTCAATTCCTCCAATCCTCCTAGATGAAGATTTTCCATATGAGAGTGAATCAAATTCATCGATTGCAAATCAACTAGTGAGTGGGTTATTGCCAGATTGATCGAAGAGAAGAAATTGTACCCAAAAAACTTAAATTTGTGAAGGAATTGGCTTTTATTCCATCACCTATAACCCAGAACTCTCCTCAACAACAATACACATCAATAAATTAAGCAGAGGCTTGGTGATTCTTTCTTGTTCTGTTGGGTGGTTGGGTTCAATCAAACAAAATGAAAAAAAAAACTGGTGGTTTGGGTTTTTGAGAAGAAAGTGAAAACAAGCTAACAAATTGAGTGAGGTAGATCAAACTAAGGATGATTCTGTTTTTTATTTTCACCTGAGAAAGATTGAAAGAGATAAGGATCATAAGAGATTAGAGTATGAAGAAATCAGAGACTTCGAAAGGGAGAAGTGGAGGAATGTAGAGAGGAAAAAACAAATAAAATAACAATTAAATTAGGCAGAATGGTTGGAGTGGTAAAATATCAAAAATGGCGGTTGCCACCTCATCTGTTATAATTTGAATTAGATCAAATACTTTGACATACCCACTTGGGTTGTTCTAACACGTTATCTAAGGACAACTTTAACCCATATGTCAAATGTTAGGTGGACACTTTAGCGGTAACAAATGGCTGATGAGTTCACTCACAACCCATATATCAAAACCACATGTCGCAAACATGGGTGACAAATTAAAACTCTTATGCTAAATTTGACTGAACCAAAACCTTATGTCAAATGATTTATTTATTGTTATTTCTCTCTCTTGACTATCTTCTCCTACTCAGTCTCTCTTCTTCACAAAACCAAACCAATTTTGATATACCCAAAACCTGCAGCAACTTCCCCAATCTCTACAGCCACTTCAGCTGCTCTTCAAATCATTTGATCTGCCACTTGGCTTGTGAAAGGTAATCTCGAATACATTGGTGAGTGCTGAAAATGATTGGGGCTTTGTAGAATAACTAAGGATTGAATTGTGATGATCAGACAAATTGGTGACAAATTGGAAAAATCAATGGTTATGTTAAGTTGAGTACAGAAGGAGGAAGAATTTGTAAGCTGCGAAGAAGAGAGGATTTGAACTGAGATTATGTGCATCCACTATTTGGAGTTTGAGATAGAGATGAGAGACTTCAAATAAAATGACTATATGAGTTACTTGGAGATTTATGATTTTTATATCGATTGATGATGCTTGGCTTTCATGGAATTTGAGTACACAGTGATTGTGCTTCTATGAAATATATGGTGTTGTGTTGCTGATGATTTCTTGCACAGAACAAATAAATGTGAAGAACAAATAGATATGGGAAAGAACAAAGACACTTGGATTGAGCTATTTGTAAACTAATATGAAGATAACGAATCTTTTTAACTAAAATTGGTTGGAGGAGTAGAATGAGCAAAATGTCAAAATGCTATGTCAGCCTTCAAATTTGAAATAGACAGGAGATGAATAGCATATATAACTATTGCGATGCTCTAAGGACTATTTCTAGCATAGAGGTTTCAAATTTTACTAGAGTTAATAACAAGCATTTCAAAAAATTGAACACAGAAATAAATTTGCTGGATTATTAACGTCACCACTTGATCCCTATATTTAATTTCAGTTTCATGACAACTTTAATTTTATTTAAATTGCTTGAGAATTTCTTATATTAATACACAAAGTGAATTGTTAGCTAACTCCAGATTCTTAATATGATATGTATCCATATAATGTGTATTAATAATAGTTTTGTTTCGCCCAATACCAACCAACATAGGGGTTTCCAATTTTGAAGTCTAGCTGCTCCTACAGAAGAATCAGGTGCAAGGGTATACTACGTACTCTTGTTTACGACTTGAAAATCAAAATTATAATATATTTGAACAATACCTTACAACATTTAAGATAATAGTTACCATAATGACCACATATTTTTATGATAATTTATGATATTTACAACTAATTTAATCAAATAACAATTTTGAGAACACTTTTTTTCAAAAGTTGTAACAAGATTTTAATTAAAATAATTACCTAAAATATAATTAAAATTATACAAATAAGGACTCGGATTACTATCATGATCACAAAAATTGTTAAGTGGCGAATGATACCCATGGATACCTAAGAATTATCCTAAAGCAGGGTCATATCCTGTTAGAAGATTAGAACAAGTTAATTAATAATGAATAGTAGTTCAAACTTAAAACTTACCGGATCAGTTGTTGTAAATGTAGTAGCTTTTGTTCAAGTATAGCTTTATAGGTGATTAATTGGTGTATGGTGGATTATTATTATTTTTAGAAGAAAAAAAATGTTGATGAAGTCGTTTGACAATTAGGAGGCTTTGGTCACTAAACAATGACAAATATCGATTTAGTCATTCATGTTTTACCATGTCATTCATATTGGTTACTTTGTCCATTTTTGACATAAAAAAATATATTATGTTATTTATAAAGGGCATATAGGTCATTTGTTAGTTCGGTAATGACAAAAATATCACTTTTAAGTAAAGCATGTGTTTATCACATGTGTGTTTTTAACGTCCAAACTGGACGGAGTGGCCAATATGAATGTTGAAGTAAAATATGAATGACTAATTCGATCTTTATCGATCATTGTTTAGTGACTAAAGCGTTTTAACTGTCAATCTTGAATGAAATCTCCAACAAACTCTTCTTTTTTTTAAAAATGATTAAAGTTTCACTCACATCTCATTGTCGTGACTCGAACCTTAAACTTAATAACTTATTTGTTAGTTCGATTACTCGTTAAAATAAATAAGAATATCTTACTTACTCTTAATCGTTTGATATTGTGCTTGTTTTTCTTTATTGATGCAAGCACCGGTACGTAATTGGATTTGAAAGTAATAATACGATCGACTAGGAGTAGATCATCAAACATATATATGCTGTCCGTCAAATGTCAAATAGATCAGTAGTCCGTTCATGAATAATGATGAATTGATGAATTGACCTGCCTTGTCCCATATGCCATATATATAGACTATATTGGTCAGCCAGACAGCCACACATGATTTTACTCACTTTTTTTCTCAAAATCCAACCCACTACTAAGTTCCAATAGCTTAGCAACTGTACCTTGCCTAGCTAGCGGCCTCGCGGCCACAATTGACATATTGGTCAAGGCTGGACTTTTTGTAGTAGTAATGTAGTTTTAACTAGTCTTACGCAGCGGAAAACGTATGCACGTAGCGTCAAGTCCGCCACCGCCAAGACCGCGCCCACAACTAAGTGGAGGAGGAGCGACGGCTTGTTCTTATCCATCCATTCCATATATCACTTCCTAGCTTAAGCTCTAGTAAAGTAGGAAGTTTTGATTTTAATTCTTAAGGCTGAAAGTGAGAGGTGATGAACGTGTTTCAGACTATCAAGGTTTCAGCTTTCATTCCCTTTTGCTGTGGGCCTATCGTTGCCTGGCCTCGATCTAGGCTCTTTCAACTTGCACACTTGCTATGCATGAACATGAAAATGAACTACTTGTGACCTCATTGGCTTCTCGTCGTCTTTTTTCTTTTCTTTTTTTGAATGTCTTGATCATATATTGAGACAAGACATAAGCCTAAGAAGTACAACCAAAGAAATCCGAAAAAGGAAGCTAAGCACACCATTCTCAACCTACACCAACACAGCAAACGCAATAGAGAGGGTGTGCGCAAAAGCTGGTTCTAAACCATGCCCATGGACACCCGTCACACTTCAAAACATGAACCTAGCACTATTGGAGGAGAGAGCCAAGGCGACGAAGGTAAGTTTCTTCGTCGCCTCAGTTAAAATGAGGCGACGAAGAAACCTCAGAAATAACCTACGTCGCTTCAACTCTACTGGGACGACGAAGAACGATCTTGGTCGCTTCAATAAACTGAAGCGACCAATATGAAGCGACGAGAAGTGTCTTCGTCGCCTCAATCGATCTGGGGCGATGAAGATTGAGCTATCTTCGTTGCCCACGTTTTTTAAGCTAGTGTATGCATCCAATTAATTAGCTAATGTATGCACACTACATGCAAGTTTGCAACTCATATTTTCCTCGAGGATATATTATAGAAGTATTTTTACATATCACTTCAAGAATCACGAATCTTTTGAAACATATAAATACTGACTGTTTTTTTCTCCTTCGAAAAGATATATTATAGAAATGGTTTTACAGAGTACTTCAAGAATCATCAATCTTTCTAGCTACATATACACATCTTTGGAACACATATCTACATATTTTTTTATTTATTTGAAAAATATATACTAACTCGATCGTCTGATTGGTTTGGAAGCAATCTGTAACCTTGCATTTGAAGCATCAAATATATATTCTTTTACAGAGGAGCATCAAATCTTAAATATATTAGTCCAAAGTACTTGAAATTTGAGGTGGAGAACTAACTAGCGGCTTGAAATTAGTTACATTACATAGTATCAAAGTGGACAAAACTCTATTAGGATCGAAACATGATTAGGATCTTGTTATTTATCGGTTTGGCCAACTCCATAAAGCACTGTGCAGTGGCTGTTTGGCTCATACATCTTAAATTTTTGGTTTAATATATTATGAATGATGATAGAAACCTCTATTTGAAACCCAATTTAATGCCATTTCAGGTTGACATTGAAGCGACGAAGATTGCAATCTTCGTCGCTTCGGTTAGGGTTAATAGTCAATGAGGTGACCAATATTGACAACTTCGTCGCTTCGATTAGGATTAATAGTCAATGAGGCGACCAAGTATGGATCCCCAAGGTAACCCTGTGAATACAATATTGGTCGCTTCAATACATTGAAGCGACGAAGAATTGAATTTTTGTCGCTCCAGTACATTGAAGCGACGAAGAATATAATATTGGTCGCTTCAATGTATTGAAGCGACGAAGAATACATTGAAGCGACCAATATGTCATTCTTCGTCGCTTCAATACATTGAACCGACCAATATTGCATTCTTCGTCGCTTCAATACATTGAAGAGACCAATATTGTATTCTTCGTCGCTTCAATGTACTGGAGCGACGAAAACTCAATTCTTCGTCACTTCAATGTACTGGAGCGACCAAGTTTTCAATCTTCGCCGCCTCGGTGTGATTATAATTCCAGATCACAGATCTGTTCTTTCATTCTCTAATCAGTTTTCTCTTCTTCTCTTCTTCTTCGTTTCTCCTCCATCCCCAATCTCATAATCGAAACCCTAGATCTCTTATATCATCTCTTCCATCATCGAAACCCGAGAGTGTACCATTTTCCTTGGATCATCTTTGCTTCTCTTTCCCTCACTTAGCAACTTTGTTGGATTCGGCGGCTATTTTTCCCAACATTTATAAAGCACCGGTGAGTTTCTTTGACATGTGTTTTGTTAAATCCTCCATTTACTTCCTTGTGTTTTGGACCCTTTTCGAGTTTCATGAGAAAACACAGAAACTAATTGCGTTGTTTTACAGTCGGAAAGTCCTGTGTTTTACTTGAGATTGCTCGTAATGAAAAGTATCAACTGAATAGATAGAGTAGCTTGATTCTGGAACCACTTGAAATGTTTGTTCCTCGGAAAGAGCGTTCGTCTTTAGATTGGGTACTGATGATGTTGTGTTCAGTTTTGCACACCACCTGTTTGTGTAAATGCCCCGCCGAATCTGCTCACTCTATATGTTGTTGATCCATTGACATATAGAATTATTCTGTGTTTTACTTGTTTTCCTGTTTGTTTCACCTATAGTTATGAGCAAGCCTCTAGTTATGAGTTCTTGTTTGAGATGTTGAACACTTGAACCCAAATTGAGCTCTTGTTAGCTAGCTAGTTAGAAATCTATTAGGTTCATCTCATATCAGTAAAGCTTTAAACAGTCGTTTTGCTCATAAACACTGTTGTGATCCATGAACTAAAATTAGTAGAAGATCTTATTACTGTTGGGAGCAAATAGAATTGATAGTCTGGTAGAACTGGTGTTTGCCCCGTACCTTCCGAAGTATTTCAGCTCATATTGTTTCCAACTTAAACACTTGGAACAAATGTTTTTCTTGTTACCTTAATATATTTATAACTGTACGTCTTCTATTCATCTGATGTAGAAAGTTGCAGATTATTATTAAGTGTTCTCTTAAAACCTTAGTATGTGTCCTATACACAAATATAAAATTTGGTCCTAATCACATCTGTGCTAAAAGTCAATTTTGTCCTATGAGGAGAGGAAGAGGGTGTTCTTCCAGTCTTCCACACACAAACTCACCATATAGTCGTATAAAACTAAAATCATATGTAATATTAAACACAAAAATCAAAGCCGTATAAGTGATAGTGTGATACAACTAGCTAGCTTTTGTTTCCAAAAAAAGAAAAAGGAAAAACAGGCTTATGCAGCTCATATTTGAGCCAAACGTACAGATTATTAATTACCAAACCAACAAGGACAGTCTTGGACCTTAAATCACAAACTACAGCATTTTTTGCTTGTCTTATATACCTGTTTGCTCTCTTGCTAGATATCCCTTGTGTGTATTCTATTAGCCACAAGATTTACCATTTTGAAGAATTTTAGCATGCAGCAGGTAGTATAGATGTATCGTTTCAAACGTAAGCACTACAGTATATCACAGAATTTGATACTAGCTAGACTAAACTGAACTGAACTGAGCTGAACTGAACTGAAACCAGGAAATAGGATCCTTTCTGCTTATCTTTTTAGTGCTGATCTTGTGGCTATTTCAAAAATAACATATTCCTGAGGTTTAAGGGTTTAACATAAGTTTGATTTAGTCTTTATGCTTTGTATTATAAATAAAATTACTACATCCAAGATCGCTAAGGCTAGCTTAGGCTACAAAGTGGAAAGATTTATGGTTTTGCAAGAATACAAGGTTCCATAAGCATCTACAAAACAATTTTGCATGCGTATGACTGCACTTCGAAGTAAATCAAGTTTTGCAGCAATATTTTAAATTTCAGATTCCTGCAGAAGTTTATTTATTTGTTACTTTAGCCATATTGAGCTGTTGTTTTAAATCATTTAGGTGGAGACTATTCGTGAGACTATTGAAGATGTTGGATTTGAAGCCACATTAATCACTGTTAAAACATTTTATTCTGTATATATTTACGTTTCTGTGCAGCAACTAACGATATGCACCGGCCTGTACATAATTTACAGCTCACAATACTTTACTGTACATATGCACCTGTACATAATTTACACAAACAATATGCATTCCATGAACATTTTTTTAATGTTTTAACAGAATGACTCCCGGAAGTACAAGTCACCAAAAGAAGAAAGCGGCGCTCTAGCGTCGTGAAGCGGCGGAGGCGGGCAAGCATTGAGAGGAGCAGGTCCTTCCGGGTCGGGCTGCCCCAAGGGACAATCCGGGACCCCGTCGGGACATCATTCGGAGCGTTTAGGGGGTTTCACGTCGGCCCCAATGCTTGAGGACGTCATTCCATTAGTGGAAAACAATGATGCCACTATTGCCTCAGAGCCCCCCCCCCCCCCCCCCCCCCCCCCGCGCTCTCAGCATCCGGTACAAGAAGACCAAACTCCCTGACATGGTGAACATGGCAACCGGAAACCCGACGACGATGCAGCGCGGGGTCATTGTCGGGACGAAGACTAAGTACCTCGTCCGGCTGAACAACAATAAGCGACTATAGGTGGCTTACTCTACGAGGCATCGGGGGCCTGCGAAGAGATAGTTTAGAAGTCTGATGTCCCGAGATATTGGTAGCATCATACGCGGAAAAGTTCCAATGCTTGCGCCTAGCTTTTTGTCACTTAGCGATGTGCAACGCGACATCGTCAATGCCGGTATCGAGGTATACTTACTGCGATTAGCTTAGTTTTTTACTTTACGGTTTATGTAATTATAACTATTAATTAACACATTTTAAATTTTTGTGCTAGACGAACTATGACATCCCGACGACTGATGTGGAGATGTGGAACTTTATAGATGCGACGGCGCAAACAATCTACAAGGACTGGAAGCATGATTGCCATCATCATTATCTCCACGTCAGCCAGGAGACTCATGCCGAGTTCCTAGGGAGGGAAGAAGAATGGGCGTGGTTAAAAGGCCACTTCGAAGACCCTGCTTACCTGGTGAGCTTCATAAACTATCCGCACAGTATTTTGCCAACGATTTAAAATTTACATGTTTATCTATTCTTATTTTAAAATGATTATTTTGTGTGGCAGAAACTGTGCGAACGAAATCGAGGAAACCGAAACAAGAACAAGGAGCAACAGCTCAACCACCATTCGGGATCCCTCGCCCTCTCATACCGAAGCGAGGTGTTGGAGAAGGAGGGTCATAGAGCGCCGGCCGTCCAGATTTGGATTGACGTATACCAGCCAGACAAGAATGCGGCTGAGAAAGTGGTGAGCAAAAATATGTTACGTTACGTTATTACAATTATTTTTGTTTACCATATTGTAATATTATTTAATTAATATATTTTAATTGAGCAGGCGGCAGTGAAGCGAAGGCTCGACGAAGTCTTGTCGCAACAAGATAGTGCAGCGGGTGACAATGACGGCGATGTGGTTTCCCGAGACCATCCTCTTCCTCTTGATACACAAATAAATATCATGGAGGAAGATGTGGGTTCAAGACCCGGGACCTCTATAAGAGGTAATACTATAAAATCTGTGGTCGTTTATCTCGATTTACGTTTTGCTCGCTTTTTGTGTACTATTCAAACATATTTATTTGTTCTTGTTCGACGTGACAGGGGTGGGGCGCGCAGTTACACGCAACCCCAAACCCAGAGGAGGGGGTCGGGTGACCGGCAATGTAGAGGAAACCCAATCCCTGAAAAGGGAGGTTGCTGAAGCCAAAGAGGAGGCGCACAAATCCAGAGAGGATTATAATGACCTCGCCCAAAGGGTGCAACAAATGGAGGCCTTCATGCGATCGATCCAAGCTGGGAGTCAACAAGCTCCAGTTCCTCTACCTGGCACGCAATCCAGCTGCAACGCCGTCCCCGTCCATGAGTCTATTTTGTGAACAATAGTATTTAAGGTTTGTATAAACTGTGTACGTTTTGATTTATGGTTTATTTTTCTATATGACTTGATTTGTGGTTGAATGAGTTCGTTTATCATATATTGTGCTTTGAAATTGTGAACTGTCATAACTTGGTGCGTTAATATTTAATTATTTTTTTCCCTTTCACCAAATGGAGCGACGAAGATTGATCAATCTTCGTCGCTTCAGTGTCAATGAGGTGACGAAGATTGATCAATCTTCGTCGCTTCAGTGTAAATGAGGTGACGAAGATTGATCAATCTTCGTCGCTTCAGTTTCAATGAGGTGACGAAGATTGATCAATCTTCGTCGCTTCAGTGTAAATGAGGTGACAAAGATTGATCAATCTTCGTCGCTTCAGTTTAAATGAGGTGACGAATATTGATCAATCTTCGTCGCTTCAGTTTAAATGAGGTGACGAAGATTGATCAATCTTCGTCGCCCCACTTTCACCAATGTTGGTCGCTCAAACAGAGGAGCGACAACTCCTATCTTCACGGCACCAATTCGAAGCGACGGAGATTTTCTTTGCCGCGTCAGTTAAAATGAAGCAACGAAGTTTTATCAATCTTCGTCGCCCCAATAGTGAAGGGACCAATCTCAGGCGACGAGGCGTTGGCGACGAAGACTTGGTCACATCTCATCGAGGCGACCAAAAAATGATCCGAGGCGACCATAAAGCTTCGTCGCCTCGGATCTCTTCCCCAATAGTGTAGGGCTATGGTGGTTTGTTAACGCAACTGTTAATATCCATAGTCCTGTATCCAACATGAGCTGCAACATGAGCTGCTTCATTTGCACTTCGAGGGATCCACTCCCACTTGATCTCACAGAAGTGCTTAGCTTTCCTCTTGATGGCATTGATGATAGGACCAGCCCTCCATTGAATCTCACTCGCACCACCAGTTAGAGTCTCGATAACTTCTTCAGAATCTGACTCAACAATGAGAGGGTCTAAATGTAGTTCTTGTGCCCTAGAGAGTCCCAACATGACAGCCTCAGCTTCAGCTATCAGAGTCGATTGAGATTTTAAGGTTTTTGTGGCTCCACCAACTACCAGACCCCATTCATCCGTAATAATGGTCTCCAAACCAGCACTACCATCATCCTCCTTCCAACTTGCATCACAATTTATCTTAAAAAAGCCATTGGGGAGACACTTCCATCTAGGTTTCTCTACACATCCTCTAGTAGAGATCACAAGGGGCTCTCTAGCCTTAAGGAAGTTAGTTTAGAGGGCATTTGCTCTTAGAATAGTAGTGTAAGGTGAAATGGTCCTCCCCTCAAGCATAGCAACAGACCTCATCTTCCAAATCTCCCAGCAAAAGAAGCTTATTACAGTAAGGAGATCATCACACTCTGATTTACATAGCCCTGCATTAATCACATGTTGTCAGTATAGATATTTGTCGTTGTCAGTATAAATATTTCTGGCATTTTTCTAAACCTCAAACACTGCTACAATATTATTAGTTTCTATCAATAAAATTTATGGTTAGTTGTGATCAATTACTGTTGGATTTATATTCAATGGTAGATAATCACAAATCACTTGAAGTACAATTTAATATCATCAATTGAATACAGATTCAACGATAATTAATTACAATTGACCATAAATCAATTGACCACTAAAATATGATTATATAAAAGTCTATTTAATCTTTCCTTTTTTACGTTTATTTCTTTTAAAGGGTTTTTGCGTTCAATTAGTAGAATAAAAAAGGCTTTAATACAAAAATGAGATCGGCAAAAGCGGTGAATTCAAAATGTTCATAGACTCTCTAGTCGGGCTAGGAAAAATATGTTAGTCATGTCATTTAAAAATAATAATATTTTTAGATTTGTTGGATTTAATTTTCCAAACTTTTTTGTCATACTTCTATGATGGGATCCAGAAATTACGTAAAATCCAAACGAGTCCAAGAAGAACAACCCTAAAATCTGCAAGGAATTAAAATTTTATTTTCTTCTTGCTTCCCGCTTGCTTGCCATGAGACATCTCTAATTCGGCTATCAAACTAGCCCGACACAACCCCTTGTGAGACATATCTGGCTAGCATTAAGTTAAGGCGTAAGCTCGGGATTTGTTGTCAGAGAAAACCATTCATCAGTATTGTTTTAGAGATAAATTGGTGATAACCAGACTTCATCGATTTTGATTTTCTCATCAATGTAATTAATGTATATTCTTGTAGCAAGTGTCATGGTTTTGATTCAATAAAAAATATTTTCTACATGATATCAATCTACGTTTAGGAGTCTTACCGGTCTATTCTTGCGTCTAGCATTTGTTCTTTTCTTTAGTCCAGTTTATTCGAGGAAATAATATTATTGGTATCTTGATGTGTGTCTTATTTTAATTAGAATATAAGTAGATATTCTCTCAATTCCTGATTTGTAGAGATATTGATTATATCAGATTGTAATGCTTATTTAAGGTCATCTATCAAGGAATAAAATACAGTTTCAGATCATATCTTCTGTGTATTTACTTTTCTTTTTCAATACGTTATCAACAACTCTTGAGTTGATAGCCAATTCAAACCCTAAAAAGAAACACTCTAAACCCCTAAAAAACCTAAAGCTCCACCATCGGCCTCCCTCATTGACGGAATCACCACCGCCACAAATCACCGACACCGGATTTTTCCACCACGGGATTTTGTGGATCTCTTGTTTTTTGCTTCAAACTTCTTTCAGTGAAGTTTTCATACCGAGCATAACACCCTCGAGGTAAATCGACTAACCGTCTTCGATTTAGAATTAGGTTACAAAATCTTAATTACCGCAATACCCTAAATCTAGGTCTAGATTTAGGTTTAAATACCGTAAATTATTATATGCCTCTAGCTCTAATGGATTAATGCAGGTATGAGTGAAAGGGACTTAATCGATCACATTTTCCTCAAAGTTTCAGCTTAGTGACAGTCCTGGGGAAGTCACGGTTATTAGTGAATATCACGGTTAATTGTGATTTCACTGTACTCAAAAGGGAAGTCGATATTTGTGAGTATTTGACAGTCACGGTTTTTTGGGGATTAGTATGAAGCCACTGATTTTGCATCGATTTTTGTGATCATACATCATGGATCATGTTTCTTATTCCCTAAATTTGATATTAGTGATCGTGATCCGTAAACTAATTACATCTCTTGTCTTTTGTAGATGATTGAGTCAGTAAGGCCAGAATTTTTATATCCATGATATTCAAAAAGAAGAATACCACCAATGAGTATCTGACATGAGTAATACTTTCCTTGGTTAATTCCTAACTGATACCATCCAACCACTATCATGTGGCACTACAGCCATTGAGGACAAACTAGCTCAAAAATCTCAAGCTCTCATGTTTCTCAGGAGATATATTCATCCTACTCTAAGAACCAGTACTTGTTAAAGGATGACCCCGCGGATTTGTGGGTAACTTTACAATAATGGTTCAACAATGTGCGTGATGCACAACTTCCAGAGCTTATAGAAAGATGAGATAGAATCCAGTTATTGAATTATCCTAAGATCAACAATTTTTATCAGGATATGTTAGAGCTACAGTCTGAGTTTACCATTTGTAGCGTTGTAAAGACAGACCAAGCTTTGGTCGAGAAGTCTTTGAGCACCTTCCCTACTTCTATGAATACCCTTGCACATAAGTATCGCATTGCTTATGAGCAAGGAAGACTTAGATCATTCAGTGATCTCATAGGTGTCCTGGCCAAGAAAGAAAGGTATCACGAGATCCTTTTCCATAACAATGTTGGGTCAGCCGGTACAAAGAAAGTTCATGAAACTTATAACACTGGTGAAAAGGCACGTAAGAAAAAGCAGAACAGTCGTTCTGAGCCTTACAACAATCGTGGTGGTAAAAGAGGACATGGAAAAGATCGTGGTAGAGGAGGACAAAGTTTAAACTTGACTTGAACTCACCAAGACAATAGCCAAAATATGCATAATTCTGGTCCCAGGAATGATATAGGTTCCTCTTAGTCTGCTCATTTTGGCTTGTCACATTGTTATAGGTGTGATTCTACCAAGCATATATACAAATAGTGTCGTGCACCCAAGGATGTTATAAATGCCTACAAGATGTGCCAACAGTATTTGGCGCATGAGACCAACTATACTGAAGACTTTGAGATGGAAGATTGTGGTGAAGCAAATTTAATTTTAGAAGATGACACCAAAGTAAGTCTTGAGACTTCAGATTTTTAGTTAGTTTATGTATTAGACTCATGTCATTGCCGTGTAATCAAGTTTAGTTTTGTATTTGACTATAGTTGTAGTCATCGTTATTGCATAAGAACAATTTTTTGATGTAAGTTTTGATATTGGGAAAGTAATAAAATTTCTTCCTTTCAGTATTTAAAAGTAATAAGAATGGTTATACAACTTGATATTGCTTAAATGGTTCGAATTATACATAGCTCTATGGCACTATGACACCAAAATATCATGAAAATGAGATAAACATAAGAGGATAGTTTTATCCTGAGAATTCGATACGGTTTTAGGATTTCCTTCGAACCGCCGAAGATTTTTCTCGACCCATTGAATGATGGCTTCTGTGACACAATTATGTCTCGACCCGTCGAAGGCTGTACTCAAATTTGGTATTTTTCTGATATATTTTTATATCGATTTTCTTGACAAGTAAAGGTTAAAAAAATTCTTCACCAGATGTGGTTTTACATCGATTTTTTTCATGCAATGAAACTTAATCTACAAAGGTCATTTCGACCGGTTAGATGTTGTTATACATTGGTTATTTGATGTTGCTATGATTAGCACTCTAAGTGAACCATGTTAAGTTCTGAAAACTTTTGTACTACTATTTTCGAATTTGGAGATTGAACACAAAACTCTTTATCACTCGGTTTAGGCTCGGTCTCCAAGACGAATACAATACTTTCCCACTGGATGCGTTTATGAAAAAATTCAATGCATATCGCTCGATTTGCAAAGCTTGTTCCTGTCTGTAATGTTGTTTACATTCATGACAGTCTTTTATTGTAGACATGACTTCCATTCCTCCACATATTTCAAATAATATATTTGTGGACCAATCAAACCGGTATGCCGACTGTTTATAAATGGTTTTGATTGTTGCAATGATGTGTAGGTCACAAATCCTTGCAATCCACATGGTATGATGTATTTATAAAACTTCCAGCATAGATTATTAAGCTTTAGGCTCACCATCTGGACAATCCAATTAGGTCTATTTGATTGGATAATGCAGAAGTTCCCCAACGTTCATTCACAGAACGGTCTTGCAGAGGCAAAAATCAAGCGGTTACAGCTTGTGGCCAGAGATTTGGTAATGCATATAAATTAATCGATATCTGCTTGGGGATATGCAATGTTAAATGCAACTATACTTATTTGCTTGAGACCTGTAACTCGCCAACCATTCAGTGCATACCAGTTGGTAACTAGATATGAGCCTGATATCTCACTTCTACGTATCTCTAGTTGCGCAGTACATGTGCCTACTACGCCTCTACTGTGTATAAAAATTAAGTCCTCGACGATAATTAGGCATTTATGTTAGTTATGATTCACCAAAAATTTCCCTCTATTTAAAACTTTTGATAGGAGATCTCTTTACTGCTAGTTTTGCAGTAAGTCACTATGATGAAACATACTTTCCGCCGTTAGGGGGAGATAGGATCTACGCATTTTATGCTTGATTCTTAACGTATTTATCTTTAAATTTAGCTTTGTTTAGAACTTATTATCTTTGTATCTTACTTACTTTATGATTTATAGGATAAAATAAGAAGGAATCCATAAAGGAGGCAGAAATAAGCTCAAAACCTGCTAAGGAGGAAGTTCCTAAAATGAGGAGGAAAGATGAAGAAGAATGAGCCACGATTTATAAAGAATGGATCAAAGATCACTAAGATGGGTCAAAACCATGTTCATGTGTCCAAGAAGGTCCAAGATCATGTCAAGATTCGGCCACAAAGAAGTCCAAAAGAAGAAGATGGATCAAAAGCTAGAAATCAGGAAATCTGCTTGTGCATATCATCCCACTTTAACGGGCCACCGAAAATGGACTAGAGGAATTATAATACAAATAATATGTCCCTGGAAATCTCTAGAAGTCAACTTTCCAGAGAAAAAAGAATCACTCAATTCAGACATATAAATCTCCGAGAATCACTAATTTAATGAAGAAATGTCAACTTACTCGGGTAGAGTTAATTCATTCTTAATTGGGGATGGACTAGGGTTCTTCATATCCTATTTAAAGGGGAGCTCGACCAGAAGAAAATGATCTCTCATTCTTGTAGCTAAAGCTCTGCCTAAACACTTCCTACCCTCCAAACACTCCAAATTCTTTCACGAAGTCGTCCTCCTCCAAGCATCATCAACACCATCCTCCACCGAAACTTTCATGGAAATCCTAACTGTCTCGTCCATCCATTGAAGGATCAAGCTATACCGAGTAGGCTAGGGCAATCCCGAACTCCAAAAGTGTAACAATGACTTTTTCTTTTATTTTCTTGTATGAATTCTTGGTAGTTTTAGATCGATTTTGTCTCTATGAAATTAGTTATAACATGTATGTTTTCATGCTTAATGCTTTGATATTTTGCAGGGCAATCCCACTTAGTATCATTGATGTGTTAGGGCAATCCCAAACCACACATATTCATAAAATATGCATGCAAAACGTAGCTAAGGACTTAGAATTTAATATGTTGCATATAATCTGTTAGGTTATAAAGAGTTTTGCAGATGAATGAGTTGATCACTTGTATATATATAGTTTAGTTTTATTTTCGGTCTAGTAAGCATGTTTAGGGTTCTTTGTTCTTGTTTGTTTTCTACTTGTCTATGAGTGAAGCATGATAGAATCTAGGATTTCTGAATATGTTTGCTTTCCAATTTCTGTTCTTATTTTTGTAGTTAATTGAACCAAACTTTCAAACCCCCCATACATTTACTTTTCTGTTTATAAACGTTGTCATGCATTAGTACCCTCAATTCTCGGTTAAGAATGATCCCTACTTATCAATACTACATCTACAAAGAAGGGTTTTAAATTGCATACGTGTGAGATATGTGTTGAGTGTCTACTTTGTGTTAATATTTGATGCATGTTTTACTTGTTATCAAGGAATGATTCCATTCTGGTTATACATCGAAAATTGACGTGGTATGTCCTCACTAGGTGTGATCATGATCCCCATACATCTCAGTGTGAAATTGAAGTGCAATGTAGTCTTGATCTTCAGAAAGTAACATATTCGATGTCTGTCTCCTTTATTGATATCATGAAAGTGACGAAATTGGTTATACATGCTGCAAATTCTTCAAGGTTGAAAGTCTCTGGAATTAGGCAAGTTAACGTAACACCCGAGCAATGTAGTGTTTCTCCTACTTATAGTAGAGGTGTAGCGCCAGTCAAAATCCACTGATGAGTTGCCGATAAAAAGGTAAGTCATCAAGGCACAACCGTTCATTATCAACACATGAGATTGTTTCTGACTGTAATTGTGTCTAAAAGTTGACATTGAAAAACATTGGGGGGATGCCTCAGAGTCAATGACAATGTCAGTAAACAAAGAAATCTCACCAAGTTAAACAAATTCTAGCGGTATTATGGATGGTTCTTCCAAGTTTGTTGATGATGCATTTACTTATTTCATCGCTCAAGAATTGACGACGATGAAGTTGGACCTTTCTTAGTTGCGGATTGTCAACGTCGAGAAAATTGACCAATATGAAAAGTTGCAATCTAGGCTAAACTAAACTCTCTTATAAATGATATATTTTCGGCATGGTAAGCCGGTTAGACACAAATAGGTCTTTGTTTGGAAGCACGATGAGAAGAACTTATGGTGCAAGGATTTTCTCAATGCCCTAGTATTGATTATGAGGAGATATATTCTCTGGTTATGGACATCACTACTTTTCGCTACCTTATTAGGTTGGTAGTGTCCAAAAAACTAAGTATGCAGCCAATAGATGTGGTTATATATCTCTATAGGAATCTTGATTCAGAGATATACATGAAAGTTTCAATTTGAATGGTTATACCCAATTCAAATAACTCTAAACCACAGAGTGCTCAAGTGTTCAAATTGAGACGTTCATTATTCTAAGTGACTACTTGATTGGGAAGGGATTTAAGAATGATAAGTTATGTCCATCCATGTTTACTACATGAACGAGTTGTTTGAGATGATAGACCTTGGTATGATTTGGTTTTATCTTGGTTTTATAGATGGTATATCGAGTTGGTAGAATACTTATTCACCAGTTTGCTTATGTCTAAATCAGGCAATGGACAAAGCATACCCTTTTTAGCACACCAAAGGTAATTTGTAGTCTAGAACCCAAAATGATCAATTTCATTAGATTGATGATAGTAAGGAACCTTTGGATTTGAGGTTACATATGTTAGTGCAGTTGGAGCTAGGTTATATATAGCTTGGTGCACACATCCAGACATTGCCTTCTTGGTCAGCACCAACGCAAAGTCATTGGAATGTAGTATAGCATACATTTTGGTACTTGAAAAAAACCATTGACTTGGGCCTATTTTTTTCCGACAAAGAATACATAGAGAAGCTTGAAATTCCTAGAAAATGGATGGTTGAATCGCAGTATGCAGATTCCAGGGTCTTTAACCTGTCAAATGAATCACTCGACCCATTGAAGGTTGTACCCTAGACGGACCAGAACCATACCTTCGACCTGTCGAAGGAATTGTTTGACACATCGAACACTGATCCAGTTGCAAGCACTATTCCTCAGTTTAGTGTGATGCCCTATTCAGAGACACATTGTGATGTTTTGGTTGGTTTTGCTAATGTTGGGTATCTCTCTCACCCACACAAAAGAACGTTCCCAAACTGGTTATGTAATCATCATAGGAAACATGGCGATTTCTTGGAGATATACAAAGAAAACCCTTATTGCTGCTTCCTTATGTCTGGTTTAGGACAACAATACACTACATTCGAGGGTATAGTCGATTATCATCTACTAAGACAGCACCAACTCACATATTTAAGGATAATGCGATTTGCATTGAACAAATGATGTTGGACTACATTAAGGGTGGTCATACTCAAATCTTTTCGCCAAAGTACTCAACAAGCAGCGGTCATTGATTTTCCATGTGAACCAGGATTAGTTTGGTGGATAATATTGTAGACTTGTTCTCCAACTCTTTACAAAAATCTACATTTGTAAAGCATGTGAGACGCATTGGAATACAAAGATTGTCTGAACTCCAAGATTGAGTTATTAGTCAAGGGGAGTTCATTTCGTATACATCAGGGGAGTCTACATCACATGTAGTCGCATTTGTAGTTGATACGTTGTATTCGTTTTCCCTTATACCAAGCTTTTATTTTTACCCAAGAGGTTTTTTGTTTGCTTGGCAAAGTTTTTAGTGAGACAACAGGTTATGCATCATCCATTAGGATCGTGACACGAAGTGAAGTGTTTAAGGAAAAAATATTCCTAGTATCTCGGTGTGTTTGTCTTGTCTTAATTAAAATAGAAGTAGATATTTTCTCAATCCCTGATTTATAGAGATATTGATTGTATTAAATAATAATACTTATTAAAAATCATCTATCAAGAAATAAAGTCAAGTTTCAAATCACATTTCCTGCCTATTTACTTTTCTTCATTACCATCTTTTTTTCTGTTCTCTTCTCTTTTAGATAGGGTTGTGCACTCACTCAATTTTTAATTATTTTTTAATTTAGTGTAGTGCTTGCACTTCCTATAGTACCCCCGGAGTCTTGTTCTGTCGTCTCTTTCTTCTGAAAATAACACTGATGTTTTCTTTGACCGAGTCCGAAGTAGAAGTCGAAGTCGAGAAGAACTTTAACTATTGCATTTCATTGTATCAGAGAGAAGTTCTTTAATTTGGTGTCATAAAGAAACGCGAGCTCAACGAAATGAAGGCAGTGGAGTCGCAGGACTTGTTATTGCGATTCTCGAGTTCCGGCCACTCCGAAGAGAAATTCATCACCGACATCTTCGTCAGCTTCACCATCGCCGAGTGGTACACGACGTCGGCGGCGCGGATGACGTGGTTTCATGAGCTCAGAGAGACAGAGAGAACCAACTCGAAGACCCACTCCGCCAACTCGGAGACCCACTATGGCAAGGAGGACCTGGGTACTCTAATCTTCAGGATTCTTTTATTCGATGATGAATGATTTCCTGGGTTGTGGAACTGTTGTGGGTAGAAAGCATCTATAAGGGATTTGATTGCTTTGGTAAAATTTTGTTAAGAGCAAAGAGGAAGAGACAGATAGAGCTGCAAAGTTTTGCAGAATCGATCCCCAAATGCGACTGTTGGATGGATTTAGAGAGAGAGATGAGCTGCAAGTTAGGGGTATAGAGGGAAACAACCGATTAAATTGTAAAATAATTAAGCAATTGAGTGGGAGTGTCATTTGTCAAATAGGGTGTGAATATGACGACCCTTTAGTTAAAGACTTGAAGTAGACTTCTTCCATGGCTGTCAACCGGTCCTCGCCGCAGCCAATTACCTCGGTGCACACTTCTTTAGCCAACGACAACGCTCTCAATTTGCGGCATATCCCTAGCAAGCGCAACCATATAACGTGCTTGGTCCTTTTTCCTCTTATGTCTGAACTACAGAATAAGGCTCAAATGCGCTTGGTCATTCAAGCCAACATGACATGCCTCAATGCTATCACATCATTTTTGGCCCGATCACTATTTAATGGAACCCACTTTGTTGCTGATCCGAATTGGTATATAGACACCTGCGAACTCATCACATGACCACCGTGCCTTTCAACAATTCTCAACCCTATAATAGTCTACACAATGTGTATATGAGTAATGGAGATTTGATGTCCGCCCATTTCTCATACAGGTGAAATTTTTTTGTCCTTGGGCTCGTCCAACTTCACTTCACAAAATATATTTCGTATTCCATATGTTCGTAAAAACCTCCTATCTATTGCTCGTTTGACCAGAGACAATTATGTTTATTTTCTCTTTGCTCCTGATAATTATCAAACCTATTGCTTATATATTGGTCAACTCTTATTTCAGGGTCACATCTTCACTACTTTATTGGTTTATAGGTGACATCTTATTCCACTAGTGTTCACAATCAGTTAAAGTATGCTCATGACCTGCTTGTCAAACATGATCTGTTATAACCGGTTAGCACTCAAATATCATGTTAGTTTAATTCTTAAACCATGTACATCTATACTACAACAATGTTGATGTCTGCTTCTAATGTACTGTATATACTTAGTTGATATATAAGATTACAGATTCAGATTAGTTTGATGCAAATGTATGGAATGGAATTACAAAGTAGAAACATACTTGAATTGTTGTTATTCATCTTAATCTTCTCCTTAAAACACCTTTATATTTCTGTTAACAAATGGGTGCCAGATTAATGAAACCAACGTGAGTTAAGCAGTGACCAATTCACCTATATATAGGATTTGTTATCTGATAACTATGACAGTTTTTTCCATAGAGAAACTGTCACCAATTTAAATTTAAATTTTATTCAAATAAGAATAATTGTATTCATGTCATTATCCTAATCATAGTTTAGATGACTATAGAACAACAAAAAATAAGCTGCAACTAAAGAAGTCAATTGACATTTCATATGCTCATCAACTACACTTTAACAGACTTTAAACTATGTCTGATTTTAAAAAATCTAACAATCTCTCCCAGAACTTGACATTGTTTAGAATTAGATCAACATACTTAATGCAAACTTACTAAAGTGTACACTTAAATTATCAACAGCCTCAGTTAACATTATGTCAATTGTTTATCAACAGTAAGGATAATATATGATAGATTAGAAATCTAAACATATTCTGAAATCACAGTGTAGCTTAAAAATAATTACATGAACCTACATAGAATACAAATAGTGTGCTTTTACTAAAAAAAAAATGATATCCATTATAGCACCTAAATCAAAATTTCAAATAACATAACTCAACTTGTATATATCACTGTTTACATCAGTAATCTCTTGATTTTGCAAATTTAAGTACAACATATATATATATATTAAATAAAGTTGAAACTTTAAATGAAGTTACTGATCACTTAATATATGAATAATGTATAGATACATAATGATTCAGAATGAAATGTTTAAAATAATTCTGCATCATCTAATGCACCTAACACACACATATTTTTCACATGTGTTGTGAAATCTGCAATTGGCTAGGCCTTAGTTAGAGGATCTTCTATCTGTTCTTTTGTACCTATTTTCACAAGTACATTATCTCCATCATTGATACTTTCTTTTACTGAAAAATACTTAATATCTATGTTTTTAGCTGCTGAAGATCTTTTGTTATTCTTAGAAAAGAAAACAATTGATGCATTATCACAATAGATCTTTATAGGTTTGTTGATTGATTCTACCAAATCTAACCTGGAAATGAAGTTCTTCAACCATAAGGTTTGACCAGTAGCTTCAAACATGGCTATATATTCAACTAGGAATATTGAGGTTGTTGTGATGCCTTGTTTTGATGCTTTCCAGGAGATTTCTCCTCCTCCTAGAATAAAAATATACCCTGATGCGCATTTTAAATCATCCAAATCAGACTTATATGATGCATCTACATAACACTTTACTTCAAACTCTTCATCTTCAATTTTCCTGAAAATCAGCATATGATCTTTGGTTCTTTTTAAGTACCTCAAAACCTTTTCCCCAGCCACCCATTGAGCATATCCTGCATTTGACTGAAATCTAGCCAACTTGTTTACTGCAAAAGCAAAATTCTGTCTGATACAAACTTGAGCATACATGAGGCTCCCAAATAATCTTGCATAAGGCATGTTCTGCATATTCTTCATCTCCAAAGCATTCTTAGGGCATTGCCCATTGTGAATTTGTCTCCTTTAGACATATATATGAACTTCTCCATCTTTGCAATTTTGCAACCCAAATCTATGCAAAATCTTCTCACTGTAATTCTTTTGTGACAACCTTTCTCTATCTCTTGAAATTTCAATGCCAAGTACATATTTTGCCTCCCCCATATCCTTCATTTCAAACTGTTTAAAAAGGAATTATTTTGTAATTTTTAGAATGTCAATATTACTGTTGGCTAATAATATGTCATCTACATATTAGACCAATATTATGAAACTTCTCCCACTGGTCTTAATGTAGATACATTCATCAAGCTTGTTTTCCACAAAACTAAAGCTAGTGATAACTTTATCAAACTTAAGATACCACTGTCTTGATGCTTGCTTCAACCCATAGATGGATTTTTGTATTTTGCAGACTTTATTTGTATCCTGTATAAATCTTTCTAGTTGAAGCACATAAATTTCCTCATACAATTCTCCATTGAGAAATGCAGTCTTAACATCCATTTGATGAAGTTCTAAATCATATTGAGCCACCAATGCCATGATCACTCTCAAGGAATCTTTTGTAGAGACTGGGGAGAATGTCTCATTATAATCCACTCCTTATTGTTGATTGTAGCCTTTTGCAACCAATCTAGCCTTATATCTCACTCTGTTACTTGTTGTGTCTCTTTTTGTTTTGAAAACTCATTTGCAAATTATCGGCTTGGAATATGCTGGTTTCTTAACTAAAGCCCACACTGCATTTTTGCTCATACTCTTGAGTTCATCCTCCATTGGTAATTGACATTCCTATCTGTTTTATGAAGCCATTGCTTGTTTGCTTGAAATAGGATCATCCTCATCTGTAAAATCACTATCTGTAGACACATTATAGACAACATAGACATCTGAAATTGCTAATTTTCTTTCTTTGACAAACCTTATTAGTACTTCAACATTCTGATTTTTTTCAAAAATTTCCATTTGATTATCATTATCACCTTGGTCTTTATTTTCTACATTTTCTCCCACCGCATTCTTATTAACTTCATTGAGAATATTTTGATCTGCAAGACCAGTATCTGGGACAAAATCCAAGTTTTCTCCATTTTCTGCAATTGTATTGCTTCTTATTTCATAAGTGAACCATTCTTCCATGGGCCTTGTATCTTCTGTATCAACTTCATCCTGAATTGCCACTTGTCTATCAATTAACTCATCATAAAATGTGGCTCTGAAACACTCCATGATCATTGTGTGTCTATTTGAACAGTAAAACCTGTAGCCCTTTGACTTGTCACAATATCCAATAAAATAGCAACTGACTCTTCTTGAGTCCAGTTTTCTATCATCAACATTATAAATTCTAGCTTCTGATTTGCATCCCCATACATGAAAATGTTAAGACTTAGTATATAACCCCACTGGAGTTCAAATTGTGTCTTGTTGAAAACCTTACTGGGAGTTTTATTGCTGATATAATTTGATGTGTTAATAGCTTTTCTCCACAGAAACTTAGTCAAACCAGACCTGAGCAGCATGCATGCTCCTCACCATATTCATCAAAGTTCTATTCCTTCTTTTAGATACACCATTTTGTTGAGGATTATATGGTGTACTCTACTGAGCCACAATTCCACATTATTGTAAATACTATGCAAAAGAACCTTTGATTTGTCCTAGCTCAGTGTATTTTCCATAGAACTCTCCTCCATGATCTGATCTAACAACCTTAATAAGCTTACATGTTTGCCTTTCCACTTCTGTTTTGTAGACTTTGAAGGTTTTCAAAGCTTGTGATGTTTTAGAAATGAGATAAATAAAACAGTTTCTTGAAAAATCATCAATAAAGGTTATGAAATAAAAAAAATTGCAAATATTGTTGATGGAAAAAAGATCACAGGTATCAATATGGATCAACTCAAGTAGAATTTCACTTCTTTTAGAACCAAACTCCCTGAGTTTCGTCATTTTTCCCTTTAAACAATCAACACAAGTCTTAAAGTCTGTAAAATCTAATGCAGGCATTATATGTTGCTTTACTAAATCTTTCAATGTATTCTTCAATATGTGACCTAATATTTTATGCCACAAGAATTATGAAGGTTCAGCAACATTTTTCCTTTTCTGGACACTCTTTTTTGCCTACCATACATATGTCTCTAGAAATATTTGAGATTGCTGTAGCATTTTTCAGAGAAACAAATTAACAATTCATTAGCCAATATCCATCTATTATATAAGCATCACCAAAATAGATTGAATTACAGTAGAAATTCATAACCTTATTGTCACTTGCAAATTGAAAACCAGGTTTTGCTACAAACTGGGAACCAAATATGAGATTTTTTATTTCAGGAATACAATACACACTTTCAAGTTCTAATACATAATTATTAGGAAATGCTAATTTGATAACTCCTATAGCCCTCACAGGTATATGTTGACCATTTGGAGTGCACACATTTGTGTCTTCTTTAGTTGGGATTGTTATCTTTGATAATCCCTGTAGTGTGTTGACAATATGAATAGGTGAGTCGGTGTCAAACCGCCATGAGTTGTCAGAAATTAAATCTTTTGAAATAAAGTTAAAACTGGTTTTATTCAAAATTACCTTTCTTGTCCAACCAAGCTTTGAATATCTCACAATCTTTCTTAAAGTGTCCATTTTTCTTATAGAAGAAGCATTTCAGATTTCTATGTTTCTTTCCTTTGTTGTTCTCAGTCTTAACACCAGGTTTGGAGTTTGATTTTGATGAATTCGAACTACCTTTTTGGTATTCACTGTTCTTGAATTTCTTAATGGATGACTTATCAGATGACTTGTCAATCAAATTTACATCAACTCCCTTTCCTTTCTTATTGCATTCTTCCTCAACTACTACACAAAATGAAATGAGTTCATCCACATCCTACTTCTCTTTATGTGTTTTGTATATTGTCTTCAACTAGTCATATGCATCCGCTAGAAAATTAAGTAACATGTGAACCAAGAAGGGCTCCTCAATTGACATATCCAGATCCCTCAACTTTCCTGCAATGTCTGAACCTTGCATTATGTACTCTCTTACACTTCTAACTCCATCAAACTGCATTCTGATCACTTTATTCATTAAAGTCTCAGTCTTAACCTTGTCAGACCTCCTATACTTCTCTGCAACTAAATTGAAGAAGCTTTTTGCTAGTTCAGAATCTGGAACGTACACTGCCTCTAATAGTCTGTGTCATACTTTTCTTAATGCAGATTAATGCAATTTGTTGTGTTTGAACCACCTATCATAGTTCTCTTTCCTCTCCTTACTAGGATTTTCTTGTAATGGCTCTCAAGAGTCTTCAATTAAGACATGGTCAAAGTCCAAAATTTCAAGATTGAATTCTATGTCATTTTTCCATTTCTGAAAATTTGAACCATGGAGCAACTCATCTTGGCTTACACTCATGCATTGAAAAATGCATGCCTGCAAAATTGATCAGTTTTTAGTCTTTACTAAATACCAGAATAATCTTCTAGTCCCTAGTTAGATATTCATCATGAACAATCTACTGAAAACTTTAGCACATATATATAACATCAATCTATCATACTCAAGATTTGGACTACCTTTGTGGTGTACTAATCTCATATCACAGTCTGAAATTGATCTTTATATTTATATGTGATAACAATAAACAACAAAATTACAACAAAATTCTTTGGACATTTATTGTCAAAGTTTCATTTTCTGCAGTCTAAAATTCTTTGTATTTTCAATCAAGTTATACCAAAATCGATTTTCCAATATGAGGCATACAGATTTTAACAATTCAGTTGATCTTGATTCTTAAGGTTTTATTCTAATTATGATATATATTGGCCATTTTGACAGTACTTAACATCACAATTTAGAACATATTGCATCAAGGGTAAATTGTTTTGATTTTCAAAACAATATATAGTGTATTCTTAACATACAGATAGAATGTAACAATATGAAACTCAATGCAGATAAAACATAAATTGTATCTCAAAACATGATATATCGAATAAGCATATTGACCCTAATCTAGATTAACTAGTAATCTAGAATCATGCCCTAACGACTGACCATAATCTACGAGTTTCTATGAAAAATTTGACAAAACTTCCCATATAAAAGAGGCACCCAAAAACCTGCAAAAAAAACTGACACTCCGCAGATAAACCCACACACAATACCGTGGACCACTGATGTCCATCATGATTTCTCAACATAAAACGAAAAATCAAAACTGATACTTTAATCAGAATTGGAAAACATACTTCCAGTAAATAAACTGATTCACAAACAAAGAAACTCAACTCGACTACTATACGAGTGACGACTTATTCACAAGAGTCTCACAATACAATACTACTAAACCAGTATTCAGAGTGACTGTAATAACACAAGAGACATACTGACAGTGAGCTAGAACCTACTGCTGAAAGAATTGACTGGTGGACTCGACGACATCCAGCACCCTCATGATACACACTGCAATATGGGCAAAGAAAACCGAAAAGCCCAGGAAAAATGCACATAAAATAATAAAAATGGTTAGAGTGAGTGGACGAAAATAATATTTCACTTTCTAACTGAAACTGTAAATAATATGCCTTCATAAATAATGTATATAAAAATAATGCGAGTCTGAAAATAAACAAGCCCAGGTCAGGTGTTTTTCCTAACCCTCCTGGGTACTGTGTAATCATGGGTCAGGTGTTTGTCATAACCCTCCCAAAGCATCTCGGGGATCAGCTGAGAGGCCAATGCATCGATGCATACATATAACCATACTCTGTGTAAAACAAATCATATATGCCTCCAAATACAAATGCATAAACGTAAATGCATAACTATAAAATGTATAATTATAAAATGCATAACATGGACTCGCAAACCGACATTGAAAATAAAATGTCCACTCACAGCATTTTGCTGGGATAATTACAAAGTTGAAACCTGTCAAATGGCACACTCATTCATCTGACATGCCCGCTAACTCAAGATCCTGAAACCACGATTAAAATTAGTATCTGATCATCGGGGTTCAAACTGCATAGCTAAGATCGTAATCTGGTGAGTAATAACATCGAGAGTCTCGTATACTTGCATAATGTATTTTCTGTTTAATTACTGACTCAACCAAATTCTGAATTCAATTTCCTGTAATCCCTCACTTTTTAAGAGTCGCAAACAAATTTCAAATATCAAAAGACTCGCAAATAAACTGATAGCCAAAGCGTCCTTAAATATTGTCGTGAATTAAACTGATAATTGTCTGATTAAATACTTGTCAAAATTTATCAAGCTCATATCCGAATATAAACCTCACCATTAATTGCGTTCGTCACGCGAAAATGAGCGAAACGACATAAAACTTGTCGAAAATTCCACCTCGTCAGAGCTCTGCCGCGCACGGCGGCGTGTGTGGCCGCCGGAATTCCACCGGCCTAGAATTCTTCGACCTATACATGAATTTGAAGATCTCAATATTTCCAACAACTTTGTAGTTCAATGCTAAGCCCAATTCTAACCGGAAAATGTCCAAAACTTACCATGAAATTCAAAAACCTCGCCGAAATTCATATTCTCCGATCGGCCACCACCGTCCACGGCAAGGGCCGAGACCACTTGGGATAGACTCACCATCCCAAGGGCTACAAAACTCCTATGGTTTTGTCCCCCAATGCCGCCATCTCGGCCACCGGCGAAATCTGGCCGGAAATCCCATATTTTCATCGCGTCGGTTCCTCCTCCTGCAGCCACCATCGTGAGCGATCCACCAACCAAATGAAAGAGGAGTCCAAGCCCAATATTTCCCATCAAGGAATCACGGCCAAAGGTGGCCGGAATCGAGCTCACTGCCGGCAACAAATTTTCAAGCAAAACGGGTCGGCTTGACCCGTGGTCAACTTGGTCAACCCAATAATCCCAAAATGGAAACTTTCCATTAATATCTCATATTTATATCGTATACATACCGTACACATACCAGTCAAAATTAACGGTTCAAAACAAATCTGATCAAGATCGGACGGTCACGATTAAATCAGCAATTAAATTAACACTTTTAAATATTTTCACCAACAACTCGGTAAAATATTGCTCGCTTATCCGAAAAATTCCTCGAAAATTCTCACGAGCCAAAAATTAAATACTCTACAATTCTCATGAAGGAAGTCGACACAAATTCTCGTCTGGTGAAATAGTCGTTAACAAACCCAATTATGCGACTAATCTGCGATAACGCGTAACATAAATCGATAACTGCATGATTACGGTTCTGGTTGTCACACATACACTGAAGCAGAACATATAGATTATAGATTGCTCTAATACCAATTATTAGTTCAGTTCTTAAACCATGTACATCTATACTACAACAATATTGATGTTTGCTTCTAATGTACAGTATATAGTTAGTCGATATATGAGATTATAGACTCATATTAGTTTGATACAAATGTATGGAATGGAATTACAGAGTAGAAACATACTTGAACTATTGTTATTCATCTTGATCTTCTCCTTAAAACACCTTTATGTTTATGTTGACAAATGGGTGCTAGATTAATGAAACCAACGTGAGTTAAGCAGGGACCAATACACCTATATATAGGATTTGTTATCTGATAACTATGACAATTTCTTCCATAGAGAAACTTTCACCACTTCAATTTCAAATCCTATTCAAATAAGAATAATTGTATTCCTGTCATTATCCTAATCATAGTTTAGATAACTATAGAAGAACAAAAAATCAGTTGCAACTAAAGAAGTCAATCTGCATTTCATATGTTCATCAACTACACTTTAACAAACTTTAAACTATGTCTGGTTCGAGAAAATCTAACATATCAGCCAAGGCCCTTCTTATTTCCATTGATGGTGATCCACTTTCCACCGTCACTGCCTTTTGTGAGGTTGTTTGTTCTTGCAATACCTCACCATTACCTGCCCAGACCTAGCCTTTGAGGTCAATTCTATCTCTCAATTCATGAGTCAACCGCGCATGCCTCATCTTATTACTGCTAGTTGCAACCTTCGTTACATCAAAGGGATACTTGATCATGGTTTTTTTTTTTCAGTCTTTAATGTCAACTAATTCACTTGTTTGCCTATTTCGATGCTGATGGGGCTGGTTGCACTGATTCCCTTAGTTCTACCTCAAGTTATCTCATCTACCTTTGCTCTAATTTAATCTGTTGTTGCTCTAACGAGCATACTACTATTGCTTATTTTAGTGTGGAATTTGAATTTTGCTATCTTGCTCATGCAAGTGATGAAACAACATGGGTAGGTTTCTTTCTCTATGAACTTGCTCACATTCAGTTTCCCATTCTACTGCATTGTGACAACCTTAGTGCGACTTACATGACTTCTAATCCTGTATTTCATGCTCGCACAAAACACATTGAGCAATTGATTATCATTTCGTGTTAGAAAATGTAGCTATCGGAAGTCATCATATTTGTTTCATCCCTTATGTTGGGGGGGGGGGGGGGTCGGGGCGCGTTGTTGGTGATGTTAGAGAAAACCACATCTTTTTGATTCAGAGATAAATTGGTGATAACCACACTTGAAGTTTTAATTTTTCTCATCAATGTAATTAATATAGATTCTTGTAGAGTATTTGAGATTGTTTGAAGTGGCTAAGGCAGTGTACCTCCTCGATCATCACCCAAGCTCATATCCCTTAGCCCTCAGTCTGCCGTCATTGTAATTAAAAAAATGTAGATTCTTGTAACAGTTCAAAACTGTGCATAAATATTTGTATCAAGTGTAACCGTTTTGATTCAATGAAAATCACTTTTTACACTGTTTTGAAGCCTTTGTATTATCCATGACATGGTAAAAAAAAACCTCTCGTAATTATTCTCATCAATACTATCAATATCATTCTACATTTATATTCCCAACACCAGTTGTCAAATTTGAACCGTTCATGCTTATATATGATACATTGCAACTATGAATGATTCAATAATTTTTAGTTTGTTGACAATTTTCATAAATAATTTACGTACTAATGAGTACTTAAACATCTAACAGTTGATTTACCAAAATTTATCACGGTTGGTAAAATTTGGTAGATTTTGGTGCTTAGACCATAATGGTTCATTGCATCCACTATTGTCCGCTTATTTTCAATATGCTCCCATTGGCATTAAATAGTACTAATCAGGAGCATATGTTCTATGTAGTACGTACCAAACAAGCTACTGGTTGCACATAAAACAAAAATGGCCTATTTTAGCCGCTAAATCCATCGTCGTCATTCAAGGTAGATCTTATGACATTCGTACTCGTAGTTAAGCTCTTAAAAGGTTCAGTTGCTGAAACTATTGTGTAAGCCATGTGTCATTGTTGCATTCACCATTATGTATCATTGCTCCACTATTGCAAGATGCTCCACCAACAATACAAAAATTTGAATCAACCCTACGAGGTAATTAGGGTTTAATATAGAGAAAATGATGATTTCCACTATTTTATTGGAACAGTTTAAATAAAAAAAATGAAGTGAGATGCACTTAATATAATAGAAGAGACGCATGTATTTATGCTCTCCTAAAAGAGTATATCAAGATTATGTATTTATTTATTTAAATTGATTAAAATGTGAATGAGAAATTGGCCACTTAAAATATGAGAAAAGGAGTTTGTCTCACATGAAAAAAAAAACAAGAAATGTGAGAAAAAAAAATTGTATTCCACTTAATATACTTTGAATAAGCAAGTAAAGAGGCTTTATTATGTTCTTCCAATGATTACGTAATTCTAGTGGGTAGGATGGTTCATGGTGGATCATCTTTAACGATATTGATTCTCATCCTCGTGGGTAGGATGCATGGCTTAATGACTTCTTTATCGATAGTTAGACATTTAGAGTTCAACCTTAGTCTGAACTCATCCTTCTCCACCATGTATGATACTTATATGGCTTTCAAATTGATGATCTTTCGCGGTTAGGTCGAGCAATGGAGCGACTGCTTCCACTACACAACAAGCGAGGGTGACTCGTGACTTCATATTCAGTGAAAACTATATATTAAATGCGCGTGATCGCCAAAAATAAAGTTGACCACGACTCGAACTCCTTGAGCGGATAAGAATTTAGCGTAATCCCAATATGTTTTAGATTGGAATCGAGTTGGAGGGTGGGCTACAATAGTTTCTATGGACCAAAGGTTGTTTGAGGCTCGTTAATCGTGTGATTAGCGTACAATTTTTATGGACTTACTACAAGCAACAATGCTTGCACACACCTTTAAAGTTGGTTCTATAGACCGAACAACGTTGCTGCATAGCTAATTGTCTTATGGGTCATCTAGGTTGGATGAAAGTATCTGGGTCTAACTATATGGACCTTATAAAACTCAAGCCCATTTTTGTGTTTTTTTGGGTTTTGAGTTCCAAGTAATAGTTGGGTTCAGATTATCTAATTGGTTGAGGTGGTTGTGTGTGCATTAGACCAGATTTCAACTCCAAATTCGACACCGAGGTGAGACTCGTACCTAGATTTTGCTTTCATTTTGAAGGGTCATTTCGACTTTGCTTCGGTTTTTAGTCACCAACTTTCGATGGTTGTTTTCCTTAATCCGACCGAGATGGTCTAGCGCAAATACCTATCTATGCTTAAGGTTATTCTATTGTCCACATTACACTATTCATCATATATGTAGTGGATTTCTGGAAGCCCCCGATCAAGAGATGTTTCAGCGTATAAGCCCCTTGGTATCTTTGATCTTTAGTTTCAATTTCTTTATTTATTTATTATTTTTATTAGATGGTCGATTAAATTAATTAAAAATGTGATAGTAATATAGAGTTCTACCGGATTACCAGTCACAATCCCATACTACTATACTAAGATGAAATCTATAGCCCAAAACCTAAACTAGTAAACCAATGTAGCACGAGGATTGTTAAAACGCATAATGCACTACCTCTTAACTAGTTAGGCATCATCTCTACTATCTGCACACACTCGGGTCAGGAGCTCCAACCCGACACATAGCAGCTCAGTCCCTCTTCAACAAATGTCGCGCCTCCATGTAACGACCCACACACAAGAGGCCAGATTTGATTGGCACAAGGTTTGGCTGGACCGACCTCACCTCCAACATGAGTTGTGATCTTCCTTTTTTGTCTGGACCGACATCCAAAGTAGAATGCTGTCTCCTCTTCCTAGGACCTCTAGGCTCTAGGACCAAACTTATAGACATTTTTGCACCATGAGACAAAACACCATTCTCCTTCACAGAATATAAACTCATCTCAAAATCCTGCATTTGTATCATCAACCTTGTAGGACTCATCCCCTTGGTCACTTGCTCAACCAAGGTGCCTTACACCTTTTTTTTTCGATTACCTCCACCTCCGCCTGGACTAGTCATCGCTGCCATCTTCTCAAATTCCATGTTTGCATCATTTTCCCGAATCACCACATTTCTACATTGTATAGGGCAACCATCCACATTGTGATCAAAACTGTCACAATCCATGCAATAACTGTGACGACCCAGAATAGAATTAACAGTGTAATCAGCTTAGTCCATGAGGTTATGCGTAATCGCAGATTTTCGATAGTTGATTGAATCGCCAGACTTGATCACGACTTAATTATTGGCCGAGAATTTGAGTTGAGTCTCTTCTCGAGAGTTGTTGTATGCGTGATTTCGAGTTCGTGGGCGGTTCCGGATCATTATTTAGACGACCAAGGAATATAATGTGAATATTTGAAATTTTGGTATATTGTCGAGTTTATCCGTTCGTATTCGAGTCTATCCGAATCGTGATTGTGATCTATTTTGGACCGTTGATCGACCCGAACCGTAGATAGAATGATTATTCACTTGATTTTCGAGTTTCGCAATTTGTTGTGATTTCGGCATAATCTGTTAATATGGCGGCTTCGTTAGCGACTAAATTATCGGGAGAGAATTTGATTTCGAATCCTTCGTGGAAGTTGTAGAGAATTTAATTTTGTGCTTGTGGGAACTTTCGGATAATTTTTCCGAGTAGCGAGGAATAAGTTATGAATATTTTCGTCCGCCGAATATTGTCGTATTTATCCGATTGGGGTTCGATACGTGTACGGTATAAATATGGAAGCGATACTTGCCGAATTGGGAAACCTGCCATTTTGGGAAAGCTGAGTTGACTAGGTTGACTGGGTGGGTCGACCCATTTGGGCCATTTTAGGGCTGATCGGTTTCTTCATCGTGGAGGCTGATTCCGGCCATATTTGGGTATGGTTTCTTCACGAGATATGTTGGGCTCGTGCTCCTCTTCGATTTGAGAGGTGGATCGTCCCGTGAGGTGGCCGGAGGAGGAAGTTATGGCTCGGCAAAGTTAGTGAAATTCCGGCGAAATTGGTGGTGTTTGGGTGGCGGCGTGGAGGCCGAGTTGATGGCTCCTCTTTGAAGGGTTTTGTTAGCCTTGAGCTAAGGAAGCTTTTCCAAGTGGTATTGAGGGTTGCCGTGGCCGGAGGAGAGAGATCCGTCGAATTGAAATTCCGGTAAGGGTTTGGAACTTTGGGTTGATTTTTGGAGGTTTTCTGGTCAAAATTGGCCTTAACTTATAACTGGAAAGTTGTTGGAATCGTCGAGATCTTCAAAACCATGTGTGCCATGTATTTTTCTGGGCATGTATGAATTTTTCGGTGACGGGGCAGCGGCGACTTTTCGCCCGGCGTAGTTTTCGACGAATTATATGTCGTTTCACTCGAAATCGCGCCCCGATCATAGTGGTGAGGTTTGTTTTTCGATTTGTGCATCGGAAATTATAGCGAGGTTTTGTGGTGTGATTATTAGATTTTCGACAATTCGTTATTATTGGATTATGTGTTTCCGAGAACGGTTGTTCCTCGTGATATGATTCGAGGTACTGAGTTATGATTTTGAGAACTGAATTTTATGATTATTCAGGGGTTCATGATCGTTCGTTAGGCGAAGGATTTTCCACCGATCACGGGATTAACGCGAACTGCGTTACGCTAGTCTGTGAGTGGACAATTTCTTTTCACGGATTGATTGTGAGTCTTTATACACGTTTTACGAACTTGAGCATGCATACGAGATTATGTTTTACATGAGCATGTGTTATACGATTATGCCTATACTAGTATATATTACGTATATGCGTTTATATATTGTTTCATGCATTTGCATCGAACTATTTACGATTTGGTTTACACAGAGTACAGTCTCATTATATGTTGTTGTATCGATACACTCGCATCCCGGCTGATCCCCGAGGATGTGTACCGGGGAAAGCTATGACTCCTGACCCGAGGCCTTTACCGGGGGGAGGCAGACCTCTGACCTGAGGCCTTTCTGGCTAGAATCGCGTGTGGGTTTGGGATCCCGTGATTCGGACTGTACTAGCACGGATGTGTCCATGAGCGACCCCGTGGGATTTTTATGCATGCTCTGTACGCGTGAGGAGTTAGAGTCTCCCTCGTGTACCATTTGATTATTTATGCATCTAGACTCGCATATGTTTTTATAACATATATTATTCGGCGAAAGACATTTATTTTCGTCCACTCACTCTAATAGTTTTCATGTCTTTACCCTGGGCTTTTCGGTTTCCGTGCCCAGTTTGCAGTTCAGGTTCTGGTGTCGCACATTGTGGTCGGAGGCATAGTATTCAAGCGATGTTTCTTTTATGGTAGGTTCTTAGTTTGGCCTACTATTTGTATATATATACTAGAAGTCGCTCTGAGTATTCTGATGTGTATTTTCATACGATTTTCCCCAGATTGTTAGTTATATTTACTACTTAACATTATTGTTGATATATTGAGAAATCCGGATGTGATTGGTACCCACGGTTTTATTTTTGTGGCATAGGATGAAGTGTTATTTTTTGGGTGCAGGAAATGACAATTCCGCGTTAGTAGCGTTACTCTGCCAAAATTTTGATGGTTCTTGTTGGTTCATGTTTTCAGAAGGGGTTTGATTCCGGTTTAGGAAACTAAATCGGGGTTGGGTCCTTTCAGCTTGGTATCAGAGCATTAGGTTATAGGTTCTATAGACTTCTGTAGTCGTGTTTACTAAGGATATTTGAGAATGTACAGCATGTCTGGAGGGGTGACCCGACTGGCCGGCGGATACTCATCAATACTCCGGGTGTTATATGCTTTCAAATATTTAAATTTCCATGATTACGTTCTACTTGTTGCAAACGATGTCTTGTTCATTAGGATGCCTCCTTGACGTGCTTTCCGTGTCGGTACGGTTGTGGATCCTATTGAGGATCAATCGACGTGCGATTTGCCAGTGAATTGTGGGTTTGGATGAGCATTCTGGGTTCAGATATTTGTGCGGCATGGTTTGCCTGGTTGTGTGTGTATGAGCGTCTACATGTTGCCTCAGAGCAGAGAATTGTGGCAGTTGATGTTGGTCTGTGTCAGATCATTGCATTTGGTGGGCTGGTATTGTGTGAGTTCTTGTTGTGACTCCATGGCCTACTTTCAGGGTATTGTTTATACGGTAATGGTTTAATCAGGCTACCCAGCATTCGAATAAGGAGTGTTTACCCACCTGAGGCAGAGATGTATTGTTCACATGTTTATCCCTGTTTGCACGAGTTATGTGGCTGCAGAGGAAGCAATGTACGAGGTTCAAGATGAGTTTGAGCCTGAGCATCAGAGGGATTTTGACTGTTGTGCCTCGAGACAACCATGAGGAGCTTGATGTGCTGCACTCAGAGGTGAGGCTATCGAGAAAGAAATGCTTAAGAAGTTTCCGATGTGTTGGTTTGGGAAAGTGGATTTAGTCAAGATATTTGATGAGGTTGAGTTCCGGCACTTCAGATTCAGTGACTTCATCAGGCTGTGGCCTTTTTGATTATGTGAGCGTCATCAGATAAAAGCAGAGGATCCGTTTGGTGATGGTGGAGATCACAGAGTAGCGGACTTGCTCCTGTGGCATGAGTTTGGGTGATCGTTGGTGATCCTTTCTCGCAGCAGGTGTCGCTGTGATTTGTGTTCATGGAGCACTTTCGGTTGCTATAGTGGTGGCCAGGAGAGTCACGTTACGAGGGAGCGCCCTCAGCTAGTTGTTTTAGCGGTTCGGCAGCTCAGAGTTCACGAGGAGGTCATGATGCTGTTTCTGGAGTTTGACCAACGCAGACTTCTAAGCGAGTTATTTAGCAAGTCGCAATTGATGTGGGCTGCTAGTTGGGCATGTTGGAGTTCATGCCACGACCTTGTATGAGGACGAAGTTTCTTTGAGGTTACCGTGGCTTGATGTTCATGGCTATTGTACCTGTATCTCCACTTCCGAGGTTTTGGAGAGTGTTACATCCATCTAGAGGTTGCGAGATCCTTGTTGAAGGATATGGTTAGCTGCGGATCTGTTATAGCTGGATATTGTCGATTTTGGTGTGATGATGGGTATAGACTTCTTGACGACGCATTGGGCTATGTTCGATGGTCACGAGAATGTGGTTGTGTTTCGACGACCAGACTTTTCCCCAAGATACTGTTTCGTGGTGATGGTCGAGCGGATATGGTGGAAACGGGTTGTGTTGTTTGCTTAGCTCATGTGGTGGATACTACGGTTGTTGTGCCCAACATTGGCAACATTGAGGTGGTTCCAGAGTTTCCAGGTGTGTTTCGGAGGAATTACCGGGTATACCTCCAGTTCGGGAGACTGACTACACCATTGAGCTTTTACCGGGCCCTGGACTCATATCACCGGCATTATGTCGTTCGGCACTAGCGGAGCTGATGGAGCTACATATTCAACTTCGAGAGTTGCTGGAGGAGATTTTGTACGACACAACGTATCATCGTGGTGTACTCTTGCATTATTTGTGCGAATGTTGGATGGTTCGACGAGGTGGTGCATTGACTACTGGAAGCTGAATCAGGCTTCAGAGGAGAGCAAGTATCCTCCATTTCGGATTGATGACTTGTTTGATCAGCTCACGGGAGTTTCAATTTTTTTTTAAGATTGATTTCGGAAACGGATACCATCAGTTGTGGATCAGTGAGTCAGATGTGGTCAGGACAACTTTCGGATCACGGTGCGGGCATTACGAGTTCTTGGTCACGCCGTTTGGATTGACCAATGCCCCCGTAGTTCTTATGGACTTGATGGACCAGGTGTTCAAACGATTCTGGACAAGGTTGCGGTCGTGTTCGTTGGCAACATCCTGATTTACTCTATGAGTGTGGGCCAGCACCTGAAGCAATTGCGAGCGGTTTTGTGGACTTCGCGAGATGATCAGCTATTTGTGAAGTTCAACCAGTGTGAATTTGGTTGGTTAACGTGAAGATTTTGGACCACGCGATGTCAGCCGAGGGAGTTGGCGTGGATCCTGACCAGATTGAAGCCGTGTTGATTTGGGGTTGACTTACTATTGTACCAGAGATCAGGGGTCTCTTGAGTTTAGCAGGCTACTATCGGCGCTCTGGGTAGGATTTTCTCGGATTGTCACTCCACTTTCCGGATTGACGGAGAAAGGCGTCAAGTTTGAGTGGTCCGATGCACGCGAGGAGAGTTATTTACTCCTGAAGGAAGGTTGACCATTGCTTCAGTTTTGATGTTACCTGACGATCATGGTGAGTTCGTGGTTTATGGCGATGCATCGATATTTGGATTTGGTTATGTTTGATGCAGCATTGCAGAGCGGTGGCTCATGATTTCAGGCAGTGGAAACTTTATGTAGTTGTATATCCTGTGTATGATTTGGAGGTTGCTGTCTTTATGTTAGCATCAGAGAGTTCAAGATACTACTACTACGGCGTGCAGCGCAGTGTAGGACGTACACTGATCACTTGAGTTTCATCCACTTGCATATTCAGCCGGATTTGAGCTTGAGGCAGTGTAGATGTATATGGTCGACTAACGACTATGGCTGCACATTTGAGTTTATCCGAGAGAAAGACTGATATTGTTGCTGATGCATTCAATTGGAGGTTGAGAACTGCATTGTTTCATGTGTGTGTAGCTCGAGTTTCTGTGTTAGCTGAGTTGCGAGCTACGGGAGCTGAGTTAGAGTGTAATGATGATGAAGCTCATTGTTTTACGAGCGTTGTGCACTAGTGGTACGAAGATGTATCCGATACTTCGAGTTTACTACTCGTGACGCAACCTGTAGAGGAATGTAGCAACTTATGTGTGCAGATTCCATATTTGTCGGCAGGCGATGGCAGCGTGGCAGAGACTTGCCGGGAAGTTACAGCCATTGGAGATTTCCAATTAGAATTTGGAGCTTGTCACTGTGGATTTTGTGTGCTAGTACGCACTTCGGTTTGTGGTACCAGTTGTCGGATCTTTGTGGACCATTTGATGAACTTAGTACGTTTCCTTGTACTTTTCGGAAAAGATTTCGATGGCAGGCTGACATAGCTGCATTTGACAGAGGTTGTCCATTTTCATGGTGTACCTGTGTCCCAGATTGCTGATCGAGATAATCAGTTACAACTGAGTGTTGGCAAGCATTGTAGAGAGCATTGGGGACCGGATTACAGTTTAGTACAGTTTCTTATCCTCAGATTGGTGGGCGATCTTTGAGGACTATTCAGACCTTGGAGGGCATGTTGTGGTCTTGTGTATTACAGTTCCGAGAGATTTGGGACCAGCAGTTTCAACCGTTCGAGATTGCTTGCAGTACCAGTTTGTTGACCACTATGATTCTGAAGTTGCATGATGTCGTTTTTAGGAACGATGTTGTACTCCATTGTGTTGGAGCGAGTTTGGAGTGAGCTGACGTTTGATTCTGATTTAGTGGAATGTGCTACCACAGACTTTTGGATTAGCGGAAACAGCTTAATAATTGCCCGAGTTTGATGTTTGAGCTATGTTGGTGTAAGTAGGCTGAGTTGTGAATTGCCACATTGTTTTGATCCGTACGTGATCATAGGCAAATTTGTGTTGTGCCGTATAGTTCGGCATTGCCTATAGCGTTGGCTTTTGTGTGTGTTGTGTTCTGTGTGGTGGAACTACATTTCAGATTTGTTGCGTGTTTTGTACCCTATCAGTTCCTTATGCAGGAAGACTTGGCAATTGTGAGGAGCCAGTTCAGATTCGAGATTTGAGGGTACAGGGATTACAGTACAGAGATATCTCCTATTGTGGAGTCTGTTGTCGGAGTCGTTCAGTTGAGGTTGCCACTGGAATGTTGAGCTGTATGCAGAGGTAATGCTCCTACTTTTTAGTCGGCAGACTTGGAAATTTTGAGGTCGAAATTTTTTTAAGGGGGGTGGATTTGTGACGACCCAGAACAGAATTAGCAGTGTAATCAGCTTAGTCCATGACATTATGCGTAATCGTAGATTTCTGATAGTTGATTGAATCGCTAGACTTGATCACGACTTAATTATTGGCCGAGAATTTGAGTTGAGTCTCTTCTCGAGAGTTGTTGTATGCGTGATTTCGAGTTCGTGGGCGGTTCCGGATCATTATTTGGACGACCGAGGAATATAATGTGAATATTTGAAATTTTGGTATATTGTCGAGTTTATCCGTTCGTGTTCGAGTCTATCCGAATCGTGATTGTGACCTGTTTTGGACTGTTGATCGACCCGAACCGTAGATGGAATGATTATTCACTTGATTTGCGAGTTTCGCGATTTGTTGTGATTTCGGCATAATCTGTTAATATGGCGGCTTCGTTAGCGACTAAATTATCGGGAGAGAATTTGATTTCGGATCCTTCGTGGAAGTTGTAGAGAATTTAATTTCGTGCTTGTGGGAACTTTCGGATAATTTTTCCGAGTAGCGAGGAATAAGTTATGAATATTTTCGTCCGCCGAATATTGTCGTATTTATCCGATTGGGGTTCGATACGTGTACGGTATAAATACGGAAGCAATACTTGCCGAATTGGGAAACCTGCCATTTTGGGAAAGCTGAGTTGACTGGGTTGACTGGGTGGGTCGACCCATTTGGGCCAATTTGGGGCTAATCGGTTTCTTCATCGTGGAGGCTAATTCCGGCCATATTTGGGTATGGTTTCTTCACGAGATATGTTGGGCTCGTGCTCCTCTTCGATTTGAGAGGTGGATCGTCCCGTGAGGTGGCCGGAGGAGGAAGTTATGGCTCGGCGAAGTTAGTGAAATTCCGGCGAAATTGGTGGTGTTTGGGTGGCGGCGTGGAGGCCGAGTTGGTGGCTCCTCTTTGAGGGGTTTTGTTAGCCTCAAGCTAAGGAAGCTTTTCCAAGTGGTCTTGAGGGTTGCCGTGGCCGGAGGAGAGAGATCCGTCGAATTGAAATTCCGGTAAGGGTTTGGAACTTTGGGTTGATTTTTGGAGGTTTTCCGGTCAAAATTGGTCTTAACTTATAACTGGAAAGTTGTTGGAATCGTCGAGATCTTCAAAACCATGTATGCCATGTATTTTTCTGGGCAGGTATGAATTTTCCGGTGACGGGGCAGCGACAACTTTTCGCCCGGCATAGTTTTCGACGAATTATATGTCGTTTCACTCGAAATCGCGCCCCGATCGCAGTGGTGAGGTTTGTTTTTCGATTTGAGCATCGGAAATTATAGCGAGGTTTTGTGGTGTGATTATTGGATTTTCGACAATTCGTTATTATTGGATTATGTGTTTCCGAGAACGGTTGTTCCTCGTGATATGATTCGAGGTACTGAGTTATGATTTTGAGAAATGGATTTTATGATTATTCAGGGGTTCGTGATCGTTCGTTTGGCGAAGGATTTTCCGCCGGATCACGGGATTAACGCGAACTGCGTTACGCTAGTCTGTGAGTGGACAATTTCTTTTTACGGATTGATTGCGAGTCTTTATACACGTTTTACGAACTTGAGCATGCATACGAGATTATGTTTTACATGAGCATGTGTTATACGATTATGCCTATACTAGTATATATTACGTATATGCGTTTATATATTGTTTCATGCATTTGCATCGAACTATTTACGATTTGGTTTACACAGAGTACAATCTCATTATATGTTGTTGTATCGATACACTCGCATCGCGGCTGATCCCCAAGGATGTGTACCGGGGAAAGCTGTGACTCTTGACCCGAGGCCTTTACCGGGGGGAGGCAGACCTCTGACCTGAGGCCTTTCTGGCTAGAATCGCGTGTGGGTCTGGGATCCCGTGATTCATACTGTACTAGCACAGATGTGTCCACGAGCGACCCCGTGGGATTTTTATGCATGCTCTGTACGCGTGAGAAGTTAGAGTCTCCCTCGTGTACCATTTGATTATTTATGCATCCAGACTCGCATATGTTTTTATAACATATATTATTCGGCGAAAGACATTTGTTTTCGTCCACTCACTCTAATAGTTTTCATGTCTTTCCCCTGGGCTTTTCGGTTTCCGTGCCCAGTTTGCAGTTCAGGTTTAGGTGTCGCACGTCGTGGTCGGAGGCATAGTATTCAAGCGATGTTTCTTTTATGGTAGGTTCTTAGTTTGGCCTACTATTTGTATATATATACTAGAAGTCGCTCTGAGTATTCTGATGTGTATTTTCATACGATTTTCCCCGAATTTCTGTAAAGTATAGTTATATTTACTACTTTACATTATTGTTGATATATTGAGAAATCCGGATGGGATTGGTGCCCACGGTTTGATTTTTGTGGCATAGGATGAAGTGTTATTTTTCGGGTGCAGGTAATGACAATTCCGCGTTAGTAGCGTTATTCTGCCAAAATTTTGATGGTTTTTTGTTGTATCATGTTTTCAGAAGGGGTTTGATTCCGGTTTAGGAAACTAAATCGGGGTTGGGTCCTTTCAATAACCCCAAAGCGTCAAGTACTCCGTCTCACACTCAACCGCTTCCGTAAATCCACCGCCACCAGCAGCTTGATTTCTCCATTCTCCCATTTACTGTCATACTCATATCCATATAACGACCCAGATGCTCTCCTAGTGCATGCCAACATTCCTTCACAATTACCTGGCCAGTCTAGTCACCGCCAACCACATCCACTCATGCCCATACCTTCGCCCATGTTGTTAGATACTCAGAATAGATTGAAGTAGCGTAAATCCATCGAATGTTTCCACCATCACTGTGAAATCCTCAAAAAAACTAGTGTCACCCCCTTGTGAAGATCCATCTTCTCCCTAACTAGTCACACAAAATGATCTATAGTGCATCGCCAAATGCTAATTGCATCTGACCCTGCTAAACCATACCATATTCAAATCATCCAAAGTTTGAGAGCAAGAATGCTCTCTTCTAACAGCACTCTCGTGGAGAAAAGTGGAATGAATGCAAAAGTGAAGTCATCTTGCTCCTCATCCTCTCCCGTAGAGACATCAATTTCCACTAATAAAACCTCTTACACCAAGCAGGAACGACCTCGATGGACCCTTACTCGCCTCGTATCCCACAAGCAAATGTACCGAAAGAACGAGAACAATGAGGGGAATATGAATATGCTCTCAGATCAAAAATCGGGATAGTGAGCAGGGAGATCGGATTGAAAGAAGGATTTGTGATGGCTAGGGTAGTTTAGGTAAAATACGTTACTATTGGCTACTATTGTTTTCTATGTTCTTTTGCGTCGCTTTATAGTTCTTTACTTAAATTCAGTGATTATCTTTTTATTTTGTATCGGCTACTACGTAACTCCATGTATTTCTTAATTTTATTTATTTATTAAAGTCTGACCTTCTTCCCAAAAGAAAGAAAAAAGAAAAGATCATGCAAAGTCATAGCCCGTTTAGTACAACAGAAAATTTATTGCATGGACTCATTCTATATTTCATTCATTCGATCTATATGTTGAACAAGTTTCCCGTATAGGATAATAACTAGTAAAATTTGATAGCTATAAATAAGACCATATATCCGTAAACTGATCAATATGGTCAGGGGCGGACCGTTGAAGGGGCAAAAAGGCACAGTTCACGGTCTCCCTCCCCCCGCCCCCAAAATTCCTGATACGTTGTATAAAAGTATAGAAAATAAAGGCTTGGCCCCCCAAAGACCATAATTGTGGGAAATTATGAAGTCAATCCTCATTTTTTTAATTATTTATTCTTTCCATACAATAAAGTCATTGTTTAAGGAGATTAATTATCCATAATTTTCAGTGTGTGTCTTGTCCTACTTAGATACGGATATTAATTAGATAGATATAAATAATCCCTGTTATATCGGAACAATTATTGTAACAGATTGTATCAGCCTATATTTAAGGCATTCTATCAATGAAAGAGTAACAGTTTTCAGTCTATATACTTTTCTCCTGCAACACGTTATCAACAGCTTTTTAGGTTAATAACCATCACCACAAAAAGAAAAAAAAAACTTAACCTTCACAAAAAGGCCTCCACCGCAGGCAGACAGAGTCACCGCCGACCACCACAAGTCGGTCTGTCTCCCTTCTGGCACTCCTCACACAAGCACAAGCTCCTCAAATCTTCCTACGTCGCCAAGATTGCTTGACTTTCGAAGAACAGCTTCAGACGAGCTTTAACATCAAATCGATCAACAAGTGTACTGGTCATACCGAGTACAACACCCATCGAGGTGAACTTTTCTAAACCATCAATCTCTAGATTTATGATCAAACTTACTTACCGCAAAAACTTAGATCTAAGTTGATGATAATTGTAATATGAGTTGTTTTATATTACATGTTTACCGTAGTTCCTATGGACATATATCCATAAAGTATAAGTGACGTTCATGGGGGAGTCACAGTTTAGAAAAGAAAAGGAAAGGGAAATTGATCATATGTGACAGTTAGTCACGGTAACTGGGTGTGGTTTTTGCTACCATTTATAATCGATTTTGTGACCATATATCATGGATCACATTCTTATTCAATAAAACTTGAAAAATTTTGTGATCGTAGTTTTTGATTGTTACTGATAAAACCTCTCTGTGTGTTTTTATAGATGAGTTCGAATGAGCCAGGTAGGCCAGAATTCGACATCCCTGACCTTCAAGGCAAGGAGTATCACTGTTGGGTCTCAGATGTGGAAAATACATTAATCGGAAAGAGACTGACCAACATCATCAAACCCTCTGGGCCTGGACAAGTTCTTATTCCACCTACAGAAGAATCAAAAGCTCAAGCCCTCATGTTTTTGAGGCGTCACATTCATGCAACTCTGAAGAAGAACTATTTAAACAAGACAAATCTCATGAAGTTGTGGGACGTTCTGAAGTAGCTCTTCAATAATGTGCATGATACACAACTTCCTGAGTTGACTGCATGATGGGAAAACACCAGACGTCTAGATTTCCCAAATATCTAATATTATAATCAATCAATGTTGGATCTGCAGTCAGAATTGAGTTTCTAGGTGCAGAAGACCGAGTAAGATATGATTGAACAATCGTTGAACACCTTCTCTACATCCATGAACATTCTTTCTCATCAATATCAGATTGAGTATGAACAGGGGAGGATTACCATCTTTGGTGATCTCATCAATAGCCTTGCGAAAAAAGAGAGACATCATGAGATTATCCTCAATAATAACTCAAGACCGGCTAGTACTAAGAAGCCTAAGAGTTACCAAACTGGAGGAAAGACCCATAAAAATAAGAAGGTTTCTCGTTCAGAAACTTATGCTCGTGGAGGACATGCTCCACGTGGGGGTAGAGGAGGGCGTGGATGTGGCCACGGCCGCAACCAAAATCTGACTTAACATAGAGATCAGAACGCCAACTCTAATAAGAACTAGTCTGGTTTGGTTCCTGATGGTCAATAGTCTCAACATTCTGGAAGATATATTTACTTTAAATGTGGCTCAAACAAGCACATGCAAAAGCAGTATCATGCTAGTAGAGAAATCCAGAACATCTACAAGAGGCACAAGCAGTATTTGGCTCAAGAGTTGAATTATGCTGGAGATTTAGAGATTGAGGTTGACACCAATCTAGTTCTTGCAGAAGACTAGGGGAAAGATCTTGCTACCCTATATTTTTATTAAGCCTATGTAAAAGACATTGTCTCTATAATTTTTGAAGTTTTAGTTTTGTTTTTGTCTTACTTTTCGATCAATCTTATTAAGATGCTTGTCTTGTTTTTGATTAAGAACATCTATGATGTATTTTTGTTGGTAGTAATGAATATTTCTCTATTTTTTTTGTACATGAAAGTGTTGGGAATGTTCTATTTTCATACAATTCTTATGTATGGTTTAATTTTTACAATTGTATATGGCATAAGGACACAATGATATAGTAAAGACAAGACACGAAAAAGGAAGTTTTTTGATCTCAGGACATTTTCGACCCGTTGAATGTTCCACTATGGATCTGTTTTTCACATTTTTTGACCTATCGAGTTTTTCCTCGACCCGTCGAATTTTTGCTTCTGTCTCGGATTATGTTCAATTTTGACCCGTCGAAAATTGATCTTGACCCGTCGAAAATAGATATCGAAAAATCGAAATCGGTTTTAGGTTTTTTTTTACCCTTCGAAATTTTGATCGAACCGTCGAATGTATGCCCCTACACACTATTTTGACTCGTCAAAAATCGGTATCGGAAAATCACATCCTATTGTGGGTTTTCTTCGACCCGTCGAAGATGTTACCCGGATGTGATGTTTTTAGATGTGTTTCGGCCAACCTGGATTTCAGCACCATATGTTGTTTATACATCGGTTTATGTCATGCCATATTAGCACTCAACAAGGGTCACACCTTTATTCAAATCTTTAAGTGTATACTTAAAGTGTACGTTTGGTCTTTAGTACAAAGACTTATTTATTTACATTGATTTTGTAGATGTTTCAAGGTGAAATTGAGTGCCTAGCAGATAGTGGTACTACCCATATCATTCTGCGAAATATGCAACTATTTGTGGATCCTTTTCCATACAAATTCTCAATGACACCCATGATTGGTGAATCGCTATAAAAAGGCGTGGTTCTGCAGAGTTTCTGCTGCCCTATGGTACAAAATTATATATCACTGATGCCTTATACGCACCAAAGGCCAATCGAACCTTGCTAAGTTTTAAGGATATTCGTGCCAACGATTTTCACTTAGAAACTTATTACCAAAATGGGAAAGAACTATTGTGTATAATCTCTGTTGAATGTGGCCAAAAGCGCATTCCAGCTATTCGTAACGGCTTATATCTAACTACAATTCAGACTATTGAACCCAATGTCGTGACTCACACTACCACGTGTGATTCTGACTCATACAAACTTTGGCATTTTCTACTGGGACATCCAGGTCGTGACATGATAATCAAAATCTTAAAAAAGACTCATGGTCATCCATTCTTTAGAGCGAAAAAAATATGTGGGATTACCTATTTCTATCGGTTTAGATGGTGAGGATGAGACTACTCCTCTCAATCCTGGCTCGGTGTCCAAGACGAGTGCAGCACTATCCCAGAAAAATACTACTGAGGCGTTATGCATTATCCCACCAGATTCTTATGTTGCAATCTTTGATGCACATCGCTTGTTTTGCAAATCTTGTTCTTTAGCAAAGTTACAGGCACGCCCTTCTTTTACTGTTGATAATAATGACAATATTCCATTCTTACAAAGGATCCAAGGTGGTATTTGTGGACCTATCAAACTTGAATGCATACCGTTTAAATATTTCATAGTTTTGATAGATGCATCAACGCGATTGTCACACGTTGCTTTGCTATCCACAAGGAATGCTGCGTTTGCAAAACTCCTGGCTAAAATCATTAAGCTCTGGGCTCACCACCAAGATCATCCAATCAAGTCTATTCGATTGAATAATGTAGGAGAGTTTACATTAAAATATTTTGATGATTACTGCATGTCTCTTGGGATTGAAGTTGAACATCCTGTTCATCATGTTCATTCTCAAAACGGTTTAGCAGAGGCTCATATCAAGTGATTACAGCTTGTGTCTAAAGCTTTGGTAATGCATACAAATTTACTGGTTTCTACGTGGGGATATGCAATGTTACACGCAGCCATGCTTCTTCATTTTCGACCCGTAGCCTGCCAACCATTTAGTGCATACCCATTGGTCAATTGATATGAGCCTAATGTTTTACATTTGTACATTTTTGGTTGCGCAATTTATGTACCAATTGCGCCTCCACAACACACTAAAATGGGTCCTCAAAGAAGATTAGGCATTTATGTTGGTTATGAATCTCCAACAATAGTCTGCCATCTTGAACCTTTGACAGGAGATCTCTTTACTGCTTGATTTGCAGATTATTACTTTGAAGAGACATATTTCCAGCCGTTAGGGGGAGATAGGAATGTTTCTATTCCAGTGGAACGTCAGGAATTGACGTGGTGTAATCCCACCCCACTGTGTCTCTTCATGATCCTCGCACATCTTAGAGTGAGATGGAAGTGCGAAGAATACTTGATCTTCAGTAAGTAGCAGACTCTATGCCTGACTCATTTGATGATGTCGCAAAAGTTACGAGATCGGATATACCTATTGAAAATGTTCCTACAAGGTTGGAAATTCCAAAAAAGGGATTTGTTAGTAGCAACACCGGGCAAGGAAGCGTTCCTCTTGCTTATGTGGAAGGTTTTGCGTCAGTCTCGGCTCCCACTAGGAAAAGAGGGAGACCAAGAAAATCTACTGATGAGCTGCAGGTTAAAAGGCAAGCCATCAAGGCACAAAAAGATCCATTCATCATCAACATTATGAATCCTTCATATGAGATTATCTCTGAATACAGTTATATCCTTGAATCACAATTGGCAAGTCTGGGGGACGCTCTAGAACCTCTTGTGATGTCAAAGAACAAAGAAATCTCGCATAGAACAAATGATGCACATGTTCTTATGGATAGATCTTTCATATTAGTTGATGATGTGTTTGCTTATTTCTTCACTCAGGAGATTATTGATGACGATGAAGTGGAATACTGCTCTGTTGTTGAATGTCAACGTAGAGCAAATTTGCGGAAATGGAAGGTAGCAATCTAAGATGAACTAGACTCTTTGAATAAAAGGAAAGTTTTCAGTCCTGTTGTGCTATGCCCATCGAATGTTAAGTCAGTTGGACATAAATGGGTTTTTGTTCGAAAGCGTAATGAGAAGAATGAGGTATTGTGTTATAAAGCTAGACTTATAGTGCAGGGTTTCTCTCAGCGCCCTGGAATTGATTATAAGGAGACGTATTCGCCTATTATGGACATCATCACCTTCCGCTACCTGATAAGCTTGGTAGTATCTGAAAAGCTTAACATGCAGCTTATGGATATGGTTACTGCATATCTCTATGGGAATCTTGATTCAGAGAAATACATAAGAGTGCCAGATCGCATTGCTACATCCAAATCAAGTAACTCTAAACCACGGAGTGCTCATGTTATCAAGTGAGATGTTCACTATATGGATTGAAGCAATCTGGTAGGATGTGGTATACACGTTTTAGTGACTACTTGATTGGGAAGAAATACAATAATGATGACTTATGCCCTTGCGTGTTAATTAAAAGAACAAGTTTAGGTTTTGCTATAGTAGCATTCTATGCTGATGATCTGAACATCATTGGAACTCTTAATGAGATCAATGAGACGGTCAGCTACTTGAAATCTGAGTTTGATATGAAAGACTTTGGTAGGACTCAACTTTGTCTCGGATTAGAGATGGAACATCGAGTTGGTGGAATTCTTATTCACCAGTCTGCTTATGTCCAAAATATGCTCAAGTGATTTAACATGGACAAAGCACACCATGTTAGCACATCAATGGTTGTTCACAGTCTGGACCCCAAGAAAGATCCATTTCGTCCGCTAGATGATGATGAGGAGAACTTGGAAGTTGAAATTCTATATCTTAGTGCTATTAGAGTTTTGTTGTATTTAGATCAATGCACATGTCTAGATATTGCTTTTGATGAGGATAACTTGGGAGCTGAAATTCCATATCTTAGTGCTATTAGAGCTTTGTTGTATTTAGCTCAGTGCACATGTCCAGATATTGCCTTCTCAGTGAATTTGTTGGCTAAATTTAGCTCTGCACCTACGCAATGTCATTTAAATGGAGTAAAATAAATCTTCAAGTACTTGAAAGGTTACATTGACATGAGCTTATTCTTACCTTACAAAGCATACAGAGAGAAGCATGAAAATCTTGGTCAAGGGATAGTTGAATTGCAGCATTCACGTTCTAGGCATTTCGACCCGTCGAATGCAATGACCTGTGATATCCCGAAAGGGGTCCTTCGACCCTTCGCACCATGGCCTCGACCCATCGAATTCTACACCCTAAATCGACCAGAGTGATTCTCTCGATCCGCTGAGGGATTAACTCGACCCGTCAAAAATTCGTCCTGCTTCGGACAGTTTTCATGCAATCTCCTATTCCGAGACACCGGTTGATGCGTTGGTTGGATTTGCTGATGCTGGGTACGTCTCTGGCCCACACAAAAGTCATTTACAGATCGGTTATGTTTTCACTATGGGAAAACACGGCGATATCTTGAAGATCTACTAAGCAAACCCTTGTTTCTATTTCCTCGAATCATTCTGAAATTATTGCTTTACATGAAGCTGTTAGAGAATGTGTCTGGCTTAGGTCAGTCATAGGCCATATTCGAGGGTCTAGTGGATTACCATCTACTATTACTGCTCCCAATTGCATCTATGAGGATAATGCAACATGCATTGAACAGATGAAATTAAGTTACATTAAGGGTGACAATACAAAATATATATCACCGAAGTTCTTCTTAAATCAGAAAAAAAAAAAAGCTGTTGAATATCCAAGTGAATCAGATTGGTTCCGTTGATAATGTTGCGGACTTGTTTACCAAGTCCTTACCTAAATTTATATTTGTGAAACATGTGAGACACATTGGTGTGCACAGGTTATCTGAACTCCGTGACTGAGTTTACAGTCAGGGGGAAGTACATTTTTGTAAACATTAGAGGGAGTCTACATCACATGTAGTAGCTTTGTAGTTGATGTGTTGTACTCTTTTTCCTTAAACAAAGTTTTTGTTTTACCCATGAGGTTTTTGTTTGCTTGGCGAGATTTTTAATGAGGCAACAAGTCATGCATCATTTCTTAGGTCATCGACACAAGGTGGTGTTTAAGGAGATTAATTCTCCATAATTCCTGATGTGTGTCTTGTCCTAATTAGATACAGATCAGATTAGATAGTTATTGCATAATCTCTTATTTATATGGACAGTTATTGTAATACATTGTACCAGCTTATATATAATATTTTATCATTAAAAATTCTTACAATTATAGTCTACATACTTTTCTTCTGCAACAATGTAAGAATAGACCAAAGAGAGAAATAGAGTGTGAGAATCATTTTTCTTTTTCTACATCTAATTTCTAAGATGTATATCTATCTGTTATAATAAGAGCATTTTTTTTCAAGGTCATTTGTTCTTAAAGATGTCCCGGAATGGATGGTTGAAATTTGGGTGTCATTGTTTTTGTATTAAACCTTATAATTCTTTGTCTAGAGGGAGCCTGGCATGCTGAGCACTTTCTCAATCGATAATGTTTTAAGCAGGTTATGGTGTGCATAAATATAGAATTGCGCGCCATTTGCCAATAACAATGCAACTTCATGCATGTCTTCATATGAACGTTCAGACCCAAAAAAAAGTCTTCATCTGAATGTGTAATAGTTCCTGCCGTCACAGAATTATTTTTGACTATAATTGTGTCTAAAAGTCGATATTGACAAATATTGGAGGACGCCTTAGAGTTGATGACGATGTCAATAAACAAAGAAATCTCACAAAGTAAAACAAATGCTAGAGTTATTATGGATAATTCTTTCATGTTCGTTGATGATGTGTTTACTTATTCTGTCACTCAGGGATTGACGATGATGAAGTAAAATATTGCTCTGTTACAGATTGTCAACGATTAATGTAGAGCAAATTGATCGATATGGAAAGTTACAATATAGACTGAACTAAACTCTCTTACAAATGACAATTTTTTAATATAGTAGTGATATAACCATGATATGCCGGTTATATAAAAATGAGTCTTGTTTGGGAGCACAATGAGAAGAACTTGTGGCGCAAGGATTCTCTCAATGCTCTAGTATTGATTATGAGGAGATGTATTCTCTGGTCATGGACGTCATTACTTTCTGCTACCTTATCAATTTGGTAGTGTCCAAAATACTGAGTATGCAGCTTATAGATGTGGTTACAGTATATCTATATGGGAATCTTAATACAAAGATATATATGACAGTGCCGATTGGCATGGTTCTACCCAAATCAAGTAACTTTAAACTACGGAGTGCTCATGTGATTAGATTGAGACGTTCACTATATAGATCGGAATAATCCAGTTGGATGTGATATACACGTCTTAGTGACTACTTTATTGGGAAGAGATACAAGAATGATGATTTATGCCCATGCATGTTCAGTAGATGAACAAATTGTTTGAAAAGATAGACCTTGGTAAGACTCGATTAAGTCTTGGTTTAGAGATGGTACATTTAGTTGGTTGAATTCTTATTCTCCAGTTTGCTTCTGTCTAATCAGGCTATGGACAAAGCAGATCCTATTAGTATACCAATGGTTGTTTGCAGTCTGAAACCCGAAAGGATTCATGTCATCTGAAAAGATGATGATGAGGAACTTTTGGAGCTGAGATTTTATATCTTAGTACGATTAGAGGTTGATTGAATTTAGCTCAGTATACATATCCAAATATGCATGCCTTGTCAGTGTGCGCCAAAGCAAAGTCATTGGATGAAGTAAAATAAATCTTCAGGTACTTGAAGTGATTCACTGACTTAGACTTATCCTTCCCTTACAAAGAATACAGAGAGAAGCATAAAATTCCCAGTGAAGGGAATGTTGAATCATAGAGTTCAAGTTCTTGCCATATAGATGCGCTGAACTGTGCTGACCACGACAGGTCCTTCGATCCATCAAAGGTATTTCTGAGATGCATTTAAGGATGCACCCTGGACGGATCAGAGTAACTCCTTTGATCCATCGAAGGAGTTGTTCGATCCATCGAAAGATGGACTTGATGTGAAGAATTTTCATGCTATCCCATATTCTGAAACACTGGTTGATGTGTTGATTGGATTTGTTGATATTGGGTACCTCTCTGACCCATATATAAGATGTTCCCATACAGGTTATTCACCTTGGGAAACATGACGATTTCTTGGGGAACAACAAAGTAAATCCTTGTTGCTATCACCTCGAACTATTCTAAAAATTAAAACTTTCTATGAAGCTATTGATGGGTGTGTCTGGTATAAGATAATAATACACCATATTTGAGGGTCTAGTGGATTACCATCTACTATGACAACACCAACTTGCATCCTTATGGATAATGTGATTTGCATTGAATATATGAAATTGGTTTACATTAAGGGTGTCATACTTAACTCTTTTCGCCAAACTACTCCTACAATCAGCAATAACAACAGTAATTGATTATCCATGTTAACCAGTTTGATTCGGTTGATAATGTTGCAGACTTATTTACAACTCATTACCTAAATCTACATTTGTGAAACATATGAGAAACATTGACATGTGCAAGTTATTATGAACTCCAAGACTGAGTTTACAGTCAGGGGGAGTTACATTTCTGTAGATATCAGAGGGAATCTACGTCACATGTAGTAGTTTGTGTAGTTAATGCGTTGTACTATTTTTTCCTTGGCCCAAGATTTTGTTTTACCCATGATGTTTTTGTTTTCTTGGCAAGATTTTTAGTAAGGCAACAAATTATGCATCATTCCTTAGGCCATCGACACAAGAGCTGTTTAAGAAGATTAATTCTTCATAATTTCTGGTGTGTGTTTTGTCCTAATTAAATACAAATTAGATAGTCATTACAAAATCTCTAATTTAAAGGGATAATTATTGTAATAGATTGTACCAATTTATATATAAGGTATTTTATCAATGAAAATAGTTACAGTTTTAGTCTACATACTTTTTTCCTGCAACAGTATGAGAATAAATACGAGAGAAATAGAGTGTGAGCTCGAGAATCATTTTTCTTTATCTTCATGTAATTTCTAAGATGTATATCTATCTGTTATAATAAGAGCATTTTTTTTCAAAGTCATTGGTTCTTAAAGATGTCCTCGAATGGGTGGTTGAAATTTGGGTGTCATTGTTTTTGTATTAAACCTTATAATTCTTTGTCTAGAGGGAGCCTGGCATGCAGAGCACTTTCTCAATCGATGATGTTTTAAGCAGGTTATGGTGTGCATATATATATAGAATTGCTCGCCATTTGCCAATAACAATGCAACTTCATGCATGTCTTCATCTGAACGTTCAGACCAAAAAAAAAAGTCTTCATCTGAATGTGTAATCTCTTGGGATAGTAGTTCCCGCCATCACAGAATTTCAGCAAATTTTCCACAGAATTATGTGAAAGCTTGGCTACTTTAATTTGGATGAATATGATTTACATAGGAGTAAATTATCGAATATCGAAAATATATCGATACTTTAAAATATAGATATTTTGATAAAAATATCGAAGAAATATCGGTATTAGTAAAATTCAAGAGATATTAATGAGATCTAAAATTTAAAATCAGCTGATTTTCTTCTGTATCTTATAACCAAAACAGCAAATATATATGTAATAGATGGATTAGAATGGCAAGAGTGTGTGTGGTAGTTGTTTTAGTTGTGTCTTGGCAGCCTGGGTTTGATTCTTGGGGTGGTAGACTCTTTTTAGACCATAAATCATATGAATATGCAAATTTGATTCGGAAACTTGGCTATCAGCACGGGCCGAGCCAAAAATTTGATAAGGAAGGGCAGATTTTTACCCATTCATATATCATATAAAATACCTACAAAAACGACATGCAAAGCATATGTTAAAATCGATACAATTAAATAAAATTAATAACTTTTACATCAACATATCTCAAAATAAATTAGTAAAATCTTCTTCGAAGAAATTTATTATCTTGTAAAACTTTTATGATATCCTCATAAAGAAGAGATGATATATAATTCGGTATAGCTCATGAACTTGCCTAATAATAAAGTAAAAATTTAAGAAAGAAGAAATTTTGTTACCTCTTAATTCTTCTTAATTTATAATAATAAGAATAAGAAGATAAATGAAGAGTAAAAGAATAATAAACAAGAGATGAATATCTAAAAGTGGAAGAATAATACTCGAGTTGGTAAAAAATGGGTGAGAATCATGTAAACATTACTTACGATTAGGAGAGTAAGAAAAAAATGTGACAGGTATCTTCACATAATTACAATCATAATACTAGATTTACATGTATTAACTTTGTTAACCTCAAAAATCAAGGTGGAGCAATTGCCTTTGCTTGCCTCGACTTGGCTCCGCCTTTGGCTATCAGCATAGTGACTGCATGCAGAAAACATACGAAACTTCCTCGATCACGTGCATGCAAACAGAGTTATCGGTCTTTCTTCCAATTTCCAATTTTTCCATTGTCGAGTAAAAGGAGGAGTCTATTGCAGGACCTGCAATGAACGATATGAACGAACAAAACTATATTTGTACTGGATTAAAGCTCACGCATATGCAAGAACAGAAAAAACCTAGCGAGCTCATCTCCAATTCTCCCAGTGACGGAGCAAGGATTATAATGTGCAGCGTACAATTTTGACGGTAATCACGTAGACTATTTTATATAATATACAGACTAGTAGGCTAAATTATAAACCTACTAGAGAAGAAGTGTGACTCGAACTCTAACCCTCCGACAATGACGTGCAACCACAAGATAAAAACTACAAACTAGGTGTGACGACCCGAACCAGAATCAGTAGTATATTCGGCACGATTCACGAGATTCTGTTTAGTCGCAGTTTCACGATATGTGTGTGGTTCGTCGACTTTATTCGTGACTATGTTTTCGGCCTAGAATTTGAGTTGAGTGTCTTCACGGAAATTATAGAGTACGTGATTTCGAGCTCGTGGGCAGTTCCGGAAGATTTTTCCGATAACCGAGGAATATTTTATGATTATTTGAAGTTTCAGTTTCCGACGAGTTTATCTAATTGTTTCGTGTTTATCCGAATCATTTCGAATATTCATTTCGGACAGTCGATTGACCCGAGGCGCGAGTATAAATATCGGGAATAGTCGTAAAATCGTCGAAAATCACTATTTGGCGTTGACTATCGTTGACTTTCCAAAAATGGCAGTTTGACCCGTTGACCCAAAGAGGAAAGGTTTCCCGTTTCGGCTTGCCGTCCGACGACCCATTTTCCGGCCACCTCCGACTTCGGCAAGGGTATGGTTAGCTTCCCCTTTCAATTTCGAGTTGATTGATGTTGAAATTTATGAGAATTGATGGAGTTTTTATCGAGTTCGAATCGGGCCGAGGGGATGGATTTCGCCGGTGACGGTGGGTATGATTCCGGTGAGTTTTGGAGGTGGGGTTGTTGGGGGTTTTGCTCCCCACACCTTGGTGGTGCTTTCTGGTTAACTGGTTTGGAACGAGGTGGTGTTTGGAGGTGAACCCGATTAGGTTTCCGGTGTGATTTCCGATTTGGGTTTCAATGAAATTGATGATGTTAGGGTTTGAATTGATGTAAGTTGTAGTTATGAAAGTGACTCGGTTTGAGATGGGCTTCCTTTCTGGAGCTTCCTCGCCGGAAAATGTCACCGTTGACGGCGCGCCGCCGCCGGCGGCGGCGGTCAACGGCGGCGCTCCGGCGAGGAGTTGACTTTTTGGATTTTGATGAAATTAATGTCATTTTTCTCGTAATCACGCCCTGATTATCGTCCAGAGGTTTTCGGATTGATTTGGTTAGCCGATTTTCAGTCGAGGTTTCGAGTGGGGATTTCGGAATTTCCGTTATTCATTTTGTATTGCATTGCATATTTCTGGGAACGGTTGATTTCCGTGATTCAGTACAGGGTTGTGGACTTTTATTTTGATCCGTTATGTTTATGTATATTCAGGAGATCGAGATCGGGATCGGGATCGTGATCGTGCTTCAGGCGAGGGAACTTCAGCCGGACCACGAGATTAGCGCGAGTTCGCGCTAGCTGATCTGTGAGTGGACAAGTTTCTATTTTCACTGTTGATTTGCGAGTTCGTGGATTTTATGATTTCAGTATTTATTTTATACGATGATTGAGATATATGTTATTTTCGGAGGTGTTATTATATGTTTATTGGTGATGGCATTTATTGCATCGATGCTACCAGAGTTGAGAGATTCCTCTGGCCCAGAGTTGAGAGATTCCTCTGAAGCAGGGTTGAGAGATTCCCCTGAGTGCTGCCGGGGTTGAGAGATTCCCCTGGCCTATCACCGTCAGGTTGAGCGATTCGCCTGACGTCGGGCTTGAGAGATTCGCCCGACAACCTCCCTATATATATGTGTTGTGTTCCGAACTCACACTGTTTTACATTGAGTATGTATATAAACTGGTGAAAGGCATATGTTTATTTTCGTCCACTCACTCTAACGTTTTATTTGCCTTTCCCCTGGGATTTTCGATTTCCGTGCCCAGTTTGCAGTTCGGATTCTGGTGTTTCACGTCGTGGTTTGGAGGCTAGTGATCTGAGCTACCTGTGTTTTCTAGTAGGTTCTTGTTTCGCCTACTGATGTGTATATTGTTGATATTTCACACTAGAGGTCGCTCTGGTACATTCTGATACATGTTTATACGGATTTTCTCGGATATATATATACATAGTACAGTATGTTTACTGTTATTGCTTATATTATGATGTTGAGAAATCCGGATGGGATTGGTGCCCAAGGTTTGCTTTTTGTGGCATAAGATGAAGTGTATTTTCCGCGTGCAGGTAATGGTAATTCCACGTTAGTAACGAAACTCTGCCGAAATTTCAAAAAAATTTTGTTGGTTCGTATTTTCAGAAGGGGTTCGATTCCGATTTAGGTAACCGAATCGGGGTTGGGTCCTTTCACTAGGCAAAGAAAAACTGAAAGACCTAAGGAAAAACATATAAAACATGAAAATGTTAGAGTGAGTGGACGAATATCAATAATGGATTATACGTGTAAAGTAAACAGTTTATTCATTTCCAACAATACTGATACTAATATAAAAAACCAAGCGAGTCAGAAATAGCTCAAAGGATACATCGAGGGGAGAATGATCCACCTCAAGTATCAGACTAGAGGCATCGTCTAAGGACCCCTGATCCGAGACGATAACTATATGTGCAAGTTCTGGCTGAAGTGAAGTGGTGACTAAAGTACTTCGGCCTCTAGCCTCCAAAAGTCGTCTAGGGGTCCCTGACCCGAGAAGACGTGTATGACAGGTTAGGACCTCTGACTCATCCTAGAGCCCTCGGGGATCAGCCAAGTAGCTAATGCATCAATGAAATAATGACTGTAAATAAATATGCACAATAGCCTATGACACTGAAAACTAAAATTCGTAGAAGCAATAAAATCATATAATAATGACTCGCTATCAACTGTGAAAACAAAAGTTTCCACTCACAGTTGTAGCTAGCTATGAGGTCTGGCGGTCTCCTCTCACCAAAATATTGATCACAGTCTCCTGATAAAAAATAATGAAATCATTCAATACAGAAATTCGATATAGTATGCGAAAACTATCTTAAAAAATATCCTGGAAACCCACTGATCAAATCTAGGTTACTGCCTTATCAAAGCTCGGCCGTGGACGGCGGCGCATGGGTCCCACGACCCTCCAACGGTGACTTCTCCGTTTGTAATGATTCACACCTCGTTGGAAAGCCATCAACGAGGCCTATCACTTATATAATTAGACCGAGACACGAATTGGCAGCATTGAGGCCCAAATCGCTGGCACAGACGATGACCTCCTCGCCCACAACCGGCACCAATGGCGGTTCCACATACCCTAATCTCATTCTCTTGCCAAGCCCAATCACTTTCCTAACTACCCCGTCCATTGATTCAGGGTAAAATCACCGAAAAATTGATCGAAAGTTGTCGACCTCCAATGAAATTTTTGGCTCGATTCACCCACGACGACGCTCAACAGAGCCCAAGACTATGAGCTTTCGACTCCAAATCAAAAACCCCGTCGATTCCACCTAACCTCACCGGCAAAGAACCGTCAGAGCACCACCGAATACGGCGACAGTGATCAGCGGCAACAGAGCATACCTAAAAACAACACCACACAATCCAATACACCTAACAAACTAACGAAAATAAAGTGAGGAATTCTTTTTACCTAGGCCGGTGGTCAAAAAACGTTGAAACAATGGTGAATTCGCCGAGTCAGGTCAGCGATGCGATGCGGGTTGCGGTGTTCACAAACGGGTCGACCCTGAACTAAAAACTAGTTAGGGTTTCTGAAAGAAAAAAAATCATATTTATACCCCTAAGCTTCTCTCCAAATCAATGGCTCAGATTTGATCTGCGATGTTCCGAATAATTTGAATGTCCCGAATAACTTGAATGTCTTATGCGGTGTCTTTTACCATGTCAAGACCAATAAACCACTTTTCCCCTACTTTGCTCCAACACAACGGAGTACGACGATGTTTCCCATACAGAGCTTCATACAAAGCCATACCATTGCTGGCTTGGTAGCTATTATTATAGGCAAACTCCATTCAATGAAGTTGTTGATCCTAATTCCCTTTAAACTGCAGAACACAAGATCGTAACATATCTTCTAGAGTTTGAATCATCCTTTCCGATTGACCATTTATTTCAGGGGGAAAAGCTGTACTAAAATGTAGTCTGGTCCCCAAAGCTATTTGCTATGCTTTCCAAAAATCTAATGTAAACTGAGAATCTCGATCATAAATTATAGACACAGGAACTTCGTACAACCTCACAATCTACTTCATATATAACTTCGGTAATTTACTCACTGAGAATTTTCCTGAAATAGCCAGATAGTGGGAAGATTTTGTGAGGTGATCCATAATTGCCCAAATACCAGTATTACCATCAGATGAACGAGGTAACTGATACACGAACTCCATAGTAATGTGCTCCCATTTTCAAACTGGAATCTCCAACAGATGCAACTTTCCAGAAGGTCTCTGCCACTCTACCTCATTTGCTGAAAAGTAAGGCACTTGCTCACATAGATTAGTATTTCTCTCCTTATATACCGCCACCAGTAGTATGCTTTAAGTTTCCAATACATCTTCGTACTATCCAAATGCATAACATAAGCTGAACAATGAGCTTTATTGAATATTTTCTTCTTTAGTTCTTCATTCCTTCGAACACACAACCTTCCTCTAAACAATAAGGTGCCATCATTTCTTAGTTGAAAATCTGTTAGTTCACCACTATGAATCATACACTTTTTAATTAATAAATAAGGATATGCATCCTGTGTCTTGCGTACTTGATCAACCGACACTAATCGGATTTGAAATTTGGTTAACAGTGCTCCATCATCTGTCCATTCCAATTCCGCTTTCGTAGCTCGTAATTCAGTTAAAAGTGATACTCTTGCGACACGTACATGAAATAGAGAGGCTCCAAATTTTCTGCTAAGGGCATCTGCTACCACATTGGCTTTTCCCGAATAGTACTCAAAGGTACAATCATAATCATTAATCAACTACATCCACCTCAGTTGTCTCATATTGAGGTCTGGTTGAGTGTGTAAATATGTGAGACTCTTATGATTTGTATAAATCTGGCACAACGCTCCGTATAAGTAATGTCTCCAACTCTTCAATGCAAAAAAAATAGCAGCTAACTCAAGGTCATGTGTGGGATAATTTGCTTCATGGGGCTTCAATTATCTAGAATCATACGCAACAACCTTGCCATGCTACATCAAAATGCAGCCAAGACCCAATTTCGAAACATCGATGTAGATAGTATATTCCTCACTATCGTTAGGTAGTGTCAGCACTGGTGTTGTAGTTAATCTTTCCTTCAATGTCAGAAAACTCTCTTCATAAATATTAGACCACTCAAATACAACCCCCTTCTTCGTTAGTCAGGTAAGTGGTGCTGCAATCCGCGAATTTTTTTGTACAAACCTACAATAATACTCGGCTAAACCCAAAAAACTTCTGATATCAGTCACACTCGTGGGTCTACCCCTATTCAACACTATTTCTATTTAATCCAGATCAACGCTAACTCCTTCAGCTGAAATCACATAACCCAAATTTTTTACATTATCCAGCCAAAATTAACACTTGCTAAACTTTGCATAAAGCTGTGAACCATGCAAAGTTTGCAAAATGGCATGTAGATGTTTCTTGTGTTGCCTCATATCCTTGGAATAGACTAAAATGTCGTCGATGAACACAGTGACAAACTTATCCATGTATCGCTTGAAACTCGATTCATGAGGTCCATAACAGATGTTGGGGCATTTTTTAAGCCAAAAGACATGACAAGAAACTCATAATGCTCGTAACACGATTAGAAGGTCATTTTAGGGATATCTGTTTCTCTAATCCAGAGCTGATGGTATCCCGACCTCAGATCAATCTTCACGAAAATTGTAGCTCCTTTTAATTGATCGAATAAATCATCAATCTGTGGCAAATGATACTTATACTTTACTGTGAGTTGATTCAACTTTCGATAATCTATGCACAAACTCATCAAACCATCTTTTTCCCTCACAAACAACATTAGACTACCTCAAGGTGAAACACTAGACCGAATGAAGCCCTTATCGATCAACTCTTACAGTTGAACCTGCAACTTCTTCAACTCTGCTGGAGTCATTCGATAAGATGCTTGGGAAATATGACCTATACCTAGAACTAACTCAATAGTGAAATAAATCTTCCTAATTGGAGGAAGACCAGGCAAATCCTCTAGAAATATATATGGATACTCATAAACCACAGGAATGTCCTAAATATTCGGCGTACACACATTTATATTGATTACATGTGTGAAGTATGCCTCACAACATTTCCTTAACATATTTTCTGCTTTCACCGCCAAAATAAAAAAAAGGTGAAAAAAAAAATTCTCCTTTCACCGCTAAACAAAATCTCTGGCATTCCTAGACTTCTGAAGACTACCTCCTTCTTATTACAATCAAAGACTGCCTAATGAGTCTCCAAGAAGTCCATCATCATGATTACGTCAAAGTCCACAATGTTAAGTAGCATCAAATCCACGGCCAACCCATAATCTCCTATAAATATCTCATAGTCCATATACACCCATCTGATACTCACAATCTCACCGAATGGATATAATACTCACCACATTCCCGAAAGGGGGAGGCATGTGCAGTGACCAATGATGCCAAACGATACGACATAAAGGAATACGTAGCCCCTAGATCTTGTAAAGTAAGAACTTGATAATTAATAACATGCAACGTACTGATAATTAATACGTAGCCTCTCGCATGGGTCATGACGTGCACTCAAGCCAGTCTAGTCGGTCGGCTATGCTGGTTGCGATTTTGCTAAGTAGTCTATCTTTCCGCTTGAGTCATATGAGCTCCAGAAGTGGCACCATGACCTCCACCAACACTTTAACCTGCTAAACCACCATAAGTTCCCTTCTGTAGGCACTCCCTCGCAGAATGACCCTCTCGGCCGCAAACATAAAACCTTGAAGCGTCCTGTTGACACTGCCCTAGATGGTGTCGATTATAATTACCACACAATGAAAGTTTTCGCTGCATAGGAGGATTAAAGTGATTGCCTCTAAATCTTGATCCACTGGTACTGGCCCCAGGCTGTTGCCTATGTGGCTTGTTTCTTTACTTTGATTCCTACTTTGCCCATATAAGCCAGTAGAAAATCGATATGAACCACTACCTAAAGAAGATGTTGACCTCGAAGTACCTGAGCTCAGCCCCTTCAAAGGGCCCTGACTAGGTCCATCTATCTTAAAGCAACGAGCCTGATACAACGCTTATTTTTCTCGATCTACATCTTCACCTCTGACAGTTGCGCTCACCAGTTCATCAAAGTCAACTCGGGTTATAATGGTCAATGTCACCTTGATGTTTAAATTCAAGCTCATCTCAAACCTTCTGCACATTGCCTCTTCGGTAGTAACTAAATCAGGTGCAAATCGAGACAACCAAGTGAACTTGTCTCTATACTCGAAAACTGACATCTCCCCTTGCCTCAAATTTGTAAACTCTTCATACTTACATTGTTGGGCAGCTTGATTGAAAGATAGACGCATTAACAAATCTCTGAAAACAGGCCATGGAGTGTCAAATGCAACTCTCCTTGTACTATCCCACCAAAAATGAGCATCCCTCTGGAGTAGTCCAACGACTACAATTGTCCACTGCTCTGGGGTAAAATGCAGACGATCACACTCTCAATTTGCACTATCCAAGCCTCACATATCTCAGGATTTGAGGAACCTGGGAATGAAGTTGCACTAGCTTTCTTTGCCTTTGTCACTGGATCAAAATGATCATCTAAACAAAAGTGGCGTGCAAACAAACCTAGGACACGGTCTATGTCACGGTCCTCAACCCTATTTACTCAGGCTCCACGTCGAGGAGGCATCCCATACGGATGAAAAACACATTAGTCCACAAAACACGAAGGATATAGTCATGAAACTTCAAACATTTAAAAACATACAACACCGAGAGCATTGATGGGGATCCGCCGGCCGGTCGGGCCATAGATCCGGAAGTGTTGTGCATTCTCAAATGTCCTTAGTTACACAACTGCGGAAGTCTACAGAACCTACAACCTAATACTCTGATACCAACTGAAAGGACCAAACCCTGATTTAACTAGTAAATCGAGATTAAATCCTAATGACTCAAAAGAAAACTAGGAAATTCTATGAAAACTTTAACATAACCTCCCCGTAATTTGAAGGATACCAAAAACCTGCACTGAACAACACTTCTAAAATCATATCCCACAAGCCAAATCGTGAGCCACCGATGCTCATCCGGATTTCTCAAATTAACAAACTACAAATAATAATACAATAGTATTGAATTCAGAAGGATACAAGAAATCCGAAGATTATTTAGTTACAAAACGCAAGTGGAAGCTAATTAGAACATGGTATTCATAGCGACTACTATTTTACATAATATACAAACTAGTAGGCTAAACTACAAACTTACTAGGGAAAAAGTGTAACTCAAACTCTAAGCCTGTGACGATCACATGCAACCATAAGATAAAAACTGTAAACTTAGCAACGAGAAACTGAAAGGTCCAGGGAAATACATATTGAACATGAAAATATTAGAGTGAGTGGACGAAAAATCAATAATGGATTATACGTGTAAAAGTAAAAAATTTATGCCTTTCCATCAATACCGATACTAATATATAAAACTAAGCGAGTCAGGAATAGCTCAGAGGACACATCAAGGGGAGAAGGATCAAAATCAAGTATCAGACTAGAGGAATCATCTAAGGACCCCTGATCCAAGACAATAACTATATGTGCAAGTGCTGGCTGAAGGGAAGTGGTGACTAGAGCACTCCGACCTCTAACCTTCAAAAGTCGTTTAGGGATCCCTAATCCGAGATGTCATGTGTGCCAGGTTAGGACCTCTTACCCATCCTGGAGCCCATAGGGATCAGCCGAGTTGCTAATGCATCGATGCAATAATGACTGTAAATAAATATGCATAATAACCTCTGACACTGAAAACTAAACTTTCTAGAAAAAATAAAATCATATAGTAATGACTTGCTATTTACTGTGAAAATAAAAGTGTTCACTCACAGTTATAGCTAGCTATGAGGTCCGGCGGAAGTCACCTTGCCGAAATCTCGATCACGGTCTCCTGATCAAAAATAATGAAATCATTCAACACAGAAGCTCGATAAAGTATGTGAAAACCAGCTTAGCAACTACCCCAAAAAACTGCTGATCAAATCTAGGTTATTGCCTCATTGGTGCTCCGTCGTGGATGGCGACATGTGGTCGCCATGCGCCTCCTTAAGCGGTGACACGTGGGTCCCACACACCTCCAATGGTGACTGCTCCATTTTTGATGATTCGCACCTTGTTGGAAAGCTTTCAACAAGGCCTATCACTTATATAACTGGGCCGAGACCCAAATCGGTAGGCATTGAGGCCTAAATCACTGACACAGACCATGACCTTCGCACCGACAACTTCTACCAACGACGGTGCGACATACCCCAATCTCTTCCTCTCGCCGAGCTCAATCACTTTTTTAACTACTCCTTCCACCGATTCAACGTAGAACCGCCGAAAAATTGATCGAAAGCTGTCGGCCTCCAATGAAATTTCCTGCTCGATTCACCGGCGATGACGCTAAATGGATCTTGAGGCTATGGGGTTTCGACTCCAAATCAAAATCCCCGTCAATTCCACCTAATCCTGTCGGAAAAGAACCACCGAAGCGCCACCGAGTACGACGACAGAGGACACCTAAAAACAACACCATACAATCTAGCATACCTATCAAACCAACGAGAATAAAGAGAGGAATTTTTTTTACCTAGGCTGGTGGCCGAAAAACGTTGAAACGACGACGAAATCGCCATGTCGGATCAGCAGTGCGACGCAGGTCGCAGTGTTCACAGACGGGTCGACCCCGAACTCAAAATTGATCAGGGTTTTCAGAAGAAATAAAATCATATTTATACCCCTAAGCTCATCTCCAAATCAACTGCTCAGATTTGATATGATCCAGAACTAACGGTTGAGATTAAACTGACCCAAAAATAATTTCTTTCAAATAAATTCTCATGTCGACTTCCGAAAAGCATAAAAAATAGTTTGCTTATCCGAAAAATTCTCCAAAAATTTCTAAAGTCTCGAAATAAAATACTCTAAATTTTTTTGGTGAAAGTAAAGTCTAATTCTTTTCTGGTGGAAAAGTCATTAATAAACTAATTAGTGTGATTAATCCGCGATAAAACTTAACACGAGTTACTAAGTATATTATTTTGGTTCAGTTAATTACATGTGAAGATCCCATTGAGGTGCCCTTACTCTCTTTACCAGTTTTAGTTGTTATTCTTGGTATGGATCTGATTATTTTCACACACACAAAAAATAATGCGTATGGTGGCGAATGCCATCGAGATCTTTGAACGATTGATGAGCCGAGTTTTAAGAGTGGCGGTGCGCGTGTTCAGATTCGTCACCCGATTCAGTTTGGGGTTTGGCAACCCTTCACTACAAGGGAGTTTGAATTCGAGCCAGAAATCACTGCCAAGCTCAAATTCAAATATGAACGCTTGGAGGGTTATTATGGCGTATCCGGACTCCTTGAACATCCCAAGTCAGGTTGCATCGATGAACCTGACTTCTCTAAGAATGTCGTGCTTGATTCGGGAGTAGCTTTTGTTGGAGAAGTGGATGAACCGCCATGCATGGATCGGCTAGTGGAGGAGGTTCGATTATCTAACCCTAACTCTGAATATTGTTTGCAGGTTAATAAGCAGGCGACTCCAGCTAGTCCTCTAATGTTTAGGGTTCTAGGAATTACCCCAGAATCTTTTATGGAAATGGATGCGTTCCTTAGGAATGCTCATTTGGTGAGTCTTGCCTTATGTCTGGAGCTTGCTATCCTAGAACGTAATGGCCATCTTCTGAAGTCTTCGGCCAAGAAAGCTAAATGAGGACGCCCCATCGGCTCAAATAACAAGGCAAAGAAGCTTAACCTTGAAGATGCAGGTGAGGAGAACACTAGATGGATCATTGAGCTCTCGGGACAGAAAAAGAGAACCAGGAAAGTTAAATGTCCTAGCATGGAGGTTGGTAAGCTTTACCCGATGAGTGCTAACACTGAGCTAGCTTTGGTCTTAGTGGTAAAGGAATCGACTCCTGCGTCTACATGGGAATAAAAGTTATTGGTCTTTGGTGACTTTAACAAGGTATATGTGGAACCCGGAACCTTGGAAATGGAGCTCGAACAGGGAGCAGAGGAGACAAAAGAAAGTTCCACTCCCGGAGTAGGAGTGGTGTCCCCATTTTTATTATTTGTAGTCTTTATTTTGCCTTGATTTGTTGGATTATTGGTTGTCAAATTGTGTATGTCTTTTCGAACTTAAGGTTGACATGGGATAGCTATTGCTTATCATCCTATGTTCCCCTATGTTATTGGTTATTGGTTCTAATGCTTATTGCTAGGATACGATTATTTGGATAGATTAGGTGACTTAGGTTACTTAGTGTGTCTAGATTATGGCTTGTTTTTTACGTTACCCTTCAGTGGACAGTCGTGATTATAATCTTGTTTACTTTTTCTTTTAAATGAGAACTGACGTCTCACGCATTGCCCTTCAAAAATAAAATCTACTAAACCCATCTACAACTGAAAGCACTCAACCCTAGGCTAGCTAGTTTAGCTTAACCAAACTAGGGTTAGATCAAGTGGGAAAATTTTACCAAACAATTGGCATAACCTCCCATAAACATTCTATATACCCAACTTGCAATAAAAATCCAAAAGTACACAAAGTCTAGCCACAACAACAACAACAACAACAACAACAACAACAACAACAACAACAACAACAACAACAACAACAACAACAACAACAACAACAACAAAATGAACACATTGGTTATCAACAAAAAAAACACATTAACATCTAGCTAAAAGGTATGAGTTCAAGTCACAACAACAACCCAAATAAACAAGTCTACAACATGGGGTCATTCAATTCAACCCGCCTTGTTAAAATAGTCTAAAACAACATTATTTGGCTAGTAAGCTAAACCTTGAGGCACCTAGACTTAAAAGCTCATGAAAAGGCGTTTACCAAAAAACTGACTCCTACGATTCAAAGAATGGATCAGGTTGTTGTGCACCTAAGGTCTAAGCACTCCAGGGCTATTTTTTAAAATTGGACACGTGTCGTGTTTTTAGTGGCCAAAATTTTCAATGTATTATCATGTTGACTAAGCTTACAATGGGATAAATGTGGTGGATTACACCACTCTGATAGATAAACGTTGTCTTTTCATTTTGTCAAGAGGCGAGCTCGACCGGAGCCGAAAGCCAGAGGTCAATTGATCCAGTCGGAGGTCGGAGACGGTTCGACGTTTGGTCGACCTTGGCCTGAGGTCGAATTTATCTAGCTCAACGACAGCTAAACTGATCGTCATATTCGACCACCATCAAAAGTGAGGAGGTCGGCGATGTTGAGGAAAATACAAGACGATGTCCACTGTCGGCGAGGTCAGGAAAAACCGTGGCAGAGAGCATGCAGAGAGAGAGAGAGAGTAGTCAACTATATATGCCTCCGGCTTGGGTCTGTCTATAGTATATATGAAATATTAGGGATACGAGGAACCTAAAAGGTTAGCTAGTGTATACTAGGCTAACTCCATCATTTACGGTAGAGACATAAATGTTTGATTGCAGAGATTTCGATGAAAAAGACATCAAATTCTTCCATACAAAGCATTAGTGAGATCGAGATGCAACAAAAGGGATAGAAGAGAAGGGAAACTCCATTATTACTCGTATTGGTTGGGGCACATTTGCTTGCAAAGAGAGAAGTACAATTGCCATTTTCAGGCGGCTGAAAGACACAGAGAGGGTTGGTTTTAAGTTGGAATCATATACACTAAGCTAATCATAAGCTTAGTGAGTTATAAAGATTATTATCTTTTTTATCCAATCAAAAAAATGACACATGGTATGTTAGCAAATTAGCCTTGGGTGCTTAGGCCCAGTTTGGTATTGAGTTTTGAGAGAAAAAATAGCTTAATCTTACGATAGTAGACTGTCAGCGTGTTTAGTTAATATTTTATATCTGTGTTTTCTTAACTATATTTTTCTCACTATTAATTAATTTTATCACTAATTTTTCTCACCATAATTAATTTCACTTGAACACCAAATTAAGCCTTAGTAGTGGGGTGCATTATAGTATTTTCTAGAGAATTGGAGACCGGGAGGTTTGGGCTCGAGTGGATTTGATCCAACATGATCACACTCACATTCGGACTCGTACTTTTGGCCCCCAAAGCTAAAAACACCCGCACTTCCACAATTCAGTGAAAGACTGAGGAGCGAGAGAGACCAAAGAGGCCAATAGAGGAGAGAGAAAAGAGGAGGAGGAGCGAGAGAGAAGGGCTTACTCTGTTGCGAAATCTAATCCTCCCAGAACTAACTACTCTATGCGAATCATGGGTATGTATCTCAACTTGATCAGTCTATTCCTTCCAAATTGGCCATGCACTTCTTGTACTTAATCGTTTCCACTAAGAATTTTTGTTGGCAGCAATTGTTTACTCTCTCTTTTCTTGGGCTCTACTTTGAACTGGGTTTCTTCGTTTGAGCATTAGTATCTGATTGCCCATAAGAAACTGTATCTGGGTTTCCTCCTTTGCTTTATTTTTTACAGTGATTTTGGGCAGAACTGGGTGGAAGTGGCCCTCGGATGATATTGAAACAATGTGGGATTTCACGAATGAGATGTTGCCAGTTTTTTTCAAAATCGAATTATCAATTATGTATGCTCTATAATTTTTATTTGATTTTATTTTTAGACAGTGTGCTTGTATGTATGTTGTAAGTAAGTGTTGTTATACAGAAATGAAAATGTGCTTCACGAATTATCCCTCCTAAGGAATTTTTTAATATTTTGTTCTGTTGGGTGCTTCTATCTCCATTTGTTTACATAATATTATTGGTTCTGCTTTGGATATAGGGTTTGTATAGGTAAAAGTTTTAGTACCCAAGTTTCTTACAGAAATAAAATGAAAAAGAAATAATATTATTTGCTTCTTATATTTTATTTTAGCTGGTAGTTAGCAACTTGATATTGGTGAGGTGAGCGAGACACAGATTGAAACGTATAAAATTGGAAGTGCTCGCGTATAGTTTGTAACTCTTGATCTCTTTTTTCCTCATGAGCTCATTTTGTGTTGATGTTATTAGCCCAATAAGTATGTGTTACAAGTTGACAGTACTAACACTGGTTTATTGTGTTTATCTGCAGATACCATGATGCGGTCACGATATGTTTAGTGTGTAATGCTTCAATGGAGTCTCGCGTAAGCTTCCCAAGCTTTTATCTTTATAGTCTTCCCAAGCTCATTTTCGCGTAAGCTTCCCAAGCTTTTATCGTAAATCTATCCTCTTCTGATATGTTATCAACTATTTATCTGTTTCAGAGTTCTGAGACAAGGACACCTAGCAGGATTGGGGACAGATCCAACAGTGATGTTGTGGTGAGGATTCGAACACAGGATGCCCGAGATGAATGGTTTTATTGTCACTCCCACATCCTAGTAGGAATGAGCAAGTATTTTTCTGATCGGCTCTCTGATAGGTGGCCAACTTGCCAAATTCTTGACTCGCGAAACTGTGTTGAGGTTTATTGCCAAGATTCAGACTTTGACTATCATGTCTGTGTTCTCCGTCTTCTCTACGACTTAGTAGACGGCTCAGTTGATGACATGTGCCATGGTGTTAAAAGTGCCCTTGGAATTCTCCAAGTGGCTGTTAAGCTTGAATGCCCCCAAATGATCACTGCGTGTGTGAAGTACATTGAAGCAGTCTCCTGGGAAGAATCTGAGGAAGAGGAGATCTTAAAAATCATACCGCGTATGGGCCCGCAAGCTGAACCTATTCTTGCCCGCCTTCAGCCAGTCACTCAATCTGCCATCATGGGAATTTTTTACTCAACCATTCGGTTTGCAACATCTTCCCCTCCTCCAATCATGAATGATCTCAAGACTTCAGCCCAGGAGCAGCTTGAGTACATGCTAACTGAAGATGATGATGCCCCTCTGCTGACAGCTGAAGATGATATAAAGTCTGAGGTTAAAGAATGTGCCAAGAGACTATTTGAAAGATTCAATAATCAATTAGAAGCTTTGTTATGCGAAATGGGACAATTATCTGATGGGGCAAAGATACTATCATTTCAATCTCTTCTATCAGATTTGTCATGGGCATGCCAGATTCTAAATAAGTTGGAAATTATTAGGGAGTTTGTCTGCAACTGGACTGATGCTTCAGATAAAATAGTTTTGGTCATCAAGCAAGCAAGTCCAACAGCTGAGCTACTTGAGACAAAACTGAAGGTTATTGAGGTTGCAGCAAAGGTGCTAGAAGCAATAGGTTATGGCACCGTGATTTTACCAACTGCAAAGCGGATTCAGATGGTCAATATATGGCTTCCTTTTGTGAGGGTTACAAAACCTGTTATCGATTCTGCAGTGGCTGGTGCCGGTGATGATGCTCCGACACTTAAAATGGATAGTGAACTGTGGCAATCCTTGGAATCCACATTTGTTTCGCTGATTCTTGCACTGCCATCAACCGAGCAGGCAGAGATATTGACCAAATGGTTAGGAGATGAGCATATTGAATATCCCGACTTGACTGAAGCATTTGAGGTGTGGTGTTACAGATCCAAAGTTGCAAAACGAAGACTATCAGTGATAGCTGAGAGCCATGACAAGATCGACGCACATTAAGTAAGTAACCTCTGATATTTTAAACCTATTTAGTAGGACATCTAACTTTTGGACACCCTTCCTGAAACTAAATTTTTGGAATCTAAGGAGAAGGGATATATGTATATGAGAAGTAGCACAAGTGTTCAGGACGTTAGGTCAGTTGCCCTATTTTGAACAGATTCCATGTAAAGTGTGATATAAGGGTGTTATGTCATCTGATCGGTCCATAACTCTTGAGTAATTGTAAAAAATGTAACTGCTGGGATCCGAATGCTACAAGGAAATGAATATCAGGGTGTTGAAACAATGTATGCCCTAGTTGAAATTGATTACAAGTTAGGATAGCTTCTATGAAATTTTGTATGCCCTAGTTGAAAATCTGAGTGTTACCTTCTCTGAATGTTACTTGGAATTTATGCTGTGTGATGTGCTCTGTTTGATTCCCCTGGACGTCATCTGCAGACTTATCTGACGGAATTTGATGGGCAAGTTAATATATGAATTGGGGTAAAACTCCACTGGCTTTTTTTTGTTGGTTCTTTTTTCTTTTTGTTTGCTTGAAAAAAAGGAGATTGTAGTAGTTAATTATATTACTTTGTGCTTTTCATGACCACACTAAAAACATCATAGAAATAGTACTCAACCTGAGTCACCACCATGATATTGGCAAGCCTTGGCATATGAGCAATCTTATAACAGTAAAGACAAAAGTAGTTTGTGTTTTATCTTAAACAAATAATATGTTGCTTCCAAATACATGGATGATAGGGAAATTTCATTCTTGCTTTTTGTATGGAGCTTGCACTACAGATTCTCCATGAACACTTTCCTTCGCAAAGTTGTCACTGTCTGTATCTTAAGACTACTTTTGTTTTGTTCAATTTCCATAAGCAGAAGATACACGTCAATGCTCGTTAGTGCATTATATAATCTCACACGCTTGAATGGGATATGCACTGTTGTCTTGCAAGACATATTCTTTAGTTGTCTTCGCTTTTCAAGTATAAGGTTTCCCATCATATAACACTTTAATGTTCTACAAACTGTCGTAGTTTCTAGATTGGATTCGAGAGTTGAACTCTAGATTATAAGATTTGGAGTAACATTCAATAGATGCCTAAACAGAGAAGTAGCGAGGGTTAAGAGTTGACAGAAGAAGCCGGTACGGAGAGCATTGAATAGACCAAGTGGCGTAAACGAGAAGAACTGAAAACCCTAACGTAACTCGGGAAGTCTTTTTGATCGTTGTAATAGCCAAATAATTGATCCAAGGGTTAGATTTGTCAAGTCATGCATCAACTAGCTAGAAGCAATCATGTAGGAAGTTCTGCATTATTTTGCTTGAGCTGATACCTACCACTGACCAAAACAAGACTACTTTGACATGCATGCACAGTTACTATATATCAAATTATCAATATATATATATATTGGTATACCCATATCACTTTATTAACTAAGGTTTTACACCAATCCATCTATCCATCACCAAAACTTACAAAATAATATACAATCCTCAACCATATGCTCTCAAATCCTAAGCTGTCTAAGATCTGAAATGGTTATATGCAGAAGTATATACCTATACTAAGTAAATTCTTCTTTCTATACACTACCATATTGCATTCCCTTGTTCCCAAAGTATTTAGAGGGCATCATCATAGAAAGAAATTAATATTGGGAAGACCAAAAGCTGTGGCATGAAAATATATATCAACCCTGCCAAGCTTCTTCAAGGTGGGTCTTCTTATTTGAGAAATCAGGCCACAAAGTCTGGCAACAATTGTGCTACGAACCTCTTTCGGTTCTGAATGTCGATGCTTTCATATCCAGCTGAAGAATGAGGAGCTGAAGTGTTCATGGTACCAAATTGATCATTTGCTTCTCCAATGTGATCAACTCGCCTTCCCAATTGAATGTTCTGGTTTGGGAGAAAAGTGTGATGATGGGCACCTGACAGGGAGAGATTTTCACCGTGAGGAAGACCAAGAGTGAGAGAGACACTATTGCCTGAGAAACTTGGTGTGAATTGGTCTGCATCAAACCTCCCAATTTCACCAATGGGGTACTGCCCAAAATTCCCAATAAAGTTTGTCTGGCCTCCCATGAATGAGTAACCATCTCTGCTCTGCCTCTCATCTCCAAATTTCATGGAAACTTGCTCATTGCTCACCTCTTGAGGCTTGACATCCATATGGTTCATCATACTACTTGGGGACTGCATCAATTCAGTGCCCCTCGGCTTCTTTGGACTCCCTTGTGTGATACCATCCAATTCTGATGACCCAATGAGGCTGAATCCGGACTGGTTCCGAACCATGTTAGTGGGAGATGTTGAATCTGAGGACATTGACACTGACATTGACATTGACATTGATGGAGGAGGAGGAGCAATTTGATTAGTGGAATTATCTTGCTTGGAATTGTAAGTACTATTTGTTTGGTTCTGATCAGTGGCAGGACTTCTCTCATGTGGAGGTGTGGACTTTGATGCAGAGTCCTCATTGCTTTTGCTCATCTTCTCGGATGATCCATTGAGCTCATTCTCCTTGATTTCCTCCAAGTACATTTCTTCCACCATCGGCTTCCACAGACGAACTCGAGCATTTATAAACCAATTTGAAACCTGCATACGAATCACAACTCAAACTTATGAACAAATATATTTCTTTTATTCACATCCAATCTTTCAAGTACTGGTCTCATGATCACTTGAGTGGATGGTATACAATGCATAAGGAAATAATTTTGACATATATAGATGAGTAAGAAATTGTAATGTTGAAAAGCTCAAGTACCTGGCTCCTCGTAAGCCCTGTTTGTTTTGCCAGCAAATGCTTGTCTGAATCCTTTGGATAGCTGAATGCAAAAATTCAAATTCTGTTAGCTGATCCAAACGCAAATATGACAAGACAAAATGAGACTGATTACGGGAAGTATAAGCTTACGGGTGAAGGAAGTGTTCGAAAAGCCAAGCGCGAAGAACAGAAACAGATCTTTCCGGCAATCCTCTTTGGGGTCTCCAAGCATTATGCTGGATCATTCCCAACTGTTGAAGAGCCCTCTGCTGTCTTAGCTGGTGGTCAACATATTTGAGTCTTGAACCTTCAATCTTTCCTCCACTGCAATCCTCTTCCCCTAAGCTCTTGTTGGCAGCTCGAATTTGGTTGGTTATAGCATCTTTCAAGCACCTGAATTGCTTCGAGATTGTTTGAAGTGCAAGAGCTGTGTATGTTCTTGCCGAACCAATCCCGGCTGCCTGCTCAAACGAAGAAATCACCATTTGCATCTGGCGATGGTACTGTCTGTACCGTTGATCCACCTAATCAATTCAGAACAAGTAACAATCTTTAATTAGCCTTCTATGTCAAATTTAGTATATCCCATTTCTTCAATCTCAAGAAATTAAATTAGTTTAACCCCACTAAAATTGTTAGTAAAACCAACGAAAAGTAACCTTCTTTGCTTTCATCTAGCAACATAACAGGTATCTAATAAAATATACGAAATTAGAAGTATTATGCATATATACCTCATCAAGCATGCTGATGAGCTTGCCCTTCTTCATCTGAATTTCCTGCCTATCGGCAGTACTGAGCTCCACCACACGCTTGCCACTATCTTGATCACCGTCGCCCCCGACGGAGCCGTCTCCGGTGGCAGCCATAGAAGACTCAGCCATGGCCTTATTGGCATTACTACCCTTCTTGGGCAAGTCAACGTTGACAACTTCATCAAGTAGCTCCTGTGCAGCCTTCAAGTATTTCGAGCTCAGCAGCACGCTCTGCAAACCAGACACGCCGTTAGTCACGCCGGAGGCCGAAGAATTCGACCCGCTGGAGACCCGAATATCCTCCCCCGGCGGGGCTGCTTCCCTGTTAGCAGCCCCGCCGCCGCCGTGGAAGGACCCGAAACCCCCGGGGTGCTGGGACGAGAGGCTCAAGGAGAGACCCTGCTGTGAGCATGGGGTATCACGCGCGGTAGAAGGGTCGAATGAGTTCCAGAGCGCGTACTGAGTGGGATGCACGCGCGGCATGAAGGCGTGGAGGGCCGCCATGTTGTTGTCGTGGTGGTGCGGGTGCATGGACGATTGCGAGTTTCTCGGGTCCTGCTGGGAAGACACCGTCGGCAGCGGTATGCCGACAAACTGCTGAGTGTGGGCGGACGGCGCGTGAGAGAGAGTGGGACCCTGCGCGAGTGAATTATTGGCTGCAGATGAGTTGAGGAACACCAGCTGCTGCTGCTGAGCTGTTGGCGACGGCTGTTGCTGTTGAGCTGGGTCGGAGTACTGTACGTAACCACCGTGGTTCATGAGAACTAGAGTCTGCAAGCCGCCGTCGGGAGATTGGATTTCCGAGTTGCCATGAAAGTACGTCGCCATCGTTAATTGATCTTATTAATTTGGTGCTTCTGTTGCTGTTGCTGTTGTTGTTGTTGATGATGTTTACTTCACTGAAAAGAGGCCACGTTAGTCGTCTAAAGAAGGGCTTGATCACATCATTATATACACAAACGTACACCCAACTAACCCCCATGGAAATTAACACACAACCAATTCAGCACGCCACTCTCTCTTTCCCTCTCTCTCCTCTCTCTCTTTCTACCATGCATAAGCATATAAATATAGGTATCTATGTACGTATATGTAGTTGGAGTGAAAGGATTTGTCACTTGTGAATCTAGATAACGAAATCAATTATGTCCATGGACTAAGGAAGCGAGGGGATTGGTCTACATATTTGATCGGCTATTGGGGATCGAGACTATCTCCAAAACAGAAACCGATCGGAACCAAAACAAGTGAGAGAATTTCGGCTTCTGGGTGTTGGTTGTTTCTTGATAGCAGCCTGGGACTGACTGCTTAGAGGAGTATCGAAGGAAAGGGAGAGAGTAGGATTTGGAGCTATGTTGGCTTTATATGAGAGAGAGAGAGAGAGAGAGAGAGAGAGAGAGAGAGAGAGAGAGAGAGAGAGAGAGGAGGAGGGGGGAATTGATTATATAGTTTATGTTGAATAAAAAATGTGTCAAGTACCTGCTGGTGCTGGTGTGATTGAAATCTGATGAGTATACACGTGCTTCATGATCACAATCTCTGCGGCACTGCAAAGGAAAGAAGAAGAAGAAGAAGAAGAAGAATATCACTAACAACGACGACACAAAATCCATGAAAACGAAACTATCGAGCGAGCGAGTGAAAGAGACAAGGAAGAAGCAAGAGGGCTAGCTTGTTATGACTAGAAAACATGGACGGATTTGATATATATACATGAAATTAAGGAGATCACTGAAGCACCAAACAAACTGACCTGTCTATAACCATGTGTGATCTGTATATCTACCTATGGAATATTGGGGATTTTATCATTTATCAGCCCCTTCACTTCAGAAACATGTGTGTGAGAGAGAGAGAGAGAGAGGTGATTAGAGGAGGAAGCAAACTCTGTCAGACTCAAAATCTCTGCAACTTCCCCCACTAAAAAGGAAAGAAAGGAAGTAAAGAGAGAGAGATGGGGTTCAAAAGGCAGCTGATAGAGAAAAAGAGACCCATCTTTATTTATCACTACCTCATTATCCACACATTTATGATCATGACTGCCATTCTCTTGGTTTTTTTTTCTGGGAACCAAAAAAATTTAAAATATTGGTTTATAGCTCTGACAATTATAATTGCATGGGATTTGTTATTTTTATTTCAGAAAAATAGTTGAAATGATTACTCAAATTTGTCTTAATCAACAATTTGATCACTAAATTTTACAAAATATCAAAAAAAATTATTATACTTTAATTTTATTTATCAATTTGATCATTAAATATTATGACTAAATTGATAATAAAAAAATTATTAATTTTTTTAATATTTTTAATAATATTTTTAATATATTCTAAATTTTATTGATTAAATTGTCGATTTTAATAAAAATGACAAGCGTGTCCATATTTCGGTTACTACGTGCGAATTGATTAAAATTGGAGAGAACTGGGGTGATTTGACCCACCCTTTTCAACTGATTTGATGCAGCCAAGCACTCCTTTGATAAGAAACAAGGAACTTTTTAAGAGAGAGAACGAGAGAGAGATGGAAATGGGTCTGCTGTTTTAACCAAAACTATGTATAAATACGAAAGAAGAAAAATTTAATTAGTTTTCATCAAAGATTGTCAGAAGATACAAACAGCTGAAAAACGAGGAAACGTCTCCTTCCACACCAAAGCAAGCTAAGCATCTTAACAAAAAAAAAAGGAGGAAAGAAGATCGAAGAAGAAGAAGATGATGAAGAAGAAGACTAGAAGAGGGGTGTGTGCGTGGAGGGGTCCTATTCTTCAATTCCATATTAAATATCTTCTTGTCTTTTTCATTCTGTATATAAGATTATTTTATTTTCTTTAATATTTGTGATATTTTTTGTGGTTGGATTCCAGAATTTGAAGATAAAGCAATTAAATTGCTAAGGAACACAGGACCAACCACCATAACACCCACTTTAATGTTTATGAAGGTAAGGTGTGTTTGTCTTTATTATTTACCCCACAGATTTGAAGCATAATACCAAACTACTAATTACCATGTTATTTAGAATCCAATCTCATGAAACGTAACACTAATTACCATGTTATATCACCCAACTAATTAAGTAACGTACTAATTAATTAACTTACCAGAGAGTTGGCCTTCAACGATTTGCAGTGGATACATGCAATACGACTCCGTACATACGTATGATCGTCGTGGACTTCAACTTATTACATGGTTGCATAATGTTATTAGTGTACTTGATGCTTTAATCGTCCAATAAAGTATCGTCAGTTATTGATTATTTGGCCGGTCAGAAGTTGTACAATCGTCGATCAAATGAGAGCTTTAATCGTTCAATAAAGTCTCGTCAGTTATTTCTCATTTTGCTGGTCAAAAGTTGTACAATCGTCGACCAAATGAGAGCTTTAATCGTTCAATAAAGTCTCGTCAGTTATTTCTCATTTTGCCGGTCAAAAGTTGTACAATCTTCGACCAAATGAGAGCTTTAATCGTCTAATAAAGTCTCATCAATTGTTTTTTATTTTGCCGGTCAGAAGCTGTACAATCCTCGACCATAGCTCATTTGGTCTAGCAAGCATTTTCTGCCCCATAAGGCCAACCTCAAATGCAAATCGATGAACAACGTTAACGTACACTACCACATCCACCATTTTGAATTTTACAACACAATAAGACAACAAGTATGAAAGCTTTATTGAAGAGCTAAGAGCGACAATTGCGACTTGCATTATTTGAACCGAATAATCTAACAATAATCCAGTGTAAGTCAATATAAATTAAACACTTGCTTGTAAATAAAATTATCGGATTTTATTTTTTAATTATTTATTTCAAGCTCGCGCTAATATCAAAAAGTGATATTAGGTTAATTACTTCTAATGACCATTGGTGACAGTTAAATTCGTTCCTCATTCAGAATTCGTTACAACAAAAACATAGAAATTTGCGGGCATCAATTATGAATAAAACATGCTGACCAATCAGAAACTCCATAACTCCAGAAGGAAACACTAAAAAACAGCGGATAACTAAGACAGTTAATTGTTTCAATCTTAACTAATTAAGACGTACAGTCAATAAAAAATTAAGACACTTACACCCAGAAAGGTACAGTTTCAATTTAATTATTCCCACTTTACACACCTACACAACACAAACCCTAATAGAGTTTGATTTCCTTAATTAACCTTAACTTCCTGGAACAAATTCTCTATCACCATCTGCATTCTGCAACTACATCGATTCAGAATGAACAGCGAAAGTTCCCGGTATTAAAACGACAGCACATTCTCACTTTGTTCTGGAAAATTAAACAACACATTCATGAACGGTACGATACGTTGGAAAAATAGTGGTTTTTTCACCATTTTAATAAGATAATTCAAACAAAATAAATTAAATGAGATGCACTTAATATTGATGTAAGGAATATATGGATTTGTGTTCTTCTATAAGAGTACATAAAGATTATGTATTCATTTGTTTAAATTGGTTAAGATATGAATGAGAAATTGTCACTTAAAATTAGTCACTCGAAACAAAAGGAATAAGTTTAATTGGTGTTTAACTCGAAGTTAAGTTACATGGTTAATGGAGTGTAACTCGAGATCTTTTAGTGCCCTGTTATTATGGCAGGCTCCAATTCCTTACGTTGACTACTGGAAATTGACCCATTGCCGGCGACTTTTATGTCGCCGGCAATGTTTTGGACATTACCGGCAATTTTTGCCGGAAAAATCGCCGGTAATGTCTTTTTTTTTTTTTTTTTTACATTACCGGCGATTTTTGTCGCCGGTAATGTCCGTCGCCGGCAATCTCTCGATGGTAATGTAAAAAAAAAAAAAAAAGACATTACCGGCGACTTCATTTATGTCGCCGGTAATGTCTTTTTTTTTTTTTTTTTTTACATTACCGGCGACATACATTTATGTCGCCGGCAATGTCTTTTCCGGCAAGACATTACCGGCGACTTACATTTATGTCGCCGGTAATGTTAAAAAAAAAAAAAAAAAGACATTACCGGCGATTTTTCCGGCAAAAATCGCCGGTAATGTCCAAAAACATTGCCGGCGACATAAAAGTCGCCGGCAATGGGAAGAAATGTTGTAGTTCGTGTATAAATAGAGGCTCCATTAGAAAACAATCTTCTCTTTTGATCTCTTCTCTCTCTCTGAAGCTTTGAATTCGAAGTTCAGTTCCGGTGATAGAGTAAGGTACTATTCAGTTTGACAAGAAGTTTTTATGCTGCGGTACAAAATATTGAAATTGTTTTATCCTAGGAGAACAATATCATACAAGTTTGTAGGCGGTGTTAAAGTTCTTAAAGAGCGCGTGTGATACACGTGACTCAATTTAATTCATTTTCTTACTCAAAATTTATTTTTCCTTCATATGTTTATATTTTATTAATTAAATAATTAATATTTTTAAAATTTATTTAGTTTAATACCACTATTTTCCTTGCCGATATTGGATTTTACTAGATTTAGTTCGTCCATCTGGGGCCAGTGATCGATCCCTAGGTTATAACACTGCGGCTTTCAGGAAATTAATCGAACTGGCATCTGCCATAATTAATCATCAATATCATCAGTAAGAGTCGTAATAATAGTTCCTATGATTGAATCCCGAAAACTACTACGTACATGACTGGTACAAACCAACTAAATAATTCCATAATCTTTCCATCTTTTTATGCATCTGTATATATAGGGGTAGCGGAGAAGCTTCTCTCCATCACCCACCCAACTTCATTGCGCAATTGTGATACACGCCTCAATCCTCACCTTTGATTGAGTTGATTAAATCATGGAATCTTTTGCAAATTTATGGCATTCCGAATTTGACCCTGAGAGCAGCAAAGCTTGCTGGATTAGGAGCAGTAGTTGAGAAGTACTTTGCATCTGTACGAGGGGTGAGTCGCAATGAAGCTCTTACGATGTTCTTTGATTTTGATCAACAATGATATGATATGTTCTGTTTCGTTAAACAGAGGTAGCTAGAACAACTAATGCAGCCAAGATTGTTGAAATCTAGGACAGGATGTACTAGTCTTAACTTGATATGCTTTTCAGGGTATTTAAAGCTTTGAAGCAGACTGTGAAGATCTATCATCGGCTAGGGAGCCATGAGAGAAAATAATGAGACGAAATGGAGTGTATGCGGCGGTGTTTGGTTTACGGCGGAGGGGCATATTAGGTATTTAACTTCTAGTGATTGTTTCCAAGCAGCGGAGGGAAGTGCTTTCGTAGGGGTAGGGGATCGATGACATCAATCATGCATCGATCTCTCTCTGCGTCTGCTCGAACAAAAAGCCAGAGTCATAAAAAGCATGTTAACTAGCTTACACATATGTCACTCGTCGAAGTACGTACGTACCTAGCTAAGTGGCCGGTCTGTAAGCAGCTGTCTTTATGCAGGACAATGAAAAGGGTAGCCCTCTTTGGGAAAAAGGAGGCAGTCATTCAACCCTTTGCAGGACAGTAACAGTCCATCCACATCTGATTAAAGTCATTAAACAAGATTTCACAAGAACCTACGTATACGTTCCTACCTTATAATAGCTCGCGATTCACCTCTATGGCTCTTTTAATTAAACAAAACGTACTACTGGTACGTACGATTTTATTTCTACACCACGTAGTTACTCCAATTTATTGTTCATGAAATCCTAAATCGATACGAAAATCAATTTGTTTGGAAGATCTTTAATTTCACCGATTACTGTTGTCATTACACTTCCATCAATTTTGGTCTTGTGCTTAATTACGCCTAGGCCTAGGCATTTTGTTCAAATTTTACAGAAAACTGACCTACCCGACCCGTATAATTGGTAAATTGGGTTGGTAACTGAATTGACAAAAAACGGGTGCCAGAACTAAACCGAAATCAATTAAATTCAGGTCAAATTTGTTTACGGGTATAAATTCAACCGACCAATATCGAACCTACCAAATTTACTTCAATAAATGTTTTCTTTTAATTGTCCATATATTACTTGTTCTCTATACTCTCTACTATGCACCTACCCATACAGAATTATTCACACTAACCATAATTCTCTTCCATATATTTGACTCAATCAAAGCAAATCTTGTCTCTAAGAGCATCTGCAGCGGTGATGAAATTCGGAGGAATTCCTTGCGGGTCCCGCCAAAAATAGGACGTTCCCGGCCAAACGAGCGTGCAACGGTCCTCTTTTGCCTCGATGGCCAATCGACGACTGTGAGGAATTCCTTGATGGCTTCCTGATATCGGAAGCCAGAGAGGAAGTTCGCGCTGGCGGAGCCCACGCATTTGGGTGACGCCAGGACACGTAGCTTTTTTTATAATTATTTTTGGCGTGTGTATTACACGCGCCGTAACTCTGTAATTTTTTTAACCCGCCCAGTTACCAACCAATGACAGCCCGCCACGTGGTCGGGCTGTCTCCCAGCGTTTTTCCAATGATTTCATTCTTCTGGTTCGTCCATTTTAAAACCAAAATTTGATCGGACTGCCAGAATTCAAATGTAATGGCTACTATTCCAATTTTGGGTTTGATTTCACCAGAACAGCTATAACTTGGAAAAAAAATTCCGAAAAGATTCCAAAAAATTTCAAATGATCCCCTACTAGTTTTCTATAAATACTACTTTCATTTTTCTAAAACGTCTGTTAGTCTATGCCTTGAATCTTGAAGTCGCGTCGGCGTACGCGAGACACGTTGGCATACGTGAGGTACGCGAGCAAGGAAGAGTCTCTGGCGAGAGAGTCTTTGGCGAGCGTTGACTTTGGCGAAAGTCTCCGGCGAGGAAGTCTTTGGCGAGGAGAGTTAGAAGTCCTTGGCGAGCAGGACTGATACTCAGGATTTCGTTAGGACTAGGATTCCTCAGGCATTAAGGAATTGAGTTTCCTTAATCATTCTGGTTTAGGTTTCCTTAGACGTGTGTGTCTGGGATTCCTCTGGTATTTAGGACTCTGTTGGCTATATATATATATATATATACAAGGGTATTAGCCATAAGAGAGTGTGTGATATCTGGTTCTATCCTGTAGATTAGGCTTAATCTAGTGTGGTAGAGAGATTAAGTATTCTGTAATCCTAGGTTAGGCTTAACCTAGTGTGATATACTTGTAATCTGGTTCTCCAAGATAAAGTAATATGTTCTCCTTCTGCCGTGGATGTAGCTAACTCACGTTAGTGAACCACGTTAAATCTGTGTTTGTTCTTACATTTATTTGCTTCCGCTATAACAAACTGGTATCAGAGCATCAGCTCAGGATGTCTGGAGTGAATGTGAAGATCGAAAAATTCACGGGGAGGAACAGTTTCAGCTTATGGCAGATCAAGATGCGTGCCTTGTTAAAGCAACAAGGGTTGTGGGCGCCGCTGATGAAGAAGGCAGTGGGTCCCGAGACTGCTGAGATGGCCAGTCTGGAGGAGAAGGCACACTCAACTATCATGTTGTGTCTTGCAGATGATATCATCACCGAGGTTGCAGAAGAGGAATCTGCATCTGGTTTGTGGTTGAAGCTTGAGAGTCTATATATGACGAAGTCTTTAACCAACAAGTTGCTTCTGAAGCAACGTCTGTTTGGTCTGCGTATGCAAGAGGGTGCACCGCTGAGAGATCACTTGGATCAGCTGAACACAATTCTGTTAGAATTGCGTAATATCGATGTTAAGATCGAGGATGAGGATGCTGCCCTAATTCTGTTGGTATCTTTACCGTTATCATACGAGAATTTTGTGCAATCCTTTATTGTTGGAAGGGATACAGTGACTCTTGAGGAGGTAAGATCATCTCTTCATACCAGAGAGTTGCGCCATAAAGCAACTGGTACAGGTTCAGACAATCAGGCTGCTGGGTTAGTAGTCAGTGGAAGTAAAGGACATGGAAACAAGGATAAGAAGAAATTCAAGAAGCCAAGTTTCAAGGGTCCTAAATCTAACGATGTCTGTAACTACTGTAAAGAAAAGGGACATTGGAGAAGGGAATGTCCGAAGTGGAAGCAGCAGGAGAAACCATCAGGGACGGTTGCTGTAGCAGAAGATGACACCAATTCAGAAGAGGATACGGCTCTAGTTGCTGATGAACATACACATCGCGAAGATGTGTGGGTTCTAGATTTCGGGGCGTCTTATCATATATGTCCGTGCAGGGAGTGGTTCGCAACCTACGAGCAGGTAAATGGAGGCAATGTGACAATGGCCAACAATGTTGCTTGCGAGGTGGTTGGAATGGGCTCAGTTAAATTGCAGACACATGATGGTAAATTCTGTACATTGAACGAAGTTATGCATGTTCCTCGCATGACTAAGAATGGGGTTTAGTTTCAAAGGAGAAGGCGGGATCTTGCGTGTCTACAAGGGTTCAGATGAGGTTCTGAAAGGTGTCAAGCGAGGAACTTTGTATGTCCTACAAGGTTCTACGCTGTCATGTTCTGTTGCTGTTGCATCGTCAGAAGTTCACAAGGAGGATATGACCAAGCTATGGCACATGAGACTCGGTCATATGAGTGAACGAGGGATGCAAGTTCTGGCTAAAGAAGATCTTCTGGGTGGCCACAAGGTAAAGGACCTTGGATTTTGTGAGCATTGTGTGTTCGGAAAATTACATTGCAGTAAGTTTCCTAAAGTAATTCACAAGACAAAAGGCACTCTTGATTACATCCATTCAGACTGTTGGGGTCCGTCTCGCGTTGAGTCTTTAGGAGGTCACAGATATTTTGTGTCGATGATTGATGATTTCTCAAGAATAACTTGGGTGATTATGATAAAGCATAAAAGTGACGTTTTTAAGAACTTCAAGCAGTGGAAGGCGTTGGTTGAAAATCAAACTGGGAAGAAGATCAAGAGGCTAAGAACAGATAATGGTATGGAATTCTGTTGTTCTGATTTTAATGAGTTCTGCAGGAATGTAGGGATTGCTAGGCATCATACAGTCAGGGACACACCACAGCAGAATGGTGTGGCAGAACGAATGAATCAGACACTTCTGGAGAGGGCAAGGTGCATGCTCTCTAATGCTGGACTAGAGAAGAGGTTCTGGGCAGAAGCTGTGAGTACAGCTTGCTATCTGATAAATCATGGACCTCACACTGGTATACATCTCAAGACACCTCTTGAGATGTGGTCTGGAAAGTCTGCTGATTACTCAAATCTGAGGACTTTTGGCTGCACTGTTTATTATCATGTAAGTGAGGGTAAACTTGAACCAAGAGCTAGAAGGGGAGTATTTGTAGGCTATGGAGATGGAGTTAAAGGATATAGGATCTGGTCTCCATCTGAGAGGAGGGTTATCCTCAGTAGGAACGTAGTCTTTGATGAAAATTCTATGTTTAATCCTACTGTGAAGTCCATAGTTGTATCAAAGAATGGTAGTGTTGAGAAACAGGTGGAGCAGCAAGATGAGGTTGAACCACAGCAAGGAGATCAACACTCACATTCAGAATCAGAGCCACTAGTAGATAACCAGCATGGTTTGTCTCTTAATCGGGTTAGGAGAGCAAACTTCGGGAAACCACCTACGAGGTATGGTTTTGAGGACATTGTGGCTTATGCACTTCAGGTTGCTGAAGAGGTGGATCCTTGCGAGCCATCCACCTACAAGGAAGCAGTTACATGTACTGAGTCTGCCCAATGGCTTGCTGCAATGGGAGACGAGATGGAATCACTTCACAAGTATCAGACTTGGGATTTGGCCAAGCGACCTCAGAAGAGAAAGGTTATCACTTGCAAATGGATCTTCAAGAAGAAGGAAGGGATGTCGCCTGCTGAGGGTATCAAGTATAAAGCTCGAGTAGTTGCAAGAGGGTTTCATCAAGAAGAAGGTGTGGACTACAATGAGATTTTCTCGCCTGTGGTCAGACATACATCTATCAGGGTGCTACTAGCCTTAGTTGCACATCAGGATCTGGAGCTTGAGCAACTAGATGTGAAAACAGCTTTTCTGCATGGAGAGTTGGAGGAGGAGATATACATGACTCAGCCAGAGGGTTTCCAAGTTCCTGGAAAGGAAGATTTTGTTTGTAAGTTGAAGAAATCTTTATATGGACTAAAACAGTCACCGAGGTAGTGGTACAAGAGGTTTGACAGCTATATGATGGAGATTGGCTACAGCAGGAGTCCGTATGATTGTTGTGTTTATTACAACAAGTCTTCAAATGAGTCTCTCATTTATCTGGTCCTGTACGTAGACGATATGTTGATAGCTGCAAAGGACAAGTCAGAGATTCAGAAGTTGAAAGATCTTCTCAGTGCTGAGTTTGAGATGAAGGATCTGGGTGCAGCAAGGAAAATTCTGGGAATGGAGATCTACAGGGATAGGAGTCAAAAGAGGCTGTTCTTATCACAGAAGGATTATATTCAGAAGATATTGTCAAGGTTTGGCATGTCTACAGCAAAATTCTTAGATACTCCAAGTGCAGCGAACATTCATTTGTCCACTGCATTTGCACCGAAATCAGCTCAGGAGAAGGAGTACATGTCTCGAGTTCCCTATGGTAGTGCAGTAGGAAGCTTGATGTATGCTATGGTCTGCACTAGACCGGATCTTGCACATGCTGTCAGTGTGGTCAGTAGGTTTATGAGTGAGCCTGGAAAGGAGCATTGGCAAGCTGTGAAGAGGATCTTTCGTTACCTTAGAGGTAAGTCTGACGTTGGTCTCATTTATGGAGGTGATACAGGGTGTTTAGTAACTGGTTACTCAGATTCAGATTATGCTGGGGATGTTGACACAAGAAGATCTATGACTGGTTATGTTTTCACTCTTGGTGGGTCAGTTGTTAGTTGGAAAGCTACTCTGCAGTCTTCAGTGACTTTGTCTACAACTGAAGCAGAGTACATGGCATTGACAGAGGCAGCCAATGAGGGAATCTGGTTGAAAGGACTGGTTAGTAACTTGGGTTTACATCACGATCAGGCTATAGTGTATTGCGATAGTCTGAGTGCAATCTGTTTGGCCAAAGATCAAGTTCATCATGAGAGGACTAAGCACATCGATGTCAGGTATCATTTTCTGAGGAGTGAGAAGCGGATCAGGGTGAACAAGGTGGGTACTGCTGATAATCCAGCAGACATGTTCACAAAGCCGGTTTCGCATAGCAAGTTCCAACATTGCTTGGACTTGCTGAATGTCAGAAGTTGTTAGTTACCCGTTGGGGGCAACACCTGGGTTTCTTCTCTGGGAGAAGGCAACGTCTGGGTCCTTCTCTGGGAGAAGGGAACATCTGGGTTCGTTTCTTGGAGGAATGACATTTGGGGCAGAGGAGAAGTTTGGTACTTCGGGTACATCTGATTACTTGGGAGAGAATTCAAGTCAAGGTGGAGATTTGTTAGTCTATGCCTTGAATCTTGAAGTCGCGTCGGCGTACGCGAGGCACGTTGGCATACGTGAGGTACGCGAGCAAGGAAGAGTCTCTGGCGAGTGAGACTTTGGCGAGCGTTGACTTTGGCGAAAGTCTCTGGCGAGGAAGTCTTTGGCGAGGAGAGTTAGAAGTCCTTGGCGAGCAGGACTGATACTCAGGATTTCGTTAGGACTAGGATTCCTCAGGCATTAAGGAATTGGGTTTCCTTAATCATTCTGGTTTAGGTTTCCTCAGACGTGTGTGTCTGAGATTCCTCTGGTATTCAGGACTCTGTTGGCTATATATATATATATATATATATATATATATACAAGGGTATTAGCCATAAGAGAGTGTGTGATATCTGGTTCTATCCTGTAGATTAGGCTTAATCTAGTGTGGTAGAGAGATTAAGTATTCTGTAATCCTAGGTTAGGCTTAACCTAGTGTGATATACTTGTAATCTGGTTCTCCAAGATAAAGTAATCTGTTCTCCTTCTGCCGTGGATGTAGCTAACTCACGTTAGTGAACCACGTTAAATCTGTGTTTGTTCTTACATTTATTTGCTTCCGCTATAACAACGTCACACCAGTTTGTGCACAAAAAATTTATCATCATCCTCCTCCCTCTCTTCCACCTCTCTTCTTTCACTCCTTTTCATTTTTGCAAAAGATGTCTACCAATTGGTTTCTTTCCAAAGATGTATAATTGTGCATATCTTATTGTCGTCAAAGCGTGGATCATATCTCCAGCAACAAACAAAAGGTCGACAAGTTATGGACAAAATTTTATGTCAATTACCAAAAAAATTGGGAGATGGGTCATGGTGAATCGAGGGAGGAGGTTAGGGCCCAAAATGCACTTACCTCACGTTTTGCTAAGTTGAAGCCAAAGTTGACACAATGGAGTTCAGCACTTTCATACACAAGAAGGAATCTGCAATCCGGCGGAAATTCGCAAGATGAGATAAGGATTTATGTATATTGGTCCTCTCAATTTATTTGATTTTATGCAATAAAAAATGTCTAGTCCATTTTATTTGATATTATTGTGACATATCAATTCATTAATATTTTTTTTGTAGTTAAGGAAAGCTCAAACACTTTATGTGTCAAAAAAGAAGAAAGAGTTTACGAATTTTGTGTGTTGGGAAGCGATCAAGCATCATCCTTCTTTTAGACCCGTCGAAACTAGTACTCCACCTTCTTACTATTCCAAATTCGAAACTACTCCTCCCGTTAGTGAAGTGTCTCCTTCCGTCAACTTGAGTGAGGATGAAGTGATTCCAACACCACAAGGCAACCTTGAATGTATCTCTAGTCTTGCTAGACCTCAAGGAGTGAAGACGGCCAAGGAAGCAAAAAGAAGGGGAAAGAAGCTCATGACACCTACGAATGTGGTTAGAGATGAGACTTTAAAGAGTATTGCGGCTAATCAAAAAATGTTCACCGATTGGCAAAAGACAAATAAAGAAAAGCAATGAATGCTTGATGAATAAAACTACAAATTGAGGGCACAAGAGAAAGAAACAATGATTAATGTTCAAATTTTAGGCAGTCCAAATTTCACCACCATTTTTTTGGGAACCGCTTAAAATTTGACCTGGACGACGAAGATGACCATCTCCGTCGTCTAGGTTCAAAATTTTGAACCGTTGCGTCATCTAGGTGAGATCATGTTCACTTGACTTAGACGACAGAAATAGGGTTTTCCGTCTTCTAAGTTCACACTTGGACGACGCAACAGCAGTTTGCATCATCTAGGTGAGATCATGATCACTTAGACGACAGAAAATGGGCCTCAGTCGTCTAAGTGAAATTGTATAATTTCATTCTAGACAGTCTCAATTCGATTGATCATCACTTCTCCTCACTTCTCCTCACTTCTCCTCTCTCTCTCTCTCTCTCTCTCTCTCTCTCTCTAAAAAACTCCAGCGTCTCCTTCCCTCCCTCTAGCGACTCTTACCTCCTTCACCGTCGGTGAGTTCTCCTCCCTCCCTTCACCACCTACGTCAATCCTCCTCGCTCCCTCCCGCCTCCCCTCCCTCCACCTCCCACCGCCACCGGCCGCCCAATCCCACCGCCGCCCATCCCCACTGCCGGTAAGTTTTAAATGTTTTGAACTTAATACCGAAAATTGTTCCCACCACGCTGTCGCACACATTAGGAGTATCTCTAAGTGCCGGCTTCACTGTCTAAGGTGCAGCTGGCATCTTGTTTTATACTCCTCTTTTATCCCTCTTCAACCACAAGGGACGATGTACATTCAAAGATTCTAAATCTTTGCACGCTTTGGGAGTATCTTTAGTCTTGAACTTAATACCGAGAATTGTTCCCACCCTGTTGTCGCACACATTCTTTTTTATGTGCATCGCATCCAAGTTGTTCTTCAGCTTCAACTTCGACCAGTAAGGGAGTTCAAAGAATATACTCTTGTAATGTCAATAGCTGAGATCATGTGGAGGTATTGGATTGTATTTCTGTACATCCTTGTCATTGGTCAACACACCAAAGTCAAAATAACTCAACCTCTCTAAAATCTCTTCGCCAGACCAACTACGGGGTTTAGGATTATTCTATACCGTCCGGTCGAAATGAGCTTCATCCTGTCGCCACAGGTGATCGTCAAAAAGCCATCTACGGTTACCCAGGTAATACACCTTCCCCGCGTGCCAACTAGAGTTCATGTCATCCAAACATATAGGACATCAATTGTATCCTTTCGTCCTGCAGGCTGCCAACAACTCATACGCTAAAAAATCACTGATCGTCCACATTACGGCTACTCTCATCATGAACATAGTATCAGTGAATTTGTCATAAGTTGGGACTCCATTTTCCCACAACAGTTTTAGCTCGTCGATCAAAGGTCTGAGGTAGACATATGAGCACTTCCTCGGAGATTTAGGACCTGGAATTAGCAAAGTAAGGAAATTAAATTCCTTGTTCATGCACATCCACGGAGGCAGGTTGTACGACATCAGAATAACTGGCCAAGTGCTGACGGCAGAGCTATTACTACCCCAAGCATTGAATATGTCTATAGATAGTCTGAGTCTAACATTTTAAACCTCTGTGGCAAAGTCTCCAAATTCGTTGTCAAAATATTTGAAAGCCTCCCCATCCGCGGTGTGTCTCAGCACATCGTCATCTATTCGCTTTTCTACGTACCATCACATCACCTCTGCCATGTATAAAGACATGTACAGACGCTGCAATCTGGGAATCAATGGAAAATATCGAAGAACCTTCACATTAATTTTCTTTTTTGAACTCTTCCTATACAACTTATATCTGCACTGGCCACATATGAAACAATAGTCCAAATCTGCATACTCTTTGTAAAACAGCACACAATCATTTGGACAGGCGTCAATTATCCTATACTTTAGGTCGAGGATGCTCAAGATATTTCTAACCTTATAATGGGATTTAGGAAGATTGTGATCATCAGGAAGCAACTTACATATTTGCTCCTGAATTTCATCAAAAGCACTGACTGACATTTTGTACTTCACTTTTATCTGCATTTGCTGCATCACATATTCCAACACATTCTCTCGACATCTAGGGTACACCGAGGTCTGGGTTTCAAGTAGCATCATGTTGTACTTATCAATCTCATTAGTGTCAGTGGCCGAGGTAGCAGAAGGGAATGTGTCATCATGCCCATGAGTGATATTGTAACCTCCCTCTTGGTGTTGGTGTCCACTATGACTACATCCCAAAAATGCATCATGGACCAAATTCGCAGTTGGATTCCAAGCAGGGGGCCCGACACCACTACCACTGATGAGGCACCATGGTAACTGTATCCTGAGCTGAAGTCTGCTAAGCTGAAGTTTACTGCTTCACCATGCTCGCCACACATAGTGTAACTCTACATCATACCATTTTCGTACAGGTGTTGCATCATAACCTTAACCTCCACATGTTGATAATTAAGACATTTTTTGCATGGACACCTGAAACGCTTCTTTCTCTGACCATGTTCTATCGTAAAATTCACAAATTCTCTTATTCCATCCATATACCGGACATCACTTCTATTCCGCAACTTTATCAAACTCTTTTCCATACTTCTACGAAATTTAATAATTATTATATTAGTCAATTATTATATATACATGTTTTCAAGTAATTATTAAACTATTATATACACAAATTTTCAACAACTACATTAATTATTAACGTATAATTAATTAAAATATTTATTAATTATCTTTATAAATTAATAGTGAATATACTATACATCAATTACTTTAATATATCTAACATGCATGTACATTTTAACTAAATATTAACTAAATTTTTAAACATCCATGCATGCATATATACTAGTTAATTAATTAACTAATATATTTATATCAATCAATTACCTAACTTAATTATAAATATTAGATCTACGAACAATGCAATGCAATCAATCAAATGTACAATTAATTATATATATAAACGTCAAGATTGTTGAAAATTAACTACGTACGTACCTAACCTTCTCCAATATATGGCGAATCGATGGTCAGAGCCGGAGATATATATATTGTGCTAGTTGTACGTGTAAGGAGAGTCTGATAGAGAGAGAGTGAGAATGAAAATGAAACGAGCAAGCGGAGAGGAAAAGAGTCTAGCTTCGACAATATATAATGCATCATTTAGATGACGGAAATGAGTATTTGTCGTCTAAGTGACCACTTAGACGACGCACCAAAACTGCGTTGTCTAAGTGGTCACTTAGATGACCGACCACCGTAGATTACGTCGTCCAAGTGGTGAATGAGACGACGCATAGTCGATGCGTCATCTAAGCTGTCATATAAACGACGGCGTGTCAGTCCGTCTTCTCATCCTGCACTTGGATGACTCTGACTCATTTTTGTCTTCTAAGTAACTACTTAGACGACGAAAAAATACTTAAGACGACACAATTTTTTGGCGTCGTCTAAAGTCTACTTAGACGACGAAACCTTTACTGTTCCGTTGTCTAAGAGGCTTTTTCTTGTAGTGATGACGAATAATTTCCCAATGAGATTGTAAGATGTCAAAGCACATCTCCATATCCTTGCGATATGCATATTGTTTCCTTGCGAACAGCTTTTGTTGTTGATTCTGGGGATTGAATTTTTTTTTGACAAACGAGGAGTACTTCGGATATATTCCATCAGCTAGATAATAAATATTGTGGTACGTCATACCGTTGACTTTATAAGTTGATTGCAAGCTTCTTCTGGCAAGGAGTGCATCGAAGATATCCGAGCTGTTGATCATATTAATATCATTTTGTGCTCCAGGCACCCCGAAGAAGCTGTGCCATATCCATGTGTCATATGACGCTACCGCCTCTAAGATTGTGGTGGGAGGAGCCTTCCGCTCTGAGTATTACCCTTGCTATGCTGTTGGGACGTTCTTCCATTCCTAGTGCATGCAGTCGATGTTTTCGATCATACCAGGAAATTCCTGCTTCCTTGCCCTTGTTAGAAGTAGAGTGATGTCTGTTGCATCTGGAGACCGGAGGTAACAGTTTTTGTAAAGAAAGACCACTTGTGAGCACCACTTCATCATGCATTCCAGTGTTGTTGATTCCCCCATCATTGTGATTTCAGCACACTGATTTGCAGTTGGGTCGTATGCCAACATTCATAGAGCACCAGCCATCTTACAATTCCTAAGGCAGGAGAGTTACAGCACGGAAATCTACATTGAGTTTCTAATTGTGGATGCCCCATCATATTACAATGCCATCATTGGGTGCAACACGTTAAGCAAAATCAATGCCATCATGTCACAACGAATGCTTCTCATGAAGTTCCCTACACCTACTGGTATATGCACACTTCGAGAAACAACGCCCATACAGCTAGGATCATCTAACGCCAACTACCTGGCGAGGGAGGTATGCCTACTCACAAGTGACCCATCGGTCGAAACACCAGATGACCTAAAGGAGGGACCCCGAACAGCGAGGCTCGTCAGTGAGGAATCCATTAAGCTCATCCAATACCCTGATCGAATGGTTAGAATCGGGGCAAACCTAGATCTAGCAATTGGAACCGCCCTCATCAATATCCTCAGAGAATGTAGCATTGTCTTTGCATGGTCTTACACCGACATGCCGGGCATATCAACGGATATCGTATCGCACAAATTGAGCATCTCGTCGGAGGTGGTACCAAAGAAGCATAAGCGTAGAGCTTATAACAAGGAGCAATATGCCGCCATGTAGGAAGAAGTAACAAACTCCTCAGTATAAGCTTCATTAAAAAGGTCCAGTACCCGGCATGGGCCTCGAATGTCGTCATGGTCAGAAAAAGCAACAACAAGTGGAGGATGTGCATTGACTACACCAACGTCAACAAGGCTTGTCCAAAGGATTCCTTCCCATTACCAATAATAGACCAACTAGTGGTTGCAACTAGCGGCCACGAACTCCTATCCACAATGGATTACTACTCAGGCTACAACCAGATAAAAAATGGATTCAACAGATGCAGAGGCGACGTGCTTCATAACAGATATGGGACTTTATTGTTATAACGTCATATAGTTTGGGATGCAGAATGCGGGGGCAACCAACCAGCGGTTCATGACAGAGTGCATTTTTAGAGTCTCAGCGGCTAAGTTTTTGGGATACATGGTAAATTAAAGGGCCATCGAGGCCAACACAAAAAAAGTGCAGGCTATATTCAAGACAACATGGCCAGTTACAAAGCAAGACTTCCAAGCCTTGACTGGGAAACTCGCATCACTATCACGGTTCATCTTCCACTACACCGACAAGTACAACCCATTCTTCAAAGAAATAAGGATAACAAAAAAGAAAGTTGTAGAGTGTGCCGACGAATGAGGAGCGGTCATAATCGGGATCAAGCAGTATCTCATCCATATCACATTCTTATCGGCCCCAATATTGGGTGAGATCTTATACATTTACTTGGCTGTCTCATTAACCGCCGTTAGCTCCGCCCTCGTCAGCCAAGAGGCGGATACAGAATTACCAGTATTTTTTGCAGGCAAGGGTCCAGATAAACCAGAGACAAGATATCCGGCACTGAAGCAGCTAACCTTGGCGCTAATCGTATCAGCAAGGCGACTTACACCATACTTTAAATTGCACACCATTCATGTCCTCACAGACTAACCGCTTCGGTAGGTGCTCGAGAGCTCAGACCACTCGATAAGGCTAGCCAAATGGGCAATAGAGCTCAGCGAGTTCAATATCAAGTACCAACCAAGGACGACAACCAAGGGCCAAGTGATACCCGACTTCATAGCGGAACTCATGACAACATCGGGCGACCAAACGGATTCACCAAAACTAGCATCGTCTGCTACGGCATCACCAGCACCGCCCATATGTTCGTCCGATTAGAATTTATACGTTGACTTCTCACGAACATCCGAGGCAGTAGGAGCGGGAGCAATCTTAACAGGGTCAAGGAAAGTCTATATCAAGTACGCTATCTGATTCCTCTTTCCAGCCTCAAACAAAGAGGCCGAGTACGAAGCGTTAATCGCCGGATTACAACTCGCCACCGATTCAGAAGCAGAGAGCATTAACATCTTTAGCGATCCTCAGCTCGTAGTAAGCCAAATCACCGGGGACTTTGAAGCCAATGGGAAGCAAATGTCGGCATACCTAGGGCATGTAAGGGCAATTTTAAATAAATTTTCTTTTTTGAACATTACTCACATCCCCATGGAGCAAAATGCAAGGGCAGATGCTCTAGCAAGACTAGTAATGACACCGCTACACACAACGAGAAGGAATATTATAGTGGAAATGCAGAAAAAACCTAGTATCTCCAAGAATTTTCTTGAAGTATTCACGGTCACATTAGCCGCCCCACCAGTGGCAGAAGACTGGAGAACGGACTTAATCAGCTATTTAGTCAACGGGACACTACCGGCGGATCACGTGGAAGCAAGGAAGCTAACTTAGCGAGCGGCGTTCTATAGCTTGCACAACGGCCAGCTCGACATAAGTAAGAAGGGATTCCCCACACTCAAGTGCGTCACACGAAAAGAGGGCCGGGGAATGCTAGAGGATGTCCACAGATGCAAATATGGGAACCACAGCAGACCAAACACCATCATCCACAAGCTCCTCTGTTATGGGTTCTACTACAAGAAAATGAGGAAAGGCGCGAGAGAAATTGTAGACGAGTGTGAGTTATGTGCCTGGTATGCAACTAGAATACGCGCCCCGACAGCCCCAATGTCAATAATCGTTAGCCTTATTCCTTTCGACCAATGGGGACTCGACCTTATCAGGTCGTTGAAAGAGTCATAATGCCAGTTCAAGTACATCATCGTTTGCATCGACTATCACACAAAATATATTGAGGCAAGGCCGCTAGTGCTCATCACCACGCAGAAAGTAATATACTTCTTATGGAAAGATATATACTGCCGATACGGAGCACCACTCACTATCGTCACTGATAACGGGAAGCAGTTCAACAACAACGAAATGAATAAATTCACAAGCGACCTGGGGACTCGGTTGGTATTCGCTTCAGTATATTACCCCCAGACCAACGATCAGGTGGAAGCGGCCAACAAAAAGATCAAGGCGGGACTCAAGAGAAGAATGGAGGACTACAATCACAAATGGGCAGAATGTCTCTATGAGGTGCTATGGTCAATCAAAACTACGCTGACTGAGGCAACGAGAGCTTCACCGTTTTCACTCGTGTATGGATCAAAAGCGGTCCTACCACTAGAGATCATGCACCGAAGCCCCCGTTTTGAAGGATACGATGAGGACACCAATAAGGAAGGGCTCAATATGGCAAACATATTACGAGAAGAACGAGAGGATGAAACCAACGCCAAACTCATGGCAAACAAGCAGAAGGTTGCCTGACACTATAACCGCCGAGTCAAGGCATGAAAGCTCCTGGTGGGTGACATGCTATAGAGGTAGATCATCCCAAAACCAAAAGGATTATCACCGGTATAGGAGGGGCCGTTCAAAATCATCGAGAGCCTAACTCCAACCACGCTCATCCTCGAAGACAAAAACGGCGCCAAAGTACCAAGAACATGGAACGCGGAGCATCTTCGATATTTTCACCGTTGAAACAGGTACTACTATATTGGTATTTCTGGCATTAGAAAATTCTCCCATATACCGGGGACTAAATCCATTTTCATATTATTACGATATTGCCATCAGTGAAACGAAAATTCTTCTAACCTTTGCTTGTAAAAAAAAACCCTCATTGCCTACACATTCGGTGTGGCCGTTTGTCCAATCTACCGCTTTGATAGAACAGGCAAACGATACAAGCAAACGAATTTTCTTCAGACCTTTCAATGATTAACGATATGTAATCATACTTGGAGAAGTTTTAAAAAAGGATTAAGATCACCCATGATGCCTGGGACTATCCGAAAATATCAAAGTGATGCCTAAAGTTAAAAATGATCAAAGTGATGCCTGAAAATTCAAAACACTATCTAAGGGATGCCTGGACCGGCTGAGCTCTCGGTCTCCGGTAATGTTGCTGACGTGGCAGTTACTATTTTCAAATTAGAGGGGTACATTCGTTATTTTGCCCTTTGGGCATCACTTTGATATTTTCTGATATACCCAGGCATCATGGGTGAATTTAATCTTAATTTTTTATTTATGTTTTTTAATTTTTTTTTCTGGTCTCTCTCTCTCTCTCATACCAATTGACCATATTCATTTAGAAGATGAAATCTTTTCAGTTAGATGTTTATTAATAAGATCGACACTTATCGATCTCTCTACCTCAAACTCATACCAATTTAGCCGTATTAACCTAATTATATATTCTAAACATTTAATCATTTTAAAAGTCACAATACAAAATCGAACATTACGCGACCCGATGTCGAATCAACGTTCGACTCAATCATTCATTAAATCATTAAATCGTTTAATTATTATCCGATTAATCACACGACTTAATCAACCATATATATCCAAATCAATTCAATAACCTCTTCATCATAATAGGTACACAATTACGAGAAAAATGATACAAAACCTGTACCGAAAATCCTCCACCGGAGCGCTGCTGTGAACCGCCACCATCAGTAGTGGTGCGGCGTCGTCAGTGACCTTTCCCAGTGGACCACAGCCCAACCTACTCAAAATCTACCTAACAACACAATTGTCTTCTACCACCATGTCCAATTCGAATAAAAAACACCTCAATTTAGTCAGAATCTAGCCTGAAATCCTTTCACCTCGCACGTGTGCGACGTCCCCTCACGCAGAATTTGGTTGGGGACTTTCGTCGAACAGGTGGTGTTCATGTTTTAGAGAAGTCCGCGCCACCGCCGCCACCTCCGTCGGCAAATAATCTAAGCGCCTCTTGAGGTTGATCACTTTCCGCATACCCAGATATCATAGCACTCCAACACATCAAATCCTTTTGACGAATTTGGTCAAAAATCAAGCGTGCATCTTCAACCCGTCCTATATTTGAATACCTAGTGACTATGGCAATTGCAACCACAAAATTCTTCGGCGACGTTCTGTCAAACAATTGTTGAGCCAAATCCATACAACCACTACCAGCATACATGGCAATAAGAGCACTCAGTATATGATTGCCCACCAGAATATCATTCTCCTCAATAAATTCATGGATTGCCTTCCCATAACTTAACTTCACAGCTCAGCCACATGCCGAAACCATACCCATCAATCATAATACTCCAGGCAACAACATCCTGGCTAGACATTTTATCGACCACCTGGCATGCATCTAAAACCCTCCCACAACTCGCATACATTCTGACCAACGCAGTTTACACAAACAGGTCTGAATCAAAGCCCATCTTCCACGCAAGCCTATGAATCTCTATCCCCTAGGCCAATGCAGAAGCTTTCGTTGCCGCCTTCAGCAGCAGCTGGAAGCTTAGCCTGTCCAAAGCCACGCCCTCGTTTCTCATCCGCATATAAACCAGAAGGGCCTTTTCGGGGTTGGCACAACGCGAAAGATGACTTAGGAGCTTGTTGCAGAGATAGGTTTGGTGTTTTGGGATTTGGTTGAAAATTTAGAGGGGGTAGTGGAAAGTTGAGGAGAGGTTGAGAGAAGAGATGAGGAGATTGAAGAGAAGAGAGTTGGAGAGGTCGGGTTTGGTTTTGATGATTTGGGAGTAGAGTTGTTTGAGGTGGTTGAGGTTTGAGGAGGAGGAGGAGGAGGGACTCAGAGGTACCGAGCACGACCCGACAGAAAAAGAGGAGGGAGAGAGAGAAAAAAAAGGAAAAAGAAAATAGAAAGAAAAAAAAATAAGAAATGAAAATTATTAGGCCAAAAAAGTGATTTTGATCAACATTACTGGAGACCGAGAGTTTAGCTGGTCCGGACAACCCTTAGACAGCATTTTGAATTTCCAGGCATCACTTTGATCATTTTTAAACTTTAGACATCATTTTGATGTTTTCGGATAATCCCAGGCATCATGGGTGATCTAAATCCTTTCAAAAAATATACATTCTCATTAATATGGAGTAACATGTCGGTCAGGTTCATGACCAACGGTCGTGACACTGACCGAGGAGCAAAAAAACCCCAGTGGCAGGAAGGATAAATGTTACATTGTTAGAATATAGCTAAATTATTTAGGGAAATGATAAATACTAATACTATTACAAAAAGGCACCGAGCTTCACGTTGGGCCATAATCTTTGACGTCTTACAGATCCCGCTCATTCTCGGCCTCATGTTGACGCTCACGGTAGCCAGCATAGAGGAATTGGCTGGTCGCTTGGTCCAAACCTTCAGCATTCCGGAGATGAAAGGTTAGCGCAGTCGACGGTGATGGGTTAAGAGTCAGAGGATGACTACCGAGAGGAGTCATACCGGTTGCCACGTTCTGCTGCTGACACTCCCTCTCCATAGCTTCTGCCTTTTCCTGCTTGATCTTCTCCAACGCAGCCTAGGCCTCGATACGCTTCAACCACCGCTCTTCGATAATCCGATCGGTATCAGCCTTATACTTCTCGTTCACCCACTCATTACAGATGAACTGATTACGAGTCTTCTGAAGAACTTTTTTGAAGGTCGTCTGGATCGTGTCATGGTACTCGACGCCGAGTTTATAACCTTCAACGGCGTCTGACTCTCCTCTAGTTGCTTGATCTATCCCCTGAGCACGGTAACTTGGCCCTCAGCGGCGGTGCGCGCCATATCGGCAGCCTTTAGACGGTCCCACACCTCCTTCAGCTCCAGCTCCAACTCCTTGGCGTGTTTGACCGAATCCTCCAAGCAACTGTCAGTCTCCTTCAACCTCCCCTCTAAGAGCTCGCACTTGAGATCCAACTCCTGCCACCTCTCACTGGTGAGCACCAACTGCTCCTCCTTCCATCCCTACTCCAATATCACATGAGTGAAGCTCTTCTGAGGACTCCACCATAGATTGTCATTGATGACACATCATTTGGATAGCGGCGATAAAGGACTTGAGGCACTCATCGGCACCAGCAAAAATAACGGCCATAGTATGCACCTCTACCAGGAGATAAGACACTATCTGAGCGGAGTAGGATGGCAAAGCCGCCCAATGACCAGACTCGGGAATCGCAACACTCACATCTGCATTCTCCTTGGCATACGATTCATGCCCAGAACCACCAGAATCACGATCTGGTAGAGCGTCAACGTCAACAATGGCTTAAGCGGTAGGAACGATCTCCACCCCGATAGACCAGAGGTTATTGGTACTATGCTGATCGACAACTGTTACAACGCCATCGCCAGAGCTGGAGACCTTCTTTGAGGCCATTGCGACCCACCATCTGCAGCTTTCTTCCGCTTCTCACCACGACTGGTGGCCTTAGCCGTTGTCTTAGCAGGAACGTCAGTCCCTATTCGATCGGTCTTTACTTCATCAAGAGAGATGATGATTAGGGGGGCAGTAAGGGTGACTGTGTTGCTCGTCTAGGTGTCGAAGTCGAGCGTCATGGCATTCTTTCCCTCCTCCTCAAGATCAGTGATCATATCATCGATGTTACCCAAAGACTCCATCTTCTTGTCCCGCTTAGCGTTACTATAACCAACTGTAGATTCATGAAGGAAAGAAGAATTATAACCTTGTTACTATAAGTCGATTGCAGATGTAAGGTCCAAAAAAATATTACACGGGAATAACGTAAGTAAAGAACAGGCGACAGACGACATACTAGGCATCTTCGCAAGACCAGTTGACTCTAGAATTCGATAGTCGCTCAAAAGGTCAAATCGCTAAGTTGAACGAAAAACATAAAACCGCCATCATCACCTCGGGGATGAAACCTAGTAGGCATATGGACCCGACCTGCAACACCCACCGATCTGGACCAGTCTCCTCCAGCAAGAAAGTGCTCAGCTCCACTCCGGGTTGGACGTCTAGAAATCATGCAGTGCAAGGGGACTACCCCACCGTTGAACTAAGAGAAGCGTCCCCTAGCACCCCTTCTTCATCGAATATAGTACCTCGAAGTAATGCAACACTTCATCTCGAGTAGGGTAATCCAGCCCGACAAGCTTCCATAACACGAACATAGCATTCAGAGACTGAAGCATTAATGGAGAAACTTACCCGGCAACGCACCGCAGCTCACCAAAGATGTATTCATGAAAGGGGTAGAGCGGAAACCGCATGCCAAACCGCAGCTGAGCGCGATCTAGGGCGATATGACCAGATGGCGGTCTACTAAAGAATTCACCCTTACCCATGGGTCTAGGAGAAATGGTCTTAGGAATTTGGAACTCCGTTTTCATCTCCAATATGGCAGAAAAGGACATTGACTTAACGGGCTCATCTACCTCTTGCGAGTCACTCAGCGTCCAAACTCTTGACCTACCTAACCCAAGCATTCGCGGGTTGGGAGGAATAGCGGGGGTCGTGCCTGAGGTTGACGTTGTTGGCTCCGCTTCATCCCGCTCAGGTTGAGAGGATGATGCCATGCTACATGCGAAACATTTATGGATAAGGTTTGCCCATCTTAGCTTCCCAATCCGTAAACAACTTCCCAAGAAACATGCTCGGTCCCCCCAACACCGAAGCAGATTCTCTGGCGGTCACGGACCTAGCACTAGACGATGCTACCTCATCCAGCAGCGCTTTAGTTGATCCGAAACTCGAGGAGTCACCAGAACTAGAAGCTTGACTACTATCAGAAGACAGCACTACGGTATTCATGCTTAACCTACATAATCCATATCGGGGGAATCAATAACTTCATGTCGATTAGATCAAACATGGCAAAGATATCTCTGAAAACCAATTGGGCCCGGAGACTGGATCCAGGCCCAGACACACTAAAAAAACTCACCAGTGGCGAAGATACCGCCGACCACCGTAAACAACGGCGACACGGTGCCAGTCTACCTACATTGACTTAAGGCAACAAAACCACTATCGAAGACGCAAACAAGTACAAGGCATGCAGAACCAGCCCGGAAATTCAAAATCACTTAAGGAAAATAAGCACGATAAACGAGCATCAGAGAACGGAAAGAGGAGAAACAAAACTTACTTGGTCTTTGGGGGAGACGATCGAAAATTAAGAGCAACGATGGTGCAAGGCTCGATGGAACGACGAAGTTATGGCGGCAATAGATTGGTTCAGTCTTTCTCTCTCTTTAAACCTAGTTCCAGAATGCAAAGTGTGGGAAGAAAAGAAGAGAGAGATGGGAGTATAAATACGCCACCTTTGGGCGTAATCGCCACCATTCAAAGAAACACGTTGGTTCCCAAGATACAAACACGCGGCCACTAACGTCATCAAGCACGAAAGAGTTCGGAACACGAAATGATACGCATCGTTTCCTTAATTGCGATTTCCAAGGAAAATATTATCACACTTCAACCTACAACGGGATATTTGGGAAGCCCAAGACACCATAGGACAATACGTGGCGGTTATTGAGGACAGTAAGTGGTTGTACCTACCAAATCGGGGCAGGAGCATAACGACGATACATGTCACAGGACCCCGGGATGGACACTAACCGCCTCAACCTTCTATAATTTCCACATTAGCGACATCCGTCAGCGCCAAAAGGATTCTCATACAGGCCACAATATCTCCTACGCCATAATGCCGAAAGTATTCTCCTACCGGCTACAATATCTCCTACGATATAATGCCGAAAGTATATTGTTATCGGCCACAATATCTCATATGCCATATCACCGAAATTATTCTCCTACCGGCCACAATATCTCCTACGCCATAACGCCAAACCAATTCTTCTACCAGTAAGAGATTCTCCTACACCATAACACCGAAAAGATCCTTCAACCGGCCAAAGAGCCGCAAAGTCACACGAGGGATATGAACTCAAGGACTTAAGGGTTACCAATTCAAACGAGTTCCACCCACCGTAGCGCCCCTACCGGTGTAGCTACCGGCAATCAACAATAAAAGCTACTAGATTGGGCGGGACTGAGTGTTTGAACGCCAAAGAGCGTATCCCTCGGTCGGTACAATGTAGCCGCTCATTGCATCTCCCGACACTGAATAGTTACGAAGGAGTATGTCAGTTACTAGGAAGGGATTCATTGGGAACAGGCCTACTAGGTTAAACAATTACTTGAAGGAACTCTGATATGATGTCATGACTCATTCAAGAGGTAAACAAGCCTAAGGGAGTTAACATCAATACATTTTGCTTACCCCGGGAGATGGTAAAGTAGTTACTTAACGGTCTGACTGATACTAACTACAGGTCCCTATTTTATTGTCTTAAATACAGGTACCAGTTTCGTCAAGTGGGACAACCTTGGTCGGCGAGTTTGTGACTATATGGCACGTATCTGGCTCTAACAAGTAACAACACCCATTAAGTACGTACAGATAGAATCGCCGGTATCTGGTTCTATAACTCACTAACCAAGATTGATCCCCTTGGTTGAGCGAGTTGGGGGACTTGTACATATACCTAGCTAATTGCCATATCCCGTACATACTTAACTCTATTTATTAAGTCATAATTGTATCTCACCGCCAGCATAACAACACTTATTGGGAAGAGACCTACAACTTCGATGACCAACCCAAGTTCTATCTCGGCATGGTTAGTACTCACACGTCCGTCAAAGAACCCATCAGGAAACACTTCAGCAAAAGAGTAAGAACACTGATCCCACATCGAAGAATTGGTAAGAGCTCTGATCTCAGCCACCTTTATATGTCTGGCAGTTTAACATTAATTATACGCATTCATTACCTTTTTTACGCCCTTACTCTGTTGACATCATATTTCGTTTCTAACTTAGGCATTGGAGAGTTGAAGACCGGCACACTCGATCTCTTCTTAATGGTTGTCATTCTTAACAGTGAGTGAGAACGATTGGATAAGAGCGACCGTAAAGCATTAGTGAAAGCAAGAGCAAGTAATTAACTGAGAACGAGAACGATAAGACAAAGCGATATCGATACAGCGACAGCGGTATAGATCAAGATCAAGCGACAACGGTGTACGGAATCTAAAGTAGTTTGTATCAGTTTCATCCGTTCAATATCAATTACCCTTTAATGATTTTGAATATTAATATCGGATGAGAAAGCAAAGGATTGAGAATTTGATGAAAAATAAATGGAGTGATTCGTAAGGTTTAGTGCTTGTAGAGTAGTAGTTTAATAGGGTGCATAGTTGAAGATAGTGGAGGATGCAGGAGAAATATTTGTGCTTGGATTTCCATGATATCGATGAAAATGAGGAGAAGAAGAAGAGGTTGGGATGTGGCTGTAATAGTGGGCGTGGTGAGGTTGCTAAAGATTCTAGGACAAAATTGTATGTGGGTAACAAATCAACTAATTAAAATTTTTAAAGTAATAAATTGACAGAAATTCTTTTTAGAACAACAAATCGACAAAAGCTAGAGTGAAATCTACGATTAACAATTAAGCCATATATATACTCACGCAGAACGTGGTTCAGAAACGGGCTTCCGCAAGTTTCAAACAGTGTGGACTTAACAAATCTCAGTCCTCCATTTCTATGAGTGACATCCAATAGTTGTAACCAATGGTTCCTTGCAACAATACGAGTCAGCCCCAACCCAGTTTCTTCGTCTAATTATCTATTTTCAACAACCACAGCAAATTCTTGAAAGCGGTTGGTCATCTCGATCGATCGTCATCCATCTTTTACCACCATTGATGTTTGGGTCATCAATTCATAGGATCCTGCAATGGTGTTGAATATAGATCTAAGCAGGCCAATTGCTTTTGTGTTCATCCTACCTCAAAAGTATAGTTCATGTTCATAGTCTATCGATTCTGGGTTTTGTTTTTCTGAAACTTGTGATAGCCAATTACGGATTCAATTAGAAATATTAAGCAATAATTCCAGTTTAGTAAAATACACAGACTTTACTTGCTTCCTTGGTATGAGAACTTCAATGGGGTCGATATCGATCGAGATGGAGTTCTGATTTGGAAAGAGAAAAAGGATAAAAGACGAGAATCAGAGGGTTCTTTGTCTTTGTCGGTGTCCTGCTTGATAAGAAAGAGACTGAGTCAACTCACTCGGTAGAGCTTTTGGATAATCATATAGTGTGCATCTGAACCGTCAGATCTTCATTTAGCTAACGGACGGCTCGAAGCGAGTTTGTATTTTCGTCTGCACTATTTTAAACTCGCGGAGGTCCGCTTATAAACCTCTTTTATATATATATATATATATATATATAATTTTCATTAAATACGACTCAAACTTTAGTATAAGGTTACATTTTACGTAAAATTGATAATATAATTCAATTATTGATGTCAATCAATTTTTAGATACTCATGTAAGGATCAAGCATGCAAAATTTCAGCCCAATTAGAAATCGTTTAACCATTTGATCACCACATTTAAATTTTGTGCTAAATCAATCGGACAATTTGTGTACACTGTTAAACAATGTCACGATCAAATGGTTATAACATATCCAATTGAGTTAGAATTTTACATGCCCGATCTTTGCATATATATCTAAAAGATGATTAATTGATTTCAATTATCGAATTACTTTGTCGATTTTGTGTAAAATGTAACTTCACACCAAAATTTCAGTGAGAAGCATCGAACTTGAATAAGAACTATATATATATAAATATACATGTCCCTTCCATTCAGGTATCTCTTTTTTTGTTCTTTTGAGGGATAACCATCTCAGTCGTCGGATCAACTTAAGTGACTTTGGATGGCTGAGATTAAAACTCTCTCTCTCTCTCTCTCTCTCTCTCTCTCTCTCTCGATCTCTCTCTCCCCAAAAACGATATCAAAATTAATCTTAAGCTCGGCTATAGTCGAACTCGACCTCAATCTGAAATCCAGACGTAGTCGTCAACCACCCAGTTACTATACTATCATCTTTGCAAAACCCAACAATCAAATTATTGAACGTACCTCATCTCCTTCAATAGAACCGGCCTTGAATTTTAGGGGGCCTTAGGTGAATTTTTTTTTGGAGCTTATATATGTAGAAAAATTCTTCTATACATAAGCAATAATGTGAAATTGTATGAGTCTTATACATGTTGAAGAACAAATTTGAATAATTAAAGTCTGAGAATTAAGATAAAGAAGTACCTGCAAAAATACAAATAGAGTTACAAGGTTACAATAAATTTAGGAAGAAGTTGGGTAAAAAGAGATTTAGGAAGAAGGTAAGAAGGAATGAAAAGAATTTAAATCGACAAATGGTGTTCTTCTGACTTCGATCTGTTTACTTTGTTGAGACTCCATATTTTAGTTATTTAGTACTTGATTTTTTGTTGGACATGTCTTCTTTGTTATCAAAAAACCTTATGTCACTTACATATGTAGTACACTTTTTCTTCAACAAACTTTTATATTTTAATTTATATATATGAATTGATGAACTTTGGGCCCTTAAAATTATGGGGCTCTAGGCACAAACCCTCTATGCCTATACCCAACAATCAAATTATTGAACGTACCTCATCTCCTTCAATAGAACCGGCCTTGAATTTTAGGGGGCCTTAGGTGAATTTTTTTTTGGAGCTTATATATGTAGAAAAATTCTTCTATACATAAGCAATAATGTGAAATTGTATGAGTCTTATACATGTTGAAGAACAAATTTGAATAATTAAAGTCTGAGAATTAAGATAAAGAAGTACCTGCAAAAATACAAATAGAGTTACAAGGTTACAATAAATTTAGGAAGAAGTTGGGTAAAAAGAGATTTAGGAAGAAGGTAAGAAGGAATGAAAAGAATTTAAATCGACAAATGGTGTTCTTCTGACTTCGATCTGTTTACTTTGTTGAGACTCCATATTTTAGTTATTTAGTACTTGATTTTTTGTTGGACATGTCTTCTTTGTTATCAAAAAACCTTATGTCACTTACATATGTAGTACACTTTTTCTTCAACAAACTTTTATATTTTAATTTATATATATGAATTGATGAACTTTGGGCCCTTAAAATTATGGGGCTCTAGGCACAAACCCTCTATGCCTATACCCAACAATCAAATTATTGAACGTACCTCATCTCCTTCAATAGAACCGGCCTTGAATTTTAGGGGGCCTTAGGTGAATTTTTTTTTGGAGCTTATATATGTAGAAAAATTCTTCTATACATAAGCAATAATGTGAAATTGTATGAGTCTTATACATGTTGAAGAACAAATTTGAATAATTAAAGTCTGAGAATTAAGATAAAGAAGTACCTGCAAAAATACAAATAGAGTTACAAGGTTACAATAAATTTAGGAAGAAGTTGGGTAAAAAGAGATTTAGGAAGAAGGTAAGAAGGAATGAAAAGAATTTAAATCGACAAATGGTGTTCTTCTGACTTCGATCTGTTTACTTTGTTGAGACTCCATATTTTAGTTATTTAGTACTTGATTTTTTGTTGGACATGTCTTCTTTGTTATCAAAAAACCTTATGTCACTTACATATGTAGTACACTTTTTCTTCAACAAACTTTTATATTTTAATTTATATATATGAATTGATGAACTTTGGGCCCTTAAAATTATGGGGCTCTAGGCACAAACCCTCTATGCCTATACCTAGGGCTACCACTGTCCTTCATGATTGCATCTTCCCTAGCCCTTCCAATTTTTGAGTCCCACTAATGATCTTTGCTTTGTCGGTCATGAGATCATCCATTATATTGTCTTTGCCTTGTTCAATTTTCCAATTCTAAACGATCAATTGATCATTATATTGAATCTATACATATCACCCATTATCGTCTTCCTAATCATATCCATGTAGTTTGTACACAAACTCAACATACCCAATTTCTTCAAATTGATTGATTTCTGGTTTATGGGATTCAATTGATTTCTGGGTTTCAATTGATTTCAAATTTTTTGGGTTTTGATGTCCCTCCATTATTTCTGGGTCACGATCGTCGACATTCGATGTCCCTGATTGCATTTCTTTAGGGTTGTTCACATGTCTTGCTACATACTACAAAGTTAAACAAAAAGGATTCCTAATATATATGTACATATTGTACCCATTTGAACAGAGGTGAGTGATTGATTTTTTTGATTTAGACTGAGATGAGAGTCACGAAAGGTTGGTTAGGGAAGAGCTGAAGAGGGTGTTGTGCTCTATCATTGGGAATAGAGAGAGAGAGAGAGAGAGAGAGAGAGAGAGATAGATAGATAGATAGATAGATAGATAGATAGATAGATAGATAGATAGAGAGAGAGAGAGAGAGAGAGAGAGAGAGTCACTTAAATTGATCCGACTGCTAAGATGGTTACCCCTGAAAATGGATAGAAAAATGATATATATATATATATAGAGAGAGAGAGAGAGACATAGAGACAGAGATCTTATCGAGAGCAGAGCTCTACTTTGAAAAAATGGGGCGGAGTTTTAATTTCCACAAGATTGAAAATATTATTCGATGATTGAAACCAAACATCTTTTAGATTATTACTGGAGGATCACGCTTGCAAAAAATCACCCCAATCGGAGATGATTTGGCAATTTGATCATCACATTCAAATTTTGATAAATACAGCTTATCCGATATAGCTTAAAAGTTTGATGCAGCAATCAAATTAATGGTCAAATCATTTCTGATTAAAAAATTAAAATTTTAAGCTATATCAGATGAACCGTATGCATAGAAAGTTTGATGTCGCGATCACACTACAAGAAACGCACTTAGACCACGGAACCTTTATGGTTCCGCGGTCTAAGTGTAACTTAGATGACGAAAACAATTTCCGTCGTCTAAGACGCACTTGGACAACGGAAAGAGTGTTTCCGTAGTCCAAGTGGCCACTTGGACGACGGGTTCTAAGTCCGCCGTCCTTGTGTACACTTAGACGACGAAAACGTGATGAGTCCACTTAGACGATGCACCGACACTCCGTCGTCTAAGTGAAGCATTATATAATGTCCATGCCGAACTCTCTTCCTCTCCGCTCGCTCGTCTTAACTTCATCTCCATATATATATGTCGATCATTCAATTCGATCTCTCTCTCTCTTGATCAGACTCTCGAGCTCCTCACGCGTACGTACGTACATAACGCATGCAAATTCTAGCTAGCACTATATCCGAGCATCGATTTGCCATATATTGGAGAAGGATAGGTACGTACGTACAAAGTTAATTTCCCAACACCATTTAACGTTTATATATATAATTAATTGTAGGGTTGATTGATTGCATTGTTAATAATTAGTATGTCTAATATATATTTATAATTAAGTTAGGTAATTGATGATATATATATATATTAGTTAATTAATATAGACCAGTAGTACGTATATATGCATGGATGTTTAAAATTTTTGTTAATATTTAGTTAAAATGTACATGCATGTTAGACATATTAAAGTAATTGATGTAGACTACATATATTCACCAATAATTAATAAAGGTAATTATTGAAGGTAATTAATTAATAATTTAATTTAATATATTAAGGTACACTACCAGAAATGGAGACATTACCGGCGACTTTCCGTCGCCGGCCTTGTCTTTTTTTTCGCCAGAATTGACATTACCGGCGACTTGTCGCCGGAGATCCCCCGCCGGTGTTGACATTGCCGGCGACGGGAAATTCGTCGGTGATGTCTCGGACATTACCGGCGACGGCGTCGCCGGCAATGGCAGCGCCGCCGTGGCCGGAATTTGAGACATTGCCGGCAATGTGGGGAAAAATTTTGAAAAAAAAACGCGGTTCTGGATTGGGCCCAATTCCATAACCTGCATTGAACCGGATAAACCGTACAATCATACAAGTTCAACAGTACACATAGCAAAGACAGTCATACAAGTTCAACATAAATGTCCAACGTACACTATAAATAGCAACGACGATAAAAAAAATTAACTACAACTACAGGTCAGGTCCAGGAACTTGCGGGTCATCAGGGTTGAAGTAATCCATGTATTCATTTGAATTCCGGTGGCTACCTTGGTCTTGCTCTGGCGTTGACTGGTGCGGTGGTGGTGGTGGATAGGTAGGGATATGAGGGACCGGGGGAGGTGTGGGGAACGGTTGTCCGGTAGTCTGAGCCTCGTACATCGTCCGCATCCATGTGTACATCTGAGCCTGCACCTGTGTCTGCTGCATTTGGTACTCGGCCATCTGCCTCTTTTGCTCCTCCAACTCCCTCTGCGTCCTATGAAGCTCCGCCGCGAGGTTACGACTAGAAGTTGAACTTCTTGACCCGGTAGAGTATTCTGAAGTGTTCTTCAATAGTCCTTCGCCCGCCGTGCCCATTCCCCTACAGTAGTAGGTATTCTTTCCAGTCCCGCACGCTTTTGCCATGATCCGAGCCGCTATCGGAGGATCAAGCGGATCGATCTGAGAGGCATACTGGGTGACTTCTTCCTCAGAGCAGTCAGGATGGTTAGTCCGAGCTATACTCATGGTCACTTCTGCGGTCGCCTCCTCCACTCTCGACTAATTGAAAAGGGAAAATGAACAATGTATTAGCTAACAAAATCTATTTCCATCTTGAAAAATAGTTTTATTAACACATGGAGAGGCGAAAGACTTACCGCTTCTTCAGGGCACTGCGGGTAGAACTTCTGATGAATATACACCAACGGGTTCAACTCTTGTTGTTGCTGCGCCTTAGTCGACCAACTCATGTAGTTGAGTGAACCTGCATGATGGGCCCTGGTGTTTTTCAATCTATTCGCCCGGTTCGTCTTCGAAATCGCCTTGTTTGATAAACATATGAAAAAAAATTAGTAACTAACTATTTTAATCTGATACGATACATTATGCTTGAAAGATATATTAAGGATGCATACCCGAGCTTTGGGGTGCTCGAAGTGGGCTATCCGCCACAGCCACTCGTGCTCCCTAAACCGGAATTCGCTAGGGGTGGAACCTCGGCCTAGCTCCTTGTATACAGCGTAATGGGAAGAAAGCTCGTTCTTCCACTCTTTATACCTATATTAAAACAAGGAAAAAAAGTTAGAGATATTAAAACACTTGATAAACAAAAATCTAACTCGATATATATTCAAATAAGTCGAAGCACATCACCTCATATGTAGTTGACGCTCTACCCACGTGTGAATAAGAACTTCATCCACGTCAAACCACACCTGCAATATGAATATATAAAAGGTAAAATTATATATTTATTCGAACTTAATTAATAAATGTAAAATTTACGTAATGAAAATACGATTTTACTCACACTGAGTGCATTATGCACTTGCATCTTCACGTAGATAGGCACAGATTCCCAATCTGGCCAAAGCATTGGGACCTTGTCCCGCACGATCGCACCGGCCATGCTGACATATTTGCGCGTGGTGTCGAATGCCTCGATCACCTCGCCATCCTCATTGGCCCTTATGGGCGTTTTCCTTCCGCCGGTGGCCTGCTCAAGTCTCTTCCCGGTGCAGGTGCCTCTAGCCCCTTTCCGTTTTCCAGTCCCATTAACGAAATTGCCTAATAATACAATGTCAACAAATTGATATCATTAATTGAACCTATCGCAAGTCTTAAGTAATAATTAAGTAATCAATTTGATGTTAAATAAAATTTACCTGCATCGTCCGTTTGTTGGTTGGTGCACCTCACACTCCAAAGATACACGGGGTCGAACAGGAGGAAGTTATACGCTTCCTCCACGCTCAGGAACTTCGGCCGTCCTTCAATATAAACAGGCATCCCCCTATCATCGAATTCAGGGATGACAGGAATCTCGTCGGGTAGGAAGAGACCGGACGGCGGAGATAGACGAGGCCTGGACGATGAGGCGCCAGCACCACCATGTGTCTCAGATGATTCCCGTGAAACGGGAGTAGGCACCGGGCGAATATGGGGCATTCGGATTGAGGGAGTTTCTGATGCCCCCGTTGACTGTCGCTCTTCTGAGGCTCTGCCACCGGAGGGACGTCTGCTGATTGAGCGTCTGGAGACTGAGGCTCGAGGCTCAACTTCCGGTTGCACGGCTCTTGATCGTGCAGCTTCCTCCTCAGCTCGCGCCTCTAGCAAGGCTCTCGTGCGAGCACTCATCATTGGCCCACTGGGCGTGTTGCTAACTGCGGGCGAGGAGGAAGCTTGACTACTGTTCCCTCCACTATTTCGGGAACCTCTCCGAAGCCAATTAGCCGCAAAACCTCCTGGCATGGACACCGTAATAGTCATGGAAACTGGGGTTCTATAACAAATCGGAACCGGAACGGTTTGGAACAGGAACCGTTTGAACCTGGAACCGTTATATTACAAACGGTTCCGGTTACAAACAGTTCCGGTTCGAAACGGTTCCTGTTCCAAACCGTTTCGGTTCTATAACAAATCAGAACCGGAACGGTTTGGAACCGGAACCGTTTGAAACCGGAACTGTTTGTAACCGGAACCGTTTGAAACCGGAACTGTTTGTAACCGGAACCGTTTGTAACATAACGGTTCCGGTTACAAACAGTTCCGGTTCCAAACCGATTCGGTTCTATAACAAATCGGAACCGGAACGGTTTCGAACCGGAACCGTTTGAAACCGGAACCGTTTGAAAACAACTCGGTTCCAGTTATAAACAGTTCCGATTTCAAACCGTTCCGGTTCCGATTTGTTATGGTTCCAATATATACATGCTATTATACGTTAAATTAACAACTATATCACCTAACTTAGCATATATACATACATCATTTCCGGCTTTAAACTTTTCACACATATATACATCAAATATACACTTTGTATACATCGATCACGCATCTTAATTTCACCTTAATTCACACATATATATATATATATACATCACATATTAATCCAATTCACCCTAGCTAATTAATTTTCCACATTTTTCAAACATACGTATATATATATACATTCCATATATATTAATTAATTTTTCACATATATACATCACATATATTGCTCCTTCACCCCACAATTATCCACATTTTTTTCCCACAATTTTCATACATACCTTAATTACATTTTACAAATAATGTCCACATGCATACATATATACATCCCACAATTATCACAAATTAATTAATTAAAATACACACAAAAAATATTGTGGAATGAGAGAGAGAGAGAGGGAGAGAGAGAGGGAGAGAGAGAGCTCAAACCTGGCATGGTGGAGCTCGAGCTATACCGTGCCGGCGACAGAGGTGAGGGGAGGAGGAAGAGGAGGAGGGGAGGAGGAGAGAGGGGAGGAGAGAGGGGAGGAGAGAAAGAGAGGGGAGAGGGAAGAGAGAAGAGAGGATTGAGGAGAGGGGAGAGGTGAGAATTTCGGGTTTAGGGAGGGAAGAGGGAAGAGAGAAGAGAAATAGGCCGAAGAGAAATGGGGAGGAGGAGATCGAGCTCGAGCTGCCTATACCGCCACCATTGCCGGCGAGGTAGGTCAACGTCGTGGGTAATGACATTACCAACGACGTACGTCGTGGGTAATGTCATTACCAACGACTTGACTCGTTGGTAATGACATTACCAACGAGTTGATAAGCAACTCGTTGGTAATGACATTACCCACGAGTTGCTAACTCGTTGGTAATGTCATTACCAACGAGTTGCTTATCAACTCGTTGGTAATGTCATTATTTGTCGACTATTATCCGATCGACCATTTTCCGACTACATAATTTCCGACTACGTATAATTTCCGACTACGGTTCCGATTTCCGACTACGTTCAATTTCCGACTACGGTTCCGATTTCCGACTACGTTCAATTTCCGACTACGGCTCCGATTTCCGACTACGTTCAATTTCCGATTTCCGACTACGTTCAATTTCCGATTTCCGACTACGTTCAATTTCCGACTACGTTCAATTTCCGACTACGGTTCTGATTTCCGACTACGTTCAATTTCCGACTACGGCTCCGATTTCCGACTACGTTCAATTTCCGATTTCCGATTTCCGACTACGTTCAATTTCCGACTACGGTTTCGATTTCCGACTACGTTCAATTTCCGACTACGGCTCCGATTTCCGATTACGTTCAATTTCCGATTTCCGACTACGTTCAATTTCCGACTACGTTCAATTTCCGACTACGGTTCCGATTTCCGACTACGTTCAATTTCCGACTACGGCTCCGATTTCCGACTACGTTCAATTTCCGATTTCCGACTACGTTCAATTTCCGACTACGTTCAATTTCCGACAACGGTTCCGGTTCCGACTACATACAATTTCTGAGTACATTTTCCGACTACATAATTTCCTTAAACATTTTACTACGTACATTTAACGACTACAGTTCCAATTTCGGACTACAATTTCCAACGTACTAAGGATGATAATCGTAATCATCTTCATCACTTGAGTCTGACTCGGTTTCATAGGTAACCTCTGGCAATATGTGCCGCTCCTCGTCATCTGAATCAGCGTCAACTTCATATGGATTAACATCGAGAAGTTCTGCTCCAGTAATTCGAACCACACTCCCAGATCTCACATTATTAAGGCGAATCGTAGATGATTCCGGAATGTCAAAAGCATTTGGCTCTTGGTATGCAGTAACTTCCTCATCATCTGCGGTATCACCAAGTGTGGCAGCACTGTATATGTTTCTATGAGCAACATGGTTAACCACCTTCCATGGGACTTTGTTAAGAAGATCGTCCAGGTAAAACACTTGTTTTACTGATGAGGCAAGAATGAAAGGGTCATCTTCATACCAGGTAGTAGCAGTATTCACCGAAAATGTTCCGTACTGATCGGTCCTTGTGTTCTCCGGGCTAGTATCAATCCATCTACACTTGAACAAGTGCACTTTCATGCGGTTCCCATAAATTAGTTCAACAACTAAATGAAGGACACCGTAATAGTCAACGCCATCCTGCCCACCATGGACCATCACCCCACAATTCTGTGTTTTCAGTCGGTCGTCTCGATTTTCACATATAAATTTCACGCCATTGACCTGACACATCGAGTAAACTTTTGAAGCAATCGGTTTCATCGCCAGGACCCTCAATTCGTTTGACCACTCTGGGCAACCATCATTTGCTACATGGTTCATCTGAAAACGTCCATATATTAATACGTACAGAAGAAATTATGTCATCTTGAAACCACAAAACCACGTACATACGTACATGCTATATAAGGATATATATAAAAATATACATATACACATATACTTACCCATTGACCAAAGTAGTTTGCAAACGTCTTGTTGTGGTAATCAACATTTCCGGCAATAGCAGGGCAGTGAAGATGATAGTTTTTCCAATATTGTACTTCTTGACAGTTAATCAGTACCGACCAGTGGGCAATGGCTACCTCATTTCCATCCAACTTGTACGACTTTGGCAAGCTTCCCTGTACTACCACGTCACTGGAGATGATAGAAAGGTTGAACTGGGGTTCATCTATCGGCATATGTTGTTGGGGGTCCTCTACATTTTCGAGGTACACTTTGGTGTACGTTACACACTCGTGCGCAACATATGCTTCAGCGATACACCCTTCAGGTGCATATTTATTCTTCACATAGTCCTTGTAGGCTCCCAATTGTCTACAAGTTAACAAGTACATGTTAACTTACTTAACCACAAGAATTTACATATAAAAATATAGGCAAACCAAATTTATGAATCATTTGTACCTTTCCATGGGATACATCCAAGTGTAGTGTACGGGACCGGTAAGCAACAATTGTTCGGGAAGATGGATCATCAGGTGCGGCATTACGTCGAAAAAATTTGGGGGAAATATCCTCTCAAGCTTGCACATGATAAAAATGATGTCATCTTGTATCTCCCTGAGGTCTGCTTTTTTAACTTCCCTGGTGCATAACTTCTGAAAGAATCTTGACAAGGCGACCAACGGCTCCACCACCTCTTTGGGCATGTACCCTCGAATGAAAATAGGGAAAAGGCGTTGAAGCAGTACATGGCAGTCATGACTCTTTAATCCGTACATCTTATTGTCCCGGAAGTTAACACACCTGCTTATATTTCCTGCATAGCCATAAGGATACCTGCATATATATAGATAAAGGCATATATATGCAACCGTTATATTTCTCGCATATAACCATATATACTCCGGTAAAAATTTCCTGCCAAATTCCTACATAGCCATAACAATATATACCTAACATTACTCAGCCACCGAAAAATTTCATGCTTATGCTTCGGCTTTACGGTGTACGGAGCTTGCGGCATTTTTCTCTTACCATCTCTTAACCACAAATGTTTCCGCAGACCCATTGCTTTCATATCAATGCGTGCCTTAGGGATGTCTTTTGTTTTCCCCTCCAAGTTAAGAACTGTGCCCACCACACTTTCACACACATTCTTCTCTATGTGCATGACATCTAGGTAATGTCTGATAGGCAACCTGGGCCAGTAGGGGAGTTCCCAGAATATGCTCTTGTGTGTCCAAAACTTATACCTTTCGGGCTTTTCTGGAATTGACGCCACTATGTCAGGATGATTGCTCAGCTGGCCAAAATCATATTCATTCAACACTTCCAAAATTTCTTCCCCTGTCCATCGCCTGGGTGCCACACCTGTTTCCACAGTCCCATCAAACGCGTCTGGATCCTACCTAAATGGGTGATCATATGGAAGCCAACAACGGTGACGCATCTGAACAATTTTACTGCAATGAGGACTGCAACAATCAACCGTCATGCACTCTGAACAAGCCCTGTAACCCCTGGTAACGTTGCCCGACAACATACTGCGGGCAGGAAAATCACTGATGGTGCCAACAAGCATGGCATGCATCTGGAACATCTCGTTTTTGAACCTATCGTAAGTGGGGTGGCCACACTCACTCAGGTACTTAAGCTCCTCAATCAAAGGCCTCAAATACACATCGAGACACTTTCCTGGATAACCCGGGCCCGAAATTAACAGAGTGAGCATATTGTATTCCTTCTTCATGCACATCCATGGTGGAAGGTTGTACGGTACCAAAATAACTGGCCATATACTGTATTGAAGACTCATGTTGCCAAAAGGGTTGAATCCGTCAGATGAGAGCCCTAGCCAAACATTTCGGACCTCTGCTGCAAAATGATCAAACTCCCTGACCATGTTCTTCCAAGCCTCTCCGTCGGAAGGGTGTATAAGGGTGTCATCGTCAGGCAAGTTCCTCTCAGCCCACCATCTCATTGCCTCGGCCGTGAAAGCACACATGAACAACCGCTCCAGCCTATCAATAAGCGGGAAATATCGAAGTATCTTCACAGCTTTCTTGTTGCCTGCAGGAGTCAACTTATACCTTTCTGTAAAACATACCGGGCAGGCTTCAAGGTCTTCGAGATCTTTTCCCCAGAAGAGAATACAATCATATCTGCATGCATGGATTTTGATGTAGGAAAGCCCAAGATCTTTCAGGATATGTCGCACCTTATGATGAGTGGTTGGAAGACGATGACCGGGTGGCAGTAGCGAAGCAGTCCACTTCAACCAAGAATCAACAGCTGTGACAGACATTTTGTTCTCCATTTTGAGCTGCATCACTCCCATCACACTTTCAAGAACAGTCTTACTACAACCGTCGTACAACGGAGTTTGTTGCAATGCAATCAGGTTGTTGTACTTGTCCATACCGCTTGTGTTGACATGACCTCCAGGTAATGGTTCGACTGGCTCGATATGGGGGAAACCCTCAACGACGGGAGGGACATTTGGTGCTTCATCAGCAAATACACCGCTCTCATGAGGAAACATATCATTGATTAACATCGATGTTGGATCATAGGATGAACTGCCCCTCTCAGCAAAATCTCCATGATCATAGCGTGGACTGGCCCTCTCACCAAATTGTCCATGATCATGCGGACCCGCTAACGATGTTTCACCGTGATAAATCCAACAAGTGTACTTATCCCAAAACCCGTATTTACTCAGGTGCCTCTGGACTTTATCAATGGGAAATCGAAATCGATCGCTGAAACACTTACATTCTTTACACGGGCATTAATGAAGTGTAGTGTCTCCACAATTAGCCTTCACAAAATCCACAAAACTCCTAATTCCCTCGTGATATCTGACATCCCATCTTTCGAGGCTCATCCAACTCTTGTCCATCCTGAAAATTCTAACAATTTTACAAGGTATTAATTATATATATATACACACATTCACTACTAATAATCGACGTGATATCTCAATTCAACTCTAATTAAATCAACACATGCATGCATATGTATATATATACATCGATCTAATCTCTGAATTCGATTCAGTACGTACTCGATCATAGTATTCTGGTGTTTTTCAATTCAAAACGTATTTGACTGGGTAGGAGGCTCTGTTAAGCCTGGCTCCGATCCGATAACAATACGATAATACCAATCATTGATTCAGACACAAGATTAACTACAAGCTGTTTTCTCGTTTCCGTGACCGTACATCAACAACATTTCATATATATATATATATATATACAGTCCTTCTCAAATGCGGACGTCCGCACGGTGAACAGTACTTACGGATTTGGCTTTTCCGGCCACTTCCCGGCCGAATTTGGGTAAACTTCGTTCTAGACATATGTACATACACCTGTGTAGATCATTTGTCTAGAAAAAACTTTTGGCTAATTCGATCTCTAAGGCCCTCAAAATCGCGTTTCAAAAAAACTGGACATAAATCGGACCGGTTTATGTCCAGTTTTTTTGAAACGCGATTTTGAGGGCCATAGAGATCGAATTAGCCAAAAGTTTCTTCTAGACAAATGATCTACACAGGTGTATGTACATATGTCTAGAACGAAGTTTATCCAAATTCGGCCGGGAAGTGGCCGGAAAAGCCAAATCCGCACGGTGAACAGTACATGCGGACGTCCGCATTTGAAAAGCCCCGTATATATATATATATATATATATATATATCTCACGAATTGGATTTGATCAACACACACACACATATATATATATACCACATATACGTATATATACACCTACGTACCTATATATATAGCTTCCCGAGTGATCGAGTTTTCGACGCGCGCCTTAATTTTGACAATATACCGAATTATCGATTTCAGAGCGTACGTTTTCCTTCTTTCGATTTCTCTGGATTTTTTTCGCTCAAAATGATTGAATGATCGAGCTGCACCATCCGGCATCTAATATAAGACACATTGCCGGCGACGGAGTAAGTCGCCGGAAATGAAGACATTACCGGCAACTTTACGCCGGAATCTCGCCGGTAATGTTGCAAAACATTACCGGCGACTCCAACCGTCGCCGGCAATGTCTAGGCACACATTTCCGGCAATATTCCGGCCGGAATTTCGTCGGAAATGTGTGCCTAGACATTGCCGGCGACGGTTGGAGTCGCCGGTAATGTTTTGCAACATTACCGGCGAGATTCCGGCGACATTACCGGCGACGGGGTAAGTCGCCGGTAATGATGGACATTACCGGCGACTTTTCCGGTCGCCGGCCTTGTTGGCCGGAATCTCGCAGGTAATGATTCCTTTTCTTGTAGTGGTAGTTGAAAATTTGTGTATATATATAATAGTTTCATATATAATTACTTGAAAATCTGTATATATAATAATTGACTAATATGATAATTAATTATTAAATTTCGTAGAAGTATGGACAAGAGTTGGATGAAGTTGCGGAATAGAAGTGATGTGCGGTATATGGATGGAATTAGCGAATTTGTGAATTTTGCGATAGAACATGGTCAGGGAAAGAAGCGTTTCAGGTGTCCGTGCCAAAAATGTCTTAACTGTCAGTATGTGGAGGTTAATGTTATGGTGCAACACCTGTACGAAAATGATATGATGTGGAGTTACACTACGTGGAGCGAGCATGGTGAACCAGTAGACTTCAGCTTAGCAGACTTCAGCTCAGGGTACAGTTACCAAGGTGCCTCATTTAGCGGCAGTGGTGGGGGCCCCCCTGGTTGGAACCTAACTTCAGATTTTGTCCATGATGTGTTTCTAGGATTTAGTCATGGTGGACACCAACACCAAGAGGGATGTTACAATACCACTCATGGGCATGATGAACCATTTCCCGTTGCTACCTTGGCCACTAACACTAGTGAGATGGATACATACAACATGATGCTACTTGAAGCGCAGACCCCGGTGTACCCTGGATGTCGAGAGAATGTGTTGCAATATGTGATGGAGCAAATGAAGCAGTAGAGTTCAGCGCAGCAGACTTCAACTCAGGGTACAGTTACCATGGTGCCTCATCCAGCAGCAGTGGTGCCGGGCCCCCAGCTTGCAACCCAACTGCCGATTTGGTCCATGATGCGTTTCCGGGATGTAGGCATGGTGGACACCAACACCAAGACGGAGGTTACAGTACCACTAATGAGCATGATGACACATTCCCCGCTGCTAGCTTGGCCACTGACACCAGTGAGATGGATAAGTACAACTGGATGCTACTTGAAGCGCAGACCCCGGTGTTCCCTGGATGTCGAGAGAATGTGTTGCAATATGTGATGGAGCAAATGAAGATAAAAGTGAAGCACAAAATGTCAGTCAGTGCTTTTGACAAAATTTAGGAGCAAATATGTAAGTTACTTCCTGATGATCACAATCTTCCTAAATCCCATTATAAGGGTAGAAATATCTTGAGCAGCCTCGGCCTAAAGTACAGGATAATTGACGCATGTCCAAATGATTGTGTGTTGTTTTACAAATAGTATAAAGATTTGGACTATTGTCCCGTATGTGGCCAGTGCAGATATGAGCTGAATATGAAGAGTTCAAAAAAGAGAATTCATGTGAAGGTTCTTTGATATTTTCCATTGATTCCCAGATTGCAGCGTCTGTACATGTCTCTATACACAGAAGTGAATATATGACGATATGCTGAGACACGCCGCGGATGGAAAGGCTTTCAAACATTTCGACAGAAATTTGGAGACTTTGCCGCAGAGGTTAGGAATGTTAGACTCGAACTATCTACAGACGGATTCAATCCTTGAGGTAGTAATACCTCTGCCGTCAGCACTTGGCTAGTTATTCTGATGACGTACAACCTGCCTCCATGGATGTGCATGAACAAGGAATTTAATTTCCTTACTCTGCTAATTCTAGGTCCTAAATCTCCGAGGAAGTGCTTAGATGTTTACCTCAGACATTTGATCGACAAGCTGAAACTGTTGTGGGAAAATGGAGTCCCAACTTATGATAAATTCACTAACATGATGTTCACGATGAGGGCTGCGGTAACGTGGACGATCAACGATTTTTCAGCGTATGAGATGTTGGCCTCCTGCAGGACGAAATGACATAATGAATGTCCTATATTTTGGACGACGTGAACTCTAGTTGGTATGCGGGGAATATGTGTTACTTGGGTCACCGTAGATGGCTTCCTCATGACCACCCGTGGCGACAGGATGAAGCTCATTTCGATAGGACGATAGAGAATAATCCTAAACCCTGTAGTTGGTCGGGCGAAAAGATTTTAGAGAGGTTAAGCTATTTCGACTTTGGTGTGTTGACCAATGAAGCGGATGTAAAGAAATGAAATCCAATACCTCCACATAATCTCAGCTATTGGCATCACAAAAGTATATTCTTTGAAGTCCCTTACTGGTCAAAGTTGAAGCTAAGGAACAACTTGGGCGCGATCCACATAGAAAAGAATGTGTGCAACAGCGTGGTGGTAACAATTCTCGGTATTAAGTTCAAGACTAAAGATACTCCCAAAGCGCGCAAAGATCTGGAATCAATGAATCTACGTCGTCCCTTGTGGTTGAGGAGGGATAGGTAAGGAGTGTACAACAAGATGCCAGCTGCACCTTACATAGTGAAGCCGACACTTAGACGTTCTGTATTTCACTGGTTTAAGGGCGTTCGTTATCCGACACTTAAACTAACTATGTTATCTTGATTACTAAACCATCGAATCATCTTGGCTTCTATGGTGGATTCCACTATGCCTCGATCTGCATGTGCCCCCGACCTCCAATGAGACTCTACAACCTGGGTATTTGAAACTGAAAGGCCCAGGGGAAAGGCATAGAAAAATATATAAATTGTTAGAGTGAGTGGAGGTAAATAAGCATTCGTAAGAAATTGTAAAACGAAATTTAGGCCTTTCACCATAATATATACATATAGGAAGACACAGCAAGTCAAAATAAAAATGTATCATACATGTGTAGAGGCGTGCATAACATAGTCATCTGGTCAGGTGTTGTCGTATCCCCCCAAGAGTGTACTCGATGATCAACCAAGAAGCCAATACATTGATGCATTCATACATAAACATGCGTGTGTGAAAGCGTAAAATCATAGTATATAGGACTCCGTGCATAGACATACTCATCTCAGATCATAATACGGATATATATATATATATACATAAATGAATCATAAAGCATAAAAGTAGATTCGCTAACAACCTTGAAAAAAAGAAGTGTCCACTCACCTGCATTGCCAACTAAATTAATTCGTTGATCCCCTAACTCGAAAACATACTTGATGCTCCTAAGGTTAAACTGTAGATTAATTAATATAATTTTCTATTCAAAAACTAAAGTATAGAGAGAAAATTGAGACAATTCATAATTCAAATACTCACATTCCAAATTCGACCACTAAGCGTTGCTAATCTGCCACATCGTGATTTCAAACATATCCGCCGTGTTGACTCTAAAGCTCTATAAAAGGTGAGCATTGACTCGACACTCAACGGAAGACTACGTCGAAGTGTCGTGTCACATCCAAATCCTAAAAATACATCGAATTGTTAAGTAAGATCCCAAAATCCATGAAACTATGTAAAAACTATGAAAAATTAGTTAAAGAAACTTCTGGCAACCAGAATGCCATTTTTGTTGCGGGAAGTTTCCTTAACTAATTTTGCATTGTTTTTACGTAATTTCATGGATTTTGGAATCTTGCTTAATGATTCGATGTATGTTTAGGATACGGATGTGACACGATACTTCGACTTAGTCTTCCGTGGTGTGTCGAGTCAATGCTCACCTTCTATAAAGCTTGAGAGTCAACATGGTGGATATGTGTGAAATCACGATGTGGCAGATTAGCGACGTTTAGTAGTCGAATTTGGAATGTGAGTATTCGAATTACAAATTCTCTAGACTTCCTTTCTCTACTTTAGTTTTTGAATAGAAAATTAAATTAATTAATATAAGGTTTAACCTTATGAGTGTCAAGTATGTTTTGGAGTCAGGGGATCAACGAATTACTTTAGTTGACGATCCAAGTGAGTGAACACTTTGTTTTTCATGGTTATTTGTGAGTCTACTTTTATGATTTATGATTTCATTTATGTATTTGTATATACGTAATATGATATGATACGAGTATGTCTATGCACGGAGGCTCATATGCTATGATTTTTTGATTTTACACACGGATGTTTATGTATGAATGCATCGATGCATTTACTTCTCGTCTGATCATCGAGTTTGCTCCTAGGAGGATACGACAACACCTTACCAGATGACTATGTTATATATGCACGCCTCCACACACGTTTGATATATATTTTTACTTTGACTTGTTGTGTCTTTCTATATGTATATATTACGATGAAAGACATAAATTTTGTTTTACGATTTCTTATGAATGCTTATTTTTGCCCACTCACTCTAACGATTTATATGTTTTTATATGCCTTTCGGTTTCAAACGCCCAGGTTGCAGAGTCTCATTGAAAGTCGGAAGCACATGCAGATCGAGACATAGCGGTATCCACCGTAGGTGCCAAAATGATATTACAGTTTATTAATCAAGATAACATAATTAGTATAGAGCGCTAAGCAACTCCGGTGTCATAATGGTTTTAGATTCTGTTGTTATGCGTTGTTTATGAAATTTAGTTTTTTTTTAGCTTATGATATTCTGATTATGGATTTCCTTTTGGTACTCGCATATTTAGGTAATGATGGTCATTAAGGGTCGAATCCCAGTTTAGAAAATTAAATTGGAGCCGGGTTCTCCCAATTGCTTTATGCAGAAATGATTACTTGATTTTTGCATTTCACGAAACTGTTTCTCAACTTTTGCTTTGCGAGGAAATGACATCTTGATTTCCACATTGTGTGGAAGTATCTTATATCTTGATTTCCATATCGCGTGGAGATGTCTTGATTTCTGCATCGCACAGAAGTATGATTTCTTGATTTTCGCATCGTGCAGAAGTATGATCGCTCGATTTCCGCTTCACGCGGAATATGGTTATTCGATTTCCATATTATGTGAAAATGGTCTCAATTACTACTTTGTGTAGAGTCGATTCTAATATCTTTATTTTCGTATTGCTCAAAAATGTTCTTGGTATCCATTTTGTGCATATCGATTTCTATTCTCACTTCGCGCGTGAATGATAATGATATTTGATTTTCGCTTTATGTGGAAATGACTTTTCAATCTCCGAATTGTGTGGAGATGTCTCAAAGTCTTTGTCATGAAGAGTTCTCAATGATTTCTGTTTCACACGGAAATGATCTCGATCGTATCTTTGTGTGTAGTCGGTTCTGAGTTCTACTTCACACTGATATGGTTCTTTGAATTCCGCATTTGAGCATTTCAATTTCTATATCTTACGGAATTGTCTTTGATTTTGATATTGTCTGGAAGTATATTTGATCTTCACATCATACAAAGGGAAATATTGAGGACCGCTTAGTGCGGTGGTGATTACCTGTGGACTGCTTTGGGTGGATTACCGATTTGTGTGGTTTCTAATCACCTGCTTTGGGGGGGGGGTGGTGGTGGTCCTGGCCAAAGAACTTGCTAGCAAGGAAGCCAATTAAACACTATATTTACCCCGGATGTTTTGTGAACGGTGTAAAGTTCCATTCATTGGTCCGAGATGAAGGAAGAAGAACACAAAACAGTGGGGTAGCGGTTGGGAATAACAATGATCTATATTACGGGGCTATTGTATATGTCGTTCAACTATGTTACAGGAATGATGTCAACGTTTTCCTATTCAAGTGAAAATGGTTCAAGCGTACAAAGGAAGACCTGAGACTTTTATCAGTCGATACAATCAAGCTGGTATGAGGATGAGCATTTCCCTCTCGTCACCTTAGTTAGGCAGGTGTTCTATCTTGATGATCCGAAAGCTGGTGAAGGGTGGAAAATAGTGAACCATATCTCTTATCGAGGAATATGGAATACTACGACAACTGAAGGAACACCGACGATTGAAGATGCCGATGAACCGGAAAGAGACATTTCTGCCTATCAAGAGCCTAATATTTCTGTCATCCGCTCCGACATAATAGACTTGGTTCAAGCTGGTGAACGCTTACCCATGCCTGATGGTTGTACGGATCTAACTGAAAATGAGATTATTGATCCAATTAATGAGGTAGATGAAGAAGAGGCGCATGATGAGGACGAGGACGAGGACTCAGGATATTCATCGGACGATGTTGAGTATGATGAGGATGAAGAGCAATCGAATAACGGGGATGAGGATGATGACGATTATGACGAAGAGTACAATATAACGACGAGGAATATTAATTGGTAATTAATTATTGTAATTATTGTACGTAATGATGCATGATCGATTAATTAATATATATATTATGAGGAGGAGTATGTACAACTATTAATTTTGTACTTAATTAATATAATAATTAATTGAATAGCATGGTCGCTTCGACCAACGTAAATTAAAATTAATTAATTAATCTGGAGGATCGGTGAAAGGATCCAACCCCAATTTAGTTTCCTAAACCGGAATCAAATCCTTTCTGAAAACACGAACTTGCAAAAACCAAAGAAATTTCGGTAGAGTTTCACTATATCGTGGAATTTCCATTAACCTGCGCCCGAAAACACACTTCATCCTATGACACAAAGGCCAAACCGTGGGCACCAATCCCATCCAGATTTCTCAAAATCATATCATCATATAAAGTAATAAGCAAAAACTGTAATCTTTACAGAAATCCGGGAAAATCATCTGAAAACATGAACATCGGAGTATACAGAGCGACTTCTAGTCTATATATACATAAATACACAGCAGTAGGCTAAACAAGAAACCTACTGAAAAAGAAAGGTAGCTCGAACACTAAGCCTCCGACTGCGACGTGTGACACCAGAATCCAAACTGCAAACTGGGCACGAAAACCGAAAAGCCCAGGGGAATGGCAAATAAAATTGTTAGAGTGAGTGGACGAAAATAAACAAATGCCTTTCACCATTTACATAATCATAAAGATAATGTGAGTTCTTAAAACAAATGGAGGTGTCAGGCGAATCTCTCAAGCCCGACGGTGATAGACTAGGTGAATCTCTCAAGCTTAGTGGGTACATCAGGGGAATCTCTCAACGTAGAACTGGACTACCGGTGATCAGCCGAGTAGTCAATGCATCGATGCTAAGTAAATGCCATCACCAATAAAACATAAAACAATACCTCCAAAAACAATAAATAATTTCATACACATGCTCATGCACGTAAAACATATAGTAAAAACTCGCAATCAATCAGTGAAAAGAAATGTGTCCACTCACAGATAAGCACAGCACGCAAACGCGCTAATCCCGAGATCCGGCGGAAGATCCCTCGCCCAACGCACGATCTCGATCCCCTGAATGATCACAAAATATCACTGATCAAAATCACAACTCAATACACTAAACCACACCTCGGAAACCAACCATTTCCGAAAACAAATAACTCGAATATAAGAAAACCCGTCAAAAACCCCAAATACTCCACAAAAATCCTCGACTTAAAATCCACCACTCAAATCAACTCGAAAACCTCAAGGCTACGATCGGGGCGCGATTACGAGCAAAATGGCATAAAACTTGACAAAAATCCAAAAAGTCAACGCCTCGCCGGAGCTCCGCCGGCGCGCGGTCAACAGTGACGGATGCCGGCCAAACTTTCCAAATCACAAGTACTCCTCAAGCCCAACACATCTCTCTTCTACACCAAGCCCTAATTCCAAGCCCACCGGCCGGAATTCACCTCGAAACCCATGGAATCCATGGATTCCTGTGAGTTTTCCGGCGAGCTCCAAATGGCGACCAAACTAAAATTCCTTCCACCCAAAAGCATCAAGGGGTTGAGAGGAACCTTTCCCCCCACAAACCCGACCCCAAATGTCGCCGAAGCACCTCACCCGATTCCGGCGAAATCCCTAAATTTCCTCGAGCTCGTTCTCCCCTAAAACCTCATTAAATCACACAATTCCAATTTCTAAACCATAGGAAATCAAGAGAGGATTCTAACCATACCTAAATTGTAGCCGGAGGTGGCCAGAAACGGAAAGTCCACGGCGAGTCAAACGGTGGTGCTCCTCCTTCTCGGTCAACGCGGGTCAGCTAGTCAACGGTGGTCAAACGACTGTCAAACTTCCAAAACAGTGATTTTCGACAATTTTATGACTATTCCGATATTTATACTCGCGGCTCGATACGATCGACGGTCCAAATCGAATCACATCCACGTTTCGGATAACTCAAACTCAAACGGATAAACACGACTAAATCACGTTATTTCAAATATTCATAACATATTCCTCGGTTATCGAAACAATTATCTGAAACTGCCTACGAACTCGAAATCACGCATACTACAATTCTCGTGAAGAGACTCATCTCAAATTTTCGTCTGATAATTAAGTCGTGAACCAAACTGCCAATTTGATTAATTATGATAAATCTCGATTACTCGCAAAACTCACGGATTAAGCCGATTACTATTCCAATTCTGGTTCGGTCATCACAATCGGATCAATCGGTAATTGAATCGATCACATTAATTTTCACGAAACCCTAACACGGGGACGAAAGAACGACTTTTCGTAGTCCATACTAAGATCCTAAAAATTGTACTTAGACGACGCAAATGGGTCAAGCTGTCGTCTAAGTATACCCTAAACTCTAAGGCTCTAACCCTAAATTAAGGAAAATTTCACTTAGACGACGCAAACATGTGTTTGCGTCGTCTAAGTTAGTACTTGGATGACGCAAACATGTTTTTGCGTTGTCTAAGTTAAGATTTCGTAATTTCATCTATAACAACGACCATCTAGTCCATGTTCCAATGCATATTATTTTCGTCGAAATCATAGAGTAAACAATTCTTGGAGTGTGAGGTTCCACGGTTCCAAATAGGAGTTACGGATTTTCGTGTATCCACGTTTCCGGTTTGTACAAATTTCGATTTTGCGGTTGACTGTGTCGATGAAACCCTTCACAAACTTACTATTTTCTGAAAATTATTCTATTTATATATTGTCTTATGACGAACGTATCCAACGGTTATTTTGTCCAAATTCAATTTCGTTAATATCGATATGCAATGAGTCTATACTTAATAACACTTAAGTTATACAGATTAGTAGATACTTAAGCAGTTTAAAGACGTAAAATTATTCGTCGTCTTAAATTTAATTTTTTATATATACGATTATTTAATCGATATTTTACGACCGTTTTATTCGAATGACAAATCTGAAACTTCCTTGTGAATTATTTTTAAAATTAATTTGACAGAAATTTCATTTGGACCGCAGAGATAAACCATCTTCGTCGTCCAGGTGGTCACTTGGACCACGGAAAAAGACCATCTCCGTCGCCTAGGTTGAAAATAATGGCGGTTCATTTGCCACCACCAAATTTTTAGGGAACGGTTCAAATTTCACCTAGACGACGTAGATGGTCTATCTCCATCGTCTAAGTGAAATTTGCAACGCTCCCCAAAATTAAGGCAATTAACTCTCATCCACCAAATTAATTGGGCGCCGGTTCCAAAAATTGAAACGGTTTACTTAAACGACGGAGTTTTGTTTTCCGTCGTCTAACTGACTGTATATAAGGAGGCTTGGTCGAGCCTTTTTCCTCATCTCATTCTCAAATCATCCCTCTCCTCTCTCTCTCTCTCTCTCTCTCTCTCTCTCTCTCTCTCTCTCTCTCTCTCTCTCTCTTAAAAATCCGGCCTCCCTCTTCCGGCGACTCCCTCCGGCGACTTCCCAGTGACTTTTCGGCAACTCCCTCCCTTTCTCTTGTGACTCCGCTCTCCCGTGACTCCTCTTTTCGGTAATTTTTTAATTTTTTAACATAATTATAATTTAATTAATAAATTATTAAATTGGTAAATTAATTAGTAAAAATAAAAAATTAGTAATAATTGGTAATAATAATTAATAATAGTTAGTACATGATAATTATTATTGTAAATGCATGGTAATTAATAATTAATTATTGTAATTATATATTGTTGTAATTAATATTAAAATTGGTAATTATTATTGCATGTAATTATAATTTGTAATTGTTGTTGTAATATTGTAAATTTGTAGCAAATATGGTAAATTATTGAATTATTAAAAATAATAAATTAGTAATTATGGTAATTTTGTAGTAAATTGGTAGTCTTTGATTTAAATTTAGTACATAGGTTTGGTTTATTAAGTCGCACTCTTTCGAATAGATGACGCCTCATTTCCTAGCTTATCTCTTTAACGTACTCCTCGTGATGTGTGGATTTCATCACCGCACACCATAACCTATGTGAAGTTATGGACATGAGGTTGATGACAGAGTTTGCAAAGGACTTGAGGGAGTGTAAATTTTCGAAAGATTGGCTGAATGTCGGACAAGGAGTCTAGAAACAGGTTATGACTGGTGACAGGTTTTGAATCTAAAATTGACTAACACCAATAGAGTATATACCGTTGGCTCGGTTAGTCTCAGGGTGTTTTGTCGAAATTAGTCCTGCCTCTCGCGTTATCTCTATCCCTAATTGGCCATGTTTTTCGATTGAACCAATGCTTGTTTATTGAAAATTTATACTTTATCGCGCGGGTCGCACGTGCATTGAACGACCTAAACACCAAGTATACTCTTTTTAAATCTTAGGCACACTCAATACTTGTAAATAATTATCGTAAATTTTTATATATAATTGTTATGGTAATAATATTTTAACAACTCCTAGGTTAAAATGGCCCCGTTGGGAAAGAAAAAGGCCTAAAAGGAGGCCAAAAATGCTCTACTCCGACACTTGGCAGAGCAAGTCGGTTGAGAGTTAGAGGAAGACAACGTCGCGCCTCCTTCGGACCCCTTAGCTGGTCCTTCGACTGGGGAAATTCTCGCTGCCCTAGCTATCCCGACCGGTGATGATGACCCCCATTTCGGTCCGACGTCGATGGCAGAAAGTGCTCAGGTGTCGTCGGTCTCCTCTGAGTCTACCCTCTGCAGCGTGCGGCGCAAGGTCAGGAGGGCCCCGACAGACCCTCAACCCAAAAGGTCTCTCGGTCTCGTTAACGGCGGAAAATTTGAGAAATTGTTCAAGGCGACCGGGCAAAAGATCCAATTGTCGTACGACGATTTCATCGATGACCCTCCCACCTCTCAGCTAGCTAGTCTCTCCTAGCACAGCATCGGGTCAATTCTTCGCAACAAGGTTCGTATGATTGCCCCTACCTGGAAGGAGTTTCCGGGCGAAGAGAAGGCGAAAGTGTTTAAAGAACTTTCGATATGTAATACGTACAATTTTAAATTTATTTTCTAATAACCAATAAAATCGTAATTTCATAATATATACGATTATAATTTTTTATTATTTTCTTATAGGAACAAGATGAGGTGGATTCCACACCGGAGATGGTTAGGCACATCCACACCACCGCCAACGCCATCTACCATGATTGGAAGTACAAGCTTCATAAGTATTATGAAGATATCGGCCCCGTGCCTACCCCCGTAGAGCTGCGTGGGGATAGGGAAGATGAGTGGGAGTGGTTGGTCACCCACTTTGAAGGAGAAGAATATAAGGGAATTATTATTTTTATTTAAATTGAGGAAATTGAATTATTTTAATTTTAGTTATTTATTAATTTATTAATTATTTATGTTGTCCAACAGAAACTCTCCAACATCAACAAGACCAATTATGGGAAGAAGGACAAACATCATACCTCTGGCTCCAAGTAGATGATCCAAATCGCCAAGGAGCACAAAGATAAGGGCTCCAAACACCCTTATCTGAATGCTAGCGTGAACGCTTACGTGACGCCTGAGCTTGACAATGAAGCGAGTCAATACGACGTAAGTACTGTATATTTTTTTAATGAGCATAATTATTATTTATTAAATTATCGTACAAATTTATAATTATTTAATTTTTATTATTATTTTCAGGCGAGGTTGGTAGAATGGGCTCAGGAGGAATTGGCCAACACGCAGCTTGCACACCTTGATTTGCCGCCAGAAGACCTGCCTCCTCTATCGATGGAAAACCAAATTGCAATCGCCGAAGAGGTATATAGTCGTCGAGTTGGCAAGGAGGTTAGGGGAATGGGACGCAAGATGCAACGAGATTTGTCCTCCGACTCATCTACGGGATGTTCGGCGAGGAAAGGTACTCAGGCTGCGACTGTCCAAGCAGCCTTTCAGGAGGCTCGACTCGCACGGGAGGAAACCCAATATATGCGTCAGAGACTTGATGAGCAAGAAGCGCAGATAGCCCAGCTCATCGCCCTCAAGAATAATCAGGCTTGACAACAGTGTCAACCTCCTCCGAACCCATACCCCGACGACGACGACACGGCTAGAGACAGGGGACTCGGCAGCGCGTCTGCTCCTCCTGTATTTTAGTAGTTTGTATTCTAGCTATGTAGTTTATCATATCGTATTTTTCGATTCCGAACAATTTAATTTAATGTATATACATTTTTTTATTATTTAAATGATAATTTAGCATTTTAATTAATTTATTAATATTTATTTATTTAAATGAGAATTTAGTATTTTAATTAAATTATTAATGTTTTATTTAAATTCAAATTTTAATTTAAAAAATAAATAATCACTTAGACTACGCCGATATTCATATGAGTGGTCTAAGTGTTCACTTAGACTACGAAAATTAGCTAGATATTCGTGGTCTAAGTGGTCACTTAAACTATGGAAAAGAGATCTCCGTGGTCTAAGTGAACACTTAGACCACAGAGTTTTTGTGTGGTCTAAGTGCTCACTCAGACCACGCAAAATCTCCCTAGTCTAAGTACCACTTGGACGACGGAGAATTTGTGTGGTCCTAGTGGCACTTAGACCACGAAGATTTTTCGTCGTCCAAGTGCACTTGGACGACGCACATAACATTTGCGTCGTCCAAGTGGTACTAGGACGACGCAAAACTTCCGCGGTCCAGGAGGCCACTTGGACGACAAAAATGTCTTTTTCTGTCGTCCATGTACCTAGACGATAGTAATTGGAGGACGTACCCTAGACGACGGAGAGATACTTGGACGACGGAAAAGTGCACCTAGACTAGGAAAATGGTTTGCGGTCTAGGTGTATTTTTCTTGTAGTGTCGGATGGTCAAATCATCTTTGATTATGTTGATTTTTGTAAACATGATCGTCTAATAATAATATAAAAAAATGAATGGTTTCAATCGTCAATCAACTTTATTAATTTTGTTGAAAATTCTCTCCATTTATCAGTTTGGTTCGCTTTAGATATATATAAGATCGAGACTCCTCTACAATTTTTAAGTGTGAAGTTTTATGAAGTTTGTTGAATCGTAGCCACCCACGTCCTTTCAATGGTCTAGATATTGTCACTTCAACTCAACAATAAATGACTCATCCAACGAACAGAAAGGCCAACGGCGTTTTCCTAAAATCCTATTGCCGTTACTTTTCCTCCCTCATCGAAGGATCTTTGGGATCGTCTTTCGTTCTACAGTAATCCCTTCATAGAATACCCTCTCTATTTTCAATTGCATGAAGTTTCTTTCTCATTCTTTTGGAATAGAGATCAAAGCAACTAAGACAGCCAAACCCATAAGTAATCCTATATTGGAAGCACAAATATACCCACAAAACGCAAACCCACAATCCATTATTTGAAGGAAGAACTAATTAAGGGGTTTTGACGGTTGCCCAAAAACAAATTCGAATTTCAAAGAGCTAATGCCATAGAGAGATTCCTTCGTTGGATTGTTCCAGCAGTGTTTTCATAGTTCTATTTCAAGAATCAATCGATTCTACATATGAGAAACAAATGGTTGATGAGATCCATACTTTCTGGATTCACTTTCCAATCGGCATCACAACTCAATTATACTGGACTATGATTGATATAGGAGGACCTGAAGACATCAGACCATCAGTTTAGTCTTCAAAGATCGCAGAGAGAGGAATGCGAACCAGAGAATAGAGAAGATCGTTAACGACGTTTAAACTGTAGCGTGTATATCTTGCATAATTTGACGTGGCATCATATGATCCATTGAAGTATGTGAGTGGCTAGGATTTAACAAACTTCACAAATAAAAATTATAGAAGAGCCGGATCCATATATATATATATATGCAAAACCCTAATTTGAACGAATAGGAACTAAAAACCAAAAACAGTATAAAAAACAAAAAATTCCAACATAGATGATAACACAGACTCACAAAGGGTTTCTAACCACAGCGCAACCCAACTTCATCACGTTAGTTGCACCGCCGCAACAGTAGGTTTTAGGTTAGTAGCAGCGTCCCCACATCCGTCCAAAAGAACTCCCAACACCACCGCACTCCTAGTGTAGTCGAACCATTATTGTCACCGACCCCGGGTTGCGAAAGGAATTCCCAGCAATCGACCACTCGTAGACCAGGTCCCATCATTAAAGACAACCAACCACCATGGCGGCACACCACCATCCCAGACCGCGCGACTCCTCTCCTGCTGCAACCGCCGCGAAAGCTCTAAGGCCATCTCCAATAAGGGGTTCTAAACCCTATAAATATAGGGTACATTGTGAGTTGCACTCTCCAATGGTAAAAATTGAAGGTCTTAAACCCTATAAATATAGGGTGAAGTCTTAAACCAAGTCTCAAAATGAGACCCGGTATGAGACCAGTCTCAAAATGAGACATGTGGGCCATGCTGGACAGAGGAGAGAGGGAGTAGCAGAGAGAGACGCGCGGGGCAGAGCACGTGATGGAGAAGCTCGCGTGAAGACGAGAGAGGGAGCTGCTGGGCGACGCGCGACGCGCTCCAGAAAGGAGAGAGTGAGCCGACAAGCTGGCCCCGCCTGGGTCAGAGCACGTGATGGAGCAGCGAAGGCAACGGCCAGAATTTTGAATCCAACGGTTATATGTTGGACGGCCAGGATTGAGTCAATCTTGAAACCAACGGCCATTATTAATCAACAGATATAATTCCTTTTTTTTATATCTAAATTAGTTTTTGATCCAACGGTTCAAGATATACGATTTTAATTAATCGACGGTTCTTATTCAAACTAACTTTGATTTTTAATATATCAGTAAGAAAAGTGTAAAAAAAATAATTAAAAATTTTGAATAATTTTTTGCCCGTTGCTACAGTAAATTTAGATTTCTTCTATAAATACCACACCTAAATTTCATTCATTCGACACCATTTCTTACATTCTCTCCAACATTTCCTCCTCCCCATCATTTTTATTCATATAGCAAAATTTGTTTTTCTAGCACCATGGGTCCAAAGAAAGGGGCACAACAACCACGGGCGCCACGCTCGGAAAATTGGAAAGAGGAGGAAGACAAGGCTTTGTGCATTGCCGTGGTGAGTATTGGTGAAGACGCCGCCATCGGTACTAATCAATCGAGCGGAACCTTGTGGGATCGTATATATGAGTTTTTTGAAGGTATCAAGCCACCCAATCTTCCGAAGCGAATCGCTTCAAGTGTTGAGTCTCGATGGAAGAAGATCAATCCCGCATGCATGAGATGGCGCATAGCATTAAACCGTGCCATCGCAAATCATAAGAGTGGCGAAAATGATCTTGATGATGTAAGTATTTTTATTCGTCATAATAAAGATATCGTTAAAATTAATTATTCCTAGTCACTTAAAATATAGTTAAAATAAATAACCACAACTATGTTTATTTCAATTGTTTGTAGATAAGGAATGCCAAGTCGAATTATTTCGATGAATCTCGTGGAGAGCATTTCGCATTTTTGCATTGCTGGGATATCTTGAAGGATACACCAAAATTTTCAAATCCCCCATCAATGGAAGAGGATACCACCAATTTTGAGACGCCTATCAACTTGGATGATAATGATTCACCCGGAAATATGTCAACTCCAAGCATGCCACCTAGAGCTAGGCAAGATCGTCCAATGGGACAAAAAGCGGCCAAGGCGGCAAAGAGAAAAGGTAATCAAGAGCTTTCAATAAGTATTCATGATCAAATGAAAAGGCTTGCCGATCAAAATGATAGGGATCATGCACGAAGGGAACAACTCTACCAAGAGGCTATGTCGGCTCAACAACGGGATGAAGATGCTCGGACAATGATGGTGGATCCTACTACATTTTCACTTTGTAAAAGAGGGTATTGGGAGAGGAAGCAAAAAATGATACTTGAGCGAGAGGAATTAGAAATGGCACAAAATTCATCTTCTCGGCCATTCCATACCCCTCAAGCATCTACACCTCCTCATGGCGGATCAAGTTCTTCCCCCTATCTTCCGCTCGATCAAACGCAGTGGTATCCTAATAATAATCAAGCGTGAGAACAAGTTCGATCTCATTTATGATGTTGCTTGCGGCTTAATTTAAGTTGTTTCTTAATTTAAATTGTTGTTTTTAAGTTTCTTAATTTAAATTGTTGTTTTTAATTTAAGTTGTTTCTTAATTTAAATTGTTGTTTTTAATTAATTATGTAGTCCTTATTTGTTTTATTTAGGTCTTGTAATTCAATTTATACAACAACCAAAATAAATTAAATGCTTAAAACTATACAAGCACAAAATCAAATTCATACAAGCACAAAACCATATAATGCATACGGGGTCCAATTTTTCTGTTTTTTTTTTAAATTAATATTATATTTATTTATCATGTATAAGAATAGTTTACAAATTTAAATTATTATTTAGAACAACATAAAATAAAGAAAAAATGAATATATAAATTTAGGACTTTAAATTAGAACCCTTACCATTAGAGTTGTACCAAGTCTTATATGAATAGTGTCTATTTGAGGTCTCATAATAGGTTTAAGACCCCATTATGTGACTTCTCCATTGGAGATGCCCTAAACTTTTCTTCCCAGTTTATCAAGGTGCAATATCGAAATGTAACAAAAAGAAAAGGTGCAATTTTGAAAATGAAAAATTCGATAAACGACACAGTAGGCAAAGGTGGAGAGAGTGGCACGTCACGAAGAGCACTAAACTGAAAGGAGTTAGGCAGAAAAGCGGGTCCCAGAATCCCAAAGTGTGGAACCCACGTGCCGGGTGCACAAAGTTAAAGAAGCTTGAGGACTTCTCGAAATTATATTTAAAATTCGGTTGAAGGTTGGGGTTGGACTTTTTGGGCCAAGTGTGGTGGTCCCCAGGCCTAATCTTCTCCTACATCACTGTACACGCGTCAAATGAACAGCACACCTACCCTACCCTTCCCCCCCACTTGCCTTTTTGGCGCCTTTAGGAGCGCGCTTTAACGAAGATTCGCGCCAACGGTGGGTCCCTCCGGTGAAACAACAACACTATATTTGGGGCGTGTTATTCCACGAGTAGGCGGGTCCCACGTGTTAATAAGTCAAGAAAGTAGCCAATGCGAGGAGAGCGGGTTCGCTCAGCAATGCAACGGCCTTTTTTTGTTTAATGGCGGATATATCTCCCAGCTTGTCGTTGTCGGCTGGAATGATTGAACACGTGTCGACTCCTCAGTCCATGTGACTACCCGCCCCTGTGTAACTCTAACCCGTGCTCCTGCCACGTCCTCCCGAGAAATTACTAATATCTCCCTACCTCTGTTACTCGTACACACAGACGTTTCGTTTTCCCACATATGTCGAGCTCAGATGGTCGTTGTGAATTCGATCGAAGACATTGGAAAGGAAGAGGGGAATAGTGTGTACGGACATCTAAAGTGACGGTGAGTGGGATTGCGCGACCTGAAGGTGATTACTCTAAAGGAGGTGGCGTGTCGAAAGGTGATTGGACAGTGACGTAAGCCGTACGCAGTTTCGGCATCGTTCGTGTCTTCCTAGACCATGCACAGTGACATCAAGGAATTAAAAAATTCGAAATGCAAGAATGATTCAAAAGAATCAATTAATTTTGTCATAATCGACAATTTAATTACTGAATGAAACAGAAAATATTCTTTATATGTGTGGAAAGTTCCGGATGTATGGTTTTCATAGCTTCTTCCAAAACATGATTATCATGTGTCTAGAGGAAGTTATGACCATTTTAGTCCACGAATATCAGTTAGCTCGGAAATCTGACTTTGATGATAAAGTTGTGTTTGGAGACCCAAATCACACAAAGAAGCTCATTGACGAATTTGTACTTTAAAATCTAATTAATTATTAATGTGACTTATGGAAAAGAATTCAAGAGCTAAAAGAATTAAAGAAGTTTGACTTGTCAAAGAATAGAGCCCAAAACCTAAGTGAACAAGAATATGCCCAATCAAGACTCTATAAATAATCTTTTTAGGATTTTGGTGAAGGTTAATCAGCTTTGGGGAGAAAAATAATTTGAGAAGAGAGCAAGGAGCCACAAGGAGGAAATTCAGACGATGACATCGATGACGCCAGATTCTCTTCGTCTCTATCTTTTATTACTTTATTTTCTTAGGAATTTTTGTAGCCTAGCTTCCTTCTCTATGAGGGGCTAAATACTTAGTTAGGGGCTGATCGAAACCTTAGACATACTTATGATTTTGAACCCCTTTTGATTTATTTAACTATTTGGATGCGTTTTATTTCACTACTTTTACAGTGATGATTTCTATGTTCAAGTTACTTTGGTTGCAAACTTAGTTACATGACTTAGGATTTAGAGTCTAGGATGTGGTGATTAACCGCTATATCAATGCATATTCAATATAGACAAAACATGCACTTGTGTGAAATAATTTCTTAGTGATGTTAAGGTGACCGCTATATCAACCTTAGAAGCTATGTTGTTTCTCAAATACTCTTAGATCATAATGACTCTAGTTGACTAGATTAGGACACCGGCATGTACCAATCTAGCAATTAGGGATCAAGCTAAGACAGTACCGACATTCTGCTTAGTAAGATAAGTAAGAGAGTGTAATAAAATCAGTGTCCTACCGACATTGGCCCAATTTTTGGATTTAGTCATCCATAGTTATTTATATTAGATCGTGGTAATAGTAGGTTGTCTAAGGTGAAGAGAAGTTCCTAGTTTTTCTTTTCTATCGTTGATTCACTTTTACTTTTCTGCATTTAGCTGTAATCGATGATTGATTTCGCCAATCAAATCTTATCGAAACCCTCTGCATTTTTATGTGGTAGTCCGCCACTGAGTCTAGTTGTCATGGCATTTAGAATAATATAGATATATTTCGTAATTACATTTGTGTCTACTGGTCTAATCTATCAACTTTTCTGACATTTGCGTTTAAATAGTGTTTAAGCATTTAGGTCTCATTAGTCCTCTGCAGGAATGACCCCTACTTTAATTATACAACATTGACATATTTAGGTACAAAGTAGGGACTATCTTTGATAGGTGATTTTCTGCCTATCAGAGGTGGAGGGAGATTATTTGTTCAGAGATCCAGTGCTTGGTGGGTCGAGACGATGGCGGTGTTCGTGGAAGACTGCAGATGAGGGACAGTGTATGATGCTTGCATGGAGAGTTTGCTGGATCCAGGGATGAGAAGGTGTCGTCGATGTGTGGTAAACCAAGGGAGTTGACCTAGGGTGAGTTTCGTGCGACTCTAGGGGCACCGACATGATTGAGCTTCCTTGGGTTGGAGGGATGAGTGACTAAAAGTGCTAGGGCACTGCGGAGCGATGCGGTATTGTATAAGCCAACATTGGAAGGGACTTGGAGGATAATCAACCTATTTTTCTTGGCGGGAGCGGGCGAAGTCGATAGTGTTAGCCGTTGATAGGATAAGGAAGAGATTATGGCAAACTGCGTTGGTATGTTTGGAGGGAGTACGACTTTGTGGACAAGTGGCGACGACAACCCTAGGATAAGTCGTCTCTACAGGGCGCAAGAGCAAAGGGGCTGATAGGCTTTCCTGACCCTCAATCTCTTGGGCCTGGGCTATGGTGGGTTGGAAGAGGTTGCTTACTCATGATGGGTGGAGTGGGCCTGCAAGGTTGTGCCTGAGATTGTGGAGGATCTTCCCAGTTTGTTGCCGAAGCTCGTTGGTGTTGAACCCGGGAGATCCAGTCTATGTTGGCCCGGCTGATTTTGATACTATAAGGAACTGAATTATGTATTTTTTGAAATATGCATTCGTTTGCAAGACTTCTTCGTCCGTCCTATGTGTTATTATTACAGTATATAATGTGAGATTGGCGATCGAGAAAGTGGCAGTACTTGGAGTTTTAGGTGAATGACCGACTATTAGGTATATCACGACCCAAATCTTTTAAAGATTTACCTGACGAATGAAAAAATCCAGCTTCTAATCTTAGAGTATCGTTATCAGGATTCATATAATTTTTCTTCCCAAACTATGGTGGCTTGATTGTACTTGATTCCTTAATTCCCAATTAATAAAGTCTGCGACTTTTCAAAAACAAAAAACTTTCGTTCATTTTCCTGATCCACATAAATCTTAAACACCCTACCAGGAGCCACATGAACTAAATAGAGAAATAGGTTCCAAATTTCATGATGTTGATCTTACGAATATAATGGTTGCGTGGCTTCATTTCTCCTAAGCTTTCTTTGTAGTAAAAGTCTCAAGTTGCACCGTCTTTTTCTTTTTGAAAAGACAAGTAATCGAACATCTTCATTGCGTATGAATTTCATGGGATGGATTCATGCACCTAAAAAGTACTAGGTTTGATCGCCCTCGTGTGAGAGTTAATTTCCACAAGATATAAAATAAAAGGGATATTCAGACTCCCCTCCACCCACAAAATTACTACTCGTACTTCTTTTTTATTTTAAATTAAATTAAATTTTATTACCCGTATATTCCACTTTTATCTCTCTCTTTTTTCTTTCTCCTTTCCCTTTTTCATATTTTTATTTCTGAATCCCTTCATATTCGGTTAGTAATCCTCGTTAAACTTTCACGTATCGCTTACAAAAAACCCTTAATTAGTACATACGCTTAAGCTAATAACTCATTTTAGGTTATCTACTATGATACACATTACCAAAGTATTTGGCCTTAGAGAAGAATAACTTTATCCCTATCACAAATAATAACTTCACGAATTGCTAATGCATCAGAAAGCGCCACCAATCTCTCCAGGTGGTGGTGTCGACTTCATTCGATGGCAGTAGAGTCAGAGCATGTTCCAGAGAAGGTGGAACCGATATGGAGGCATAGTGAGTTTGTATGCATTATAGAGAAGGTTCGTCGGAGTTCTGAGCGCACATGCTCTAGGCTGTACCCATGGAGCCCCGTCGTCCATTGTGATATACTGGCTGGTTGGCTCTCAACATTTAGTTGTCGGTTTGTTTGGTCAGTGGAGGTGGCACCATACATGGGGAAGGGAGTGGTTCCTGACCTTCCCTCTGGCAGTGTTTCTCCTTGGGCCCTAACCCTTGTCACCAATCTTGCTTGGGCCTGGTCTAACTCTTTGTATAGAGTTGGGCTTGGTCTAGTTTTGGGTTTGGTGATAGAATCTAGTCTGATTTGGATCTAGATCTGGGATCCAGGTGGCTGGGATTTTCAAAAAGTGAGATACCGGTTCTTGTGGTATCTCAATAGGTGGTACAGTAAGTTAGGCGAACATTACCTTAGTCTACCCGTGTTGGTGTTCGTCTTGTTCGCGTGGCAATCCCCGGTTACTATTGTGCTTAGTTTTTAGTACAATGTCCGTGAGATAGTATAGAGATTTTCTCTAGGTTAGCTTAACAGTGATATTTTCTCTCGTACCTTTTGGATGTATACTGTGTATCATTGTATACTGCATTATTGCATTGATCAATATATTGTCTCACATTTTAGCCTTAAAAAAAATGCATCAGAAAGCGCATGCTAACATAATTGCATTAGACAAGCAATTAAAGTGCCAAAAAGAACAACAATATATAGAGAATCGAATGATATGGGAAACAAGAAAAACAAAATTAATGAAGGGTAAAAATGGAATAGACAATATTATATAATTTAAAAATTCTTTAAAACACAAAAGAGTGCAAGTGACAATTTTGAGGGAAGAGGGGAGTCCCAGCTCCCAAAATGAAATTTCCCTAAATTTTGGTTGATTACATATTGTTATTCGTATTACAAAAATATATTTCGAAGTTCGTTATTGATGATCATTCAATTTAATGTTATAAACGAGTGACAACTGAAATATGTAAGTACGTTGAAGTTAAAGAAGTATTTTTATTCCGCAGAATTGACCATATTAGTTTTTCATGTAACTGCGGAGGACGGACAACAGAGGCCGGATCCATGGTTAACGTTACCAGACATGGCAGTCTATAATTAATCTGTGCCAAATATATATTCGACAACAGAATCTGGGATGTTTTTCGTCGATCATGTGTCCTTGTTTACGTTACAGACCATGTCATTTTAAGCCAAAACAGTGAGACACTCAAAGGGTCGCAGTTTTTGTATAGACTGCCGGGGTTGGGTCAAACTGGTTCGTTCTCTCTCCATCTGGTTTACTCGACTTGATTATTTGGGGAGTTGGGAACACCGGTCGCGCGTGTGTGTATGTGTATATATATATATATATACATATAGAGACGATCATAGACATCATAAAGCTAGCTTCGTAGGTCACTGACTTGGGACTAAACCCTAAGGAAAATGGTAGTCTCACTTTCGTCGTGCGTGATATTTTTTGCTAATTAGAGAAACCGAGAAACCAATTATATAGGGCGTAGAGTTGCGAGACACATCAAATAGGGTTACAATTTAGGGAAACCTAGATAGATGGGAGCTCACATTTCTGTCGACGCAATAGTCACGATCGTCGGTGGATCATCATCTCCGTTTGCAATGAGCAAACAAACATATTGTGGATGCATGCAATTGTCTCGTCTATTTTACAATCGATCATATCTTCAATTAGAGTACTTATTATGGACTTTTGTAGGTTAGTGTGGTAGTCTCCCCTTCAATCAAATTAATTAAGGACACCTTCATTAAATTTGATGTCTAATTTTGTAGGTTGTTGAACCCTCACTTTGGACGATAGTATGTTTCTGAAGAATGATATATATTAATTACGTACATCAGATCACTATTATTTTCAAATCGAGTGGGAGGAAAACTGCAACAAGGGAAGTGAGTGCTTTTCTTTTTTCTTTCAAAATTTAAATATATGATGTAGGCGAAATTGTATTTCTGTACATTACATGCCAGTGTCGGTTTTCCACATTCAAACCTTAACTTATACAAAGTACATAACAATATATGTTACAAATATTATATCTAACAGTCACAATATCATTTATCTTTGTCATCTCGCGTGCTATTTATTTTAATCAATTGTTAGCTAATTACACTTATAAAAGAAATTTGAATCACTGAAATCAATTTTCTGGTGATTTGAATATCTGACTGACATGATCGGCAGTACACGATAGTTGAGAATAACAAAAACGGTGAAATTTGGATAATTACGTGAGTATTCCTATTATCGCCAAGTATCATTTATATTTATATGGTAGCCTTGAATATGACTTACGTATCTTACGCTACCAGAAATATATATTTAGGCGACGAAACTTTACACTATCAGAAATACACACTTAGGCAACGAAACTTTAAAGATTTTGTTACCTAAGTGTGACTTAGACGACAAGTTTTTTTTCATCTCCCAAAAATATATTTCGTCGTCTAAGAAATACTTAATACGACGAATTACATAATTCGTCGTCTAAGTACATATCTAGACAACAAATATCATTTTTCGTCGTCTAAGATGTATACTAACACGACATATAATATTATTCGCCGTCTAAGTATGACATAATTAGATGACAAAAGTTGTTTCATCGTTTAAGTGATCACTAAGACGACGAATAACGTAAACCGTCGTCTTAAATTTAATCAATTAGACGACAAAAATGCTATCCATCGCCTAGGTATACACTTAGATAACGACATATAAGATTCGTCGTCTAAGTGCTACTTAGACGACGAAATTGTTTTAATTTCGTCGTGTAAGTGTGTACCTAGACGAAATGTTTCACATAGGCCACGAATGATTTCGTCTAAGAAAATTCAATTATCACTACAAGAAAAACGCACTTAGACGACAGAGCGTTTCCGTCGTCTAAGTGCGTTTTTCCGTCGTCTAAGTACTTAGACGACGGAACCTTCGTCGTCCAAGTTCCGTGCTCCAAGTGCTGTCGTCCAAGCACTTAGACGACGGAGAATTTATTCTCCGTCGTCCAAGTGAACTTGGACCGCGGAGATTCTCTGTGGCCCGGGTAAGAATTTATTCTTCGTCGTCCAAGTGCACTTGGACCGCGGAGATTCTCCGTGGCCCAGGTAAGCACCTGGACGACGGAGATTGGCAGCTACTCCATGGCCCAGGTAAGCACCTGGACGACGGAGATTAAATTCTCCGTCGTCCAGGTGCTTATTTAATTTTTTTAAACAAATTAAATTGTAATTAAAGATTAAGAATTTAATTCATTATTAATTGAATTTAAATAATGAAAAATGTTAAAATTAATTAAATAAACTAAATTTGTAATATTACTTAATTAAATAATTAAAATTAATTTGTACATACATAATCGAAAAAACCCATAAAAATTAAAATATTGTTCGGAATGCGGAAAGAAACGAGATAATAAACTACTAGCTAGCTAATACACTGGAGGAGCAGATGCGCCGCCGAGTCCTCTGCCTTCAGCCGGGTCGTCGTCGTCGGGGTGTGGGTTCGGAGGAGGTTGACATTCTCCTCGAGATTGTTGCATGAGGGCGATGAGTTGGGTTATTTGTGCTTGTTGCTCATTAAGTCTTTGACGCATGGATTGATTCTCCTCTCGTGTCAGTCGAGCCTCTTGAATGGCTGCTTCGACGGCCGCAGCCTGAGTCCTTCTCCGCCACCCCGAACCTCCCGTAGATGATGAGTCAGAGGTCGTCGACAAATCTCGAACCACCTTAGGTCCGAAGTGCCTAACCTCCTTGCCAGCTCTACGACTGTAGACTTCATCCACGATTGCATTTTGGCTCTCCATGGATAGAGGAGACAGGTCTTCCGGTGGCAAATCTGGGAACGCAAGCTGAGTGTTAGCCAATTCTTCATGCGCACGCTCTATCACCCTTGCCTACAAAAGAATAATTAAAAAATTAGAATGAAATAATATTTAAATAATAATTACTATAATTAAAAGCGCACATATATATATATATCACTTACGCCGCATTGACTCGCTTCATTATCGAGCCCAGGCGTCACGTACGCGCTTATGCTTGCATCGAGATAAGGGTGTTTGGAGCCCTTATCCCTGTGTGCTCCTTGGCTATTTGAATGAGTTGCTTGGCGCCGGAAGTATGATGTTTGTCCTTCTTCCCCCGATTGGCTTTGTTGACTCCAGAGAATTTCTGTTAGACAACATAATTAAATCATTAAAAAATTAATAAGTAACTAAAATTTAAATAATTCAATTATCTTAATTGAAATAAAAAAAGTAAACACCTTAAATTCGTCATCCTGAAAGTGGTTACACAACCACTGCCACTCATCTTCTCTATCCCCACGCAGCTCTACGGGGGCAGGCACGGGACCGATATTTTCGAAGTACTGATGGAGCCTGTACTTCCAATCTTTGTAGATGGAGTTGGTGGTTTGGTTGATATGCCTCAACATCGCCGGTGTCGGATCCACCGCAAATTGTTCATATCAGAAATAAATAGAAAATTATAATCGTATATATTATGAAATTATAATTAATATTAACAATATTATATAATAACTAAAATTGTACGTATTACGTACCGAAAGTTCTTTAAAGACTTTCGCCTTCTCATCATCCGACACCTCCTTCCAAGTAGGGGCAGTGAGACGAACCCGGCTACGAATGATTGACCATATGCTATGCGCCGAGAGACTTGCTAGCTGAGCTGTGGGAGGGCCACCGGTGAATTCGTCGTAGGGCAAGTCGATCTTTTTCCCGGTCGCCTTGCAAATTTTCTCCGCTTTGCCCCCTTTAACGAGACCGCGAGTCCTTTTCGGTTCCGGGTCAGTGGGGGCCCTCCTTTGCTTACGCCGGGCGCTGTACATATAGATTCAGCGGTCGAGGACGTCTGAGTACTTGCCGTTGAACCGGTACCGGGTGTCGGAGTTGAAAAGGGGTCGACGTCATCACCGTTGGAGATAAATGGGGCAGCGGGAATTTCCCCAGAAGACGCTGCCTCCGGACCAGATGAAGGGTCTGGATTGAGGGCGTCGTTGCCCTCCTGTTCAACCCAACCGACTTGGTCCGCCAAGCGGCGGAGCATAGCATCTTCTGCCTCCTGTTGGGCTTTTTTCTTACCGGATGGAGCCATTTAAACCTAGGAGTACGTTGTTAAAATACCTACTTACCATAATAATTACAAGTGCAAAATTTACGCTAATTAAGTACGGTTAAGATTTAAATAGAGTACACTAGCTTGGTTTTTTTGGTCGTTCAATGGACGTGCGACCCGCGCGATAAAGTGTAAATTTTCAATTAATCAGCCTTGATTCAATCGAAAAACATGGCCAGTTAGAGATAGAGATAACGCGAGAGGCAAGACTAATTTCGACAAAACACCCCGAGGCTAACCAAATGAATGGTATATACTCTATTGGTGTCGTCTTTCTTAGATCCAAAATCTGTCACCAGTCATAACCCGTTTCTAGACACCATGTCCGATATTCGGCCAATTTTTCGAAAATTTACACTCCCTCAAGTCCTTTGCAAACTCCGCCCTCAACCTCGTGTCCATAACTACACTTAGGTTATGGTGTGCGGTGATGAAATCCACACATCACGAGGGGTTAAGGAGATAAGCTAGGAAAAGAGGCGTCATCTATTCCAAAGAGTGCGACTTAATAAACTAAGCTTATGTACTAAATTTAAATCAAAGATGTACTACCATGCAATTTACTAGAAAATACACGTAATTATCAATTAATTAAAACAATAAATAATGACAATAATGAATTATTATTTATCATGCATTTAATAATAATTATTCATTTACCAATATAATTATTATTATTAATAATAATAATTATTACTATTATTTAATTACAATAATTATTATTTACCAAATAACTATTATAATAACTAAATAATTAAATGATAACAACTAAATAATTATTATAATAATTATAATAACTAAATGATTACTAAATATTAATAATAATCACTAAATAATTATTATAATTACAACTATTAATTATTTAAAACTAATTATTTAATTATATTTAGAAATTAATTAATTAAATAAAAATAATGTTAATAAGGTAAAAAATAGAAATTTACCTTGCCGGAATAATCGGGAATATCGCCGGAGTTGAGTCGTCGGAGATAAGGAACCACGCCGGAAATTTAGTCGTTGGAGCGTCGCCGGAGGAGGAAAATCGCCGGAGGAGAGGAGAGGAGAGGAGAGGAGAGGAGGAGAGGAGAGGAGATGGAATGAGAAAAGGGGGGGGGTGCTGTTCTATATATAGGCGTTCACTTAGACGACGGAGACCTAATTTCTGTCGTCTAAGTGCACTTGGACGACGGAAACAGGCTTTTCCGTCGTCTAAGTGAAGCGTTAAATTTTTTCGAAACGGCGCGTAATTAATGGGCGGGACATTTCACCCGCCATAAATTTGAACTTAGATGACGGAGAATTGATTCTCCGTCGTCTAAGTGAAATTTCAAGCGGTGCCAAAAATTGAGGCAGCACATTGAACCGCCATAATTTTCAACTTGGACGACAGAGATGGTCATTCTCCGTCATCCAAGTGAACACCTGGACGACGGAAAAGCCCATCTCCGTCGTCCAAGTGAAATTTACATTGAAAAAAAAAATAAAATTAAAATGAACCGCCATGGTAATTTGAACCTGGACGACGGAGAATGACCATATCCGTCGTCCAGGTTCAAATTACGTAAAAAAAAAATTTAAAAATTAATTCTCTAGGAATTTAGCGATCGTTCATTCGAGTGAAATAATCGTACAATATCGATGAACGCATCGTATATATGAACAATTAAATTTGAACCGACGAATTATTTTACGTCTTGAAAGTTGTTAAGTATCGACTAATCTTTATGACTTAAGTGTTCATGAGTATAGGCTCATTTGCAGCAGAGTATTAACGAAATTGAATTTGGATAAAACAACCGTTGGATATGTTCGTCGTAACATAATATATAATTACAATAATGGACCAGAAAATAATAAGTTCGGGAAGGGTTTCATCAGCACAGTCAACCGCAAAACCGAGAATTTCACAAACCGGAAACGTGGATACAAGACATTTCGCAACTCCGATTTTCGAACCGTCGAAGCTCACACACCAAGAATTGTTTACTCTAAAGTCTTGACGAAAAGAATATGCATTGGAAGAAGGTCTAGATGGTCGTTGTCTTAGAAAAAATTACGAAATCTGCACCTGGACGACGGAGATGAGCTTTTCCGTCGTCCAGGTTAGTACCTGGACGACGGAGAATCTCATCTCTGTCGTCCAGGTGAAGAGACCCTGAATTCAGAGGTTAGGGGCCTTAGGGTTTAGGGTCTCTGCACCTGGACGACAGAGATGAGATTCTCCGTCGTCCAGGTACTAACCTGGACGACGGAAAAGCTCATCTCCGTCGTCCAGGTGCAGAGACCCTGAATTCAGGGGTTAAGGGGCCTTAGGGTTTAGGGTTTAGGGTTTTTCACTTGGACGACGCAAATTCCCTTCTCCGTCGTCCTAGTGAGTACCTGGACGACGGAGAATGACCATCTCCGTCGTCCAAGTGTACAAACCCTGAATTCAGGGGTTATGGCCTTAGGGTTCAGGGTTTAGGTCGTCCCCGGTCATTTGTGTGTCCGTTCAATTATTCTGATTCAAGAATATAATTAAAAAAATGATCGATTGATCCGATTTGCTAGATTTAGGGTCGAGGATTTAGGGAGATAACCAAAATACCCAAAATGCGACAGTCTGCAATTAATTTCTCCGTTGTCCAGGATATATAATTCGGATTAATTAATTAATTTAATTTAGTTTACGTACGTCGGTCGATCCGATCTGATCGAGCATGGACGCGTGTAATTAATTAATTAAGTACAAAAAGTCGAAGATATACGTACATATATACATTCTCCTCCTTATAATATTTATATTAATTATTGATCGATGATGCATCGATCATATATTACAATAATTACATAAATTAATTACCAATTAATTTTTCTTGTCTTAGTTAAGTAGTCATCATCATAATCGTCATCATCCTCGTCCCCGGTATCCGATTGCTCATCCTCCTCATCATACTCAACATCGTCCGACAAATAACCTGAGTCCGCGTCCTCATCCTGCTCGTCTTCTTCATCTTCTTCATTAATGGCATCGATAATCTCATCTTCAGTTAGATCTGTACAACCATCAGGCATGGGTAACCGTTCACCATCTTGAACCAGGTCCATTATATCAGAGCGGATGACAGAAATATTAGGCTCTTGATAGGCAGGAATGTCTCTTTCTGGTTCAGCAGCATCTTTAGTCGTTGCCGGTGTCCCTTCAATTGTCTCTGTATTCCATATTCCTCGATGAGAGATATGGTTCACTATTTTCTACCCTTCATCGGCTTTCGGATCGTCGAGATAGAACACCTGCCGAACTAAGGTGGCGAGAGCGAAAGGCTCATCCTCATACCAGCTTGAGTTTGTATCGACTGATAATAGTCCCAGGTCTTCCTTTGTACGCTTGAACCATCTGCACTCGAATAGGAAAACGTTGACATCATTCCCGTAACATAGCTGAACCACATATACAATAACCCCGTAATATAGATCATTGTCTTTCCCGACCGCTACCCACTGTTTTGTGTTCTTCTTCCTTCATCTCGGGCCAATGAATGGAACTTTACACCGTTCACAAAACATCCGGGATAAATATAGTGTTTAATCGGCTTCCCTGCTAGCAAGTGCTTTGGCCATGACCACCACCCCCCGTGGTTTTCAGATTTTTGCAGATCAATCATCTGCGAAAAAGGGAAAATTAATATAAGGGTTTACTTTCTACAAACATGATCGATATGTATATAAATTACTAATTAAATATCGAGACGTACGTACGTACCCATTGGAAGAAATAATCGGGAAACTTTTTCTTAACCATTTTCTCAATCCACGCCGAACTCTTGTTTTGATTTAACGCCTGAAGCCTCTCCCTGTATGACATCATGTACGTCTCAACTTCATCACAGTCTCGCAACACTACCCAATGTGCCTCAATAAGTTCTTCCCGTGTTAACGATTCCTTTAATACTCCTCTAAACGGTCGGACGACATTGGTGACGACAGAAAGATTGATGCGGGCACTGCGATCGGAGGCAGTGGGAGGTGGTGGATCTTTGAGGTACCTGTTGCAGTAAGTAACACACTCATGCATTAGGTATGTCTCTGCTATAGAGCCATCCGGGGCCGACCTGTTTTTGACGAATGACTTATACTGTCCAAGTTGTCTACAAAATCAAACGTACGTACAATAAGAATAAGTACATATAGCTACCTAGTAATCTCCAATGGAACAAATTATGAATCGAAAAACCTGTATAATTAATTAGTTGTACGTACCTTTCTTGAGGATACATCCAAGTGTACTGGACCGGACCAGAAATGAGCACCTGCTCGGGCAGGTGGATCATTAGGTGAATCATGATGTCAAAGAAAGCAGGGGGAAAAAACCTCTCTAGTTTACAAATGATGTGCACAATTTGTTGTTGCAATTCCACCACATCTGACTTCTTTAATTCTCTGGCGCATAACCTCTGCCACCATCTGCACAATGCCACTATTGGTTATACGACGTCAGAGGCAAGTATGGTCGAATTACCACTGGAATCAGACGTTGCAGCATAACGTGATAGTCATGTGTCTTTAGACCAACAAACTTGTGTTGCACCTCGTCCACTGCTCCAGTTATAGTAGCTGCATACGTAGCCGGATAATGAACGCCCTTAAACCAGTGAAATACAGAATGTCTAAGTGTCGGCTTCACTGTGTAAGGTGCAGCTGGCATCTTGTTGTACACTCCTTTCCTATCCCTCCTCAACCATAAGGGACGACGTAGATTCATTGATTCCAGATCTTTGCGCGCTTTGGGAGTATCTTTAGTCTTGAACTTAATACCGAGAATTGTTCCCACCACGTTGTCGCACACATTCTTTTCTATGTGCATCGCGTCCAAGTTGTTCCTCAGCTTCAACTTCGACCAGTAAGGGAGTTCAAAGAATATACTCTTGTGATCCCAATAGCCCAGATCATGTGGAGGAATTGGATTGCATTTCTTTACATCCGCGTCATTGGTCAACACACTAAAGTTGAAATAGCTCAACCTCTCTAAAAGCTCTTCGCCCGACCAACTACGGGGTTTATGATTGTTCTCTACCGTCCCGTCGAAATGAGCTTCATCCTGTCGCCATAGGTGGTCGTGAGGAAGCCATCTACGATGACCCAAGTAACACACCTTCCCCGCGTGCCAACTAGAGTTCACGTCGTCCAAACATATAGGACATCCATTATATCCTTTTGTTCTGCAGGCTGTCAACATCCCATACGCTGGAAAATCGCTGATCGTCCACATTATGGCAGCCCTCATCGTGAACATCGTGTCAGTGAATTTTTCATAAGTTGGGACTCCATTTTCCCACAACAGTTTCAGCTCGTCGATCAAAGGTCTGAGGTAGACATCTAAGCACTTCCCTGGAGATTTAGAACCTGGAATTAGTACAGTAAGGAAATTAAATTCCTTGTTCATGCACATCCACGGAGGCAAGTTGTACGACATCAGAATAACTGGCCAAGTGCTGACGGCGGAGCTATTACTTCCCCAAGGATTGAATCCGTCTGTAGATAGGCCGAGTCTAACATTTCTAACCTCTGCAGCAAAGTCTCCAAATTCTCTGTCGAAATGTTTGAAACCCTCCCCATTCGCGGCGTGTCGCAGGACATCGTCATCTATTCGCTTTTCTGCGTACCATCGCATTGCCTCTGCTGTGTGTAGAGACATGTATAGGCGCTGCAATCTGGGAATCAAGGGAAAATATCGAACAACTTTCACAGTAATTCTCTTTTTTGAACTCTTCCTATTCACCTGGAATCTGCACTGGCCAAATACGGGACAATAGTCTAAATCTTTATACTCTTTGTAAAATAGCACACAATCATTCGGACATGCGTCAATTATCCTGTACTTTAGGCCGAGGCTGCTCAAGATATTTCTAACCTTATAATGAGATTTAGGAAGATTGTGATCATCAGGAAGCAACTTACATATTTGCTCCTGAATTTCGTCAAAAGCACTCACTGACATTTTGTGCTTCACTTTTATCTTCATTTGCTCCATCACATATTGCAACACATTCTCTCGACATCCAGGGAACACCGGGGTCTGCGCTTCAAGTAGCATCCAGTTGTACTTATCCATCTCACTGGTGTCAGTGGCCAAGCTAGCAGCGGGGAATGTGTCATCATGCTCATTAGTGGTACTGTAACCTCCGTCTTGGTGTTGGTGTCCACCATGACTACATCCCGGAAACGCATCATGGACCAAATCGGCAGTTGGGTTGCAAGCTGGGGGCCCGGCACCACTGCTGCTGGATGAGGCACCATGGTAACTGTACCCTGAGCTGAAGTCTGCTGCGCTGAACTATACTGCTTCACCATGCTGGCTCCATGTAGTGTAACTCCACATCATACCATTTTCGTACAGGTGTTGCACCATAACATTAACCTCCACATACTGACAATTAAGACATTTCTGGCACGGACACCTGAAACGCTTCTTTCCCTGACCATGTTCTATCGCAAAATTCACAAATTCGCTAATTCCATCCATATACCGGACATCACATCTATTCTTCAACTTCATCCAACTTTTGTCCATACTGCTACAAAATATTATAATTAATTAATTATACGTACTCGATCTACATCGATCCATCAATTACGTACATAATTTAATCTGTATATATAGCTAACATCCATGCATGTATGTACGTTTTCATATTAAGCAAATTTTAACTGCGTACGTACCTGCTGGCCTTCTCGATATCAATTAATTAAGATAGCTAGCTAGTACGTCAGCGGAGATCCTGATCCTGATCCTTCTCCTTCTCCTTCTCCCTTCTCCTTCTTCTTCGATCTTTAAAATTTCCCGCGGGACAGAGGATATGATGGAATGAAGAGAGTTTGGCATCGGGCATATATAATGCTTCACTTAAACGACGGAGGTGTCGGTACGTCGTCTAAGTGGAAGTTACTCGGACCACGGCGTGTCGGTTCGTTGTCCAGGTGATCACCTGGATGACGGAGAATACCATCTCCGTCGTCTAAATGTCACTTGGACCACGGAACAATTACGTTTCCGTGGTCTAAGTGCTGTTTTCTTGTAGTGTATTTAGATCAGATTCTTTTTCTAGATCGGGCTATCTCATCCTCTCTCAACTTCTCTCTCTGTTTTCTTGTAGTGTATTTAGATCAGATTCTTTTTCTAGATCGGGCTATCTCATCCTCTCTCAACTTCTCTCTCTCTCTCTCTCTCTCTCTCTCTCACACACACACCTTCCAAGTGGCCACAATTCAAATTTCAGTTTTTCAACCACCGGAGTTCTAGTTTACCCACTTATCTCCTCACTGGTGAAGGTATTAACTCGTATTTTTTTATTAATTTTTTTGAATTTAATTACGTACAGTGATGAATTTTTTCGGTGAAATATTCCGGCGAATATATACTTTCTGGCAACCTTAGCTTATTTACTTATTTTATTGCATTATTACTCTAATTGTAAACTAATTGATTAGTTAATTAGTATGTTTAATGTGATTAATTAGTTAAAAGATGTTAGATTAAGCTAATTGGTTATTTAATTGTTAAGCTAAGGTTTAAGCTAGCTAGCTAGTTAAGCTTAATTAATTGCATGTATGTTTAATATATTGTTAATTAAGATAATATTTAATTAATTGTTAAGCTAGTTGTGTTTAATATATATATGTTAGAATAATTAGTTTAAAAATTATATATATAATATGTCATTTATATTAAGTTAATAATATAATATAATATTAGTTAGATTAATTATAGTATAAGATTGATTATAACATATTAACTTAATTAATTGTGTTATGTAATTTGTTAATATAGTATATTAGATTAATTAATTATTGGTTGAAAAATTATATAATATGATAATTATTACCTTACGCAGAAATATGGACAAGAGTTGGATACAGTTCGTGAATAGAAGTGATCCGCGCTATATAGATGGAATCATAGAGTTTATGTTGTTTGCGTTGGAACATGGTCATGGAAAGAAGTGTTACAGGTGTTCGTGTAGAAAATGTCTTAACCATCAGTTTGTGGAGATTAATGTTATGTCTCAACACTTGTATGACTACGGTATGATATGGAGTTACACTACGTGGAGTGAGCACGGTGAAGAAGTAGATTTTAGCTCAGGACCAGACTTCAGCTCAGGATACAATTACCAGGGTGCCTCATCCAGCGGTTGTAGCACCCCTTCTTGGAACTCCACTGTGGATTTGGTCCTTGATGCTTTTCTAGGATTTAGTCATGGTGGACACTGTTGAAGATTTTATACCCCTTACACTTATGAACTATTAACTAACTCATAAGTACAAAAAATTCTTCACTTGCAAGTGCACGAGGTCAAGTTTTAGTATAAATGTAGAAAGTCGAGTGTCGAACCCACGAGGATTGACCACTTAAACTCCTTAGCTTGACTCAATTATGCACTTAAATTACGGATTAACTAGATACTAACTTGACACTAAATGAGAATTAAAATGCGGAATTGTGTATCGCACACTATGTACCAAGTCCTTTGGAGACTTAGCATTATGAGAGATGATTAATTTACGTTGAGTGATTAAATGATGGTTGGTTGATTATGCTAAAATGCAAACATGAAAAGAGTACACAAATTCAAGATAAAGAAAGATGGTCAACTAGGCGAGTCCCGCTAACCACATGATTCATCAAACAATGTCTCAGTTTATGTATTGGATTAAAGTTCGTTCACACAAGTTATAGTCCAAATCGTGACATTTTGAGTCACGTTTGGTTTTAAACCCAAGTTCCTAGGCCATTTCGGACACTAGATGACTTAAGCCTAACATTGAAGTGTTTAGTGAATCAAAACCAAGACCTAAGCCATTTCGGGCTTACATCTCAATCGTATGTCACGTGAGTGAAGCAAACAAACAAACGTATTATGTGATAAATGTTGAAGGTTCTCCTTCTCGAATCTCTATTGGAGAATCCAAGAGGAAGTCTAGGTGAATCCCTCAACTCGCACCTACTGAGTTACGAGCCAAAAGATTCTACAATTGACATAATAACCTTTTCAATTTAATGTGTGCTTGACTAGAGTCCATCAAGTTTTTGAGACTCAAAGGAGCTCTAGTCCATGCTAGCTACTAAGGGAACTAAGTCTTAAGGAAAACCTCTTAGAAAATACCCTAATCATATTTACATGCTCATCTAACCTTAAGTGAGTAGCTAATTCATTTAAGTGTCATTTGTAGTCTCTTTACACATTCATCAAATCAGCTAGGGTCAACACATGCATATAGAAAACTAGACATGAAGCTCAGGTACAATAAACATCCACAAACACATAACAAGCTCATTCACAACACATAATCATATAGCATACACTAAAAACAAAAGTCATATATGTGGGCACATATTTGTGATGCCCCCGAGCTTGGGCTCTATGATTGAATGAAAGTCCCAGATCATAGGGGCTGCCTATGATAGTTGAAGGTGAAGACCTTCCTCCTGAGATCTGTTCATGATTTGAAAGTATTCAGCTTACGAAGCATTCCATCAATTTTTCTCGATCTTTTCGGTAATAGATCTTTCTCCCTTGAGCTTCGAGTTATTTATGAATAGTACAGTTCAAACTTTCATCAAATGTATCTTTCTCGATCAATCAACAAATCTTTCTCAAGAAAATAGTTCAATTTTTTCAACATAATTAGGGTCGCCTCTAAGTAGCTGTGGCCGCAACATGCTATTTGGACCCCGTGGATTGTACAAGTGCTCACAGATGAGGCTTATGGAGAGCCTCCGTAATTTATTGAGGTCTCCAGGGAATGCTCGTGGTTTTGAGATGGTTCCCCTCAAAAGACTGCTAGCTTAGTCTTAACCCTGTGTCAAAGGTTATCGTACTCTGATGCTTCGTTGTAGCCAAGTTTTTTCACTTGGTAAGGTCCCTTGGGCTTCCCTATCCAGAAAACTTATCCCGGGTGCTACAACAAACTCCCACAAAACCCAAATCGTAGTTGGCTTATCCCTAAGGCATCACGAAATGAATATGCTTAGGACTTAGATGCCCAAAGCACTAGTATATGGCTGAGTTACCCATGGGGCATTGTCAATCTTACCACGTACGATCTGAATCCATCAAACTTAATCTCGAGGCCTTAATAGCCCAATATTACTTTGAACTGTAGTGAATTTTCTCTGAGTGTTTTGATCTATCCATGGGCGTTTTCCTAAATGCCCTAACCTCCTTCCCTTAGGATGCCTTATCTTTGGGGGAGTTAGTTAGCTTGCAGGGTGAAAGTTTGTCCCATAGGAATCAACGTTGTCTAGCCCACTTGAGCTTGATGCCTTACCTGGGCGTTAAGCTCCTCGTAATCGAATAACACATCGAACAGATCGTACACTTGCAAAAGATTCGAGCTAATTGTACTTCACCGTACACAATCGATCCATTGAATAAATCATGGAAACCATCTTTTTGAGGGATGAGCATGATTTTTGGATATTTCACGGAGCTTGCCCAAGAGATTCTTTCCCCCTAGAGGGGTATTTAGACCTGTTATCATGAACTTGAAAGGAATGCCCAGTTGTCGCGGACCTCGAGGGAACATTATGAAATCGAGGAAACCTCAACAGATCGTACACTTGCAAAAGATTCGAGGTAATTGTACTTCACCGTACACAATCAATCCATTGAATAAATCATGGAAACCATCCTTTTGAGGGATGAGCATGATTTTTGGATATTTCACGGAGCTTGCCCAAGAGATTCTTTCCCCCTAGAGGGGTATTTAGACCTGTTATCATGAACCTGAAGGGAATGCTCAATTGTCGCGCGCGGACCTCGAGGGAACATTATGAAATCGAGGAAACCTCAAGGGATTACATTGCTAGGATCCCCACATGAATGGATTCACTCAGAATACTCTAGATTTCAAGGTTGACTAAGCCCATCATCGTCATCCCTAGCAACAACACGTTCTATGCTCGAGGACTTTATATAGATTCGTGGGAAGGAATCCCCTTAGCTAGTATCATCTCTACAGATGACATGAGAGCTTGCAAAATAGAATCTTCAAGCTTTCCTTAGATTTCTTGGGTTTCCTCGAGCTCGCGATAGAGGCTGATAAACCTTCTTGAAAGCCTTCAGGGTTTGTGAGAAACCTCGAGGTTTCCACACCGATACTAAGTATGAAGTTTTTTCCCGTTTCTTGTAGCCAAGATTGACCACAAGGTATCATATAATTCATACACATGGATATATCGAGCAGATCATCGTTCCTCAGGCAAAACCATCGTACTTCACGTAAACCATCGTACTTCATGTTCATACTATAGTTTCGAGCATATATGATCCATCGACCTCCATATAATCCTTATGTTTTATTCAGTAATCCTCATAATGAATCGAGGTTTGAAAGGTAATACTAACCTTGGCCATGTTTGATGGCATGATCCACATTGGACATGGTTTATTGTAAAGGATGATGCTTCTGCTCAGCTCCTCAAGCTCTGTGAGTGTCTGATCTCGAGCCTTCTGCTTAACCCCTCATGTTCCAAAAGCCTCTAACCCTCCAGGTTAGAAATCGTCCCCTCCAGGTTAGAAATTGTCCCTTAGGTCAGCAATCATCCCATGAGCTTTCCTTTTGAAAGCTCATGACCTTAGAGCTCATTCCCTTAAGCTTGGTGATCGTCCCTTAAGCTCGTTAATTGATACCTCAGCTTTCCATGATGTTGCTGATCGTTTGCTCATCTTTGAGGATCTCTGGTCCACAACCCCCAGCTCGGTCCTCGTATTGATGCTTAACCCCCATCTCGGTTCACAGGTTGATGGTCAACCCCTAGCTTGGTCCACATGCTGATGGTCAACCCCCAGCTTGTTCTTCAAACATTGGTTATCTATGAGGAAATAGATAATCCTCAACTCAGCTACATTTCCCCCCGAAAGGTTTATGCCTCTGATGTGCTTGCCACATATCCCATAGTGTAGTTCCTCTTTTATCGTTTTGGCTAGGGGGATGTATCGCTAACAGGTCTGACCGACGTTAAGGGTTGTCGGTACAGCTTACAGTCTTTAATGTTGTATCGTGCTGCTTATCAAATAGCCCTCCTGGCCTTTGTACACCCTTCAGGGAAATTTCCTGCCTCATTGTAATCCATCAGTTTGTCAATCCATTAGTTCATCCATCACTTTCACTGCTTCCTCGTCGCCCATACTGGGCATAAGCAAATGCTTCATATGGGTCATTCACCATAGCTAATAATGTATGCTGGAGGCCAGGTTGGCCAACGCATATGCATGTGTATTTTTTTGACCTCAGCCTTGCCATAAAGGATTCACACTTGACTCCATTATTGGTCGCCTTCCACCCTATAGTTAGGGCTTCCTTCACGATTTTGCCGTTTGGAGTTTTAAGTACTAGACCTGTTCCAACGCCTTTGTCCTTTGAGGACCCATCAATGTACAAAGTTCAATGGCCAACCCCCTGCTCTTGTAAAGAACAAGTTGAATTCCAAATTCGCACCATTTTGTCAACCACTTAGCTGAAATTGACTCCCAAATCGGAAAATCAAGTTCCTTTGCAGCAAGCCCTTATCGAGGTACATTATCTATGAACTTTGCATCGAAGAGAGTGATATTTGGCTGGATACTCCTGACCCCAGTATTCTGCCAGACTGTTCGAGTCTTGGAGAATACTTAATGCCCTCAGCTTGAATTCTCTTCGTGCATGACCCCCTGTGCTTTCGATCCTTGCTCCACTAATCATCCAACAAACTTCCAAGAGTGAAGTGTTCCACCCTCCTTTAGATTCTAAGTGTACAAAATCCCTCAAGCTTTTCGGGACTTATTGTGTGCACCCTCGTGGTCTCCTCCTTAATTTAGCAGCTTCTGGGAGAATTCCAAAATTCTTCGAGCGTGTAATTGTGGTAACCTTACCCCCAAAAAAATTTCGAGCTAAGGGGAAAAATGCCCCCAAGTCTGATCTTGGGTTCTTTAGAAAACTTACCCCTAGCTTCGGCGTAAAGCTTGAGTTCATGGTTTTTTCCTTAAGCTCGATAGTAATCATATTCTGGCTAGGTAAGCAGGATGTGTTTCTCCCACTATTTGTAAGAGCATACATGGTCTTCATCCTTTACGTCTAGCTCTCCATAAGCTCTGAAGTTGCTTCTCGTGGAAACCTTGAGGGTTCATCTGTCGGTCAAGTGGATTCCGTTCTACTCCTTGTTTCTGGCCTTATTTTGTTGCTTGCTACACAAAACTGACGTTCCTTGGGGTCTGCCTAGAGACCTCCACTTAGGTCTTCTCCTGGCTTATTGCCCTTGAGGTTGCTGGTTGACCTCTGCGTACCTCGAGCTCCTTGGTCATGGGTTACAAGATTCTTCAGTCCATGAGGATTCTAGCACCAGTTAAGCGATGTGCAATATGGCATAATCATCCATTGGTGAAGGATGGGGAATGGGCTTCTTGTCCTGTGATTCTCGCCCTCTTTCTCGGTCTTTGCTTATCTTTCCTTAAGCATTAGCATGGCTCGAGCCTTTTTGCCACACCCTTGAGCTTTATGAGCCTGGGGATGCCCCTAGGCCTCCATAATCGTATCTCAAGTATTCTGAGCCGGAGGATACCCCTAGTTCCACTACTTCTGCCATTACATAATTGTCGCACGCAAAAATCATTACTCTAGAGTATTTGAGACTTTCGATGATACAGTGTAGTGCTAAGTACTTCTTCTCTTGGCCTTTAGTTGGTGGCAGCAAGGTCTTATCACTCTTGGGATGCTTGTCATTACCATGAGGCCTCACTGAATCTTCGAGCTTTCGTATGTATTCATCGGTTAAGTACTCCTAGCATTATCTCTGGTCAACCAATTCAATAAAGTGTTATTTGAGAGCTTTATAATCTATTGTATCGTGATAGCTCACCTTGTGGTGAAGGGGTGTCAGATTGGTCAGGGTGGTGGAAAGGTTTCTTCGAGTGCGACTCGTCTTTGATATGGTGAAGTGTTACTGAGATAGAGACATTGGTTGGCCTCCTCGTGCTCCTTAATCTTGCTAGAGAGAGAAGCCCTCCCTCTTCTATCATCCTTTTCTAACTTTGTTCATCACTCCTTGTCATGATGCTCCCTAAAGATTGCCCTCCAGCTCCTCCTCAAGGTGAGGTAAAGAGTCCGATTCCTAAGCAGACTGACCTCCTTGCACTAAATCGGTCATAACTTCTTCGTTAAACATGATAATCATGATTTGGAAGATGTCCTGGAAACTAGACACACGGGGATTTTCATGCATATAAAAATCGTAGTTTGGTTTGTTCTGAGATGTTCCTAGTTTTCCTTTGAAGTCGACTGATCTGCATGGGCAGATTTTCTCGTTTAAATCTTAGAACTTTTCTATTTCTCCTCTTCTTTTTATTCATTGCCAACTTCATCCAGTACTCAGATATGTCTTCCAAACCTGCAGCTATTGGATATTGAGTCTTGGGGATTACTCGTGCATGATTTGACAAGATATTGATCACTTTCTAATCGATCTTGAGCTTCGAAGGTTTATTGAAGATGTTGGCTTTGTGGTCTTCAAGTCTTCATCATGTTGTCGTGTTGTAGAACATAACTCAATCGTACTCATGCATTGGACTAGACCCATCTTCTCCTCTTGAAAAACTGTTACCTCTCCCGACTTGGAGAGGGTTATCTTCTATTTATGGAAAACTCTTGCTTCCATGCATAAACCATTGATCAAACGGTTTCATAACTACTTCATTGGTAGTTGTTCGTCATCGTTGAAAAACTGTTGCTCTTGTGGAGAACTACGTCTTTCCCAAGTGTTGGTTTTTTGGAAAACTAGTTTGGGGAACTCGATTTTCTGGAAACCCTCGGGCTTTCAAGACTCTATGGAATTGCAAGATTGTCCACGAGTGTCGTATCCCCATCATATCCATACAAATCAGTCTGGTACCCTTCTCATGTTTGTTGTCGTGCTTTCATGTTACATTGTTTATGAAGGGTTTCTGGCTAGTTTTCGCGTCCGACGCGCCGTTGAACGTTTGTTATATCTTTCTCTAGGGACATCCGATCGATGCGATTAATATGGCGTTGGAAAGTAGAGTTCACTGGCTTTGCAACCATAGGTTACATCCTTCCTTGGTTTCAGATATTAATATCCGAAAGTAGCCCACAAAACAGACCAGAAGCAGCAATGCTGTTTTAGTTAGATTCGACCTCCAGCCGGCATTTTGGCCATATCTTTCTGCTCCAAACTCCGATTGGGATGAAATTTTTTTCCATGGAAAATAGACTTCCGTAGATTTCCAACGTTATATGATTTGTTGTCTAATAATTACTGAAGAATTGACAGAATATTGACGAACAGATGCTCTATTTTTCTGGGTTTTTGAAACGTCGTTCTTCATCGTATTTTTTAGGGTTTTGGTGATAACCTGATAGTTCTGAATTCTTGGATAGCTCATTCACGGAAGGATCATTAAATGATCACAAAATGATCCATGTAGGAGATCTCTCAGTGAGAGCACCAATTTGTGGGCGTAGATTTGTGACGCTCCGAGCTTAGGCTCTATGATTTAATGAAAGCACCAGATCATAGGGGCTACCTATGATCGTTGAAGGTGAAGACCTTTCTTTTGAGATTTGTTCAAGATGTGAGACCTTGCCATACCGCTTTCCCTGAGCAGTTTTCCATGAAAACCTACAAAACAAGTCCTAGCACAGTGTGGTACCGTGCTTAGACCCTTCGATGCTTAAGTTAGTATAGAACCAAGCATAAGCGTGTATTAGAGTTGAATGAGTTACCTTTTCCAAGCTATGACGTCATATATATAGTGATCGTTCAAGGTCTAAGCATAGTCCGTATAAGAATATAACTACTTACTTTTGGATAGGAGGAGTCCATTAAGGAATATATCTCTTTATTTAGAGAAAATCACGTTTCTAGATTACCACAAGCCCTTTGGTGTAATCCCCTTAGGATTCGTACTTGTCTTACTTTTATCTGCTAGGATTTTTGCCAATCCCTCGGGGTCTGATCGTACAACCCCTCGAGGTCTGATCGTACTATCCCTCGAGGTCCGATCATGTAATCTTTCAAGGTCCGATCGTGCATTCCCTTGAGGTTCGATCGTACTTCGGGATTGTCACACTATCTTACGAACGTTCTACAGGCTTCTACATCATTCTAGATACTTCCAGAAACCTCAAGATTAATCGATTCATACTTGAAACCCTAATTGTACGGGCCCAAACCCAATACTCCAATTATCAGACCCCTTCTGCTTGCGGACCTGTGGGACCAGAATCCCTCCAGCTCAATGTGGCCAAATTCGGCTCCCACAATACATAATCAAAGACATCACATCATTTGTTCATCACATGGCTAGGGTTCTAACTATAGCCTCCCAAATAGACTACTACTACTCATAACTACAATCAAATTTAGATACAAACATGAGAGTCAATAAGTGCAAGAAATAACCGAAGAGTCTCTTAAGCAAAAGCCTTCAAGCTTCTTCAAGCTCTTTCTTCACTTCTTGCTCCAAAAATGAACTCAAGCTTGTAGAGGAGGTAAGAAAGACCTCTAGGACACCAAGAGGCAAATGAAAAGAGGGATTACTTCTCACATCTTTGAGCTCTAGAAATCTCACCAAACCTTGGAGGCAAAGATGAGATGAGGAAGTAAGGGATGGTGATGAGAGGGAATTGAAGAGGTTCGGCCAAGACTTGCAAGGCTAGGTCTCTTGGATTTGTAGAGGGTTGGAAGAGAAGATTAGAGGAAGAGAAATCTAGCTTCTCTCTAGAGAACTGAACTAAAAACCGTAGAGAGAAGCTAGAGAGAAAAATAGAGAGAAAAAAGGCTCAAAACTTGGAAAATGAGTGAAATGAAGTGTGTTGTGTGTGGGTGAGAGGGGAGCTCGAATTTGGCTGAGTTGGGAGGCTCTATTTCAACCTTAGGATGATAATAACAGATGAGGTAGAAGATGTAAGGGTTAGCTTTGAAATAGGGAGACCATGATCCACTATTTTAGGCTATAGAAGGCTAAACTCCAAATTTATGATATCATGTGGTCCAACTTCTTCTCTTTCTCTCCAAATCAGATTGGTAAGCATAAATGATTTTAATGGGCCTCCATTGCGCTGGACTCCATGTGATTAGGCTGGCCAAGGTGGGCCGACCGACTGTGGCAAATTCTGGCGGGTTCCGGGCAATTTCCGGCGACTTCCGGTGAAGCTATTTTGTCATTTTCCCAAAGTTGCTCCAAATTCTCTCGTGACCTCGGAAATGTAGACGTTTTCTCCAATAAGTATCTAATTCTTCATATTTAATGCATTTCCGAGCTAACTCCATATTTTCTAGCAAGAATAGGAAACGTCATAAGAACAATGTTTTATTCATAGAAAACAAGCTATAAGCATAAAGTTAGGAGCGTAATAGGCATATAATTATGGTCCTAAAAACTAGATCACACTTAAGCTTTACTTGTCCTCAAGCAAACTAAGCCCAAAAGAAATAAGCTAAGCTAGACTTGAAGCACAAAAACACACAAAGCATGTACAAGTATAGAAGTGTCCTTCCTCAATGATGGATATCCCTCAAAGAACTATGGTTAGATGGATTGAACTATTTTTGAGAAACAATTTTAAAACATGAAATCAATGCATATGTAATAAGCCGAAATGAGATATGCTAAGCCAAATGCATCACAATGAGATATCACTAGATATCAAACTATCAAACTCACGAGATATCACTCAATGCACAAAAGTATTTGAGGGTTAGTGTTTGCACTCATAAATTGCATCAATCACATATTCTCCATAGACTCGATTTTCAACCAACGCTCCACCAATTCAAAAGAAAAAGTATTTCAAGTCAAGAGAACTTTTATTTGGGTTGTAACGAGGCTTAAGGAAGGGGTTTAATAAAAGAAGGGTATATGAGTTCAAGAACCAAGCAACATAGCAAACAATTCACATGTCGAAGTTCCTTACTAAACATTTAGGTGCCACTAGCTTTCCCTTTTTCACACAAACCATTTCCCAAAACACTTATTCTTTATATACACTATCATCTTTTTTGGATCCCTTTTCTATTTTCTAATTTTCTCTCTTTTTTTCTTTTCTTTGGTACGTTTTTCTCTTTTTCTTTTTGAACAAAACACAACCCTAATGAACATCACAACAACCTCCTCCACCTCACACGTAATCTTTTCTAAACTTCACAATAAGCACAACTCTAAGCACATCCTAATAGGACTTCATTATCGCTTGCTCGATTGCCTAGTTAAGGATAGGAGTAAGTGTTTAGGCTTGGTAAGGATTTGTGGTGTTCAAGTATTAAAAGGCTAAATAATATAAGGCTCAAATTGACTATCTAAAGGATTTATGTATCATAGGGTTTAAAAGAAATTTGGCCAAAGTGGTGATCATCCTAATGCCTCTATCATTTTCAAAACAACTTATGATTTAGAAAATATTTTACATGATTTCAAGCAAGTTCTACATTACACAATGATCCACGATGTCAAACATGAAAAAATAGGCGCATAATGTATCTATGTATACACAATAAGCCTCAAAAATCTCACATGGGCATGGATAGCCTTGAAAACATATCAATCATTCTTTTTCTCATGTGAACTCATTTTGAATGACGTATGCATTTTTCAAACATGCATTGTTTTCTCTTTTTAAACATGCTAAAAATATGCAATATACTAGCCATTAGTTCAATCTCATAATTGAGAGTGGTTATTGGGACACAAAACATACCAAAACACACATATTTTGTATTATATTTTATTTTTTTTATGGATTTTTTGGATAAGGAGTGATAATGACTTAGCCGCATACTTCACACTTTAGAATCAAATTGTCTTCAATTTGCATAAGGACATAACAAACAAAGTGTACACAAGATAGCAAGGGCATCATCATTTCATATTTTATTCTCCTAACACATGTTCTCCTAGGCATAACGACTAGCATGCATTCACACTTAAAGCGTCATATAGTCTCTAAGAAGTAATGAAGCTATTAGAGTCCTATCAACCACAATGGGGGCATGCATACTAATCATATTTCAAAGGAAAAGAACAATGTAATCAAGCATATAATATGAGGGGACTTCACACTTACACAAGACTACCACATTCTATGTGATTCCAAACAATACACTAATGATGAATACATCTCTTCCTCATTAATCAAGAGTGAGCCATCAAGACATTGCAGAGCTAACAACCCTTCGAAGATGTATACTCTTGGGGATGAGAGTTAAACCTAAGCGTACTAACATAGCATCATTCTCAAACATATTCTCATAAGTGCTAGAAAGTAGAGAGAGAGAGAGAGTAAGGGAGAAAGAAAGTGTAAATGCTTGTAGACCGCCTCCGAGCTCCATATGCGTTTAGAATGTAAACCAACGAAGGCCAAGATTTTCCTCGCCATCCATGGTTGCATATGCTTGGTCATGATCCTCAAATGGTATTTTAGGAATTGTCTTGGACTCAAGGTATTGCACTATGCTCCATGCATCAAAGCCCCAAGCTCTTGATCTTCAAAAACTCTATAAAAGTCAACATTTGTAAGGGAATCCTTCGATGGGTCGAGAACCTCTTTCGACGGGTCAAATTTGATGCTCAGCACCATCCAGGGGGTTACATTTGACGGGCAAAGGATTTCCCTCGATGGGTCGAACTGGTCCAGGGTGGGTTTTTCGACGGGTCAAAAATTTCCTCAGACGGTGCACTTATTCTTTTAACATACCAATGATGTCCGACCATCACGGGTTGTAGTTTAACGACGTAAACATGGTCCATTCCTCCACCATCTTGTTATGGTGGATACTTCTTGAGTAGTACGACTCTACTACTTGGAGCTAGAGGGCTTCTTGACTTGTCATAGAGGCAAACATCAAAGTGATCCAGGAAATTTACAATGGTAGACTGAAATGGATATCTCCTTGATGTCACCCTATTCTTCTTGATCGCTCTTCCAAATAGTGTTCCAAACTCTTCCTTCAATGTTGATGTAGACTTGATGAGTAGGAAGAAAGTAGGTGGTTGTGACATCTCAAAACAAGGTGGAGAGTTGAAAACAAAGTTTTATTTCCAATCCTTCACTTCTTCATAGAAACATTGGTTGCTAAATGGAGGATCAAGAGGCAAGAATACCTTGGTCTCAATCCTATCATCGTGATCATAACTCAATGCTTCTTCTTGCTCCATGGGGAGTTCTTGGTGGTACTCTTTTAGTGGTGGGGGAAGGAATGGTGGTGCTTTTTCAACTTGGTCTTCAATGCTTGACACAAACACATTATCTTCACATTGGGCATCCCTTTTATCTAACTCATTCATCAATTCTTCGTGATAGCCCATAACCGGTCGCATAGATGAGTCCAAAAGTATATTTTCCTCAACAATCCAAGCTTCATTATACACGGTCGTGCAATCTTCATCGGATGAGACTTCATCATCTATAGCACCTTGAAAATCTTTAACCCAATATGGATTTAGCTCTCCTTCCTTGGATGATGATTCATCATACTCGGCTCCTTGAGAGGTTGAAGCATCATGATGGATGGAATGCTCATAAGGTGCCACCTCTTCTTGAATAGTCTCTTGCGCTCTCTCAGCTAGTATACTCACTTGATCTTCCAATCCGAGAATGTCCCTTTGAAATTTCTCTCTTGCACATTGAAGTTCTTCTTGTATACATTGGAACTCATTCCGCATATATTTCCTTGAAGCTTCTTGTTGAGCAAGCACGTTGGCAAGTATCTCCTCTAAGTTCAGAGTAGGGCTTCATTCTTGAGGGGGAGAGGGTGCCATCAATTGCCTAAATTGTGCACGAGTCTCCTCTTTTCGAGCTAAGTGCTCCTCAACTCGTTCTAGGTGGGTGTGAATGAGTGCTTCCAAATTTGAACTAGGGGCTTCTTCTTGAATAGGTACCAAGTGTGCTTGATACATCTTTATGTTGTACTCGTACTCTTGAATGTACTCGGAATACTCATATCTCAAGTTGCACTCAAGAGGTGAATGCACTTGAGAACCATATAGAGCACACGCCTCCACATAAGAATACGTCAGCTCCTCAGCTTGATAGTTCCACTTTGGATAGCCTCCATTGTAAGGTACTTTTTGCCTATAACCACTTGAATTTTTCAAACCGTTATACCATCCATCGATGGTTAAAGGTAATCAATTTAACAAGCAAAAACAAAGCTAAAATGTTAAATGCTCAAAGATTATGGTTCTTCACAACAATGAGTCATCAACCTTTGAAGTAACACTTTAAGACTCTTTAAAATACTACGTTAGATATGCTTACAAAAAGACTCAAAATGATAAACACAAAATGGTACGCGACGTAGTGGCATTCATCGTGTAATGGATACCGAAGTGAACCGAGGTAAAGGCGTACGTTATCCGATATATGATCTCCGGCAATGGCGCCAAACACTTGTTGCTAGTTTTATACCCCTTACACTTATGAACTATTGACTAACTCATAAGTACAAAGAGTTCTTCACTCGCAAGTGCACGATGTCAAGTTTTATTATAAATGTAGGAAGTCGAGTGTCGAACCCATGAAGATTGACCACTTAAACTCCTTAGCTTGACTCGATTAAGCACTTAAATTATGGATTAACTAGACACTAACTCGACACTAAATGAGAATTAAAATGCAGAAATGTGTATCTCACATTACGTACCAAGTCCTTTGGAGATTTAACATTGTGAGGGATGATTAATTTACGATGAGTGATTAAACGATGGTTGGTTGATTGGTTGATTATGCTAAAATGCAACAAGGAAAAGAGTACACAAATTCAAGATAAGGAAAGATGGTCAACTAGGGGAGTCGCGCTAACCACATGATGCATCAAAAAATTTCCCGGTTTATGTATTGGATTAAAGTCCGTTCACACAAACTATAGTCCAAATTGTGACCTTTTGAGTTAGGTTTGGTTTTGAAACCAAGTTCCTAGGCCAGTTCGGATACTAGACGACTTAAGCCCAACATTGATGTGTTTAGTGAATCAAAACCAAGACCTAAGCCATTTCGGGCTTACATCTCAATTGTATGTCACGTGAGTGAAGCAAACAAACGTACTACGTGATAAATGTGGAAGGTTCCCCTTCTCGAATCTCTATTGGATAATCCAAGAGGAAGTCTAGGTGAATCCCCTAACTCGCACCTAGTGAGTTACGAGCCAAGAGATTCTACAATTGACACAATAACCTTTTAGAGATAATGTGTTCGTGACTAGAGTCCCTCAAGTATATTGAGACTCATAGGAGCTTTAGTCCATGCTAGGTACTAAGGGAACCAAGTCTCAAGGTAAACCTCTTGAAAAATATCATAATCATGTTTACATGCTCATCTAACCTTAAGTGAGTAGCTAATTCATTTAAGGGCCATTTTTGGTCTCTTTATACATACATCAACTTAGCTAGGGTCAACACATGCATATAGGAAACTAGACATGAATCTTAAGCATAATAAACATCCACAAACACATAACAAGCTCATTCACAATACATAATCACATAGCATACACTAAAACCAAAAGTCATACATAATCAAAAACATCATTTGTTCATCACATAGCTAGGATTATAACCCTAGCCTCCCAAATAGACTACTAACTACTCATAACTACAATAAAATTTATATACAAACATGAGAGTCAATAAGTGCAAGAAATAACCGAAGAGTCTCTTAAGCAAAAGCCTCCAAGCTTCTTAAAGTTCCTTCTTCACTTCTTGCTCCAAAAATGCACCCAAGCTTGTAGAGGAGGTAAGGAAGACCTCTAGGACCCCAAGAAGCAAAGGAGAAGAGGGATTATTTCTCACCTCTTTGAGCTCTAGAAATCTCACCAAACCTTGGAGGCAAAGATGAGAGGAGGAAGTGAGGGATGGTGATGAGGGAGAGTGGAAGAGGTTCGGCCAAGACTTGCAAGGCTAGGTCTCTTGAATTTGTAGAGGGTTAGAATAGAAGATTAGAGGAAGAGAGATCTAGCTTCTCTCTAGATAACTCAACTAAGAAGCCTAGAGAGAAGCTAGAGAGAAAATTAGAGAGAAAAAAGGCTCAAAAATTGGAAAATGAGTGAAATGAAGTGTGTTGTGTGTGTGAGAGAGGGGAGCTCGAATTTGGCTGAGTTGGGAGGCTCCATTTTAACCCTAGGGTGATGATAAAAGAAAAGGTGGAAGATTTAAGGGTTAGCTTTGAATTAGGGAGACCATGATCCACTATTTTAGGCTTTAGAAGGCTAAGCTCCAAATTTGTGACATCATGTTGTCCAACTTCTTCTTTTTATCTCCAAATCATATTGGTAAGCATAAATGGGCTAAATGGGTCTTCATTGGGATGGACTCCATGTGATTCGACCGCCAAGATAGGCCGACCGGCTGTGGCAAATTCTGGCGGGTTCTGAGCAACTTCCGACGAGTTCCGGTGAAGATATTTCGTCCTTTTTCCAAAGTTGTTCCAAATTCTCTCGTGACCTCAAAAATGTATACGTCTTGTCCAATAACTATCTAATTCTTCATATTTAATGCATTTCTGAGCCAACTCCACATTTCCTAGCAAGAACAGGAAATTTCATAAGAACAATGCTTTATTCATAGAAAAAAAAAGCTATAAGCATAAAGTTAGGAGCGTAATAGGCACATAATTATGGTCCTAACAGACACCAATACGAAGAGAGAGGTTACGATACTCCTCATTATGACATAGTCTCCCTGCCTTGGCCATTGACCCTACTAAGATGGATAAGTACAATAGGATGCTACTTTAAGCGCATACACTAGTGTACCCTGGATGTCCAGAGAATGTGTCGCGATATGTAATGGAAGAAATTAAGTTAAAAGTGAAGAACAAAATGTCATACTGTGCCTTTGGCGAAATGCAGGAGCATATATGTAAGTTGCTTCCTGATCATCACAAACTTCCGGATACCCATTATAAGGTTAGAAAGATCTTGAGCAACCTCGACCCAAAGTACAAGCAAATTCACACGTGCATAAATGATTGTGTGCTATTTTACAAAGAGTATGCACATTTGGACTACTTTCCTGTATGCAACCAGTGCAGATATTTGATCCAGGGGAGGGGGAGAAGTTCAAAGAAGAAAATACCCTATGAAGGTGCTTCGGTATTTTTTGTTGATTTTCAGACTGCAGCGTCTGTACATATCTCTATATACAGCAGAGAGGATGAGATGGTATGCAGAACAGAGAATAGACAACGATGTGCTTAGACACGTGACAGATGGGAGGCTTTAAAAAATTTTGATGGTGAATTTCAAGAGTTTGCAGCAGAGGTTCGAAATCTTAGACTCGGATTTTCTACAGATGGATTCAATCATTGGGGTAATAATAACGTTGTCGCCAGCACTTGGCCAGTTATTCTCATGCCATACAACCTACCTCCATGGATGTGTATGAAAAGGAATTTAATTTTCTTACTCTGCTAATTCCATGTCTTAAATCTCTAGGAAAATGATTAGATGTGTATCTCAGACCATTGATTGGCGAGCTGAAACTGTCTTGAGAAAATGGAGTCCCAATGTATGACAAGTTCACTGACAAAACATTCATGATGAGAGCAGCTGTAATGTGAACCATCTGTGATTTTCGTGCATATAAGATGTTGGCATCTTGCACAACCAAAGGGTACAGAGCACGTCCTGTCTACTTGGACGACGTCAATGCTAGTTGGCACGCGGGGAATCTGTGTTACTTGGGTCACCGTAGATGGCTTCCTCGTGATCACTTTGTCGACAAGCTAAGGATGATTTTGACGGGATTGTAGAGGATAATCTGCAATCCAGACAGTGGTCTGGCGAAGAGATTTTTGAGAGGTTAATCGACTTCAATTTTGGTGTGTTGACCAATGACGATGATGTGAAGAAGCTAAGTCCGGTCCCTCCAGATGAGCTTAAATATTGACACCACATGAGTATCTTCTTTGAACTATCTTACTGGTTAAAGTTGAAACTCAGGAACAACCTAGATGTCAGACATATAGAAAAGAATGTGTGTGACAGCATGGTGTGAATAATTCTCGGTATTAAGCTCAAGACTAAGGATACTCCCAAAGTGCGAAGAGATCTTGAAATTATGAATTTGCGCCGTACCTTGTGGTTAAAGAGGGATGAAAACAGTGTGTACAAGAATATGCCCAATCCACCTTACACAGTGAAGCCTGCATAGAGGGATGTTGTATTCAATTGGTTTAAAAGTGTTCGATATCCGTCTAATTATGCAGCGAATATATTTGGTGTTGTCAACGTTGAGAAACATACGTTCATTAGTCTAAAGACTCATGACTATCATGTTATGCTGCAACGTCTGATTCCAATGATCATTCGACGATATTTGCCTCGTGACGTCGTCGAACCAATAGTAGCATTGTGTAGATGGTGGCAGAGGTTATGCGTTACACAGTTGAAGAAGTTAGATGTGGTCGAACTACAATACGAAATTTTACACATCCTTAGCAAATTAGAGAGGATTTGTCCCCCTGCTTTCTTTCATATCATGGTTCACCTCATGATCCATCTTCCCGAACAAGTGCTGCTTTTAGGTCCAGTCCACTATACTTGGATGTATCCTCAAGAAAAGTACAATTATTTAAGACCAATTTTTCATCATTTACATATATATTTTCAAGTGTTTATACTATTCTTCATATAATTAATTGTTGACTATTTTGCAGACAACTCTGACAGTTTAACAGATTCGTCAAAAATAAATCTGTCCCGGATGGCTCCATAGCAGAGATATACCTAATTCATGAGTGTGTTACCTCCTCCAATCGAAATGCCTGAAATAATCTTTCAGTCACCACATATGTTGTACGACCGTTTAGAAGAGTATTAAACAAAATATTAACTAAAGAATAACTTATTGAAGCGCATTAGGTAGTGTTGTGAGACTGTGATGAGGTCGACCAGTACATGGAGTTTTATAGAAAGAAAATTCAGATAGCCAAACCGGACAAGAATCATAATTGGATTGAAAAAGTGCTTAAGAAGATGTTCCCTGATTATTTCCTCAAATGGGTACGTATGTTTAAAGAATTTAAACCATGCATGCATATAGGTTTGTGATTAATTAATTTTTTTATGAAATTGAGAAATCTAGATGGGAAAAGGTGCCTATGGTAAATTCAAATGACATGTGATGTTTACTTATGCGAAGTGGATTGCCTTAGTTTCTGCTTGCAGGTTTTTGGTTATTTTTTTTTAGGAAAAACTATGTCAATTTTTTAGTAGAAATTAAATACACGTTCATATATCTTCTTAACATTTTTGAAGATGATTAATCTGGAAAAATCTGGTGACTACGAGGGGTGGTGGTCATAGAAAGAGCACTTGTTAGTGCATAAGCCAATTCAACACTATATTTACCCTAGATGTTTTTTCAACGGTGTAAAGTTTCATTCAGTGGATTGAGATGAAGGAAGAAGAACACAAAACAGTGGGATCGTGGTTGGGGAAGACGATGATGTATATTACATAGTTCTTATTAATGTCATGCAACTACTTTACGGGAATGATATCAACGTTTTTCTATTCAAGTGTAAATGGTCTAAGCATACGAAGGAGATCTGGGCCTTTTATCAGTAGATACAAACTCAAGGTGATATGATGATGAGCCATTCGCTCTTGCCACCTTAGTTAGGTAGGTGTTCTATCTAAATGATCCGAAAGCTGGTGAAGGATGGAAAATTGTTAACCATCTGTCTCACCGAGGAATGTGGAGTGTCACCACACTTGAAGGGACGTCAGCGACTAACACTGAAGCAGAGAATGGCAAAGCATATCAAGAGCCTAATACTTTATCATCCCCGACTTAAAGGAACTGATTCGGTTTAACGAACACTTACCCATGCCTGATGGGGCCAAGGATCTTACTGAAGAAGAGATTAATGACTTAGAGAATAATGCCCCTGAAGAGGTCCTGAAGGATGATCACGACGACGACGTCAGATACGATTCAGACGATGGAGATTATGATGATGAGGAGCATTCACTTGATAGTGAAGAGGAGGAGGATGATTCAAATGATGATGATTAAGAAGACGTGAAGTGATATGTTTTTTTAATTTACATATATGGAATATTGAATAATAATAACTAGTTAATTAATTATTATTTAATTAATTATATTTAATTAAGTAAGATAATTAAATATTAGTTATTTCGACTAACGTACATGAATGACTTAGAATCAACAAACGCAAGATCATTTTCTGTTATAAAGATGACATCTTAGACGACGAACTTATGTATTTTCGTCATCTACGTACGATTTAGATGACGAAATACGTACATTCATCGTCTAAGAAGCCTACTTAGACGACGAATATTTATTAATTCATCGTCTAAGTATACTCTTTAGACGATGAAGGTACATATTGTCTTTGTCTAAGTCGTACTGAACCCTAAACCCTAGACCCTAAATCCTAGCCCTTAACCGTAATCCCTTTTTCCTAAACCCTAAAAACTTAGACGACGAAACTAGTATTTTTATCGTCTAAATGGTACGTAGAAGATGAAAGTGGTAGAGTTTCGTCGTCTAAGTCACACTTAGATGAAATTATTTACCACTTTCGTCGTTTAAGTAGATTTTCACAATCTATGAGTACAATAATGCATGTGTATCAACGTTTCCGTTTGCGAATTATATATATATATTAAGTTATCACGTACAATAATGTGTATCAACATTTCTTTTTTGTCAGAAATTTAATTCCCTTTTATAGTTGATGACTACATCGATCAAACTCTTAACAAATTTCGTATTGAATGAAAATTCGTCTACTTACATATTAAGTGGTGATGAATATATCTAACAGTTGTTTTCCCCAAATTAATTAAATTCCGTTAATATGGATATAGATTAAATATAAACATAAAATCGAACACTTAAGTTATACAACCTTAGTATATGTATATATAACAAGTATTAACTCGTCAATTAATTTTATGTGTATATATTTTAGGTTAATTTATATATAATTGACGTTTACAGTTTCAACATAAGCTAGCCAGTCGAAATTAATGCTCGATCGTAATGTCGGAAATCGTTTTAATAATGAATATATAATTAATATTTATGAACGTTTATGTTTTTTAAGATTTTTGTCGAAATTCACAAATTAAAACTACGTACTGTCCGAAAAAATGATTGATGGAGTACGTACATATTGTACGTAGCTACCGAATTGGCGTAAATTTTTAGGAAGGTAGATTTTTTTATATTTAATTATATAAAAGATAATTTTATAAATTATAGCCTAGGCGACGAAACTACATTATTTCGTCGTCTAGGTGACTTGTTAGACAGTGAAACCATGTAGTTTCATCATCTAACCGCAAAAATTTGGCGGTGATTTTTTTGCGCCATTTTTGGGAGAATTTTCAAAACGACTTAGACGACGAAAGTGGTAGATTTTAGTCGCCTAAGTCGTCATACGTTTCGTCACCTAAGTCGTTAAACCAGATTGATATAATCCCTAATTGATCAAGCTCTCTCTCTCTCTCTCTCTCTCTCGCTGCAAACGGCCCCGTGGCCCCCATCACCCCCTCCCCCGTAGCCTCTCCTCTCTCTCTCTCTCCATTCACCGGCACCACCACTCCTCTCTGCCACCCCCATTGCCTCCACCAGCCCCGGCACCTCCACTGGTGTCACTTTCGGTCAATCTCTCTCTCAAAGATATATATATATATATATGGAAGTAGGCAAAATAGCATAAATGGTCATTAATGTTTGCCCAAAACGACAGTTTGGTAACTATCGTATGACATATGTCAAAATGGTCACTCATCTTTTTCGAAAGTATATCAAAATGGTCATTCGCCTGTTAAAAAAAATTATTTTTTTCAAGGGTATTTTTGTCTTTTTTTTTTCTTGGCAAAATTGCATGAATAGTCATCAATCTTTGCCCAAAATGACACTTTAGTCACTATCGTATGACATATGTCAAAATTGTCACTTCGGCTAAGGTTTTATTTTCAAATTGGTCATTCGAGCTCAAACGTCCATCAAAAAAAGAATATTCCGTTTATTTTCAGGGGTATTTTTATCTTTTTATCCTCATTTGACAAAAAATAATCTAAAAATCTAAAAAATATAAAAAAATTATCCTTTCCATCTCTCCTCCCCCGAGGCTCGCCACCACCGGCGACGGCTCGTCGATCGACATTTGTAGTAGCACCGCAACCGAAATTCATTGCCCATAGATCGATCTCTACCTCGACCAGGCTTGTTAGCACCTCAAGCCACATGCTCTGAGGCAGAGTGAGAAGCCTACGAGAGTGAGCTAAAGGCGAAGGTGGCAGTCGGGAAGGTCGGGAGGAGCTGGCCGTGGCTACGTCGAGCTCGGGGGAGAGATGGCACAACGCTGGGGGGGGAGTGATGGCGTGATGCTTGGGTTCCTTCATTTGGCTTGCCGCGAGGAGGTAGAGGATGCCATAAGGTGACTGCGATTGTGGAGAATCTAAGGGCGGCGACGACGAGGGTGAGGGAAGAGAGAGGGTTTGTGGGTCCTCATCGTTTAGGGTTTAGGGTACTCGGGTTCAATCTCCATCGGCCGGTGATTGTGGGGTGGAGAGAGAGAGAGTTAGTAATTTTTAAAAACTTGTAATAATGGAATTATTGTAAATAAATAAAATTAAATGATAAAAAGACATTTGTACCCCTTACATAGCAAGTATTTAATGTCTAAAATGTGACGACCCGAACCAGAATCAGTAGTGTAATCGGCACGATTCACGAGTTTGCGTAAAATCGCGATTAATCGTTAATGGAGTGGTTTGCTGGATTAGCTCGCGACTTATATATCGGCCGAGAATTTGAATTGAGTTTCTTCACGGAAGTTGTAGAGCACGTGATTTCGAGCTCGTGGGCGGTTCCGGATGATTTTTCCGATAACCGAGGAATATAATATGATTATTTGAAGTTTCGGTTTATCGATGAGTTATCCGTTTGTTTCGTGTTTATCCGAATCGTTTTGGTTATTTGTTTTGAACCGTTGATCGTCCTGAGACGCGAGTATAAATATCGGAAATAGTCGTAAAATTGTCGAAAACACTGTTTGAGGTTTGACCAGGCGTTGACTTTCCTTTTTGGGCAGTTTGACCCGTTGACCGAGAGTGAGACTTTCCCGTTTGGTTTTTCGCTGGCCGACTTGGATTTTCCAGCCACCTCCGGCTACGTGAAGGGTTTAATTCTCTTTCCCTTGAGTTTCTAAGTTGTTTTGCAGTTAAAATCGTGGAAATTAATGGTGGTTTGTGTGAGTTCGAATTGGGTTTGGTACCCGGGTTTCGCCGGTGACGGGAGGTGGTTCTCCGACGAGCTACGGTGGCGGGGAGGTAGGGGTTTCGACTCCCCTTGCCCCAGGGATGCTCCCCATGGGTTTAATTTGGGTTGATATGGAGTTTTCCGGTGAACCCGTGGTGGTTGCCGGAGTTGGATTCCGATTTGGTTTCGAGCTAAATTGGAGGGGTTCCGGTGAGAATTGAGCTTTATGGTAGTTGAGAAAATGGTTGGGTTTGAGGTGATCTTAAAATCTGGAGCTTCCTCGCCGGAGGAACTCTCCGTTGACTGCGCGCCGCCGGCGGCGGCGACGGTCAACGGCGGCGCTCCGGCGAGACGGTTGAGTTTTCAGATTTCGATGATTTTAATGTCATTTTTCTCGTAATCGCATCCCGATCGTCACCTTGAGATTTTTGAATTGATTTGGGTATCAGATTTTCAGTCGAAGGTTTCGAGTGGAGATTTCGGAAATTCAGTCGATTGTTTTGTACAGTTTTATATGTTTCCGGGAACGGTTGGTTTCCGTGCTTAAGTACAGGGTTGTGGACTATTATTTTGATCAAATATGTTTTATGATTATTCAGGGGATCGTGATCGTGCTTCAGGCGAGGGATCTTCCCCCGGACCACGAGATTAGCGCGAGTGCGCGCTTGCTGATTTGTGAGTGGACAATTTTATATTTTCACAGTTGTTTGCGAGTTCGTGATTTATCGTGATTTTCCATATTTACTTTATACGATGTTGAGATATGTGTTATTTTCGGAGGTATTATTTTATATTTATTGGTGATGGCATTACTGCATCGATGCTTCGGCTACTCGGCTGATCACCGGTAGTCCGCCAGAGTTGAGAGATTCCTCTGGACCAGAGTTGAGAGATTCCTCTGGGCAGGGTTGAGAGATTCTCATGTATGCCGCCGGGGTTGAGAGATTTCCCTGGCCTATCACCGTCGGGTTTAAGCGATTCACCTGACCGTCGGGCTTGAGTGATTCGCCTGGCAACCTCCATATATATACTTTCCGAACTCGCATTGTTTTACATTAATTATGTATATAACTGGTGAAAGGCATATGTTTATTTTCGTCCACTCACTCTAACGTTTTATTTGCCTTTCCCCTGGGCTTTTCAGTTTCGTGCCTAGTTTGTAGTTCGGATTCTGGTGTCTCACGTCGCGGTTGGAGGCTAGTGATTCGAGCTACCTGTGTTTTCCAGTAGGTTCTTGTTTCGCCTACTGATGTATATATTGTATATATTTACGCTAGTGGTCGCTCTGATACATTCTGATACATGTTTTATACGGTTTTTCCCGGATATACTATATATTACAGTATGTTTATTGTTTATTGATTATGATATGATATTGAGAAATCCGGATGGGATTGGTGCCCACGGTTTGGCTTTTGTGGCATAGGATGAAGTGTTATTTTCCCGGTGCAGGTAATGGCAATTTCGCGTCAGTAGCGTTACTCTGTCGAAATTTTAATGGTTTTTGTTGGTTCACGTTTTCAGAAGGGGTTTGATTCCGGTTTAGGCAACTAAATCGGGGTTGGGTCATTTCAGCTTGGTATCAGAGCATTAGGTTGTCAGATTCTGTAGACTCTTGTAGTTGTGACGCTTAGGGTATTTGAGTTTATACAGCATGGCTGGAGTGATAACCCGACTGGCCAGCGGTACTCATCAATACTTCAGGTGTTGTGTGTTCTCAAATATCTGCGGTCTTATGATTACGTTCTTTCTGCTGGTACCTAATGCTTGTCTTGTATCAGTAGGATGCCTACTCGACGTGGTCCCCGTGTTGATCGGGAAGCAGATCCTGATGAGGATCGCCAGACGTACGACTTGCTGATGCGAGTGCTGCGTTTGGAAGAGCGTTTTGACCCTGTGGTCAAAGCTCGTACTGCTGGTGCTACTGTGTTTTCGGGTTCAGCTGATCCAGAGATATGTGAGGCATGGTTGGTTCAGGTTGAACGTGTTTGTGAGCGTCTACGGTTTACCCCTGAGCAGATGACAGTGGCAGCAGTCGGATTACTTGAGTCTGATGCATATTTTTGGTGGGTTAGCACCGACAGAGTTCCAGTTGATACTCCGTGGACTTTGTTGCGTGATTTGTTTATGCGGAGATACTTCAATCAGGCTACCCAGCAGCGCAAGTATGAGGAGTTTACGAACTTGAGACAGGGCAGTATGTTTGTACTTGAGTATCGGGACAGGTTTACCCGCTTATCTCGTTTTGCGCGTGATATGGTGGCTACTGAGGAAGCCAAGTGTCGTAGGTTTGAGCTGGGTTTGAACTTGAACATCAAAGGGACTCTGACTACGATGCCTCAGAACAACTTTGATGAGTTTGTTAGTGCAACACTCTGAGGTGAGGACATCGAGAATGAGAGGCAGCAGAGGTACCAGCCGAGACAGTTTGAGGAGGGTGGACCGAGTCAGGGGCCTTCAAAGAGGCAGAGTTCTGATACTTCAGGTTCGGCTTCATCTTCAGGTGGTGGATCTTATCGACCACCAGCTGGTGTACCGAGACAGAGACCAAGATGAAGGAGATATCGACCGCAGCGACCACAGGCTAGTGGGGGTTCCAGCGGTTCCAGTTATCCTCGACGTACTGGTGGCTCTTTTGCTGAACCGAGGGAGTACCCGTTGTGTAGTCTTTGCAGCAGGCATCATGTTGGTCCATGTCAGCGAGGCCCTGTCACTTGTTTTCGCTGTGGCTATGTGGGTCACTATGCGAGGGAGTGTTACCAGTTTGATGGTGTTGATGGACAGGCGGCCCAGAGTTCCGGAGCTGAGCGAGGTGCTACTTCGGGAGCTCGACCAGCATAGTTTGTGGGTCAGGGCAGACAGCAGGGATAGCCTCAGTGTGGACGACCAGCCAGACAGGCGAGGGTTCATGCCATGACTTTACGAGAGGGCAGAGCTTCACTGGAGGTCGTTATCGGTACGTTGCATGTATTTGGTATTCCAGTACTTACATTGTTAGATCCAGGTGCCACACATTCATTCATGTCATATAGACTATCATCATTAGCTACAGTATCTACATCTCCACTTCCAGGGTTGTGGAGAGTGTTGTATCCATCATGGGAGATTGTGAGTATCAGTTGGGTGTACAAAGACTGTGAGGTGTTTATTGGAGGCCATGGATTAGCCGCAGATTTGCTGTTGCTTGATATCATTGATTTTGATCTGATCTTGGGTATGGACTTTTTGGAGATGCATTGGGCCGTGTTTGACTATCACAAGAAGGAGGTCGCATTTCGACGACCAGGCTTTCTCGAGATACTGTTTCGCGGCGAGAAGAACACTTCACTACCGTGTTTGATTTCCGCGATGAGGGCAGATCGGTTGATGAAGAAAGGCCGTGTTGCTTATTTAGCCTATGTTGTGGACACTACAGTAGCTGTGACAGATCTTGGTAGTATTGAGGTCGTTTCTGAGTTCCCGGATGTGTTTCCAGCAGAGTTACCGGGCATACCTCCTGTGCGGGAGATTGACTTCACTATTGAGCTGTTACCGGGTACAGGACCGATTTCACAGACACCATATTGTATGGCGCCAGCGGAGTTGAAAGCGTTGCAGGTTCAGCTCAAGGAGTTGCTGGAGAAGGGTTTTATTTGACTCAGTGTTTCTCCGTGGGGTGCCCCGATTTTGTTTGTACCGAAGAAAGATGGATCCATGCGACTGTGCATCGACTACCGAAAGCTGAATCAGGTTACAGTGAAGAACAAGTATCCGTTGCCGCGGATTGATGATTTGTTCGATCAGCTCAAGGGAGCTTCAGTCTTTTCGAAGATTGACATTCGATCCGGATATCACTAGTTGAGGATTCGAGACTCTGATGTGGCCAAGACAGCTTTCAGGTCGCGGTATGGGCATTACGAGTTTTTGGTTATGCCGTTTGGGTTGACCAACGCCCCCGCAGCTTTCATGGACTTGATGAATCGGGTGTTCAGACGGTTTCTGGACAAGTTTGTGATTGTGTTTATTGATGATATTTTGATCTATTCCAGGAGTGTGGGCCAGCATAAGAAGCATTTGCGAGCGGTGTTGCAGACTTTGCGGGACCATCAGTTGTTCGCGAAGTTTAGCAAGTGCTAGTTTTGGTTGGATAGTGTGAAGTTTCTGGGCCACGTGATATCGACTGAGGGAGTCAGTCTTGATCCTGACAAGATCGAGGCCGTGCTGAACTGGAGTAGACCTACTACTGTACCGGAGATCCGGAGTTTCTTGGGGTTAGCAGGCTATTACCGGCGGTTTGTATAGGATTTCTCTCGAATTGCTACACCACTGACCAGGTTGACGAAGAAGGGCGTCAAGTTTGAGTGGTCTGATGCATGTGAGGAAAGTTATTTGCTCCTGAAGGAGAAGTTGACTACTGCACCGGTTCTGACATTGCCAGACGACAGCGGTGAGTTTGTGGTTTATAGTGATGCGTCGAAGTTGGGACTAGGTTGTGTGCTGATGCAGCATGGTAGAGTTGTGGCCTATGGTTCCAGGCAGTTGAAACCACATGAGATCAACTATCCGACTTATGATTTGGAGTTAGCCGCTATTGTGTTAGCGTTGAAGAGTTGGAGACATTACCTGTATGGAGCCCAGTGTAAGATCTACACCGACCACAAAAGTCTTACCTACTTGCGGACGCAGCTAGATTTGAACATGAGGCAGCGCCGATGGATGGAGTTGATCAACGACTACGATTGCACGTTCGAATACCATCCAGGGAAGGCCAATGTTGTAGCTGATGCACTTAGCCGGAAATCTGGAGCTTCGTTGTTTCATATGTGTGTGGCCAGAGTATCGATGTTAGTCGAGCTTCGGGCTACGGGTGTCGAGTTTGAGTGGGGTGATGAGGGAGCTTTGTTGGCCAGTTTTCAGGTTCGACCCGTATTGGTTGATTAGGTACGGGAGGCTCAGGATTTAGATTCCTATTTGTTGAGCAAGAAGACCATGATACGGAATGGTGTGCCTACAGAGTTTCGATTGAGTGATGACGGTACGTTGTTGTTCAAAGGCAGGTTATGTGTACCCAGAGATGAGAGCATGAAGAAGGACATTCTAGATGAGGCCCACAGTTCAGCGTATGCGATGCATTCCGGAGGTACGAAGATGTTCCGTACACTTCGAGCATATTACTGGTGGCGCAACATGAAGCGGGAGATTGCCGCGTACGTGAGCCGATGTTTGATCTGTCAGCAGGTTAAAGCGGAGAGGCAGAAACCTGCAGGGAAACTACAGCCACTGGGAAGTGGGAGCATATTACCATGGATTTCGTTTATCAATTGCCGCGTACTTCGGCTGGCAACACTGGTATCACTACCAGCAGAATAGGTATATCCGACGAGGTCTTCAAAGAACGACCGACGAGAAGGGATCTCGTCGGTTATAGTAAACTATAACCGACGACAGGATAATCTCGTCGGTTATAGTTTTTTGACCGTCGATATTTTCTTGTCGTCGGTTATAGTCGCCGGAAACTCGTCGGTCATAGTTTTCGACTATGTCCGACGATTTTTTTTGACTATTACCAACGATTTTTTCATATTGTCGGTTATAGTTTCTTATTTCAGATCTGGGCAGCAGCTCGATCTGTCATTCAAAAAACTTTCCATTTTTTCTGAAAATGCTCTGAAATCGATCTTTGGGTGATGTCGAGAATGAGTTCGTGATGATTCATGCGCATTATATATATATAGGTACGTCGTGCTTAATTAATATATATATATGTGTTGTGCATGCATGTATTAATGCTTAATTTGTTGAATATATAGATCGATCGATATTAATTGATTTTGAATATATATATATATATATTGATCGATCGATCGAGTTAATTAATTGATTCTTGAGTTTGAGTAATTGATCGATGGTTGATTTTGAGTACGTATGTACGCGTGATTGATCGTAAATATATATTAATTGTTGTTAATTTTAATTTGATTATTGTGAATATATATATAGCAATAACTAGCTAGCTATCTAGGGTGATTAATTTATTTAATTAATATATTGCATTATATATATTGTGATTATTATATATATAGGATTAAATGTACACTAGCTAGCTAGCTAGTACGTGTACGTACGTGCATGGTTAACGTTATATATATATATTTAGATTTTTATGATCGATTATATATATATAGTTAGGGTGTACGTGTGTGTATATATATATTAAAATTATGGGAATTAAAATAATAAATATTTATATCTAGCTATGAAATTTAAATTAATAAGATCATGGGTATATACATGCAGTTATAATTTTCAGGATGGACAAGAGTTGGATATGTCTTCCAAGATGGGATGTAAGATATCACCGTGGAATTAGAAGTTTTGTAGAATATGTGAAGGTTAATTATGGAGGGATGACAATTCATTATTGTCCGTGTACGAAATGTCAGTGTCGCAGCGAGTGATATCGTTTTCACATCGATAAAGTATTGGAGCACTTGAAGAAAAACGAGTTTTGGGATAAGTACACATGTTGGATTTATCACGGTGAGAGCTCATCAGTTGGTCAACATGATCACGGACAATTTTTTGAGAGTGGCAGTACATCCAATGATCCAACAACAAGGTTGATCAACGATATGTTTCCTCATGAGAGCGGTATATTTTCTCAAGCACCGGATATCGATATCCCTCCCTCCGTTGGAGACTTCCCTCATATTGAGCCAGTCCAGCAATTACCTACAGCTGTCAACACTGCTGGTATAGACAAGTACAACAACCTCATTGCCTTCCAACAGACCCCGTTGTACAACGGGTGTAATAAGACTGTTCTCGAAAGTGTTATGGGAGTAATGAAGCTCAAAGTGGAGAACAAAATGAGTGTGAATGCTGTTGATGATTGGCTGAAGTGGTCTGGTTCGTTGTTGCCCCCCGGTCATCGTCTTCCTACCACTCATCGTAAGGTGCGACAGATCCTTAAACATCTTGGCCTTTTCTACATCAAAATCCATGCTTGTAGATATGATTGTGTTCTCTTCTGGGGTGAAGATGCTTATGGTAATGATCTTGAATCCCTTGATGAATGCCCGGTATGTGGTACAGATAGGTATAAGTTGACTCCTGCCAGAAACAAGAAAGCTGTGAAGATACTTCGGTATTTTCCCCTGATAGATAGGCTAGAACGGTTGTTCATGTCTGCATACACGGCTGAAGCTATGAGATGGTGGGCCGAGAGGAATTTGCCCGACGGTGATAGGCTTATACACCCTGCTGACGGAGAGGCTTGGAAGCACATGGTGAAGGAGTTTTCTTATTTTGCATCAGAGGTTCGAAATGTTTGGCTGGGGCTTTCATCTGACGGATTCTACCCTTTTGGCAACATGAGTCTTCAATACAGTATATGGCCAGTTATTTTGGTACCGTACAACCTTCCTCCATGGATGTGCATGAAGAAATAATACAATATGCTCACTATGATCATTCCAGGGCCGGGTTATCCAGGAAAGTGTCTCGATGTGTATCTGAGACCCTTGATTGAGGAGCTTAAGTACTTGAGTGAGCATGGTCATCCCACTTATGACAAGTTCAAAAATGAGATGTTCCAGATGCATGCCATGCTTGTTGGCACCATTAGAAATTTTCTTGCACGCGGGATGTTGTCGGGCAACGTTACCAGGGGATACAGGGCTTGTCCAGAGTGCATGACGGTTGAGTGTTGCAGACCACATTGAAGGAAGATTGTACAGATGCAACATCGTTGTTGGCTTCCACATGATCACCCATTTCGGAAGGATATGAAGGCATTTGATGGGACTGTGGAAACAGGTGAGCAGCCGAGGAGATGGACGGGGGATGAAATCTTAGAAGTGCTAAATGAATACGATTTTGGGCAGCTAAGCAATCATCCTGAGATAGTGGCGTCAATACCTGACAAACCCGACATGTATAAATTCTGGACACACAAAAGTATTTTTTAGGAACTTCCTTATTGGTCTAAGTTGCTGATCAGACACTACTTAGATGTCATGCACATAGAGAAAAATGTGTGCGAGAGTGTGGTCGGCACAGTGTTGAATTGGGAGGGAAAAACTAAAGACGGCCCGAAGGCACGCATTGATCTGAAAAGGATGGGACTGCAAAAACATTTGTGGTTGAGAGATGGGAAGAAAAAAATGCCACAAGCTCCTTATACCGTGAAGCCTGCCCAGAAGAGTGAAATTTTTTGCGGGATGGGTAATGTCAGGTATCCTTCAGGCTATGCCGAAAATATAAGTCGATGTGTTAACTTCAAAGACAACAAGATGTACGGACTAAAGAGTCATGACTGTCATATACTGCTCCAACGCCTCTTCCCTGTTTTCATTCGAGGGTACCTGCCCAAAGAGGTGGTGGAGCCGTTAGTGGCTTTGTCAAGATTCTTTCAGAAGTTATGTATGAGAGAAGTGAAGAAATCGGACTTGTTGGAAATGCAACAAGACATCATTTTTATCATGTGCAAATTCGAAAGGATATTTCCTCCAAACTTTTTCGACATCATGCCTCACCTGATGCTCCATCTTCCGGAACAATTGTTGCTTACTGGTCCAGTACACTACACATGGATGTATCCTATGGAAAGGTACGTAATGCATCTCTGAATCTGGCTATATATATGTGGATCTTTAATATTATTTATTCACTTATATATTGTTGCAATAAGCATAACATGCTCGATCTGTAATTACCAATTTACAGACAATTAGGGGACTACAAAGACTATGTGATGAACAAATCTGCACCCGAAGGGTGTATCGCTGAAGCATATATTGCTCATGAGTGTGTAACGTACGCCAAGTTGTATTTGGGAGCGTTGGAGGACCCTCCACAACATATGCCAGTAGATGGAGGGCAGTTCAACCTTTCGATCATCTCCGATGATGTTGAAGTTTCTGGAAAGTTGCCCAACTCGTACAAGTTGGAACCTTATGAGCTAGTCATTGCCCATTGGTCGGTATTGATTAACTGTCCAGAAGTTCAATATTGGAAAAATTTGCACCTTTACTGCCCTGCTATTTCCGGTGATGTTGAGTACCACAACAAGACGTTCGCAAACTATTTTGGCAACTGGGTAAGTTGATACTTAAATTGACCTGTATATGATCGATGTTAAGTGCATGTCTCGCATCCTATTTATAGTTAAGTTAATAAATGATTATTTTCAGATGAATCATGTACAAGATGATGGTATCCTTCAGTGGTCACACGAATTGAGGCTCTTGGGGCAGAAACCGGTAACTTCCAGAGTTTATCCTATGTATAAGGTAAATGGCGTGCTATTTATTTGTGAACATAGGGATGTCAGACGAAAAACACAGAATTCTGGGGTAATGGTGCATGGTGGGCAGAATGGAGTTGACTATTACGGTGTTCTCCATTCAGTTGTCGAATTAATATATGGGGAAGGCATGACCGTGCACTTGTTTAAGTGTAGATGGTTTGATACCGACCCTCAGAACACAAGGACCGGTCAATACAGGATTTTTTCGGTGAATACTGCCAAAAGCTGGTATGAAGATGATCCGTTTGTGTTAGCCAAGGCGGTGAAACAATTGTTCTATCTTGATGATCTTGTGCATAAAGGCGCGTGGAAAGTGGTTAACCATGTTCTTCCACGAAACATATACAGTGCCTCAACCCTTGGTGTGACCTCGGATAATGAAGAAGTCAGTGCATACCAAGAGCCGAACGTAACTGGTATTCCTGAAACCTCAACAATTCGCCTTAATAATGTGAGACAGGGCAGTGTGGTACGAATTCCTCAACCGAATCTTCTTGATGTTAATCAAAATGAAGACAATGAAGACTCAAGTGACGAGGACATACACATCTTACCTGAAATTAACTCGGAAACAGAGTCAGACTCAAGCGATGATTCTGATTATGCGCCTTAATTATTGTATATATATGTATGTTATTTTGACTTAGAACGTGCAATGTAAAATGAATTTTATTCAGATTATCGACTGCCCATTATGTCGATCGATGAAATTGCTATATCCGGCCCCATCGATCATAAATGAAAGAGCTCGAGAGATCGATCAAAAAAAATACACAACCGATCGATTAATAATTATATCGTATTATTAAATAATAATTTACTAATTTCGTATTAACTATTAATAATTTCTTATTAACTATTAATAAATATATATTAATACACTACATATTTAATTAGTTTACCGGCATAAATGAAAAATAAATAGAAGAACTATATCCGACGACATGCATATGAAATCTCGTCGGATATAGTTTAACCGAAACTATATCCGACGATATGCATATGAAATCTCGTCGGATATAGTTTCGGTTCAACTATATCCGACGAGATTACTTATATCGTCGGATATAGTTTCGGTTTATATCCGGATCTGGGAAGTGTTTTGGGCAGAAACGAAACTGCACCAAACCTTTACAGTCGCTTCCGATCGATTTTCTCCGCATCCTTCGTGTTGGAAGCAAGCAATCGAAGGTCAAGTGCTATTCCATCGATCCTCAAGCCAAATCCCTCGTCAATTTGTTAAAAATCAGGTTTGAAATCCCTAAATTCAAATTTTCGATTTTTTTTAATTTAGGTTAGATTTGACGTTGTGGAATGTGTTGATCGATAATGTGGATGCATGTATTGATATAGTTGTGGAATTTGTTAATTTTATGCATGTATTGATATATATATTAGAATAATTTTGAATTTTAGGTTGAATTTAGGTTAAATTTGGATTTGGATTTGGATTATTTATATATATATATTGGAATTTGGATTTGGAATTTTTTGATGAATTATATTGGATTATATTGGATTTTTGATGAAATATATTAGATTTTTTGTTAAATTGGTTAAATTTGGATTTAGAATTTTTGGTTAAATTTGATTAAATTTTTGGTTAATTGGATTTGGAATTATTGTTGAATTTGGATTATTGGAATTATTGATATATATATATTGGAATATATATAGTTAAATTATTGGATTATATATGTATTGGATGAATTATATTGGATTATATATATATTGTAATTATTGTGGATTTTATGGAATTATTGTTGATTTTTGTGGAATATTTATGTATTGGATTATTTTTGGATGAATTAGGAATTATTTTGAATTTTTATAATTTTATAGCAACGATGAATTGGTTTAATTGCGGATCTTCCCGAGGGGCCAGGTCGAGTTCGAGGGGGAGGTCCAGAGGGAGAGGGAGATCGAGACGTGGGGATGAGGGCTCGGGACCTAGGGATGAGGGCACCGGAAGTCGGTCCGCATCAGGATCCACCAGCGTCCCCAACACTTACAGTCTTCCGCAGACCTCTCGACATCGTACACTGATGGGCGCGGGACAACCTCAGCAGCAGCAGCTCGAGCCTGCTCGATCCTCAGGCGCGAGGAGGGTTCATCAGGTCAGTCGCACGCCGAAAACGGATAGTGCGACTCAATCCTCGGTCCGAATGCCGAACATTCATCGTGAGGACCCTTCCCCCGTCATCTGCCAGACAGCTCCTCATTCTTCCGAAGAGGCTGGTGGATCCACTGAGTCCTCGGCGAGGATGCGACTATGCCCACCGCCTACATTATTCTTACCGTTGGAAATCCCGACGATACCTCACGTCGATTCCGACGGGATGCCTATTCCGGGACAACTAGGGTTCATTACCCCGGAGCAGGCATATGCGTATATACCCTTCCCGGCACCTCTCTGGAGTGCGAGGATTCCGGGACAACGCACCGACGAATCAGGTAAATATTAATTAGTGATATCTTTTTACTCCCTAATATTTAAATTCAATTAGGTGTTGATGTTTAAAAAATCGTCTACATATATATGTGATAGGCGAGATCGTGCCCGGTGCCAAACAGAAGAGAACCAGAGGCCCCGTCGTCGGCAAGTTACTGGACGACGCCATTCAGGCTAGCGGTGGTGGCCAACTTATGATTCCGACCGGGGATAGAGGGCAGGTGATCGAGGGAAAGGTCACTCGAAAGTACGCAGGGATGGCGGGCAGCCTCATACGGGATAGAGTCCCAATGTTGTGGCAAGATTGGAATTCAGTGCCGCAAGCCGTCAAACATCAGCTGAATAATGCGTTGTCGGTGAGTTGAATTGTATATTCATTATGAAAATTTTCAATAATAAATTTTTAATATTATTGATATATATAAATGTATGCATTGCAGAGGTGGTTCCGCGTGGATGAAGACATTAGACCCACGTGGGCGGATGAAGTGCATGGGAGCAGGTTTGCAGACGGGCATTTGTTTCAATTTTTTCGTTTCTTTTGATTATCTTCATACAATGTTGTTAGTTACTAACGCTTGATTTTATGGGTATATATAGGTATAAGGAGTGGAAGGCCGAGCTGAAGAATCATTGGAAAAAGTACGGGGACGATCGTGAGGGTACCCCTAGTGAGTTTCGTTATAGGGAGTACGAGTGGCGATGGCTTGTGGTTCACTTCAACAACCCGAAATTGAAGGTACGCAACCTTAAATCGATTTAGTTTTTGTTTTATCGTACTTCCCTTAAATTATTTGGCTAATGAGTGTTTTTTTATGTTGAATTAATCGCGCAGGCTCTTTCTGAAGTCAACACAAGGAACCGGGCCAAAAACACCAAAAATCATCATGCTTGTACCAGATCATACTCGAGTTGGATCGAGGAGGCGGCCAACCACCCAGAAGAGGGTCCCCTTGTCTATATGATGCAGCACGTGTATCCGCAGTCCCCCGAATATGCTGTAAGTGTCCTTATAAAAAATAAACTTATTTCTTATTTATTTAGATTGTTTTTTTTAATTAATATTTTATTGTTCTTTGTCAATTAGGCGAGAATTCAGGAGGCGATTCCGGAGGTGTTGACTCAAGTGGCGAGAGAGCTCTATCCCAACACCCCCGATGCGGAACTCCCGATTGATCAGATTGATCGATCTGATCCGATCGTCAGGGCTAGGATTATGTCAACTGCGATCCCTCCAGGGAAGAACACATTCTACTGCAGGGGTTCCGGAAAATGGGGTCAAGGGCTGCTGAAGCATACCCCTCAATTCTCTCGCGGATCGGGATCATCATCATCTTCGAGGACTAATGAGCTACACGACCAGCTACATAGGCAATCAATTGAGATGGAAGCTCAATGGCGTCGGATGGAGGAGATGGAGCAAGCGCAAGCTGCAGAGCAGAATCGGTTGGCCGAACAGCAGCAGCAAATGGGGACATGGATGTAGCATTGTTATGCACAGTTGCAAGCATCTGGAATCCAGATAGCTCCCCCGCCCATTTTCGGTGCGCCACAGCCACAGCCTCAGCCTCAGCCTCAGCCGCAGCCTCAGCCAGACCAGGACCAACCAACTTTCTCCAATCCGTTTGACCACATAGACTTAGGACCAGGACCCCCCTACATTTGAACAATTGTCGGTTTAATTTTTATTTTCATTATTTACTACGCATATGTATACAGATTTGAACGATTTTGGTTTTTATTAATTTATTTATTTACTACGTACTATAGTTTCAATGGTTGTTGATTTTCAATTTGAACAATATATAGATAGCGTGATTTTTTGTGAATGCAGGTTTTGGGATAAAACCCAAAACCTGCAAAAAATAAATAAATATTTTTAACTATAACCGACGATATGTGTCAACATCGTCGGTTATAGTTTTCTCCACAGTCAACCATTTTGACCATGGAGAAAACTATATCCGACGATGACATCGTCGGTTATAGTTTAAACTATGACCGACGATAAACCATCGTCGGATATAGTGTCTCTATTTTCCAACGATAACCCTAAATCATCGTCGGATATAGTATTACCGATGGTGTATTACCGACGATACTATATCCGACGATGTGTCGTCGGATATAGGCTATGACCGACGATGAACGGAAACAGACCGACGATACCAAGTTGGCGGTCATAGTAATTCTTCCGGTAGTGTATATGGGTTATTGTGGATCGACTGACGAAATCCGCTCATTTTCTCGCACTTCCGGGGAAGGTATTAGTGGGCAGATTAGCCAAGTTGTACTTATCAGAGATTGTTCGCCTGCACGGTATGCCTGTGTCTATTGTTTCTGACCGAGACAGTCAGTTCACTTCTGAGTTCTGGCAGGCGTTGCAGCGAGCCATGGGCACAAAGTTGCGATTTAGTACAGCTTTTCATCCTCAGACTGATGGGCAGTCCGAGCGGACTATACAGACACTTGAGAATATGTTGCGGTCATGTGTGTTGCAGTTCCGCGGGAATTGGGACCAGCAGCTACATTTGATAGAGTTCGCCTACAACAACAACTATCAGGCCAGTATTGAGATGGCACCGTACGAGGCCCTGTACGGGAAGCAGTGTCGCACTCCGTTGTGTTGAAGTGAGGTGGGCGAACGATGGCTTATTGGCCCTGATCTGGTGAAGAGCACTATGGAGGACGTTCAGATTATTCGGGATAGATTGAAGATCTCCTAGGATCAGCAGAAGAGTTATGCAGACTTGAGGAGGAAGAGTCTAGAGTTCGAGGTTGGCGATTGGGTATTCCTGAAACTATCTCCGTGGAAGGGAGTTGTGCGTTTCGGGAAGCGTTGCAAGCTTCGACCACGGTACATTGGTCCGTATGAGATCACAGAGATGGTTGGAGATGTTGCTTACAGACTTGAGTTACCGGTTGAGATGGCTCGTGTTCATGATGTTTTCCACGTTTCGATGTTGCGGAAGTACATCTCAGATCCTTCCCATGTGTTAGCCCCACAGCAATTACCGATCCGAGAGGATTTGACGTACGTGGAGGAGCCTGTGCAGATTCTCGATTGTCGTGAGCAGGAGTTGAGACACCGTGTGATCCCGCTAGTGAAGGTCTTGTGGCAGAATCACTCGGTTGAGGAGGCCACCTGGGAGACTGAGCAGCGTATGCGGGAATAGTATCCTCATCTGTTCACTTGACAGGTACGTAAATTTCGAGGTCGAAATTTTTTTAAGGGGGGGTAGATTTGTGACGACCCGAACCAGAATCAGTAGTGTAATCGGCACGATTCACGAGTTTGCATAAAATCGCTAATAATCGTTAATGGAGTGGTTTGCTGGATTAGCTCGCGACTTATATATCGGCCGAGAATTTGAATTGAGTTTCTTCACGGAAGTTGTAGAGCACGTGATTTCGAGCTCGTGGGCGGTTCTGGATGATTTTTTCGATAACCGAGGAATATAATATGATTATTTGAAGTTTCGGTTTATCGACGAGTTATACGTTTGTTTCGTGTTTATCCGAATCGTTTTGGTTATTTGTTTTGAACCGTTGATCATCCCGAGACGCGAGTATAAATATCGGAAATAGTCGTAAAATTGTCGAAAACACTGTTTGAGGTTTGACCAGGCGTTGACTTTCCATTTTGGGCAGTTTGACCCATTGACCGAGAGGGAGACTTTCCCGTTTGGTTTTTCGCCGGCCGACTTGGATTTTCCAGCCACCTCCGGCTACGTGAAGGGTATAATTCTCTTTCCCTTGAGTTTCTAAGTTGTTTTGCAGTTGAAATCGTGGAAATTAATGGTGGTTTGTGTGAGTTCGAATCGGGTTTGGTACCCGGGTTTTGCTGGTGACGAGAGGTGGTTCTCCGGCGAGCTACGGTGGCGGGGAGGTGGGGGTTTCGACTCCCCTTGCCCAAGGGATGCTCCCCATGGGTTTAATTTGGGTGGTGAACCCGTGGTGGTTGCCGGAGTTGGATTCCGATTTGGTTTCGAGCTAAATTGGAGGGGTTCCGGTGAGAATTGAGCTTTATGGTATTGAGAAAATGGTTGGGCTTGAGGTGATCTTGAAATCTGGAGCTTCCTCGCCGGAGGAACTCTCCGTTGACGGCGCGCCGCCGCTGCCGGCGGCGCTCCGGCGAGAGGGTTGACTTTACAGATTTCAATGATTTCAATGTCATTTTTCTCGTAATCGCGTCTCGATCGTCACATTGAGGTTTTTCAATTGATTTAGGTATCAGATTTTCAGTCGAAGGTTTCGAGTGGAGATTTCGGAAATTCAGTCAATTGTTTTATACAGTTTTATATGTTTCCGGGAACGGTTGGTTTCCGTGGTTAAGTACAGGGTTGTGGACTATGATTTTGATCAGATGTGTTTTATGATTATTCAGGGGATCGTGATCGTGCTTCAGGCGAGGGATCTTGCACCGGACAACGAGATTAGCGCGAGTACGCGCTTGCTGATCTGTGAGTGGACAATTTTATATTTTCACAGTTGTTTGCGAGTTCGTGATTTATCGTGATTTTCCGTATTTACTTTATACGATGTTGAGATATGTGTTATTTTCGGAGGTATTATTTTATATTTATTGGTGATGGCATTACTGCATCAATGCTTCGGCTACTCGGCTGATCACCGGTAGTCCACCAGAGTTGAGAGATTCCTGTGGACCAGAGTTGAGAGATTCCTCTGGACAGGGTTGAGAGATTCCCATGTATGTCGCCGGGGTTGAGAGATTCCCCTGGCCTATCACCGTCGGGTTTGAGAGATTTGCCTGGCAACCTCCATATATATACTTTCCGAACTCGCATTGTTTTACATTAATTATGTATATAACTGGTGAAAGGCATATGTTTATTTTCGTCCACTCACTCTAACGTTTTATTTGCCTTTCCCCTGGGCTTTTCGGTTTCCGTGCCCAGTTTGTAGTTCGGATACTGGTGTCTCACGTCGCGGTTGGAGGCTAGTGATTCGAGCTACCTGTGTTTTCCAGTAGGTTCTTGTTTCGCCTACTGATGTATATATTGTATATATTTACACTAGAGGTCGCTCTGATACATTCTGATACATGTTTTATACGGTTTTTCCCGGATATACTATATATTACAGTATGTTTACTGTTTATTGATTATGATATGGTATTGAGAAATCCGGATGGGATTGGTACCCACGGTTTGGCTTTTGTGGCATAGGATGAAGTTTTATTTTTCGGGTGCAGGTAATGGCAATTCCGCGTTAGTAGCGTTACTCTGCAGAAATTTTAATGGTTTTTGTTGGTTCACGTTTTTAGAAGGGGTTTGATTCCGGTTTAGGCAACTAAATCGGGGTTGGGTTCTTTCATAAAATAGATAAAATGACTAAATTGATAGACAGAGAACGAAGATGAGTGACCATTTTGACATATGTCATACCATAGTGACCAAAGTGTCATTTTGGGCAAAGATCAATTTAATTTAAAACTTTTAGTAATGACATTTTTGTAAATAAATACAATTTAATGATAAAAAGATATTTTTACCCCTAAAAAGTTAGCGGGAGTGACCAATTTGATAATGAAACGTTAGAGGGAGTGATCATATTAATATATGTCATACGATAGTGACCAAACTGTTGTTTTGGGCAAAGATTAGTGACCGTTTATGCTATTTTTCCATGGAAGTATATATATAAATTAGGGGTGGAATCGGGTTGGGACCCGACCCGAAAACACTCAACCCGAGTCCCGACCCGATAAGGATCGGGTTCAATATTTTTTGCCCGAGCCCGAGCCCGACATAGGTCGGGTACCCGAAGGTCGGGCAGCCCGACCCGATCGGGTTGGGTTGGGTTGGGTTGGGCAGAGGTGACCCGATTTTGCTGGGCTTCAAATTAGGCTTGGGTCCAAAAAAAAAAGTGGTCCAAATTTGATTTTTTTTTTCAAAGAACTTAAATTTAAGTTACAAACCCAAATGAAAATACAAATTAAGTTACAAACTCAAATGAAAATACAAATTAAGTTACAAACCCAAATTGCAAATACAAATTAAATCATCCCAAATCAAGTGAAAATTACAAAGAAATTAAAACACAATCCAAAAGCACTAGAACACTTGATGATGCACGTAGAGTTTAACCTTGAGGAGGATGCATTTCTTGTGTGTGCGCTACAAACAACAAAGAAACATATTAGTTCAATTTAGAAAAAAAATAAAGAATCAAAATTGACAATCCTTACACAAATTAAAGTGTGACTTACTTATAACCACTTCTTCACAATCTTGATAAAATTCAAGTTCTTCTTCCGTTGGTTCCTTGTATAAATTGAGTTCCTCCCCCCTAAGCCAATCATTACAACTAGCAACCTTGGCTTCAAGCTTTTTTTGACTAAAGACATGGGGTGTCAAAGAATTATTCATAGAAGATTGTGTTAAGGTTGGTTGGGAAGAACCGAACTTGCCCACATTAAAAGGGTTTTTCTTACAACTAGCAACATGCCTTTCTATGCCATTATTCCCATGTTTCTTGGAATCGGCAAGAACTTCAGCTTGGCAATAATTGCAAACCGCAACTATTTTGATGACCACCCCCTTCTCATCTCTTGTAGACACCTTTTTAGCATGAGACCACACAGCCGCTCTCCCCGCTTTCCTTTTGCCTCCAACTACCTTATTTTCAGTTGGTGGTGCTTCGGGTGGAGGTTGTGTGTGGAGTGGAGTGGTGGTACCTAGGCTACCACTTACGTCAGAGACATCATTTGGAGCATTATCCATGTTCACCTATACAATTAACATTCACACATATACACATTCATACACTCAACATTGATCTATAAAATTAATTTTTCACCATCCAACTATCAAATATAGAATCAGCATGCAACTATCAAACATTTAATCAAACATATAATCAAATATAGAATCAGCATCCAACTTCTCAATTCGGCAGCATATAATTGTAATTTCTTAGCAATTTGGCAGCATGCAACTATCACTATCCGACAACCCCAGGTTTCATTGATTGATTAAATTCAAATGAAATCAACTATCACTAACCAAAACCCCAGGATTCACGGATTGACATATTGTACAAATAATCAGCCATCAAAATGAATTATTTGAAATTAAAACACATCAAAATGAACCCCAGGATCCAAAGGAACTGACCTCTGGTCTTGCTGAAAAACCGCAGCCACACCACCCGGATAAGCAGCTTCCACACAGAAAAATACGATGCCTACAAATCATGAACAAAAGACACTTGAAAATCAGGAAATTATTCAACTAAATTGCATTATTGTTGGGTCCGTAATTTGATTGATTATTGCCAAACACATGAACAAAATGGGAATTGAATCCCTAAAATACCAGAGGTCACGGCGAGCTGTAAAATGAGAATTGAATCCCTAAAATGATCAACAAACGCAAGTAATTCTATTGACCTCAAAATGATCAACAAACGCTCAAAAATCTTAACCACTCCGACTAAAGTATTTTGAACTGATTGTGCAGTAGCACATTATGCATTCTGAAGGTCCCCATAATCTACAATTGTAAACTGAATTCAATGATCAATTCAGTATATTTCATGCTTATATCAGAATGCATACATCTCACTCAGTGAATTGAAAATGGATGGTTTCGTTCACTTTTAAGAAAGTGAAGAAGAGTCTAGCTGATTAGTGTATTACACCTATTGTGGAATGTAGCATTGTTTAGTACACTGGTATTAGGATGTTTAGTATGCATCACCAAATATGACAGAACAATATTCCTACACTTATCAGGATATGATTAATATAATGAGCAAAAGAGGCAAAATAAACAAAAGTTGCTGAATGCTCTCACTTCATTACATCATCACGCAATAATCAAAAGCTGTTGAAACATTATGCAGCAGAGCACCAACAAAACAAGGTATTCTGCAGTTAAAGTACCAAAGCTCAAAAATCTTAACCACTCCGACTAAATTGAACATGTCAGAGACTAAACAGATAACACCCTCGGGATTTTAGGAGACCAAAATAAACTAACCCAACACAAATACTCGAACCTGAAACATTGAACCTCACACCATATAGAATTTGGTCTCAGTAATCTATACACAAGTGGGAATGGGAATAATAAAGAGTAAGAAAAGAAAATCACCTCGATTTGAATTACAAGTTGAACCTCTCTTGATCAACACTCACTGGAACATCAACCGAGATTGAGAGATAAAAGGGTCGACGGCGACAAGACAAGCAAGATTGAGAACCGTGAGATGAGTCGGGGAAGAGGGTGAGTCGGGATGGGGCTGAGTTGAAAATGGAGGCGCAGTGGAAGAGAAGAGTTCTCCTTCTGTAGACACAAAAAAACCCTATTTTAATTAAAAACAAACCCTATTTTAATTATATAATATATTATATATATTAAAAATATATATTATATCGGGTCGGGTACCCGATCGGGTTTCAATATTCAACTCGATCCCGAACCCGAAAATTATCGGGTCGGGCAAAAAACCCGACTTTTCGGGTCGGGTCTAAATCGGGTCGGGCATAATCGGGATCGGGCACGGGTTGGGCGTCAGGTCGGGTCGGGTTTGTCGGGTTTTTTCCCACCCCTGATATAAATTATTGGTGTATATATATAAATTATTGGAGTAGATATCTATATATGAGTATATATGAAAATGTTTAGTGAAATTAATATAAATATATAGGAGTATATATATAATTTATGCAATGAATTAATTATATTTGTTGAATTTGTGATTTTGTGATTTTGGTGAATATGCATCGAATATATGAATATATATATATGGATATGAATTTGCGAAATGACGTAATCTGTGATTTTGTTGAATATGTGAAATGAGTATATTTAATATTGGATGAATTTTGGATGGATTTGTAAATTATGATGTCGATGAATATATAATGGATATTTATATATTATATTGTGAATATTCAATTTTGTACAACTTAATCAGGTTGTCTGGTGGTAGGAAGAGGCGCACGACAATAGATAAGGTTGCGAAATTCCAATCCATTGGATGACAATTGGGTTGGAGTCAAACCTCAGAGGAGACGGTTACGGCTTTTTCAATTCAGGCGGATGGACAATCGATACCAAATGAAGAGGCTATAACCTATACGAGGCAGATATTTCGACTTCGACGGCGGTAGAGTCACAAGGTCCCCAATAATTCGTCGACGATTCTATTCTCTACAGCGCCTGCCGCAAGACCAGGAGGGAGCCCTCAGACCCGGTCCCCAAATGCACCTGGAGACTTGAGAATGGCGCTAAAAGCGAGCGCATAGTAAAGTCAACGGGGAAGAAGATCGAGGTGTCGTTTGACGACTTCACCTGAGGCCCTACGACCTCTGACCTCAGCAGTTTGTGTTCACACAACATCGGGGCAATCATACGGAACAACATACATATGATTGCCCTTTCTTGGAACCAGCTCCCCGATTCCGAAAAGATCAGGGTGTACCGCGATCTCTCAGTAATAGGGTCTATTTAATTTGAATTTCATTGCAAAGCATAAAAGGATAAGGTCTAGAAATTTAATTATTTATTGATTTTTTCCTAGATACATTTTGACTATAAAGGCCGACCGGAGATGAGGAAATACATAGAGGACACGACAACCCGCATTTTCAAGGATTGGAAGTAGGACCTCTATAAGTACTACAAGAAACACGGCGCCTCGCCTACTCCATAAGAGCTGCGGACGGAAAGGGAAGACGAGTGACAATGGTTGGTCGGACACTTTGAGTCCGAGAAGTTTAAGGTTCGCTTTTATTTTCTCTAATGTAATGAAAATGAATAATTTCTTATTTTTAAATATTTATTTATTATTTATTATTATTTGTTGTGAAATAGTTAAAGTCGAATGCCAACAAGGCAAATCGTGAGAAGAAGACCGATCACCATGGTACGAGCTCGCGAGGGATCATCTACTATGCGAAGGATCATAGAGATGTGGGTTTGAAGCGTTGTTTCCTTGATGCCAGCAAGGATGCTTATGTCAAACCCGGGCAAGTCAATGAAGTGAGTCAGCGTGCCGTAAGTACCTATTTTTTGAAATTAATTGAATTTAATCGTACTTCCAAAATTTATTGAATTTAATCTAACAGTAATTGGTTTGAAGACATTGAATTATGATTAGTACATTTAATTAGGTCGTGCTCTTGGGATTTGGAATTTGCTTTAAGTTGGTTAAATTATGATTCTGGACTTGAGAAATCCAGATGGAAATCGGTACCCACGGTGAATTTATTTTGTTGAAATTGGTTATTCGGAGTATTTTCTTCCTTGCAGGTTTTTGATTTCCTCTAATTTTAGTGGAAACTATGGCAAATTTTTTTTAGAAATAAAATATTTATGTATTGTTCACAAGTTTAATTTTAGGAGAGGTTGCTACAAATGGACCAAGAGAAATTGGCGAAAACACAGTTGAAAAACCCGGAGATGACGCCTGAACAGTTCCTTACTTTATCGAAGGAGGCTCAGATCAGTATTGTCGATGCTGTTTTCGGCTGTCGACCTGGCAAATAGGTTTGTGGGCTAGGAAGGGCGGTCTAGAGAGATTTGACCTAGTAATCCGCATCGGCGAGTAAGCGCACTACGGTAGCTGCTAAGGAATGGGTCTGAGAGGCGGAAGAGGAGGTTCGATCGGTCAAGGAGGAGGCTACATTGGCCCGGAAGGAGGCGAGGTCGACAAGCTCTCAGATGAGCGTCGTCTTCAAGTTTCTCGAGTCAATAGGAATGCAACCTCCGACGGAGTGTCGTCCCCCTCCCTCCCAAGCACGGTAAGGACAACGATGCGAGCGACGGCGGCGAAATCGGTGGGATGTCTACTCCGGGTTCAATTTAGTTTCGTAGATTATTTTGTGTATATTTTGATCGATGTACATACACTTTTTATATTTAATGAATATTTTATTAATTTAATTAATATTTAATTTATAATTCAGAAACAAACAAAAATAATAAATAAAAAAAATAACAACTTAGATGACGAACAAACAATAATTAGTCCCCTAGGTTAAATCACTAAGACGACGACACATTCGTCGCCTAGGTGGTATACCTAAGACGACGAACAATAATATTCATCGTCTAAGTAGTAGCACTTAGACGACGAATAATAGTTCGTCGTCTAAGTGAATTCCATTTATTCGTCGTCTAAGTGAATTCCATTTATTCGTCGTCTAAGTGATTGACCTAAAATGACGAATTATATTTGTCGTCTAAGTGGGAATACTTAGATGACGAATGTTGTTATTTGTTGTCTAAGATGAATGTAGGACGACGAACAATGTCATCGTTTATATCAAAAAAATTCGTCGTCTAAGTACAAAGGCGGCGGAACCTTATTCGTCGCCTAAGTAGCACTTTAGATGACGAAAAACAAAATTTTCATTAGACGACGAACCTTAGGCGACGAACTTTTCATCGCCTAGGTATTTAGACGACGAAAAATACCACTTAAGCGACGAAATTGTTTTGTCGTGTAAGTGCATTTTCTAGGTCAAACCGTTGAACCAAATGCCGATCGACGATGGACAGTAAGCGGATTTCATAGATGAAAAACAGAAAGATAGAATTGCTTATAATGCACCCACTTTCTTCTGCCCCAGGATGGAGCTATAGCTAAGTAGCCGCAACTTGTATCCCAGATTGGTCATAACCAAATTATATAGACCGAGGGCCACCCTATACATATATAGATTGGCTCGAGTGCTGGTTCCGGCCACCACGCATAGAAATTAGAAAGAGAGAAGGAAAGATAAAAGAGTGGTTAGGTTTTGTTGCTGCTCCCTCTGGAATTATTAATAGAAGACGAGGACCCAACAAAAGTCGTTGGTGTACTCTTGGCGGGTGTTTGATAATATCGATCTCTTTATATCATGCATATGCCTTTGCACATCAACTTTGATTATTTCATCTGTCATAATATATTTGTTCGATGCAGAAATATCTCTCAGAAGAGACCTTCTCCGCGAAGCAGTCTCTTTTGATATCGGATGTCTTAACCGCGTGTACCGGTCTATCCTGTATGTGCTTCGATGTTGGCGTGCCACCGTTTTTCAACGGAATACGGACTAGTTAAACCAGCCTGACTTCTTATGTAAGCGATTAAGATAGGGAGAGCACCAACCCTATCCGAATAGGTTCTTTTTGCCTAGGAACCTAGGACTTTGATATGTGTACCTCTCTGCTAAATCCAGAAATCGATACTCCCACGTCTTTCGTGCAGAGCAGAGCAATCTCTTGATGAAGTGTTTGAGAACACTCGCTTCCTTTGAGTATTCAAGCTCTCAACATACAAGTGAGCCGCTCTTCAACCTTCAGGTTGCAATTGCTTCCTTGGAGTCGTAAATACCTTCACTCGATAGGTGAACAGCACTCAGACCTTCTGGTTGCAAGAAAGATAGAAATCTCGAGGACGAGATAACCGTCTAGGTTTGTTTGCGTATAGCAAGGCTGTTTGATTGAATGTTCGTGTCGTCGTTTTCATAAGATCCTTGCGTTCCTTATATACTCGCTTACTTATCAGTCATTGATTCTGTTTCTAACTCCTTTGCTCTTGTAACTTTGTCTGAATCTCCATACCAGCATCGTGTCATACCACTCATAGGCATTCCAATTCCATCATAACTCCTCTAAAAGTCCTGCAAATATCAACTAGTTATGATAGAAACTGAGCCGCGTGAAACCAGCTCGATAAGACACAGTTCTAATAGAACTCCAAATCTTCTCCCAACGAAGCTCGATACGAATCTCACTGGATCTTAATGCTTAACTTCCTCGATGGGAAATAATAACATGGTGATGGACCGCTCGATAGACCTCGACCATCCAAGCCCAAAGTAAATATTTTATTTAGGCCCAAACATTGCCCCTCAGGTCTTGAACTTGGAAACTTTCTGAGCAAGTGAAAAGACTTGAATGTACCTTGAACGATGTGCCCATTGACTTCTGAAACACTATACCATCACTCGAACGCCACGTCTAACCAACTCTTCGAAAAAGTATAACGCTCGACTGACTCTTCTATAAGAGCAACAGCCCATACCCACAAGTTTCATCTTTCATCAAAAACTTTTCAATCGCTCAAAAAACCTGCAACTTTTAACTCTCACAGTCAAAAAGCTTAAACCTTTCTTCTCACCGCCGTCAAAACCCTAACTCGGAAAAAATGCCTCCTCGTAAGGACATTATTATCCCCTTTGACCACGTTCATGCCAAGAAGTTTATCAAACGGCTCAAGGAAGTCGCTACTCGATCGAACCCGGACACCATCTGCACCCTCACAATAGACGCTGAGGAAAATACAGGTCTCCTTGGCCCATTCCTGGAATCTCCACTGAATCCAGACCTCTTCACTTCCCTCCGTGAACCCATCTGCAATTCTTCCCTTCTACTTCAGGCAAACCCTTCTGCAAACCCAAAGCCATGGTCACAGAAAGATAGCCTCTGTTCTATCGGGAAATGGCCACACACATCCCCTGACGACCTCGACTGGTACCATCAACGCCGGAGGATGGACAAAGAACGATGGGAAGCAGCAGGAATTGCTGAACTTATTGACCTATGCTTTTCTCTTCCGTCTGGAGCATACAAACCCCCACTTTCCGCAGCAATGTGCTTCTGGGATTGCTCAGCGAACTGCTTCAGACTCCCTTGTGGAGACATAAGCATCACAATGCTCGACCTCTATACCATCTTCGGAGTTCCTGCCGCTGAGAACAATTGGGCTCCTCAGGAATCCAGCCAAACTACTCACAAAGCCTCAGAGATGCGGCCTCAATCCTACTCTGCCTGGGTGAAATACTTCTCAAAGGTGAAAGACATAGCACAAGGAGGAATAGTTTTTTTGGAGTACTGGTTATCGAAGTACTTGTTCTGCACAACCTCAGCGAAGGTTATCAAGACATGGACCAATCTCGCTGAACGCCTTTACAGCGGAGAACCACTGAGCTTGGTTGAATCCGTCCTCGCTTCTATCTACTATAATCTCAAGCGAATAACTCTATCGAAGCTCGACTTAAACTAATCTGGACCACTTTGGATGGTAGACCTCTGGCTACAGATCTATTTCCCTTTCTTCTGTCCTTCCAAAACCCCTAGGTTCGAAGAGCAAAAGTTGCTGGGTAGGTCACTAATTGCCACATCGCCCAGGACCAGGCAATGGTCCTATCTCAACTGCTTCAAATATCTCTGCTACCACAAGGACTTTCCTCACAATGCAGTTGAAACAATTCTGGGTCGTCGTCACCCCAGCCTTCTCTCCAGTGGTTTCATGCCATCTCCCGACCAAGATAATCAAGCGAGGAGCTTGTTCGTTAAGTCGAACACCTGCCAAGACTTACCACTCCCAGACTCCGATTATGAGCTCTATGCTCCTAATCACTTCTGCAGACAACTTGGGCTTAGCCAGGATGCCCCTATGCCTCTTGCATGTTCTGTCAACAAATATACTCTCTGGCGAGCAGAGAGTAAGCCCAATGCAGCAGAAGCCATCGATGAACAATTTGGCTTTCCAATGGTGATAGTTCCTGGGATTACCAAACCACTATCTCCATCGAGGTTGGTTACCCCAACATACCTCACCTGGTATTCCCAACTTTGGATTGAGAAACGTTACCAGGGACCAGAACTGTGCTTCGCCACCATCTTCCATGGATTCGATGAAAAATTTTTGCTGAAGGTAGACTTAGATGCACTCATCGGTCCTCACCCTAAATTGAGCATAACCCCATGGCCTCAGGTATGTCTCAGTTCAGAAATTTCCACTTGTGTTGGTGATATTAGGATCAAAAGTGACCATCCTTTCCTCCTTCTCACAGTGTGATCCAGAGCCAGATGTAACCATGGCTATTCATTCTTTCAAGAAGAAAAGGACCAAGCATTCCAGATCATCTGTAAGTATTATGAACCATTACTTATCCGGAACCAACTTGTTTTCACTACCTCTCCTGATATCGACTTCTAACCCCTACAGCCCTCAAGCTCTAAGAAACCCAAGCTGCAGGCCCCAGAGGCAGAAAGTGGGGTTTGGTTAGACTCACGAATCAGGAGCAGAGATAATCAGCTACATCTCTTTGCTCGTGCCTTCCTTGCTTCATTTGATCAAAGGAGCAGCCAAGCTTCAGGTTCTAGTGCTTGTTCAGCCATCGCCTATGCCATTGCACACTGGTTTTGTGCAAATCCGGGTAGCACTCCCACACTCTCCCAGTTCGATGACCTTCTTCTCCAAGGCTCAAGGGAATGGCAGGAGCTATGCAAGGATGAATTCCTGGCAAGGAAGTATCCAAACCAACACTTTGATTTGGACGCTATCTTGAAAGCCAAAATCAGACCACTCCAATTCTCGGCCGATGACTCCTTCATAGGATACTTTAATCCTGAAAAGTTTGCTAATCTGAATGGTCAATCGTCCTTCGATGATTTATGGGAACACATTCAGAAAAGCCGGAAGCCCCAGGTCTACATAGTGAGTTGGAATGATCACTTCTTCGTCCTCAAGGCTGAAGACGAAACCTTCTGTATAATTGACTCACTAGGTGAAAGGCTCTAAGAAGGACACAGTAAAGCCTTCATTCTGGAGTTCGATGAGTCCAGCAGCATATCCACTATTGCAGACAAGGTTATAGTTAGCAGCCACAAAGAGTGCTGCAAGGACTTCATAGTTCGATTCTTAGCTGGAATCCATCGAGCAGAACTTGAGGAAGAGGAGAAGAAACACCCTGTAGCCCTTGACACTTTGTTCCATCGCCTTCAGATCGAAATTCAAGGTTGCTACATTCCTTCCTCTTCCAGCGAAGGTCCCAGTGCCCAAAATGAACAAGTTATCTCAGAGGCTGAACAAATTGTCTCCTTACCAGGGCCCAGATCCGATCAATCACAAACTCTGGTTGAGACTAGCCCAGAGGTCGAAACAACAAATCCTTCCTTACCAGAGTCACAAGTTCAGACTCACGAGGAAACACCAGCACTGTCTCCCCAACAAGTAAGCTAACGTAACCTCACTTCTTAGGTTAATAATTGTTCGATAGAGTCCTAACACTTCCCGTTATTTTCATATCGAAGTCCGATGTTGTTCCTATGGACCTGGTCATTCAGCAAAGTCTTCCTGATAGTCCAAGGAAACAAGCGGTCATAGTAGGAGAATCAGTTTTGATGGCTAACGAAGATCAACCTAGTCGGCCTCTGGACATCGATGATGAAGGACCTCCCGTTCGAAACGAGGAAACATCTGTCCCCTCCTCATCATCTGGAAAGCAACTCCAACTGCTCAGTGTACAAGAAACAACCAATGTTCAAGAACTTGTAGGTACATTGAGCACACTGAGAACTCCTTCAGACATCGAAGATCTTCTCCACGACATTCTCTCTAGGCCCCTGGATTCTCTTGGAGATATTCAGGCCGTGCACAAGCAAGTGAAGGGATTGCATGCCAACGCCCCAACAGACCTCATTCCCTGTCTAGAAGATATGGAAAACAAACTGCTTGAGCTTCTGCATAGTAGTGAAATCTCCCAAGCATTGTCCATCGAGGCTGCTCGAAAGAAAGACGCAGCAATGACCCTGGAGCAGAAAACTCACAGGGAAACAGAGAGAATCGAGAAATATCTAAAGGAACTGCCTTCACAAGAGGAACAACTAGCAGCCAAACGTGCCAGGCTCCTTGCGCTTGAGGCTGATGTCGCTGCACTTAGATCAGAGATAAATGCATTGGAAAGCAGCATCCCCAATTATCGGGATGAAATGCATAACTTTTTGGCAGAAGGCGAGATCCGAGCCCAACTCCTGCAAGAGGCACGACAGGAAGCCAACGAAGCTCGCAAAGCAGCTTATCAGGACTGGAAGACCTCAGAAATGATCAAGATCTCGATAAAGAGCTTCCTCGATATGTAAAAATTTTGGACCTCTAGTATAGGCTTTTTGTATTTGTTATCGAACAACAAAGATTTTCTTATATCCACATTGTTTTGACAACAAAGTATGTATTGGGTTTGAAACTTGATTGGGCCTCTTATAATAAGCCATTTTCCAAACTCTAACCCAACCTCGTATTAGGCTGTAATTAATTTTAACCTTCCGATTGTCCAGCAATAAATAGAATTGAATTCTATACTTGGAATCTGTATCGCGTCAAACCATCGAAATCTAAACCGCTTCCCAGGTCGACTGTTAACTGAACACGTATTCACTATTGTTGGGTGTACTCACACGAAACTAAACCGCTATAATTTCTGGCTATAAAAGGTTCCCTCCTCTTGGTAAAATATACCAAGTCCATTGCAAGAATGAACCAAACCCAACTCTATTTGCTCTGGTCTTACTATCCAAAGAAACCTCCAGATAAATCCTTCGATGTCCTATTCCTTAGATAGCAATATCCATGCCCAAACCTGGACTAGATAGCAATATCTATGCCCAGGCGTTGCCTTGGCTCTTCCTGATTGAAGGAGTCAAGAAGGGAGAAACCACAACCCCGAGGTTCCCAACCCCCTCGTCTTCTGCCTCGCACGCATTCGATGTCGATAGGCATAGGGGGTGGTGCCATTCTTCAATACCTCCAGCAATCCATGGGGAAAGTTGGGGGCATCATGCTGGAGAAAAGGCGACAATCGTCAAGGCAGGTGTAACTCTTGTTCTAATGCACCTTCTCTTAGCCTTGACGATTCAGTTTCCTCTCCCTCTCCAATACCGAGGTCGATCTCTTCCAACCGCCGAGATCGATCTGCAGGCCTTAACTTTTGTTTAGGTCTTCAGACCTCTTTATGGAGACGGAGATCAACGCAGAGGATCTGGTGAAGAATGAATCTTTTTAATTTCTTGAGTTTCTTTTTGCAATTGTCCAAGATTCATTTTCCCATACAGTATCAGAGCCTGAGGCCGCAAAGCCTTTGTATTATTCCAAGTATTTGAATGTAATATTATTTCGAAGTGTAAAAGTTCTTTGTATTGATAAACTCGTATATAGTTTGCTCAAAAATTTAAGCCACAAAGACTGGCCTGTATCGAACTTTGACTTGGAATAAATAACTACTCTGATTACAAAATTTAGCCTTAACTATAGGCACTAACTATTTAACCCCATTAATAGGTTTATTTTATGTTCATGATCCTCGATGAGTATATGTGTTGCCCCTGTAGTTTATTTATGCAAATGCATGAATAAACTAAATTAAGCAGTATCGGGAGGATCATCATACTCCCAAACATGGTGTATATACTTTTTAAGGTAACGACCATTTATCGGGTTCGCATGTAGTACCATCTCGATCTCTCAGTTGAACTGCTCCTTTACCTAACAGTCGATCGATGATGTATGGTCCTTCCCATTTTTCTGACCACTTTCCTCGTCCTTCCGTTTTCTCACCGATAGGCAAAATCACCCTCCAGACGAGTTCTCCTTCTGCAAAACTTATGCCCCTTGTTCGCTGGTCATAGGCACGAGCCACCTTCTGTTTCTCAGCACGTAGACTTTCAAAAGCCTGTATTCGATGTTCATCGAGATCTTCATGCTCCTGCCACATTGCTTGGACATAGTCTTCACCGATCAAATTGTGTTGCTCCATCACCCGTAAAGACTGAACATTGATCTCCAGAGGCAAAACAGCGTCATGCCCAAATATCAGTGCATAAGGAGTAGTACTTGTAGGTGTCCTCTTACTAGTCCTGTAAGCCCACAAAGTATGAAAAAGTTCTTCATGCCACAGTCTGGCATTGCCAGCGAGCATCCGTTTTAGGATATGTATAATGATTTTATTGCTCGCTTCAGCTTGACCGTTGGATTGGGCATAGTATGGAGAAGAGTGGAGAAAATGAACCCCAAGATCCTTCATTAAAGTATCTACTTCTCCAGACATAAAGGCTGCCCCGCGGTCGGATACAAAACACTCAGGGATGCCAAACCGACAAATAATATCTTCAAACAGAAATTGGCGGATGGCCTTCGCTGAGGATACCCTGAGGGGTCGAGCTTCGACCCACTTTGTGAAGAAATCAGTAGCCACTATAATGAACTTATGCCCTTCGGATGAATGAGGATGTATCATTCCAATTAAGTCCAAAGCCCATCCTCGAGCTGGCCAAGGCTTGATTATAGGCTGTAACGGTATTCTGGGCATATGGTTGACTGGACCATCTCTCTGGCATTCTTCACAACCCTTAGCGAACGTGATGCAGTCTCTGAGCATTCCTGGCCAACAAAAGCCATATCTTCTTAATAACCATCGCATCTTGGGACCAGCTTGATGAGCCCCTGCACTCCCAAGATGGACTTCTCTCATTAACTTTTTAGCGTCACGTCCAAAGACACACCTTAATAGTATGCCTTCTTCTCCCCTTCTATATAACTCAGAATCTTTGAGCACATAATTGGGAGCTAAAAAACGAATCCGCTTGTCCACCGGATTATTGGGATCCTGGAGATAAGACATGATCTCCTGTCTCCAGTCTTTGTCGATGTGATCGAGTGTGGCAACGTACCATTCGTTTTTGTCTTCTTGTCGTGCAAGGAAAGATGGAAGAGTTCTTCGTTCAACTTTAAGTATTCTTTCTCGTACTCCATCTTGCAAACTTACACCCGTTGCTAGTTGAGCCAACTCATTAGCTGCATAGTTTTTCTCTCGAGAAACATGACTCAACTCCACCTCTGTAAACAACTTCAATAAGTCACAGGCCCTCCTCGCATAAGGTTCTAATATCGGACCGGCCCTATACTTTGTTTCCAATTGTCTGATCACCAATTGGGAATCTCCAAGAATGTGCACATCATTGATCTCCATATCTAATAGAAGTTCTAATCCAATGATTAAAGCTTCATACTCCGCTTGATTATTCGTGCACTTGAAGTCCAACCTGAAAGAATAAGAATAAGTTTGGCCGCGTGGGGAGATCAAAGCTACCTCTGCCCCAGCCATAGTACTCGTACTAGACCCATCAAAGTACAAACACCAAGGGGCCAAATCAATACAAGCGAGATCCAGTTCTGGCCCGTTAACCACTTCTTCCATGGGATGATGAGCCAAAAAATCGGCCACTGCCTGGCCTTTCACCGCCTTCTGAGGAACATATTGTAAAGAAAATTCTGACAAAGCCAAAATCCACTTTCCAATACGACCACGGAGAATTGGTCTGGATAACATATACTTCACCAAATCTGTTTGTGCAATGACATACGTAGTGAAGGATAGCATATAGTGCCTCAACTTACACCCTGAAAAGTATAAGGCAAGGCATAACCTTTCCATTGGAGAGTATCTTGTTTCACAATCGTTCAAGGTACGACTTAGGTAGAAAATAGCACGTTCAATGCCTACGGTATCGTCCTGAGCCAGTAGACTTCCAATGGAAAGCTCGGTAGCTGAAATGTACAGCTTAAGAGGAACCCCAGGTCTTGGAGGAACCAAGACTGGAGGATTCGTTAAGTATGCTTTGATGGTATCGAAGGCCTTTTGATGTATAGGCTCCCATACAAAGTTTTTCTGATTTTGAAGCTTGAGGAGGGTAGAGAATGATTGTGTCTTCCCAGCAGCATTGACAATAAACCGTCGTAAGAAATTGATCTTTCCCAATAAACGTTGTAGTTCTTTCTTACTTTTAGGTGGGGCTGCACTGATCACCGCTTGTTTCTTGTCATCCGGTATTTCAATCCCACGCTGATGAACTAAAAAACCCAAGAAGTCACCTGCCTGAACGCCAAACACACATTTGGCTGGGTTCATCTTTAGTTGATGCTGCCTCATTTTGAGAAACACCTGTCTCAAGTCCTCAAAATGGTCATTTCGATGTTTCGTTTTGACTACCACGTCATCTATATATACCTCCATGGTCTTACCAATAAGATCATGAAAGATCAAATTCATTGCTCTTTGGTAGGTTGCCCCTACATTTTTAAGTCCAAATGGCATATCGACGTACTCAAAAACACCGGCAAAGCCTGGGCATCGAAACGCTGTTTTATGTCTATCCTCTTCAGCTACTGGGATTTGATGGTATCCTGCAGTACCATCCATGAATGTCAACATCTCATGGTGGGCAACTGAGTCAACCAACATATCAGCCACTGGCATAGGATAAGCATCCTTAGGGGTTGCATTGTTCAAGTCTCTGTAGTCGACGCATACTCGCATCTTCCCATTCTTTTTCTTGACTGGAACTATATTAGACAGCCACTCATTATATTTGGCTACTCGTATAATCCCTGACTTGAGCATTTTCTCAACCTCCTCTTTGACTAAAATTTCTGTCTCCGTATTCATGCGACGCATTTCTTGCTTTACAGGCTTCTTTCCCTCGATGATGGGCAAGTTGTGACAAACCAGATCTGGTGAAAGTCCAGGCATATCCTCATATTTCTCTGCAAAACAATCTGCGTATTCTTTCAGCAATTCGATCATCTTGAGTCTTTCTTCAGGCTCCAAGAAAGTACTTATAGTCACAGACATTGGCTCTTCTTGTGTCCCAATCTGAATGTGTTCGATGGGATCTTTGACTTTAGGAGGTATATCATCTAAGGCTGCTTGGAGCTAGTTGAATCTCGTCCTCCTCTTCTAAGTCTTGCAGAACGTCTTCATCCACGTATTCCAATGCTGCAATCATTGGAACTTTCTCGAAGGCTTGGCTTTCTAACATAAAGTTGTGAAAGCGTTCGTACAACGAAAGGCAAGCCTCGGTCTCTATCTCTGATAGAGACCCATTCATGGAGAACGTCTGGATGGTAGCTCGATGGTGTAGGGTCTTTGACTATCCTGATTTGCTTGAACAATCCCCCACTGAGCTAATTCAGAGGCCGTGACACCCATCAGGCGGCCTTTACTATCGACGCCCCATACCTCCAATGGCCTAAGGTCACTGTGGTAATACCTGGCCTCTAGAGCATTAGCAGAGACGGAATATGGGCGAGGGTCAGCGTTGACTATTTCTGCTTCCCCCGACTCCATGTTCCACAGTAGCATCTGCTGATGTAGCGAAGATGGTACACAGTAGCTTCGATGGATCCAATCACGTCCTAGGATCGCACTATATGGTGATGTACATTCTACCACAAAGAATGTATAAGTGCCTGAAGCTATCCCGATGTGTACCTGTAAGAAAACAATTCCCAAGGTCTTTGTTATGCTACCCTGGAAGTTCCTGACACTTAGCGAGGTCTCTTGGATAGCTGACTTAGGAACACCGATAAGGGCCAATGCCTTAAAGGTGATGATGTTTACCGCTGCCCCTGAGTCCACCAAAAGTTTATTTAATTGGACTCCTTGGACTTGTCCTGTGACATATAGTGGCCGCATATGCATAGCCATGTCAATAGTGGGCTTGGAGAACATCATTTGTCCTCTTGTGTCTGATGAATCCAGTTCTTGTGTGTCATCGAGTGTGGAACTGTCTGGCACTTTCGATTCTTCATCTTGTAACATTACGCTGCTAATGTTCCTGGATTCATCTCTCGTTGCTGATGAGGGCAGAGCATATTTGGAGGATAGGACATACACCATGTGAATGGCTGCAGTGTCCTCCTCGATGGAATCTTGTACTTCATCGACCTCATACTCACCGTAATCCACTAACTCCTCGTCGTCGTTGTAGTTATCACGTTCAACCGATGGCTGTCCTTCCTCGGTAGACCAAGTAGTTAATTCGAGGTGAGCAACTTGTTGTACTATATCCTCAGGGATAGGATCGATAGCTGCTGGTGGCGTCGGCGGTGTAGTTGTTTCTTTGGGAACCGGGGTTAGTTTCTTGGCCTTCGCTTGCTCTTCAACAACTGAAGGCCTTGGCTTCCATTGCAAGACTGGTGGCTTGCTTGGAGTACTCCGTTGTGGTGGCCCCTCTGTTCCCTTGGGAGGTGTCTTCAACCCTACTTGTTTCACCGTGTCTTCTTCAAAGTTAAGGCACCTCCTAACTGGTTGCCGTTTCTATACTACATGATGGACCTCTAGAGTAGGTTCAGACTATTTTCCTTGGTTTGCCAGCTCTGGGTTTCTATCAAAAACCCCTGGTCTTTGGGCTCTCACTTTGGGCTCGTGAGATTTCTTCCTAAACACCACTAACGGATTTGCTGCGAGAGTGTTCAGTCTCCTCTGCAGCACTTCTGGAGGAAACTCCAGATCCTCTTCCTTGATAAGGCCAGCCTCGTAAGCATCCAATGCTCTCTTAGCCCTTCCAAAGCGTCGCTGTAGGTTCCTCCTCTTACTTGGAGTCACCTCGACTGTCTTTCCCTTCTCCCTTATATACCATACATCCTCATTTGTGATGTTCCTTGAAGCTGGAGGGACATATGGTTTGGTGAGCGTATCAACAACCTTAGATTCAGGCGTTTTAACCACATTGGCCTGCTTTGTTGCCCTTGGTCGCTTGGGAGCGGGAGTATCCCTTTGTTTTGATGGCGGGGACTGATGATCTTTATTGGAAAATAGCTCCGGGAAGGCTTTGGCTGCCTGAGCCAACTCTTCAAAGGAGATCTTCAGCCCACTTCTCAATTTGCAGTGTGCACAAAGGGATATTGGCGAGTCTGCTTTAGGGTCCACCTTCTCTTTTCCTTTATTCTTCGGTGTACGAGGTAGACTCTCGTCAGCAGTTGGTTGGTCGTTGGACTGCTTTCTTTTGTTTGTTTTAGTACCTGTCACGTCCAACATGCCAACCATCATGGGGATTTGAGACGTTAAATTGAGCGACGGTTTTTGCTCGATCGCTATTACTCCGTCATCGATCAGCTGCTGAATCTTATATTTCAAATCTCTACAAGCAGCTGTAGCGTGACTCCCCCATTTGTGGTGGTATTGACAATAAGGGAGACCCTTAACATCATCAGGATGTGGGTCTGGAGATCCCCAGTTATCAGGTACCACTGCTATCCCTTCTAGGCATAGCTTTTCAAATATCTCTTCCCGCCAGGATGCGTCATATATGACGCACGTCCGCTTGGGTCGGACAAAGGCTATGTGTCTCCTGGTCCTTCGTCTGGACTTCTTCTTCACCTGAGTTGGTGTATCTGGATTGTGCTCCGAAGAAGTGCCACTGACGGGGGATTCTGTGACCGGAGGAGATGGTGTTCTGTGAGAGTATTCGGGGTGAAAATCCACCTCTCCGTCTTCAGAGATCATAATCACTTGCCAGTTGATCAAGCCCTGGATCTTATCTTTCAGGGTTGAACACATCGACGTTCGATGGCCGAAGTGATTATGAAATCTACAAAAGTGCCGGGCCGGCCCTTCATATCGTAGATGTCTAAGCTTATAGACAGGGTAGAAGAAGATCAGCCCCATATCCTTTAACCTATCCAAGTATTCATCCACCATGTCCGTCTTGAATGAATAGGTTAAGTAGGCTGGTTGATTCCAAGCCCCTTCGTTCTCAAGGATTCTACTAGGTGTTGGCCAACTTAAGTCAACCATATTCACCTGTTGAGCCGGGAATGGCTCGGAATCCACTAGTGCTGCTGTCTTGGATGAACCTTCCAACTCCAGCTTTCCTTCATTGATCCACTTCTGGATCTGGTCCTTCAGCTTGATGCAGTCCTTGGTAAGATGGTTCCATGCTCCATGGAACTTGCAGTACGTTTTACCCTTTAGCTGCTCAGCTGTGGGAAGCGGTCCGAAGTCTGATTTGACAACACGTAGACCATACAATTCGTCCAGTATCTCATGAGCCATGTTGGCATCATAAGTGTATTTCTCGAATTCTGGCTTAGTAAAGGCCACTGTCGAGAGCTTGATGGGACCCCTACTCTTCTGAAGCTTGCGGGGTTTCAGTACTTTACTTGACATTAGATCTAAAGCCCCCACTCGTTCATCATCAGAATCTGTTTCCTGGTCGTCCATCTGTTCAACATAAGCCACTGTTTTTGGCTTTAACCTGTCATAAGTTTTATTGTTATAAGTCCCTTTGGACGCATTCTTCCTGTTATCTCTCTCTTGCATATTGCTATAAGCTCTGGTCACCGCAGCGATGAACTCGTTCAGAGAAAAATACTTGCTATTTAAGAATAGATGGTGATAAGTATCCTCCAGCCCATTCTTGGCCATCTCGACCACCTCTTCCTTGCTTAGAGGGGTCTTACAGAGGTTATACTCTGAACGGAAACGGTGTAGGAAAGTGACCGGACTCTCGGTCACCGACTGACTAAGAGAAGCCAACTTTCCTATGGTGGTTTCTGGCCGTTCCGTTCCAAAGTGGTCTATAAACAAGGCCTCCATCTCCTTCCACGTACTAATCGAGCCCTTCTCGATGCCAGTGTACCACACGAGGGCTGATCCCGATAATGATGAACCGAAGACCCTTAGTTTGAGTCCGTCGTCCTCGGCAAACTGGCCTAACTGCAAAGTGAAGTAAGCCAGATGTGTTGCCGCATTTGCGTCATCATCACCAGAGAATGTTTGGAAGGTCTGGTGTTTATAGAACTTTGGCCAATGCCATTTGTTAGGATCGTCTTTGCTTAAAGGAAACGGCGCTTCGTAAGTCTCATGCATCTTGGTTATTCTTACTTGGCAATCATCCATGAGCTTATTTATACGTGTCTCCCACTCGAAAGCAAAATCCTCTGATCGTCTGGTTTTTCTAGCCAAGTCCGATACGGTTTTGGTTAGAGAACCCAGATCCCTATCAACTCTTTGAGTGATAGCCGCCGCTGCCCGGCGGTATTCTTCCAATCCTTTGTCTAAAAGGCTTTGGACATCCGCCCGTAGGCGTTCTTGACCCTCTGCCAAACTAGTCACCTGAGCGTTTATGGATTCTTTATCCTCTTGTTCTTGATTCAACTCTAGTCGCATAGACCGCATAGTACTTGCTATCTCCTTTAAGGAGTCGGTCTGAGCAGCGAGATGGTCATTATGTTGCTCAAGTCTGTCTTCGAATGATCGAAGACCACTAGCGTGGTGTAAGTCCCGTTTTGCTGCATAGGCCACGTATTCGTTATACGTGAGTGCCTTTATCTCTGTCTCGCTTAGAGGTTCGAACTCCATGGTGTTGAAGTTGCTACCGAAGATAACTTTAACCGCTTGATTACTCAATGAACGACACTGGATAGAAGTGTGTTCACGGTATGCCGGTTGTGGATGTTTACGACACTGAGGGTAAACCCTTCGATAAGGGTCTCCAATCGTCGCTTAGAGACGCAAAGAAGTATTGACAGTCCCACCGGGCGTGCCAAAATGTTCGATGCAGAAATATCTCTCAGAAGAGACCTTCTCCGCGAAGCAGTCTCTTTTGATATCGGATGTCTTAACCGCGTGTACCGGTCTATCCTGTATGTGTTTCGATGCTGGCGTGCCACCGTTTTTCAACGGAATACGGACTAGGTAAAGCCGCCTGACTTCTTATGTAAGCGATTAAGATAGGGAGAGCACCAACCCTATCCGAATAGGTTCTTTTTGCCTAGGAACCTAGGACTTTGATATGTGTACCTCTCTGCTAAATCCAGAAATCAATACTCCCACGTCTTTCGTGCAGAGCAGAGCAATCTCTTGATGAAGTGTTTGAGAACACTCGCTTCCTTTGAGTATTCAAGCTCTCAACATACAAGTGAGCCGCTCTTCAACCTTCAGGTTGCAATTGCTTCCTTGGAGTCGGAAATACCTTCACTCGATAGGTGAACAACACTCAGACCTTCTGGTTGCAAGAAAGATAGAAATCTCGAGGACGAGATAACCGTCTAGGTTTGTTTGCGTATAGTAAGGCTGTTTGATTGAATGTTCGTGTCGTCGTTTTCATAAGATCATTGCGTTCCTTATATACTCGCCTACTTATCAGTCATTGATTCTGTTTCTAACTCCTTTGCTCTTGTAACTTTGTCTGAATCTCCATACCAGCATCGTGTCATACCACTCATAGGCATTCCAATTCCATCATAACTCCTCTAAAAGTCCTGCAAATATCAACTAGTTATGATAGAAACTGAGCCGCGTGAAACCAGCTCGATAAGACACAGTTCTAATAGAACTCCAAATCTTCTCCCAACGAAGCTCGATACGAATCTCACTGGATTTTAATGCTTAACTTCCTCGATGGGAAATAATAACATGGTGATGGACCGCTCGATAGACCTCGACCATCCAAGCCCAAAGTAAATATTTTATTTAGGCCCAAACAATATTATTGCCATTTCTCCTCAGTCATCGAGTTAAGAACAAAGGCGAAGCTCCATACCGAATATTATAGGTATTATCCCCTTTCCCTCATTTTAAATTTTGAAAATACTTAGTTTTGTAGCTAAATTTTAATGTAAAATATCAAATTTTAAAAATTAACCCCTTACATTTGTATACCTGTTTAGTAAACTTACTTAAACAAAATTTAACCTCCCTCATTTTAAAATCCTACCTCCACCTTTGGTTAAGAAAGATCTTCAATCACAATTAAGTTATGCATGTATAGCGTGAGCATATTTCACCATGGTTATATCGGTCAAGTTAGTAAAAGGGTTTTTACTAATTATTTTGCATAATAATTAATTAAGTTGGATGCATGGCAAGTTTGGTCTTGAACTGTTGGTCAACTTATCAATAGTATCAGAACTTATTCATTAATTTTTCATGTGCAAGAAGCGAATATACTTTATATTCTTGATTTCTCATGTTATGATAGCTTAGGCATTTAAAACATGTAAAAGAGGAATTTGCTTCTTCGTCTTAATAAAATGCACTTCAAAGGAGTCGGATCATGGTGATTGATCAATAATTATAAGATATTAACGTACACCTTAGGAAGTGAATCTAAGATTGTAAGTTAAGTAAAGATATAAATAGTTTCTTGTTCTATTAACAACAATAATAGCATATATATGTGATATAATTATACAGTATGAACTGCATGTATGATGAAGGAAATTTCAAAGCAAGTTCTTTACAACAACGTACGTGGCTTTTCTATGTCCAACGAATACGTACCAACAATTGATTTGTTAGGTATACCCTCTTGCCGATATGTCAACAGTAGCAAGACTCTCTTTGTCTTTCCCAAATGCTAGATAGACATTTGAAGATCGACCTCATCTTCTTCTTTTGCTTTTTCTGGACGATGCCTCCGGACACATTATTGCATGAGTTAAACAGAAACACTTGCGTGGAAATTGAATCGACCTAGCTGCTACTAATTAATTGTATAATACAGGTGGGACTCGCCAAACTTTTCCTGTTGAAATCGTAACCTAAACCACTTTTATGCAATTGCAATAAGTGATATTTCTATACTAGCTATAAGGAAACTATGCAGAATAATATCATATAAAGGATCGTCATGTTTCTCAAAAGGATTGGATTGCGACATGGATGATGCTATACTATATAGCTGAAACTTGGCAGCAAATATTGTATCCTATTCGAAAAGATAGACAGCAGTAGACTGACTAGAGCCCAGCAACACATTATTATATATACACAAAGTTCCCAAGACTTTGCCAAATAGTCATAGGAGTGATAGGATTAATGTTTTATCTTCCAACCGTATATAACTAGGATCATGCATGCTAGAATGTACTTTAAAGTTGAGCAGCTTAGAGTCTGTTCCTACCGAAATTTGTAAGGGATTCAGTTAGATGAGCAATAGATATTGTTGGTGGACCTCTCTTGGGCACTCGGGTTGATGACCTCTCGCGCTCCGTTTTATTGTAAAATAATAGATAAGCATCAGTAAATTGAGACGTGATTGACTCGCCTTCAACGCTCTGATGCTTAAATTAGATGATGTAATGACGGCAAGCGCTAGTGAACAGGAAACAAATATAATAGTTACATTTTCTTTTGTCATAAATACCTTCATTATATGGGTACTTGAGAGTGACAACTCTATATCATCCTCGATGTGGGATTGACATGAACTTTCCTTTTGGATGTAAAGGATGGTAGTTTGGTCTTTTGGTTGGTCGCACCTAACCTAGGCTGGCTGACGCATGTAGTCATGTCGTGACACCAGGTGAGTGTGGTGCAACCCCAGACGTGATTTCTCCTTTGTACCCTTTTAGCTTCCTTTGGTAATTGTTGCTTTTTGGTGCTAAGTATGACATGTTTTTATAGGTTAGCGCATGACGTACTAACAAGTCTCCCAAGTCCCTATGTTAAGGAGATTGACCTTGATTGAGGAGTTGAACCCAAGATCCATAAGGTACTCATACTTAGCACCGGTAGGTTAGGGTAGTGTTGTGTGCCCCGGAGTTTCCTCAACTTCGTGAACAAGGGAGATCGTTCGTACATAATAAACATTAGCGGGATGGTGCCTGACATTTGGTGGGTAGCGCTTGACGAAGTGTGTTTAGAGCAACAGTCGCGCAAATGGTGTGCTTGAGATCAACGTTAAGTCTTGAGACATCGTGCGGGAGAGCAACAAGCTCTAAGTAAGGAGCGACATGGGCTAGGGCAGTGTGTACTCAGGCCGTTTGAAGCCGCCTGACGGGTGACGATAGTGCTAGGCTTTTTTGGGCCCGAGGGGAATTTAAATCCCCAGGTATCCAGTGCCACAAGGTCGAGGGCGTGGGGGTGTAAGGCGGTGTGCACCTAGGCAGCAAACTCTAGTGGGTGTTGGTATCATGCGCGATAGCAGCAAGTGCCAAGTGCCAAGTGCCAAGCGCCGAGCGGTGTGTGTTAAACAGCTTCTGCTATGGCCAATTCTGAGGCCGCCTGATAGGTGCAACGACGTTAGGTTTTTTTAGGGTCCAACAAGAGTTTAAGTCCCCAGGTAGCCAATACCGCTCAGAAGAGGGCCACATTATGAGAGACACTTAAGAGGATCAGTCGCTAGAAGGTATGTGTTTATGTGATTGCAAGCTGCAGCGTGCGCTTGGGCCGTTTGAGGCCGCCTGACAGGTAACAACGACGCTAGAGATTTTTCAGGTTTGAGAGGAGTTTAAGTCCCAAGGTAGCCAATACCACAAGGTCGAAGACTACGTCAGGGGACATCACTTCTAGGGTGATCAACTGCTAAGGGAGTTCGTGTGTGGGAGCGATGAGCTCTGGGCGCCAGTCGTCTACAAGTTGTCTTAAAACAGGCGGAGTGTAGTTCCGCGGTTTGCCATATCCCTTGCGTGTTTTGTGTTGAGGGCGCTCGTCTGACCATGTGGATTGCAGGGTAACATATTGCTTGACTAAGGTAGAAAACGTGTCTAAAAGTTTGGTACCTGTGTGGGGCGCTTTGGTATGAGACGTGCTAGGTTAGGGGAATGTGAATGGATTATTGGTCCACTCGATGTTAGCGGACATTACGATGCTAAGGTAGATGTCAAGATGAAAGGACCCAGCCCTAGATTAACTAGTAATTTAGGACCATGCCCCAACGACAAGACTTAAACTATAGATTTCTGTAAATTTTTTGACATAATTCCTCTACGAAGTGGACTACCAGAAACCTGCAAGAAAATCACACTTCAGATTTTCCAAAAATAATACCGTGGACCACCGATGTCCATCCGAATTTTTTAATAAAGTGCGGAAAGTTAATTATTTAAAATGCTGGAATAATAATACAGGAACTGAAAATTCTTAAACCAGCAATACTAACAATTCATAAGGAGCACAGAAAAATATTTATAACACTAGTGTCCAGAGCGACTTCTAAGAGCAGAATAAAACATAAAATACACTTCTAGTGGGCTGAAACCTACATAAAGGTATGATAACCCGGTGGACTCAAAACCTCAAGGGATCAAAATTCAGCTCAGGAGAAGCATTACAACCTGGGCACGGAAAATCGAAAGTGAAAGGACCCAACCCCGATTTAGTTTCCTAAACCGGAATCAAACCCCTTCTGAAAACACGAACTTGCAAAAAGCACAAAAATTTCGGCAGAGTTTCGCTATAACATGGAATTGCCATTAACCTGCACCCGAAAACACACTTCAACCTATGCCACAAAAGCCAAACCGTGGGCACTAATCCCATCCGGATTTCTCAATATCATAACAATAATGTAAAGTAATAAGCAAAACTGCACTTTACAGAAATCCGGGGAAAAATCATATGAAAGTATAACAATAGACTAATCAGAGTGACCTCTAGTGTATATATACATAAATATACAACAGTAGGCTAAACAAGAAACCTACTGGAAAAGAAAGGTAGCTCGAACACTAAGCCTCCAACTGCGACGTGAGACACCAGAATTCGAACTGCAAACTGGGCACGGAAACTGAAAAGCCCAGAGGAAAGACAAATAAAATTGTTAGAGTGAGTGAACGAAAATAATCATATGCATTTCACTATATATATATCATAAAACAAAGCGAGTTCATAAAATGAATGGAGGTGTCAGGCAAATCTCTCAAGCCCGACGGTGATAGACTAGACGAATCTCTCAAGCCTAGTGGGCACCTCAGGAGAATCTCTCAACCTTGGATCTGGACTACCGGTGATCAGCCGAGTAGCCAATGCATCGATGCTAAGTAAATGTCATCACCATATAAAATATAAAACAATACCTCCAAAACAATAAATAATCTCAACATCGTACTGGAAATAAATACTGAAATCAAGAACTCGCTACGACAGTGTAAATAAAAGTCCACTCACAGATAACACAACGCGCAAACGCGCTAATCACGAGATCCGGCGGAAGATCCCTCGCCCAACGTACGATCTCGATCCCCTGAATAATCACAAAATATAACTGATCAATTCCGAAAAACTAACAATTTCCGAAAACATATACTCGGATACAAAATAATCGACGAAAATCTCCAAATTCTCCACATAAACCCTCGACTAAAAATCTGATATCCAAATCAACTTGAAAACCTCAAGGCGATGATCGGGGCACGATTACGAGCAAAACGACATAAAACTTGTCAAATTTCAAAAAGTCAACGCCTCGCCGGAGCTCCGCCGTTGACCGCCGTCGGCGGCGGCGGCGCGCCGTCACCGGAGAGATTTTTCAGTGAGGAAAGCCCAGATTTCTTCTCCTCCTCGAGTCCAACACATCTCACAACTACGGCCTCCTCCAATTCCGCCGTGAACTGCCGGAATTCAGCTCGAAAGTCACAAAATCCCAAATCGGCCGGCAACCCTGTTCTTCGTCGAAACTCCGGCCACGGCGCACGGTGGCCCTCGAGGCCACACCCAAACGCATCGCCGTGGCCCTACGAGTCAAACCCCCCTAATCTCCGGCCACCACCGTCCGTCGACCCCGAAACCACAAAACTTTAAGCTCCTCGTTCTCCCTCAATATCTCACCAAATTTCACAAATCAAAGTGCTAAACCATAGGAAATCAAGAGGAGAATCGAACCATACCCAAATCAAACGGTGGTCTGTTTCTCCCTCGGTCAACGCAGATCAATGATCACCTCTTGTCAAACGACTGTCAAACTTCCCGAAACAGAGATTTCCGACAATTTTCGACTATTCCGATATTTATACTCGCGACTCGATACGATCCACAGTCCAAAACGAATCACATCCACGTTTCAGATAATTCAAACTCAAATGGATAAACACGACGGAATTACGCGATTTCAAATATTCATAACATAATCCTCGATTGTTGAAACAATTATTTGAAACTGCCTACAAACTCGAAATCACGCATACAAAAATTCTCGTGAAGAGACTCAACTCAAATTCTCGCCCGATAGTTAAGTCGTGAACCGAACCGCCAATTCAACTAATTTACGATAAACTGTGATTACTCGTAAACTCGCGGATTAAGCCGATTAACGTGCTAATTCAGGTTCGGGTCGTCACAGAAAGGCCCAGGGAAAGACATTTAAAATATAAAATGTTAGAGTGAGTGGAAAAAAATAATGTAAACTATGTAAAATGATAAATATGTAATAACATGTCTTCCCGCTAATTTCTGTAAAATAAAGTGAGTTTAAATATAATAAACTGAAATAAAATATAGACGTGGGTGCTCAGGGTGTTTGTCCTAATCTGAAGTGTCTCTAAGACTGTAAATAAAAAGGTGATGGGATTTTGTAGGGGGTTTGTCCTATTCAAGACAATCTGAGATGGCAGGGCGTTTGTTCTAACCCGATCTGACCCGACTAGTCAGTGATCAACCGACTAGTCAAAGCATCGATGCTGAAAATAAAACAATCGCAAACATACCTCCAAACTCGACTGTAATAAAATATAAGAGACTATAAATATGTGTAAACATGAACTCGCAACAACTGTGAAAATAAATAAACGTCTACTTACCGTACAATGCCGGGATATTCATAAAGCCGGAACCTACTAATCAGCGCAATAGTCATCTGATACGGCCTGCTAACTCGTAATCCTGAAAACACGATTATAATTAATATCTACTCGTCGATATTGAATAACTAAACTCATAATCCGACGAGTAATAATGTCAAGAATCTCGCATTCTCGAATAACGTATTTTCTGACTAATTTTGAACTTAATCAAATTCCGAATTCAATTACTTGAATTCCTTGATTGTAAATCAATTTTAGAGCCGCAACATAAAACTCAAACACCGTGTGACTCGAATTTAAATCGATAGTCAAATCGTCCATTAATACTATCGTGAAATCAATTAATTATTATCCGATTAACATACATCTAAATTAATAAACTCCAGATCCATTCAAGAATCTCACATATGCGTTCGACACGATATTATGAGCAGAACGACATAAAATTTTGCCAAAATTTTTACCATATTAGAGGTTCGCCGCGCACGGCGGCGCGTGGGGCCACACACCAAATTAAGCAACCTACATACCAAAATATTTATCTCAACAAGCCCAACAACATTCATGAAGAACACAATATTAAAATCAAACCGGAAAACCTCAAAATCGCCAAAAACTAAAAACCCAACCGAAATTTCAATTCGCTCGATCGCCGATGTCCGGCCATGGCAAAGGCCGAGACGTGTCGCGTTTAACTCATCTCATCTTGGGCTTCAAAACCTCTATGGGTACGACGTCCAACACCCTCGTGAGCGCCGCCACCGTCGCCGAAAAAAACCACCCGGAGGTGCACTTTCTCGGCCTCGATTCTCCCTCCTCCGGCCACCAACAGGGGAGATGCACCCACCAATCCATAGAGGAGAAGAAATCCAATCATTTCCACGAAAAATCATAGTCGGAGGTGGCCGGAATCCGTCGCACTGCCGTTGTCGCCTTCGACGACAATTTTGGCAGCTAGAGGTCGAGTCAACGCGGGTCAACCCGCTTCCAAAAATGGAAATTCTTGACTTTCCCAAAATAGAAACCTGTAATTATATCCGTGATTTTGTGATGAAACGTTTTCTGATATTTCCGTAAAATTTCCGTTGACCATAACTTCTTCGTCGTAACTTCAATTTCAACACTTGACGTGGCCACGAACTCTTATCGACAAACTCTAGAACTTTAACTAAAGAAATTTCTTGAAAAATAAAATCAATAAATTCTCCATGAAATGCCCGCAAAAATTACCAACGTTAAAGACTAATTACCATCAACGATTAACGCAATTAATTAGTGACTAACCACATAAATTCTGAGTATCTTATAATGATGTTTCGGGTCTTAACACAAGAGCAATAGCTGCATGCGTGACACCTGTAAGTCCGCACTGGTTTTGAAGAGTCAAACGAGCTGTTGAGCACGTGCATTGATGACATCATAATTGTGGTTCACGAAAAGACGTTTGCGGTTTCAAATTTTAAACCTCGTGGGACGCGTGGCACATGTCAACGATGGCTGCCTGACATGTGTGGACGACCAGGATATGCCAAGGGTTTTTGTATTGTTGTATATAAAGCATTTTAACTTAGTCGTTTCTCATTTCGCTTTTGACAGCGTTCCGAGTGGATGATTTACAGCTTTTGACAACGTTCAAAAGGTGAGGCTTCGATCTGTGGTTCAGTTTTACTATTTGTTGATTTTTGCTTGTTGCTTTTACTGGGTTCCCGAGTTTTCTGGTATTTTGTTGCCATAATATGCATGTGGATTGTTCTATACTTTCTGGTTCTTTGTGCTTGCTTTTCCGATGAATGGAATGTGGATTCGTATTTCTGAACTTGCTAACCAGCGTAGGTCGATGTATAGATATAAGGTCTTGCAGATGTTAGTAATAAAGCCTTTTGAGGCGCTTTGTTTACTTTGGAGTAGATGGGGATGAACTAGGTGCATGTTGTGCCATCATGTTGGTAGAATATGTGTTGAGTTGGGGGAAAGGTATTTGCATGAACATGCCTGCGAGTGGGTGTATGGTGTTGGCGCATTCTGGTCTTGATGCATATATTTTGTTTGGTAGGCCGTTTGCGCTAGTGTGATGGATCCATCAGCGTCTGTAGAGATATTGAGTGATGAGTCGTATAGAATTGTCGACGGGAAGAGGTGGTGGAAGAAGGAACATGTGTCCATGAGTGAATTATGCGGACACTTAGGGATAAACCTAGATTCCTTTAGTGTTAGCTAAACGTCCTCATCATCTGGGTGCGGTATAGAGTCGAGTCCGCAACCGTTAGCTATTTATACCCCTGCTAACGCTCCAACGCTATTCTTCATTGTAGCGTCAGATATAGCATCAAAGTGTTGATGTGGGGTTAGATCGTCAACAAGCGTGGTGGAGGATGATGCAGCAAGAAGGGAGAAATGTAGCGAGAAGGGAGAGTAGGGCGTTAACGTCTGTCGCGCAAGGGGCAGCTAAGGGATTGTTGCCGGTGTATAAGGGCAGTCGTGTGTTGAAGCTGTTAAAGGATGAAGAGGCAGTGCATTGTTCACATTTTTTCAGTACGTGCTGTCACATTTCAATATTACTTTGGGGCAGTGCGAACCAGTGATGACGAGGGTGTTGATAGTGCTATACTATGTCTTCAAGTTGTCGCGCTTTAATTTCCTAAGATGGTGGAGATTTACTCATTTCGACAACACAAGCTATGCCAAGCGCGAGTGGGATTTTGGTACTATAACTTTGTCACCTAGAAAAGTGAAGACGTAGTGGTTCACTAATATGTAGCTGTCAGATATTGTTTGTCGTCGTAAAGCATGCTTGGTGAGTGGTGACTGGGAATTTGGCACCCACCATGCAAGGGATTCCCCAATGTTCCCACCTCTTTTCAACAGGTAGGTTGTTTGAAGCGTTTTACTTTGTTCTTTGTGATATTTTTTCTTGTTGCGGATAGTCTTTGTTTAAATGATAGATGGTAAATTGACTCTACCTATGGCTTTTTACTTGTGGTTTTGCTGTTGTGCTCTTCTTATGCAGTGAGATATAGATTCACTCCATGTGCGAGGGAGGAGCAACGGTTGTCGAAGATCTTCCACTATTAGGATCACCCAGATGCGTGCCAAGATTACCGGGCTTTGAACCATCCTGATATTATTGAGCAGACAAGGATATTCCACAAGCCTGATGTGTATTTGTCTTAGTTGATTGTTGTATTTGTTTCTTTCAATGTATTAGGTGGTGGTCTAATCAGTATGCACTGCTCATGTTTCCTCGTAGCTAAGAGCACCACTATAAGCACAGATCAGAAGATAGAGAGGGTCTAGCTTGTCGGGGTGCTAAAGCTTTTGATGTTAGAAGAGTCTAACACTGCCAAGTTGTCGCAAGGTGTAGATGACACTTGGCTACGAGGGTTAAAGGAGCATAATACAAGCCTTCCAACTGTTGAGGAGACGCACGAGGCTGTGATTGTTCACCCTGGGGAGGAAGAGCGAAAATGAGCGGTATGGAACTCAAATCGTCAGAGGGAAGAATGGCGGGAAGAGAAGAAAGAATCCCTGATTCAGGCGAGGTACCTGGGCCAGATGTTGGGCAACCTTTGGCCGCTCAAATCCTGGTGCAGAATGAGCAGGCTCGTGCTGAGCGTTATGCCAAGAAGGGAAAGGGGTGGAAGCGAACCACTGGTAGCTTGCCCAAATGCCGTGTGAAGAGGAACAAGGCGTATGACCAGCAGTAGGAGACTTCCTTCATCCAGGAAGTAGGGGAATACTCTCTCGTTCTCCAAATGAGGACTGCACATGAGGTTGCGGCACAAAAGGTATCAAGCAGGGATGATGAAGAAACTAACCATGAGCGGACGTCACCCCCGTCTGTTCTCCCCTAGGTCTCCACCCTGGGCGTCATCGATAGGGCATGATGGACAAAGCGGGGATGTGCAATTATGCTGCCCTTCAATGCCAGCCTCTCGAGTGCCAGATATATTTGAGGAGGCGTTGAGAAACCTACTGGAGCAGTACGTCACGTTTTTGGGTCGCGCCATTTCTCTGAATATAGTTCCTAATTAGAGGAAGCAGTCACTGATCATGGAGATGCATAAAAACTATATGCATATGTGTATGAAGGCAGCTCAAGGGGTTCATGACCTTCATCAGACCATACTTCTTGAAGAACCGGAGTAGGTGCCAGGGCAGCTATCGATAGTCAAGGAAAAAGCATGGCAGCTGGAGGAATCTCTGAAGGCTAACGAATCAGCGTTGGTGATAACTATTGCCAAGCTCGTGAAGTACTTAACCATGGAGAGCGAGATGCGTGAAAAGGTGAAAACCTTCTAGCAAGGCGCTAAAGAGTCCCCCCAGGCTAAGCAGGAGCTACATGGTAAATATGATGAGCTTGTAATGGAGCAAGACCTACTGCGAGTGGAAAAGCAGTCACTTGAGGAACTCTACGCCCAAGATGCGGAGCAGGTGAACCATTTGTTGGCCGAGGTGGATGCTCTAAAGGTGGAGGTCGAGTCATTAAAGGCGTATGTGTTAGATAATGTCGCCAAGTGCCAATTAGGGTTAGATGTTGTAGCGGCATTAAAAGCCTTTGCCGATTTTGGGCAGAGCTAAGAGGAAGCTGCGGAGGCCGTAGTCAATATGATGTTTGACTTGCTAAAGTTGACCCTCTATTTTGACTGGAAGCAATATGAAGCGGACCTGATGGCGGGGAAGGTGGTGGTCTTTGAGAGCTAAGCGTAGGGTGCTTCTGTAATTTTTGGCTTGATGTAGTCTGGAACGATATTTGGTATTTTCTTTTATGTATTGTGTAAACATTTTGATGTATAAGGAAGAAAATTTTGCAACTGAATTACTAAGCGATTGTCGCTTTTTGCTAAATGACTCTTAATCGCTACGAGAAAAAGCAACTTAGACGACGAAACAGTGAAGATTTCGTCGTCTAAGTGGACTTTAGACGACGTAAATAAATTATGTCGTCTTAAATATTTTTTCATCGTCTAAGTCATACGTAGATGACATAAAAGAGGCTTCGTCATTCAAGTAAGGGATTAGACGACGCACAGACACGTCGTCGTCTAAGTGACTATTTATATGACGACATGTCGGTGCGTCGTCTCATCCCTCTCTTGGACGACGAAAATTACACGCAGTCCATCGTCTAAGTGACTACTTAGACGACGCACTGACGCTGCGTTGTGTAAGTAGTCACTTAGACGACAAATGCTCATTTTCGTCGTCTAAGTAAATACAATTATATATTGTGCCAGATCTTTTTCCTCTTCGCTCGCTCATTCTCATTGTCATTGTCATTCTCATTCTCTCTCGATCAGACTCTCCTCACACGTACAACTAGCACTATATATATATATACATATATATCTCCAGCTCCGACCATCGATGAAGGCTACGTACGTACGTAGTTAATTTTTGACAATTTTAACGTTTATATATATAATTAATTGTACGTTTGATTGATTGCATTGTTAGGACGTCTAATATTTATAATTAAGTTAGGTAATTGATTAATATTTAGTTAAAACGTACATGCATGTTAGATATATTAAAGTAATTGATGTATAATATATTCATTATTAATTAATAAAGGTAATTAATAAATATTTTAATTAATTATATGTTAATAAGGTAGTTGAAAATATTTATATATAATAGTTTAATGATTACTTGAAAATATGTATATATAATAGTTGACTAATATAATAATTATTAATTTTCGTAGAAGTATGGACAAGAGTTGGATAAAGTTGCGGAATAGAAGTGATGTCCGGTATATGGATGGAATCAGAGAATTTGTGAATTTTGGATGGAACATGGTCAGGGAAAGAAGTGTTTCAGATGTCCGTGCAAAAAATGTTTTAACTATCAGTATGTGGAGGTTAATGTTATGATGCAACACCTGTACGAAAATGGTATGATGTGGAGTTACACTACGTGGAGCGAGCATGGTGAAGCAGTTACCTTCAGCTCAGCACACTTCAGCTCAGGGTACAATTACCATGGTGCCTCATCCAATGGCAGTGGTGTCGGATTAATTTGTCATCTTAAATCCCACTTTTTGTATATACGATTCTCTAATTGATATTTTACGGTAAAAAAATCGAATGATAGATCTGAAACTTTCTTACGAATTATTTTTAAATATTTTTAGAGAAATTGTGCTCAGACCACGAAGGAGGAAGACTTTCCATCTTCCAGGTGCAAACTTGGCCGACAGACATTGCCAACTCCGTACGTCATCTAAGTTCAAATTTTGGGCGGTCCAAATCCCACCGCCATTTCTTTTGGGAACCGCTCAAAATTTGAACTTAGAGGATGGAAGCTAAGTTTACGTCGTCTAAGTTTATAATTTTAAGCGCTTCCCAAAAATAAATGGCGGTCAACTTCCACCCGCCAATTAATTCGGGGAGAAACTCGAGATTCACTTAGACGACGGATGCTCAATTTTCATCGTCTAAGTGGAAACCTTGATGACATAAACTCATCTTCCCTCGTCTATGTTAAATCCACCTCACCTAGACGATGAAATCAGACCCTTCGTCGTCTAGGTTAAACAGTATAATTCCATATTCTGGACAGTTTCGCTCGATATCACTCTCTCTCTCTCTTTCTCTCTCAAACTCTGGCGTCTTGCTCCGTCTCCCTCTGGCAACTCCCACTGGCCGGCCTCCACCTCCTCCGTCGCCTTCCACCTCCCTCCAAGTCTTCCACCGTCGGCCTCCTCCTTCCCTCCACGTCCTCCTCGCTCCCTCCCTCAACCGTACGGCCTCCTCCCTCCACCTTTGACGCCTCCCACCGACACCGGCATTGCTCCCCCCCCACGGCCCGTCCACCGCGAGTAATTTTTTTTTTATGTACGTATGTATTTATAATTTCTTTTCTAATATGTATTTAAGTATATATAGTAACACATCTTTAGGTATAACACGGTGTATTTGTGTTTAATTGTAAATTGGACAAATTGATAAATATTGTAAATTAGTAAAAATATTTAATTGGTAAATATTTTGAAAATTAAGTAAATACTGTAAATTGGTAATTATTGTAAATTAGTAAATATTGAAAAATGATAAAAAAAAATAATAAATTGCTAAATACATTATTAAGTAAGTAAATATTATAAATTGGTAAATTTTGTAAATTGGTGAATACTGTAAATAGGGTAAAAATAATAAATTGAGAAAAATGGTAAAAAAAAATATACAAATTGAAGGTAAATATTAAAAATGATAAAAATTAAAAATACTAAATATGAAAAAATGGTAAATAGAAACATGATAAAAACAAATAGTAAATAATAAAAATGGTAAATTGTTAAAAAGGTAAAAAATAAAAATAGTAAAAATTAAAAATTGGTTAATATTAAAAAAGGTAATTATTAAAAATGGTAAATATTGGAAATAGTAAATTTTGTGGTAAATATGAAAAAGAATAAATATTGTAATTTGTTAAAAATAGTAAATGGTAAAGTAGTTATAATTAATGATAAAATAGGTTTAATAGTTGGTTTTTACAACTTGTAGGTTAAAATGGCTCCATAGAGTAAAAAGAAGGCACAAAAAGAGACCGAAAATGCTCTGCTCCGACGCTTCGCAGAGCAAGTGGGTTGGCCGAGCTTGGAGGACAACGTCGCGGCTCCTCCGGACCGTTCAGTTGGTCCATCGGCTACTGGGACTGGGGAAATTCCTAATGCCCCTGTTATACAGAGCGAAAACGATAAAATCCATTCCGCCCGATCATTGATGTCAGAAGGTACCCAGGAGCTGATCTCCGAGTCTATTCTTTACAGCGCGAGGCGCAAGGTCAGGAGGGTCCCGTCAGACTCTTAACCGAAAATCACCCGAGGACTCGGAAAGGGCGAAAAATGATCTACGCATTTTATGCTTGATTCATAACGTATTTCTCTCTACATTTAGCTTAGTTATGACCTTAGTATTCTTATTTCTAACTTATTTTGTTGTTTTTAGGTCCTAAATAAAGAAGATGGAGTAAATGAGGCATAAATGTGCTAAAACCGTGTTAAGGAGGAATTTCCTGTTATGAGGAGGAAAGATGAAGAAGAATGGGCCACGAGTTATAAAGATTGGATCAAAGATTACTAAGATGGGTCAAGACCATGTTTTTATGTCCAAGAAGGTCCAAGATAATGCACAAATTCGGCCACAAAGAAGCCCAAAAGAAGAAGATAGATCAAAAGCTAGAAATCAGGAAATTGGCCTGTGTAGATCAGCCCACTTCAACGGGCCACCAAAAACGGATAAGAAGGAATTATGGTACGAAAAATATGTCCCTGGAAAGATCTGGAAGTTAACTTTCTAGCGCAAAAAGAATCATTCAATTCGGACATATAAATCTCCGGGAATCACTAATTTAATGAAGAAATATCAACTTACCCGGGTGGAGTTAATTCATTCCTAATTGGGGATGGACTAGGGTTTTTCATATCCTATATACAAGGAAGGTCGACTAGAAGCAAGGCATCACACAATATAGAAGCCAAATCTCTGCCTCAAACACCTTTCCTCTCATACTTACCAAATTCCTCCTCCAAAGCCGAGCATCCATCTTCTCCACGGATCAAGTGTAATCGGCGCTCTTCCTCTTGCATTTGAGAATCACCACTTGGCGTTTGCAGTGCTCTTCACGGAATAAAAAGTGTAACCATGAGCTTCTCTACTTCATCTCTTCCTTGTAATAGATTTTGTTTAAGTATGATTGTAATAAAGTTTGACAAAAGGTTTTATGTTTCAGATTTACTTTAGTATCTTCCATGTGTTCTTAGTTTTTAACTTTTAATTCGTATGCATGCTTATGTGTTTAAAGCTTCTTAATATGCTAGGTGATACGCTCTTCGTTCCTCTCTTGCATGTTTTGTATGATCTTTAGATGATTAAGTTGTTGCGCTATTCGTTTACAATTAAAAAGCAAGTCTATGTATTTTAGGTTGAAGATTAAGAATTCCGTTGACACTAAATAAATATGAGCATGAATTGGCTAGGTGGATATAATGTGTCGATCACTTGTAAGTATATTAGTTAGTGTTTTATTTTCAGTCTAGCAAGCATGTTTAGGGTTCTTTGTTTTTGTTTGTTTTCTACTTGTCTATGAGTGAAGCTTGATAGAATCTATG